>JARHVA010000015.1:2045000-2702500 GCA_037957365.1 Torreya grandis | reverse complement strand
TTATTGAGTATGTGTGCTGATGTACGCCGTGTGGAGGAGGCTGTCATGCTGTTCAAAGAGATGCAACAGTCAGACAAGTGTAAGCCTGATAGCTGGAGTTATACATCCATGATAACTCTCTATACAAGGGGAGATCAGATTGAAGAAGCTAATAGGATGTTCAACAAGATGAAAGAAGCTGGATTCAGGCCTAGTGTGATGGTTTACACTTCCCTCATACAATGCTATGGTAGAGCAAAGAGATTTGATGATTTTGTGAAGACATTCAATCTCCTTCTTGATGAAGGAATCATTCCAGATGACAAGTTTTGTTCATCTCTCCTTTGGATTCTCACTTTCTGTGAGAATGAAGAGATTGGTAAGGTTCTTGAATGTATTGAGAAGATCAATCCTAAATTGGGTTTAGTTGTCAAGATGCTGCAAGAAGAGGACATTGACATACCAGTTCTTCAAGAAGAACTTCGAACTGTCTTCAAACAAGCATCAAATGAAGTACAAAGATCATTTTGCAGTTCTTTGATTGACCTATGTTACAATTTTAATTGTCAAGAACGAGCTCGTGATTTGCTCTATCTGGGAACACAATTTGGACTCTACAAAAATCTTCACACCAAGTCTCCGGCAGAATGGTGTTTAGATTTACGAAGCCTTTCCTTTAAAGCTGCAGTAACTGCCTTTGATGATTGGATAAGCAGTCTATTAAAAGCTCTTAAAGCTGGAGAAGAGATGCCTCAATCACTTGGGATCCAGACAGGTCGTGGAAGTTACACATACCGTCCTGATCAGGCATTAGTTGATCTCTTCGGATATTATTTAAGGGAACTGGAGTTTCCTTTTGAGAAAAGCACAGCAAGAGATGGTTGGTTTTTCACAACACGGGATGCAGTGATTTCATGGCTGCAATCGAGGAGTTCATAGTCGGATGATTTGCTATTATGATTTCTTTTTCTTACGCAACGAGTGGATATTGGTTGAAATGGATGGGGACCCATTCTGATTCAACCTTTTGTAAAGACTGCCCTCTATGGAATCCTTCACTCTATACTGGTAGGATGCCAAATGCTTAAATAATCCTACCATGGACTTTTTAGTGCATCTGCCCTCTATGGAATCCTTCAATCTAAACTGGTAGGATGCCAAGTGCTTAAATAATCCTACCATGAACTTTTTAGTGCATTTCCAAGAATCGAGTTTGAGATATCAGCTTTCCTATTGAGTTATCTTTGCTTAATTATCTGGTATAGTGGGGGGGAAGCATCTGTGATGTAATATAGACATTTTCTCTTCTTCATTATCTTTTTGGTGAAAGACAATTGTTATTCTTCCCTATTTTCTAGCCAGGAACTAGAAGAGCACATTAGCACCCAATTGGACTGGATCAATATATTAACAAATTTCTGAATACAAATTCTCATATTTTATGTGAGAATTAAGATATGCTCTTTATTAATGCATTGGTTTTCCATTGGCATCTTTGTTTTGTTTCAACTTCTCGCAGAGAGATGCTACACTCCTAGTTTGGCCACTCCTCCATTAGGAATTGACATGCCAACATTCGTATTAGGAGTCAGAACTGGCTTAGTCGTGCAATTAACCTAGTACTTTAAAAGAACAAAAAATATTATTCAATTTGCTCGAAGTTCAAACAATCATAATTCTGCATTTGGTTTGGCAATTCGGAATAACTAGTATCAGTATAGGGGACTTGCCAAAGGTACTGCCTATGGATCGCTATAAAACTATTTCTTTCTTTCTTTGAGGATGCTCGGTAATCCTTGTATTTGTGTAGATGAAAGCACTTGTGAATTGAACTGTAGTTTTACACAGGATTCTGCTCTAGGCCATTTTCCTTCTGCATATAACAGGCGAGTAGATCATTCAACTTCTTGTATATCTCAACTTGGTGTCTTTTACAGAGCCCCATCTTTTCTAGGAACATTGAAGTGCCTAAAATTTGTGTCAAAAGCTAATCTGACTAATCCCCAAGAATGATTTATTAGATTATATGCAGTCATATGGGATTAGGATACCTTGAGTTAAAAGCAAATTATCTCCTATATTTTGATGTGGGAACCTATTTTGCAAATGCTATAACTTTTGATTCGGGAACCCGTTTAAGCCATTTAAAAAAAAATGAAGATCTCGATGAGCTCTATGCTGCAATAAGTTGCACTAGCCCTTTAGCGATCGTTTCCACACATTTTAAGAGCCAAAATCAACCATCTAGAGGCCAAAATTTGCATTTTAATTTATTTTTCGGCATTTTTAGAATTATCTAGATTTGATATTTTTATAATGGAATGTGAACTTGAGTTGCAAGTCACACTCGGGCTTTATTTAAATATATAGTGAATAAGGGACAATTATTAGGTCCATCTGAGCTTCCATGCAAAAGTTACAAAAAATAACAAGGTGCTAAAAAATAGTAAGTGTGATTACTCTAAGTAGTTTTTTAATTTTATTAGATTTTTTTTTGTATAGATGGCAACTCTTTATCCTATTTGTAATTTATTTAGAGACTGTTATGTATTGCTTTGAGGAATGACAGAATATAATTCTTTGTTTTATGCTCAAGAATTTCTTTTGTAATATACTAATTGTGTGTGTTTTGGTTTTATTGCGCCTTTTGATTCATCATTTTATCATAGCAGGTTCACCTCTGGGAAGAAAATTCAAACTAATATTGTGTGTGAATTATTATTGCGTTTCATATTTTATTCTGCAGTATGAATTCTGTTTTGAAGAACAGGTTTAAGAAAGATGGAAAGAGGACAAGCAGGGAATATACAATTATAAAGGAGTAGAAGAGCTCACAAAAGTTACTACATGTCAGATACAAAGGTAAAGAGGAGATGACATGGTTGAAGAAAGAGAGTAGGGAGAAGAAATGGAGCAAGAGGAAGAAGAGCAGGAGGAGCCATGGTCATTTGAAGAAATCTTGGTTAGCATGTTAGAAGGAAAGAATGGATGAATAAATGTTGAATTATTAGAATATGGGGGCAGTGTAAAACTGAAGGAGTTGATAGATTCGCTGAATAATATGGAAAATATTTTTGAATGAAATAATATGGCAGAGATAAAAAAGGTAGTATTGAAATACATAATATTGAAGGGTCATGCAATGATATGATGGGATCATCTACAAAAGAAAAGACAAAGGAAGGGTAAGGTGAAGATTAAGACCTAGGTTAAGATGGAAAAGACGACGGGAGAAAAATTTATTCATGTGGATTATGCACAAGCCCTTTACAGAGAATTTCAAAATCTAAGGCAAAAGGAGCACAATTTATAAGACTACACATGAATTTTATACACTGTCCATTCGAGTGGAGGATGATGAAACAAAAGAACAGATGGTTGCTAGGTATGTAAATGGTTTAAAGTTTTCTTTTTAAGATGAATTAAGAATGCATAGGTTTAATAGTATGGAAGATCTTTATCAGTTAGCTTCGAAAGCAGAAGAGAAATAAAGTAGACAATCTTTTTGGAAATCCTTTGAGTTGAAGAGAGAACAATCATCTCCATTAAGGGGACGAGGTAGGTTTAATCCCACAAAAGAAGAATCATCCCTTGGGTGGAAAAACAAGAAGATATTAGACAAGGGTTTCAAAATCAACAAAGATGAAGTTGATTTCAGAGATGCAGAGGCAATGGTGGCAGTAGAGGTGGAGTGCCTCACAAACACCTTATGTTTGTTACAAATGTGGAGAAGAAGGGCACGTAGTATTTGAGTGTCTGCACTATCATGCACAAGAAAGAAGGCAAGACGATTGCCTAAGAGCGAATTTGGTGGAGGCTAAGGCAAGAAAACAAAATCTAGAAGTTGCAGTAGATGTAGGAGAGAATCTTATGATGAGAAGAATTATTATTACTCCAAGGAAAAAGTAGGGGCATGATAAAGATAGTGGTGACTCATGGCTATGTAAGAATATTTTTTGAACCAAGTGCACTTCAGGAGGAAAGGTATATAAAATTATTGTTGATAGTGAAAGTTGTAAAATATAATTTCTAAAGAAATGATAGAAAAATTAGGTATGCAATGTGAAAAACATATTTATCCTTATCGTATTTCATGGTTTAAAAAAACAAATGAAGTTACTATTGATAAGATGTTTTTAATTAAGTTTTCCATAGGAAAGACTTACAGGGATAATATATGGTATAATGTTATCCCAATGAATGCATGCCATGTGCTGCTGGGAAATCAATGGCAATATGACACAAAATAAATTCATGATGGAGAGAACACATATGTTTTTGGGAATGATGGTACAAAGGTAGTTCTACTAGCTCTTAAGGAAAAAGTGCAGTTAGAAAACATGTTCTCCACTGTAGACACTCATATTTGGTATTAGACACTTGACAATGTCAGTTTTGACTAAGCTTTAGTATACATGACTTGTTCACACATAATTGACTCTTGTTGATAGTCTCTTCTAACAATTATCTCATATATGGGTCTCTTCTCAAATTGTTGTTACAAATACACATGATTTCCCTATTCTCAGTCTAAACAACTAATTATCTTACTTAGATTGTTTTTTGATCTCATATCATTGTTTCCTAATTTGTGGACACCTTCGACCATAATAGGATGGTTTTGACCACTAGAGTTGTTTGCCTTGGGATAACATGTCCGCCCACCATTTGATTCTATTTTTCCATATTCAAAACCTCCCTATGGGTCGGCCAATACGTTTTGCATGTCGGTTTGACGTCTATTTTGTGCACACCAAAACCTACATGATAGTTGCAACTGATACTTGGACCTTGTGTGCTCTAATATGTCTTTTTGCATGTTAATATCCTTTGCACCCAATGCTTTTGTGTGCTTGTGCCTTGCTCTCTTTGAGTAAAAGCTTCACAAAACTAGGCTTAATCATCTTCGATGATGCAAGATTGCTTTGCATTTGGAATGCTCATGAAAATATTATGTTAATATAGTTTTTCTTGTATGCCACACCTCTAATCCTTATCTTCCTATATTTCCACCAAAGGAACACCCAAAACATATCAAATGCCTCCCCCCAACTTTACAGTCCCTACATAATTTTTCAAATATTCATTTTTGTTAAAAAAGGCACACTTAAGTCGGTCACTTTTCTTTAGTGGAGCCCTTCATAAAATCATAAGAATGTAAAATATATAAAAAATATAGCTTTTATTTTCCATCAACCTACCTACCATGAATTTTCAGATCTTTTTCCAAAACCACAAAAGCATTATATCTCTAATACCCGGTGATTTCCATTAATGCTCAACCCCTTTAAATTAGCATTCTTGGATTTATATTCTAAAGTTAAATTGATAGGGTTTAGGCTAGGGTAGTATCTTAGATTATCATTTAGGATTGGGTTAAGATACTAAAAGACTAACATAAATACTAATTAGTACGTATCGTAGGAATACACACAAGCACATCCAAATCAAAAATATAGAACCAAAGCTATGTAACACAAAATTGAAGTATCAAAACCTAACAATACTAAAGAAAAATTCAACTAAAAGATGAAACTAATAACCAACTCACACCAAAACTCAAAATAATTGAACAAAAATTCATCAACTAAAGGATTGACAACATCAAAAAAATCCAATGGCACAACAAAATCCATCGAACAAATAAGAACAAAAAACCAAATTGTGATATGTTTTAGTCCTTGAAGTGGTTTTGAAGTCAATGGTATGTGGGTTAGTGACTGAGCTTACATCATAACCTTATCCCCTCCATTTCTTCCAAACTAAGGTGTACTTACACACATGCTAACATGGAAAATCCATCAATTACATTTGCAATGAAATAAGGCATAAAAACATATATATTAATTCTAAAAAGTAAGGATTAATTGAACAACATAAGTTAATAATGATAACATCATGACTCCCAAATCAATAACCAAAATAGTCATAACACCATAATATATATTATCATCATAAATGTATTGTTGTGTGAGCAAAACAACTAACTATCGACTATAATCAAGCCAAATAAATGTCTCAATGCTAAATGTAATATTTAGAATTTTATAGCAAAATCACTTAGCAATCTCAACATGGGTCCCTTCAAACATAAAACAAGCTTAAATTGATACAAGCAAGATCGTGACTGCAATTCATTACTAGGGAAAGGACCTAGTTTCTGAAGTGAATGCAAGAATACCATATTGTTTTGCATTTAAATAACCCATAATCGATAAGGGATTAATTGCACAATGGGATGGACATTACATCAACCTCTCCTTATAAAATCATTGTCCTTGATGTGATAATAAAGGTAACGCTTGTGTCACAAATATATCAATAGCCCAAGTGTAATTCAAATGTTAAGTTAAGATGCTAACAACCATTTTATTAGCAATCAACTAGAAGAATATACATTAGACTAATAAAATTAAATTTTATTTGAATTAAAGGGACATCATACACCTTTATAATCATTCATTCACTTTTCTTAGTCGCAAACTTTTTGAGATTTGGCTAGATAACCAACATGAATCTAAATGCCTAATGGAAGCACTCTCAACCGAAAGATCGAAATTGATATCAATACACGTTATTTTTATCAAGGATGCAAAATCATTTGCAACAACAATCACAAATGAATGAATTGATCTCAAAATGAGCTTACAAATGGATATTTATGAAAAATATCATTCACCAATCATTCATAAGATTTTGACATGTGTCATAATCGTGTGAGGTAAGACATACATCAAAACCCTAAGTAAACTTAATTGAAAGGGTCGAAAGGGACTCAAGAGTGTAACCAATTAGGGAAATAACCCTATTCACACTAATAGTGGAACTAATTGGGTAATTAACCTTGTTTACACCAACATTCCCTCTTAAGTGCGACTTGGGGGAAAAAATGTAAAGATGCAAAAAATGGGTCTTAACAACAAGGATTGATAAGGTACCATGTATAGAATGATTTCCTCAAAATAGAAGAAAATGAGAAAACCCATAGGAAAAACTACCCCCATGAGAGGATAATGGGAGAAGCTTAGGTGACCCCCTCCAAAGCAGTGTCTCACACCCCTAAGAGAGTTCACAAGCGATGATACTTACTCTTAGTGAAGGGTTTGGTGAAGATATTTGCAACCTCCTCTACTGTAGGACAATACCAAAGATCAATCACTTGCTTCTGAGTCAACTCCCTGATATAGTGCATGCGATTTCAATGTGTTTGGTCTCCTGATGGTGAATCCAGTTCTTTGAGATTTGGATGGCACTCTAGTTGTCACAAAAGAGGACAGATGGTCGAGGAATGGTGATACCAATCTCGGTTAGAATCTTTTGAATCCAAATAGCCTTAGTAGCAACATTAACAACCCCTCGATAGTTAGCTTCAATCAAAGATATAACAATGGCATGTTACTTCTTGATTTGTTAGCTAATGGTACCTGAATCAAGATGAAAGTTGTAACCTGATGTGGACTTATGATCCTTAGTATCACCAGTGCAATAATAATACATATATTTGACCAAGTCTAGACTAGTCCCTGCTACATGTGAACAAGGAATACGTAGAGGGGAGGTTAGTCTTGTATTAGTCTAATAGAACAAATCAAAATAAACACACTAAAATCCTAACACCTATAGCCTAGACACTAGGGAGAGCATAGGTAACAAACATACATATGAAAACACAACTAAAACATAAAAGAACACCTTCTTTTACCTTCCTTGGAGCTCCAAATAGCTTGTTGAATGGCTTGCTCGGCTTGTGCATCAAGAAATCTTCATCCATGGAGCTTTGTTGGCTTTACCTTTCCTTGGCACCTTGGCTTTGATTGCTTGGCTTATGATTTTGGCATGGTAACATTACTTGCATGAGGCTTAATGAGTAAATACTGCATAATAACTCTACAATATTCAAGCTTAAAAATCTATAGGCATGGCTTTGTATTTATAGTCTCAAAAGTTAACTCTCACCTAAGGTGAGTTAAGGTTGAGTTTAAATATGGAATGGGTTCAAACTAATCCTAGTTGAGTTGAGACTAACTCCAGTTGAGTTAATAATTGTCATGTAATTATGATCTTCAATTACCAAGCATGGCTCTCAAATTAGATATTTTGAGATATTTTGGGAAGAGCTTGACAACTCATAAAAACAATGATGAAAAGACTTGATATTTTGAATTTTGAAATTTCCATTTTTAGATATTCATTAATTGCAAAATGGATGATTCAATTAAGCATTTAATCTTGTTTAATTATATAATTCAATTTGATTAGCATTTTAGCTTTTTAAGATTTATTCAAGTGTCTCATTTAATAGGTTCATAGGCCAATTGATAGTTGTTATGTTGCAAGTTAATTGGAGGTCATTCCATGAGAGGTTATTGTTGCATATAGACTAGTATAACAAATAGGGATGCCTCAACATGATTTTGAGCATCGATAAATGATGCCTAGCCAAATTTGGGACGTTCAGTGATTTCTATGCTTAATTTGCAATGTTTAGTAAGAATCAGTCTGAAATCTGGTCAAAAGCCAGTTGTTGCCGAATGTAGGTGTCTACACTACATAGTGAATCCCATGTCAAGGAGTGTGTTGGATGTAACACAAAATGTGTTTGGATGCTTTCCAATGAAGCTCATGTGGTTCATGTATAAAGTGTGAGTCCATGCCAATGACAAAGGAAATTTCAAGGCGAGTGTGCATTAAATAGATGAGGCTCCCAACAAGTTGATGACACAAAGTGGCATCAACTAGTGGAGTAGAACACTTCATCTCAAACTTGACTCTTGATAGAAAGAGAGTCAATGCAAGCTTACAATCAGACATGTGGAATCGAGCTAGAAGATCAAGAGCATACTTGGTTTGAGCAAGAGTGATCTTAGAAGAGGACTGAGTGATCTTGATCCCAAGAAACTAGTGTAAAAATACCAAGTCAATCATAACAAATTGGTCGTGCAAAGCTGATTTAACCCTACCAATGATGGATGAAGAACTCCCATTAAGAATCAAGGCATCAACATAGAGGACTATAAGTAAATAGGAGAAATCACGTCACAA
Organism: Torreya grandis; assembly: GCA_037957365.1. Classification (NCBI taxonomy): domain Eukaryota; kingdom Viridiplantae; phylum Streptophyta; class Pinopsida; order Cupressales; family Taxaceae; genus Torreya; species Torreya grandis. The sequence goes on along the minus strand of JARHVA010000015.1, from coordinate 2,693,479 downwards.
AATGTAGACCTTTAGATTCGAGTGGCATATCAAGAATCTGATCAAGAGAAGAAAGGAGTCCATCTTGCATACCAAGCCCAAAGAGCATGTTTGAGGTCATACATAGGATTCCTTAATCTTTAAACCAAGGAAGAGTCATACATGAACCCTTGTGGCTACTCCACGTAAATCTCCTCCTGAAGGTCCCTGTGAAGAAATGCACTTTTCACATCCATTTGCTATACAACCCAACCATGAGTTGCAACAATAGCAAAGGTCAAGCAAATGGAGGTCATCTTAGTAATGGGGGCAAAGGTATCATTGTATTCAACACCGATAACCTATGAGAACCCTTTGGCTACAAACTGTGCTTTGAATTTGTCAATAGTTCCATCCACTATAAATTTCATTTGGTAGATCCACTTATAACGAGTCACTTTTCTTCCCTTAAAAAGGGGGACTAAGTGCCAAGTGTGGTTCCTCATCAAGGAACTGTACTCCTCTTCCATTATTGAAACCCAATCAACAATACCTGATGCTTCACAAAAAAGATTGTGAATATGAAGTAAGGACAATGTACACGTGGAATATGTTGATGTTTCAACCAAGTCCTTCGAGTGTCTTAAGGATCTTTGACAAAGGTGCCTATAGACTGTAGAGTTTGTCAAACTCCTTGAGGTGATGAAGAAGATGGGGTTGTGTTAGGACCAAGCAATGCATAGGTAAAGAAAAGATTACATTGTATAAGCTTGGAAATATTTCATGCAATAATAAAACCTCAGTTATGAAAACATTTACAAAGTTCAAGATATTAAAATCTTTCATAAGGTGGTTCCACTATGGGACCCAACTAACTCTCAACCCATGAACCAACTAACTTACTAACTAGTAAAACCAATTTACTAACAAATTACTAAGTTAATTCACTAATGGGGGCGTCACACAAAGTGAAGCATGACCCATTTATGTTTATTTAAATATCAAAACTAAAGTACTAATGCTTTGGATCAACTGACCCAACAAATGCCCTTGATCCAACAAGGGGTATTGAAGATGATCCAAAGCTATGACTATAAAGTCATCAAAAGTATATTCCACACCTATAACTGATACATTGTACATCGTGGTACTGATCAATCGATGTCACTTCTAAGAAGCTTACTACTTCACAAATTATGACATGAATGATGAATACAATCAACATGTGCTCATTTCATTTGACCATTCTGCATCATATTGTAGTAAAACACGATCAATGCATGTTCAACCACATCGATCCATATAAGGTCTCACATATAAATCCATCCAAGTGACTTCAATACTCTGTATGGCACATTTGTATGATGCCCAACGAATGCTGACAAACCTTTGCTCAACACTTTGGTTCTAATAACTCTTATGTCAACTTGTACAATCATTGATGACTTATTGAAAGCCATGCAATATCTTCCTCCCATTAGGTGAGAGATAAGAAGTCTTTGGAGCTAAAAATCAAATCAAAACTATTGTCTATTCCTCATCATGAATATTAATGAATTGAAGAAAACCAAAACTGAAACTAAAAGCAACAACAAACCAAAAAAACACATGATTGCTACCAAAAATGTTATTCAAGCATTTTACTCAAACTCTGAGTGAATAACTAATTGGAGAAGGAAAATTATGCTCCAACCTCTAACGAATCCTCCAACCATAATTGCAATGCTTATATTTGCCAATCAAAAGGATCCTCATGGACCTATAATAGATGGGCATATTTGTTGTTGAAAGCTTTGGTTATAATTTTGATAGCACAAACATGAGATGAAATGAGAAATTTATCATTTTTAAGGTGTCATTTTCCATTGAAAATGCCCCTTTATACATCACTTTCAATACATTTGTCACAAAATTTAAATAAAGAAGTTTCAAATCATAAAATTGATCATTCATGTGTTTAGAACACCCAAAAACCTAGAGATTGACTGTTCGCATGACTACCTTTGTACAAAATAGTGACTAATCAAAAAAATGTTGTAAGACAGTATTCAATGCCAAATGCAACAAAAAAAAAATGTGACAAAAAAGAATGCTTTGAAGGTTTTGAATTCTTGACCTCTCTTTAGCAAGTGACTTACAAAAAATGCTTGACAAACTCCACTATAATCATAATTGACATAGTAAATAAAAATTTGACTTATAAACTCTATTTTTATGAGTTTTTGAAAAAAATTAAAAAAAAAAAAACTTTATATTCACTCGTTTGTGAATAATATGACATAAAATTAAAATACTCCCTTTTTGTTTATTTTACCAAAAAGTAATTACTACTTTGTGGAGCCCATCAACCAAGTTTTCATGTATTAAAACTCTTGTGTCATGCCATTATGTTGTTGTTGCAATGCCTCACTACTACAAATGGCAATCAAATGTCATACAACTGCACATAACACTGGTGGAGGTTGTACAAGGCTATACAAATAGAGTTTTGAATAGATTAAGCTTGATAGCAGTAAACACAAAACACAGATCAAATTTTGAACATATGGGATGCCATTACTACATTTTTGGACCATATAGTTGCATGAAGAGGCCATTACTGCATCTTTGGACCATACAGTTGCATGAAGAGGTTGTACAATTACCTACAAGGGTTTCAAAACCAAACAAAACATTAAATCAAATGATTTAAATAAATTTCAATGCATATAACTTGCAAGCTACTACATCAAAATACCATTATTATTCCCTGAGAATTTTGAAAGTCGAACAACTAAAAAAGTAGGGTTTCTGATCTTCAAAAGGCCGTACAAATGGCTTTTTTAGAGCATACAAAACAATCACTAGTGCTACAAACTAATATTGGATTGTATTTAATGGTTTTATGATTAATTTTTGGTAATAGCCCATACAATATAGGGTTGAAAGCTTTTCTAGGCATAAGCCATATATTTTGTGGAGATGATAAATTGAAAATTTTAATATCAAATACTTTATTTTCTTTCTTCAGGGTTATAGCAAGTCTCCAATCCTTCTTCGAATGTCTTCCACACTAGCTTTCATGTTGTCTTCCACATGGGACTTTTACTTAAACTTGTCTCAGAATTCACTTTTACCAACAAATTCTTTTTGACTAGTTCTTGTACCACTATTAGGACTGAACAATGTAGATGTATAAGAAAAGATTACATTGTATAAGCTTGAAAATACATAATAGTGAAAAATTCACAAAGTTTAAGCTATTAAACGCTTTTATGGGGTGGTTCCACCACAGGGCCCAACTAACTCTCAACTCGTGAACCAACCAACTTACTAACTAGTAAAACAAACCTATTAATAAATTACTAAGTTAATTCACTAATGGGGGTGTCATATAAAGTGAAGCATGCCCCATATACATTTATTTAAATATAAAAAACTAAAGTACTAATGCTTTAGATCAACCAACCCAACAGGTTGAAGGAGTAAAATTTGTAGTCGTTGAATATGGCCTCTGTGGAGCTGGAGGTGAAGAAGAGTCATTTAAGTCACTATCATCAAAGTCCATTGTGGAGGGAGAAAGGGAAGTATGAGAGGCCAAGGGAGCAAATGTTTCCTAAAATTGAACATTCATCTCAATGAAAAGTGGATTCATCTTTGGATCGATGATTTAATACTCCTTGATACCATTGGGGTATCCAACAAAGAGGCAAGGTCGAATTTGAGGTTCCAAAGCCTTGTGTTTATCTGAAAGAATGTATGCCAAAATAGGGGATCCAAACACTCGAAAATGTCACACAACTGGTTTCCTACTACACCAAGCTTCAAAAGGAGCCATTTCTTTCAAGGCCTTGTGAGAACTCAGTTCTAAATGTGAGTGGCACAAATAATGGCTTCAACCAAAAATTCATAAATGAAAGGGAGGACATAGTGGCTCTTGTTAAAAGATGAGGTAGGAAAGAGACCCATGAGATCGCTATGAACCACATCAAGGACATGTGAAGCCCTCCAAAATATCCCTTTATCGAATTTCTCCTCTAGATGCTTGTCTATGGTACAACTTGAAAACACACAATAAAAAAAATGGATAGGAGGGAGTCATGTGACCATATCATGTGACCTGAACTACTGAAGATAGTGGTAGTTGAGATTGTTAAACCGCTCACACCATAATTTACTCATCGAATTTGAATGAGTGAGTAAAACGGTAGGAGAATGAGGTGCAAAGTGGGAGAATACATATAGTTTAAACTCATGATTAGCTTGTCCCATTACAACCAAGGCATTATCTTCAAGATATCAAATCTCCATTGAATCAGGAGAAAACTCAATTTTCTTACCATTCCCAAGATGAGTGATTTGGTAAATAGAAAGAAGGTTGACGCTTAAGTCAAGAACACAAAGAACATTATAAAATGAGCCATCTTGTATGTCAACTAAAGCTTTCCCAACAACATCCACCAGTGTATCATCATCTGTAAGATTATGAGACAATGAACAAGGTTCTAAATAAGAAAATAATTCTTGATCAGAACTCATATGATGTGTATTCCCTGAGTCAAGTATCCATTCCTATAAATATTTACACACTTCTACTAATTCTTGTCCTTTCCCTTTCTTTGATTTGGAAGAAGTGGAAGGAAATGATTTCTTGTAGGATGATGGAAAATTGATGTCATTATTCTTAAGATGTGTTAGCTCATCAATTTTCATAGCATGACAATGATGCTCATCATGACCAATTTATCGTAATATGAACAAGTTGGTCTCTCCTTCTATAAATCTCTTTTCTTAAAAGAGGATTTAGAATATGCTGGTGCAAGAAGAGATGATTGTGCGTGATCTTCATGTGGCTTGTACATTGGTTGATGTTGCTTCTTATTAGACTATTTTGCATGTTGTGGGTGCCCTACCACCAAGGCTTGTGACTTAGATGGTTTGAAAATACCTATAATTAATTTTGTTTGTTCAAGTATCAAAATTTATGAAAATGACTCAAATGAATGCATAGTGTAGGCCTTTCTCATAGTCAATTGATGAGTCTGAAACCTAGAAATAAATGTTGCATATTCAAAAGGAAGCTTGCCTAACACATTGAAGACCCAATATACATCCTTATTCTTCATACCACATTCTTTGAGTTGTGCTCTTAGTTCATTGAATTTAGTGACATAGTCTTGGGTATTATCAAAATTGTTTGGATCTAGATTAGTGAGATCATTATCAATTTGATACCCCTAACCTCATCAATTTGATTGCATAATTTTTGAAGTATATCCAAAGCCTTCTTAAGTGATTTAAACTGATCAATATAGAAAATAAGATCAAAAGAAACAAATATACGTCAGTATCTAAGAGTTTTAGTATTTTCGATGAGCCATGCCATTTTTTCCTTAGAATCAATTGGTTCTAGAATTGTTCCTTCTATGTAGTGAGAATATCCTTTACCCATTAAAGCACTTCATGCATGTGATTTCCAAGTTGTATTGGGTTGAGATTAAATTTATTATTACCAATGACAAACTTGCAAGTGCACAAGAGAGAACTCGAACAATTGGGGCACAATCGCACACCATAACCCCCCCAAAATTACTCAATGAGAAAAACCCCAAAATAAATATGATTTGATACTTTATAATTTAGTATAGTTACAATTTTTACTTATAAATAAAAACAAAGTGGTTGTGATTTCAATGTGTTACAATTATCAAAATGATTTATAATACAAAAAATAAAATTCTTGATTATAATGATATAAACTAATAACATCTCTATGAAGTAAGTGAAAAACATGCATTTTTGAAAAAAATGCACTTGAAAAGGATCATGGATGAGCCCAAGAGGAGCCCCGAATAGTTCAAAATGGAGAACGTTGTCACAATGTGTGTGACAAATTTCCCTTTGTAGAGAATATATTTATCAAGATCAGAAATCGTCTAGACCACCGCGTAGAGCACAAAAAAATAGCTAAAATAAAAAAAACTTGGAAAACGGAGGTTGGGAGCTCAAGATATCAGTCATTGAAGTTGAACTATAACTTCACAAATTGCATTGGGGAGGGGGTTTGGTTGGCCAAAGCTCTTTCATCAACATTAGCAAAACTGTTGCCAAGTTTGGAGGTACACCAAATTTAACTGTCTCCAAGAGGGTTTAAATCACCTTCTAATTTTGACCAAGAATCTTTGACCAGAAATTTTTTTTGTTCGTGTGTGAGCAAGCATTTTGGACCAAATCAATGGTCATATAGATTTTTTTCTTTAATATAAATAAAACATATAAATTTTTTGAATTTGTATGAAGGCCAATTGGCCTGGGTGGAGGCCAAGCCTCTCACTAGAGGTCTTGGCTATGGTGGGGGCGGGGGAGATGGCGAAAGGGAGGATGTCCAATCGAAGGGTTGCACTCTTGGTGGATGTTATGACCACCACCATGGTTGTCGCTACCTTGAGAGTAGGCCACAATCTGCAAAGAGGTTGTGAGCTTTCGATCATGACTGAATAGGTTGTAGGCCTGCGAATATAAATAAAAAATTGTTTTTTAATTTTTTTTGGTATATAAACAATTTTTTTTCTTTGTTTTTTTATATACTTTTTACAATGGTTCTTTATTTTTTTTTTCCAAAAAATAATTATAATTAGATCATTTGGTTGTATAGTCAAAACCAAATCCTTTTTTTGAAGTTTATACAAAAACTTAGAGCATTGTTTTAATCTTGTACAAACTACCATAAAATTTATAGATCTATTGGTTGTATGGATAAAAAATGATTAATTTTTTTTTATAAAACAATTGTAGATTTGCAGGCTGAATGGTAAAAAAAAAATGAATATGTTTTTTAATACATAATTGTCAAAAATATTTCTTACAGGATAGAAAAGGTTTAAAAACTGTAAAGGAAACCTTGCATAGAGTTTGACGTTGACAACGTAGTACTCAATAGATGGCATAGATTCCTATTACAGAAGATGTAGTAAGAACATATGATGCATACACAACAAGCATGAGGCAATGCATAGAAAAATGCCAATGCACAAGTACATGTATTAAACCCTGACTCACAACAATAATGATTTTTTGCAAAAAACATTTAGATCTAACCTCCAATATCCAGTTGGGATGAAAAAAGAGGTGATTCTAACTTTATTGGACACCCTAGATTTAAAAGTGAGCTCATATTTGCTCTAACAATATCCAAAATTTTCTTACAAAAAAGACACATAAGGATGAGCCCCCCAGAAATAAAAATAATAATAAAAACTGGTATTTCTTCTATACTTTTTAAATTCTCATGATTATCTTCAAAAGTTTGCAAGAGAAGAACATGCTTAATATGTCAATGGAATACCGGATCTTGCAATCCTAGATCTCCTAAGAGGCTACCCAAGACATTTCACCTGCTTTGGTACCATGTAATATTTGACATTAGAGATAACCAATATGAATCTAAAGGCCTAATAGAATCACTCTCACCTAAAAGATCAAAATTGATAAGAATAAACCATATTCTTATCAAGGATATAAAATCATGTGCAACAACAATTTAAAATGAATGAATTGATCTCAAAATGAGCTTACAAAGGGGTATTAATTGAAAATACCATTCACAAGATTTTAACAAGTGTCATAATTGTATGAGGTGAGACATTAGTCAAAACCTTGAGTAAACATAACTGAAAGGGTGTGAAAGGGATCAAAGGGTAGACCTAGTTAGGTAAATAACCATGTTCACACCAATAGTGGAACCAATTGGGGAAATAACTTGTTCATACCAATAAAATTTAATGATATTTTAGCTATATGTTCTTTTTAACGAGGAATGGAGGAGCCAAGTTTCATAAAATTAAGAAAACAACTACATACATCAATGATTAATCATTCCAAATCCTTAAAATTGAGCATATCTATAAAATATTTCATGTTTCTGTACTATTTTTCATATAATTTAATGAGTAAAATAACTAGTTTCCAATACTCAAACAAGTATTTACACTTCAATGCACAAAATTTTCCCTCAAGAAAACAAACCCATTTCCACTTTTAAGCATTCAAGGAATCCATGTTAGGTTATGAATTTTGAAAGATCATGTATTAAATAAAGATTAAGTGAGACATCTCATGCTAATTAAAAAATTATCCCCAATTAGCACAAACATTTTGTCCAAAACATTAAAGAATAACTAGACAATATCAATGTCAAACATATTTTCTCATTTCACAAACGTGTACTCAACACCAAAAATACACATATAACTAGATTAGTAAGAGGGAAAACACATGCTCACACAATAAATTTCACATCATGAACTAAACCATAAAATAGGTAAATATACCACACTAAGCTTCACCAACACAAATCCTTTGCCAGAAGTGTTGTCCCCAAGTTATAGGACATAGATTAACACCCAAAAATGTTGTTTTTATAAATGTATTCTAGCTCTTATGACTATTATCGACAACATACAAAAGAATGTACAACCCCTCATATACAATCCTCACATGTTATATACAAAGGAAAATGTAGCTGACCTATTAATCAATCCTAGCTTGAAGAAAATAAATCTTACTTACACTTTCGATTGTTGATACATTAGATATTCGGGGTCATGACCAAGATGGATCCGTTAGACCTAACTAAGGGGTCTCTTACCATAATAACATCTTAGAGAGGGTTCCAAAGCCTCTAGTTAAGCAACACTATACAATAACCCTAGCTAGGTCTTATGTTTTCATATTCACTAAGTATGTGTAAAGTAAAATCTAATCTAGTGCTCATCAAATTTTGTGGCACAAAGTGGGGGTAATAAACATAAAAAGTAAACATGCATAGATTAATTCTAATTAAGATATGTATAGATAAAACCCTAATACATGGAGAGAGCAATATATTCAAAATCCATTACTTATACTACTTCTATCTACTAAAATAGAGGAGTAAAGTTAGAGATACTTACCTTGAAAATGAAACCGTCGAGACTCAATCTCTCCCTTGGCCAAATGTGCTTCACAAGAGGTTGTTGTGATTTATAAGGATCACTAAAAAGGGCTTAAGCATCCAAGAATTTTCTACAAGAAAAGATTCTTCTCCAAGTATAAACCCTAAGCAATAAATCCTCAAGTAGAATGGTTGAATAGTAGATTGTAAAGAAGTGCAAGTGAATAATTAACTCTCTTGTCTCTCTAAGATATGGCGAAATGAATTTGTATATATTGTTGAATTTAACCCTAAACCTTTCTAAAATTTTAGCCAATAGAGTCGGCCTAATTTGACTATGTATCATTAATTTATAAAAACAAGTTAGGTCCTAGTATAGGTCAAACAAGGTTGACCTAGACTCGTAACGTGATTTTAACAATTTAAATATAAGGTCGGCCTAGGCCGACAATGTACTGTAAACTATCAAAAAATGTTTTAGGCTTAGGAAGGGGCTAAGTAAGGCAGTGAATTGCTTGGAGGAGTGTGTAAGAGAGGTGTCAAAGCTTAAGAAAATGCATAGGATAAGGTTATGTAGATAACAAGTGGTGGTATAGGTGACAACAATCTTGTGAAGCACCAATGGCCTGCCCAACCCTTTCCTGGTGCACCTTTTAAGACATGCACTTAGAGAGATTGAGACTTGATGTGTTCCTGCAAGAGAAAAATCATTATTAATTGATAAAGTTTGAAAATATTATGTGTATATATATGCCCCACTTGAAGCTCATCACGTGTTACGTAGGTGCAACATAGTATGGTGCTTTGGGAAAAAGAACATAGCAACACACAATACTAAAGCTGAATAAATTGTAGTAAGAAGCATGAAATAACTGAAAGTAAATGAATGAAATAGAATAACTGAAAATAAAATTAAAGTTTGCGTACCTTGACTTACCTTTATCACTGTATGATTATTTATTGTGTTTGTAATTTTGATCGTGAAGGGTGCATAGACTACTTCGAACAAACCCATGAATACAAAACTAAAAACTAAAAATAAACAAACGCAAGAAAGCCAAGATATCTGATGTTGTGTAAGCAAGATTTATTGAAAAATTGGTAAGTTGGGGTGATAAATGCTAAGTTAGGACTAAATGACCAAGTCAAATTAGAGTAAATCGGGTAACTAAAAATCCAAGGCTACTAAATGACTGAAAAACTCAAAAAAACAAACCTTAAGTAAGAAAGGCAAACAAACCAAGTCAAACTAAGGATACAAGTGAATATGGTAATCAAACATCAATCTAAAAGCAATAACAATCCTTAAACAAAAATGGGCAATCCAAATGGTAAAACAACATTGATGAATGAGTAGTAACAATCCTTAATCATAAATGGAAAAAGTGCATAAAAGGGAAAATAACATTGGTGAGGGAGAAGTAACAAGCCAACCTTGCTCAACAATGGAAAAAATATTGAAAAATAGAAATAGATAATTTTTTGAAAAAAAGAAGTACAATTTTTTTATAAAATGAACCAAGGCAAGTCTAAAAATATAAAGCAATGGTGTAAAGAAAGATAATCCATAGTCACTCAAGCATATTGTTTTATTTTAAAGATAGATAAAACTCAAAGTAGTGCTAGCATATTTTTGAGATGTGAAGAAGAGGGAATATATAAGTGGGAAAATAAATTTAAAATCAAACCTACATGTCAAGGGGGAAATGAAATGGGTGGCAGAGAAATGAAAGAAAAATCAACGTAGAGAAACTCTTTATTGAAGTTAAGACACATTAAGTTTGGCAAAATAAGAGGACTGTCGACATTAAGGACTCTGAAGAATTTTTCTTAACCACACAAATCTTGGGTCACCAAATAAAGTATGAATATCATCTCATGAATGTTATATGCATGAAAAGTAAAATGGACCTACCTTCCCACAACGTGTTCCCTATTTCTCAAGAGCCCTTACAGAGCCGTCAGTCTACTGTGAAGATTTGGATAATTGCATGAGAAATTAGGTAGCACCATAGATTATTTTGAATTCTCCTATCCCAATCTATTAACCTATTGCACCTAAATAGACCTCAACTCTACAATGAGGCCAACTGTAGAGTTTGAGCTTCGATTGGAGATAGGAGATGTTTTCTGAATCATGTCTTTTGGTGTGATTTTGACTTTTGACTTTGTATGTTGCCTTTAAACCATTCCCTTTTATCTTAAATTATTTATATTTTAACTTTTGATGTCTTTTTCTATTCCTCCATACAAATTCACAGAACCAAACATGAGTGCTAAAAATGACTATCATTTGAAAACTTTGGATTTGGTTGCTAAGAAAGAGAATTTAGAGAGCATGGTGTCTAAGAGTCTTGTAAATTCACGTGAAATAAAAGTGTTATCTTGAATTTGAACTTGTTTTATATAAAGTGGAATGAAAGGAAATCAACAGGAATGAAACATGAAACAATTTGAATTACTTCAAATCGTAAAAAATGTGACAAAGGTAAAAAGGGATACAATGATAGGTAAGTATGATTCCTTACCATAAGAATGTTGAAAGTGTAGGGAAATATGCTAGCAGAGTTTGTTGTGCAAGTTTTTATCTACAATAGAAATAAAAAGTCAAAGCTGAGAACATGGGATCATAAACTTGTAACTATTTCTTAATATTCTATAAATTGAAAACTTAAATAAAGATGGTGATTTTATGAGGAGGGGCTAGTATTATCCATGGTCTTACATTACAACTCATAAAAGAGAAATCCAAAAGGGTGAAACAAATCATTAAAAAATAACAAACTTGATAGAGGCAAAAGGAATTCGTGAGAAAGATCAGGTCCTATCCATGGTATTACAATGTAACTCATGAGAAAAAGATACCAAAGGACCAAGAGAAGGAACTAGGGTTTATATAAGAAGAGACTGTTGTAGAGGGTGAGACCCATGTAGAAATCCTATAAAAAGTGCTAGTAGGATAGCATATAGAAGTATGACAAGAAATAAAATATCTAAACAAAGTATTTCTTAAAAATTGCGTGTTGGTGGGCTCTTTGAAAACAGGACCTTCATTATTTTGGAGGCAATAGGTGTCAGGACCAATAATATCTCCACTAGATAAGGGCCCCACCATTTTTGGGCGTATTTGACTTATTTATCATGGGTATAGTCTAATTTAAATACCAGATCACCAACATTGAAAGTGCAAACTTTAATCTTTTTGTTATATTGCTTGGTGATATGAGCCTTGCATTGGTGATTATGTTGCAGAGCAGCTAAACAATGTTCATCAAGAAGATTGAGAGCATGAAGGTGAAATTATCATAGTTATTCATTGATAATGATACCATGAAGAGATGTACATAAGGAGGGAAGCTCAACTTCTAATGTTAAGACAGACTCAAAATGAGAATGGTGTTACTCTAGTGGCAGTATGTATGCTAGTAAGATAAACCCAAAGTACATGATTTAAATAAAGATGCCAATCCGTACGGGTTTCACAAATGGTATTTTAGAGTATTTTATTGAGAATTTTGTTGGTGGCCTTATCTTGCCATTACACTATGGATGATAAGGTGTGTAAATTTGTAGAATATTTTGAATTAAGCACATAACTGCTTCACGTCTTTATTCTTGAAATTTCCACCATTATCAGAAATGATGGTATGGGGAAATCTAAAATAAAAAATAATTTAGTTAAGGATAAATTTGGAAATAGTAATTCTCATGACATTGACGAGAGGCATGGATTCTACCCATTTAGTAAAATATTCAATAGCCGTGATGATAAAGACATGCCCATCTTGTGACCTAGGTAGTTTGCCAAAGAGATCTAATCCCCACATGGAAAATGGCCAAGGAGATTCCATAGTTTGGAGCTCAACTATAGGTGAATGGATTAAATCATCATGGAGTTGGCAAGGACAACACTTTTTAGTGAAATCGATAGCATCATTTTTGAGAGTAGGCCAAAAGTATCCCATATGTAGACATTTGCATGTTGAAGCATGTCTACTACAATGACCACCACAAATGGCCCCATGTGCTTGTTCAAGGATATGATGAACCTATTCTTTCATTCAACAATAGAGCAAGGTACCTTTAACATTGTGATAATAAAGGGAATTATATTGAACGACATTTTTGAAAGCTTATTTGTGAATTCTAGTCTTTTCACAAGAATTCATGTCCGAAGGATAAGTTTGATGTTTGAGGAATTTGATAATATATTTATACCATGGGCTCTGTCAAATGGTGATAGCTAAAATATGATAGATGAGTGACTCTTGTGGTTGGATAAAAGATGGGGACTTTCTTATTTGAATAATAAATTGAGAATCATTGAAATCTTGATGTGGATTGAATAAGGATGCCGAAGAAGTAAAAGAATTAGTAACATAGCTTTGATCTCTTAAAATGGGATTGATGGTAAAATAACCAAACTCATTGGCAAGGGTAGTGGCCATTTAATGATATACGATTAAGTTTTCACTTTTAAATTGTTAATCACCATTTACCTAATGGCATATGAGTTGGGAGTCACCCAAAGCATGAAGATATGCAATATCTAAGTCAAGTGTCACTCTCATGCCTAATATTAATGCTCATATTCTACCATGTTATTAGTGACATTAAAGGTTAGCCAAAATGCCAAAGGGATAATTTTACCATGAGTACTAGTTAGAATACACCTTGCCCTAGCTCCTTGGATACATTTGGTGCCATCAAAATGTAGGGTCCATGTGTCTTTGTGAAAATTGATATTGATTTTGGGAAGTTCTTTGATAACTACTTTGGATTTAGTAGTATCAAGAATGACATAGGTATCTTCTTGATGACTTGCTTCTAAATCAACGATGAAGTTATGAAAGTAATCTTTAAGAGAGATATCTTGATTGAGACCTTCAATATAGAGAATGTTATTATCGGGGAGGCTATCTTGAAGATGATTGGTAGTAGGTATGGGTGCTAGTGCAAGTTGGTCGGGAATGACTTACCCTTTGACAGATTTTTATGTGATGATGCGAACATCCAATTCCATTAAGAGAACCATTCACTTGCCAATCCTATCTCTAGGTAGAAAAGCTTTGGAAAAAAGTGACAAAGTGGGTTGGAATGAGCTATGACATAAGTTTTTTGATAGAGCATGTACTGACAAAGCTTTTCAGTTATGAAATAGATAACAAGGCAATCACATTTGAATTTGATATAACATTTTTTGTAAACAATGAGGCTTCGAATAATGTAGTAAATAACATACTCTTCCAATATCATCTTATTGGGCAAGCATTACCGCAACTGATACATGTGTAGAATAAGTGTACAAAATTAAAGGATGATCATTGGAAGGTGGACGAAGGGTAGGAAGATGGAGTAATGATTCCTTCATGTTTTCAAATACCTTTTGACAAGGATCAATCCATTTTAAAGCATGAATTTTCTTAAGAAGGTAATTGACAGAATAAATGTGATAAACCATTTTGAGGATGAATTGTTAGATTATCTCGAGCTTACCAAGGTAAGTATGAATGTCTAAAATGGAATGAGGAATAGGAATGTTGATTATAACATTGGTTTTAGTAGAATCAACATCAATAATATGAAGAGATATTAAGAACCATAGCAATTTACCACATGTAATGCCAAAAAACATTTGTAGGGGTTGAGTCTAACTTTATACTTGATGAGTCAATAAAAGATGATATCTTGATTAGAGAGATGGTTTTATGACTTTTGGATTTGGCAATGAGATCATCCACATAAGTTACCACAATATTATGGATAAGGTCATGAAAAATGTGGGTCATAGTCCTTTGATAAGTAACTTCAGTGTTTTTAAGGTCGCAGGGCATCTTAACATAACAATAGATGCCCCATTCTATACTGAATGTTGTCTTCTATTGGTCTTCGGTGGTGATATGAATTTGATTGTATCCCAAAAAGCCATCCATAAGGGACAACATTTCATATCCAATTTTGAAATCTATGATGACATCTATTGAAGCTAATGGAAAGTTATCCTTGAGACTAGAGAGGTTGAGATTACAGAAGTCGATGCAGATATGAATAACTATGGTAACCTTTTTGTGAATAAGAATAATATTATATACCCATTAACAATATTCCACACATTTAATAAATTTGGCATCTAATAGTTTGATAATTTCTTTATGGCATAGTGTGGAAACTTTGGGAGGAAATTTTTGCTATTTTTGTTGAACGGGTTTGGCATCGAAGTATGTGATTATGTTGTGCACCATGATATTAGGATCAATGTTAGGCATATCCTCATATGAACAAGCAAAAGTCTCATGATATTTATCAAATAATAGACTAAAATTATCATCCTCGATTAGCATGAGTTCTTGAGAAATATTTAAAGGTCAAGGACATGAGGGTGTGCCATATTTGATTCTAGTGGTTTCCTTGATAAACAAAGCATTTTCATCTTTAAAATGATATGGAAAATTGGGAAGAGAGGAAATGGGATTAGTTTTAGGATTGATGCTAGCAATGAAGTTGTTAAAACAAGGGGCCTTTAGCTTAAAATTCCCAAGTTTATGGTGTTGCTGAAGAAGTTGAGGTTCTCAAGCATGGAGCAATTCAAGGATGGTTTCATCGCTAGGTAACATAGGAAGAGGTCCATAATATTCCACATCTACTTCAAGATCAATAATTTTATTACCATGGCAGTCATATTTAGAATGTATTTGTCATACATCTATGGCCTTGGCATTGAGAGTGATATCTGGAGTAGGTGGAACTGTGGAGGAAGGTTGATTAGATGTGATTGGTTTATCTTTGGAATAATTGATGAATAAAGGATCTGGTAGAGTAATTGGTGTGATAGGAGGTATACAAGGTTTCAAAAGTTCCAAAGGTGCAAGAGGTAGGATTTGTTCAACCACCCAAGGAGTATTGAGAAGTGGAGACTTAATTGGAGGTACATGACCTTCAAGTTTTAACTCAATATTTGTGAAAATTGCATGAACATCATGATTAAAAACATGTATTTGAGCTAAGGTTTTTTGATAATGTTAAACATCCAAGTCTCTTGATTGAACTTGGGCCATAATGTAATTATCATCATAGGTGGGAGAGATAGCACATGATGTGTCTCTAAAGGAACTTCAGAAGGTGAGATGCCTAGATCGCTAAATTTATGCAATGACATGGTTTAAATAATTTGGACACTCCATAATCATTGCAAGTGAAATCATCTTCTGTATAAGATGCTTTATGTGCATTAGATGGAGGAGGGAAATCAATGTTCTCATTGATGAGGGATGGTACAATCACTAGGTAACAAGGAAGGGGGAAGTCACTCTAAAATGTACAGGGGTAGCTTGTTAGTAGTGCATGTATTTTGAAAATCATTTGGCTCATCATTGTGATAATCGACAAGGGTGACTTATAAATCTAGATTCATATCAACAAATTTAGATAAAGGTGCACTATTAATTTTTGGAATAGTGGGAATCCGATACTAGGATTTACGATTGGGAAGCTGAACACTCAATGGGTTAGGATCAGCCTCATTTTTATAACATTTTTCATTATGAATAAACCTGATATATTGGATTTTGGAAGAGGCAAAATCCCTCATGTGATGAGTCCATGGGCATCCTAGGAGTATATTATAAGATAATGGTAAATTGAGGACCATATTGAGGACCATAAATTTAGTATGTATAGTTTTGGGTCTAATAGTAAGAGGGAACTAATTGGTTTTATCGGATCCATGACATGTTAAATGAGTTTTCTTGAGGTTGACTTTGTTATATCTAAGTTGTTAAATAAACCAAAGAGATGTCACATTAATTCTCGACCCTTCATCTACTAATACTTTGTGAATGAGGGTAGTATAAATGGCTATTTTGATAGAGAGAGGTGGTTCATTAGATCAAAAGAGAATTTCATCATTGATCATGTCTTCTTCAAGGAAATCTATGGAAGGTTTAAAAAAAGGAAAAATAGATTCAATGGTATGAACTTCTATTGGTTGGGGCTCGTGAGAAGGTTGTTCCTTTTCTAAGGAAGATGGTTCTTCAATTTCTTAGAGTTGTTGCATTAAGAATTTACCATGATAGGGAGAAGTGTGAACTAACTCTATCAGAATAATTTTACAAGGCATAGAGTTGAGTTCCTCTAAGAAATTCCAATGTGTTTTGGAAGAGGAAGAACTAGCACGAGGCTTAGAATGTAAAATATATTTAAGAGGAAAAGAAGTGGTTGGAGGTTCGGATTGAGGAAGTGATTCCTCATTGATATCTGAAGGTAAATAAGTGGTAGTAGTATCTTTGATAAGTTACTTTTCTAACGATGGTTTTGTTGGTTTGTTAACAAGATCTTTGTGGGTCAGTTTACGTTGATAATTGACTTTAGCCATATTCATGTATTGGGAATTGGTATAGTATTGATCATAATCTATGACTATTACACAAATATTCTTGTTTGATTTTGAGGGTTAGATGTAGATAAAGCTTTTGGATTGTTAGAGGAAGAAGCTTTGTAAGTGTATTTATTTTGAGAGGCATTAACATAATCTTGATGACATATTTTGATCATGGCATCATGATTGAATGAATCCCCTAGCATAAAAGAAATGATGAATTTTGTAAACCCTCAACATGTTTTATGGTAATGATCTATATTAACATGAAACCAATAGAATTGATCAGGATCATACCATTTATGGGGATTATTAGGATACATAAATGGTTTAGAAGGCACTAAAAGTTGTTTCATTTATTACATGGTTAATGGCATATGAGAGAATTGGGGATTTTTTGCTTTGGCTACTCTGGGTTTGGGTTGAGGAGGATTGCTGATTATTGCATTGGTTGAATGTTAGAAAGATCCCTTGATGATTTTAGTGTTAGGTTCAAACTGTTTCATTAGGAAGTCTTGATGCTTCACTTGGTTAAGAACATCATTTAAAGTTTGGGGAGCAAAAGTTCAAACCTTGTATTGAAGTGAAGGTGTTAAGGCCATTATGAAAATTTTAAACAAGTTGTCATTAGTCATATTGCGATTGGCCTTGTGAGCGAAAGATTTCCATCATTTGATAAAATCATGAGATGATTTGGTAGGAGATTGCTTAAAATTAATGAAATGTCTACGACAATTTTTGGGGAGGTCATTATGTTAGAGTTCTTTAACCAAAGGATTGACTAAATCCTCAAGTTGCCATATAGAATGTTGGAGAAGTTGGCTATACCATTCTAATACATCACCAGTGAAGGTATTAGTTTGGATCTACTATTTATAAAGATTATCGAATGCCTTAAGAAAAGATGTAGGGTCTTTAGTCTCATCATATCTAATAGTTGGAGATATATTACCAATATCAATATATACAATGAAAGAGGGTAAAGGCTCATTTTCAATGTGTTGAATCATTTTATTGTGCATGATAGGTTGGGGAATGGAATTTTTCATAGTATCTCTAAGATGTGGAGGGATTAAATATAATTGTGGTGAAGGTATTAGTTTGGATCCACTCTTTATAAAGATTATCAAATGCCTTAAGAAAAGATTCAGGGTCTTTAGTCCCATTATATTTAATAGTTGGAGATATATTACCAATATCAATAGATACAATGAAAGAGGGTAAGGGCTCATTTTGAATGTGTTGAATAATCTTATTATGCATGATAGGTTAGGAAATGACATTTCTTGTAGTATCTATAAGAGGTGGAGGGATAAAATTTTGATTATTTTGGGGAAGGAAAACATGAGGCTGATTAGTCATGTTGATCAAATGATGTTGTAGTTGCATCATTTGAGAGGTGTTAGATGCTTGCATGATGTTCATTTTTTGCACTATTTGTGCAATAATTTGAGTTTTTATCAATTGCTGGGTTAGTGTTGGTAGGAGGATTCACCGAATTGGTATTAGGGGGAGGGTTACTAGGTGGCATATTTCTTATGGGGTTATTGGATAGCCTTGTATCAATTGTCCCCACATTATGGTAAGATGCTTGGTGAGAATTATATTGATAAGTGTGAAAATGATCTGAGCCACCAATATCATCTGTTTGAGTGATTTTAATCATGTTACAATCAAAATATAAGGGAGGAGAATAGGTTCTACAAGAGTGAAGATCATCTTGGGTAGTGAAGGTAGGAAGAAAAGAACATCCCATATAGCGTCTAAATGGTTTCAAGTTGTCCAAAAAAAATTTGATAGGATATTTCATGATGCTTGAAAAAAGAATCTAAGATTAATAAAAAATAAATAAAAATAGAGACAGAGTTGGACACACACAAAATAATATCATCCAATTGGTACAAAGTCAATCGGGTTGATAGAGTTTGTGAGAAAGGTCCACAAAATAGGGTGCAAAAGACTTAGTCAAAATGGTCAACTATGTTCTACCAAGGATAAAACTGAAACATGATAGAAGGATACTTTGTTCATATGGGTTGACTATGTACTGTAGATGAAGAAACTAAATAGATGAAAAAGATACACTGTTAGATAGGTTGACTGTGTACTTTAAAAATGGAAAATTGAACAAGTTGATAAGACACACAGTCATATAAGATGACTGTGTATTAAAAGTAAGAAATATTGACTATATGTAAGAGATTGTATCGATAGGGATGACAGTGTTTTGAAAATAGAGATTTTTTTTGTAAGATAATATCTAAGCAAATGAAATAAAGCACACAAATAATTGGATCAATGTGATCAATCTAATTCGAACACACACCACAAACCTTGTACCAATGTTGGCTAATGCAAGTTTTGCAATACAAAATATAATGATCAAAGAGAAAGAAGTAAACTTGAAATTGAATACTAAATAATTGGTCATTCTTAAATGTTGTTAACATATAATAAAGTTTGCAATTAATGTGATGGGGAGTTAGCTATAAGAAGGAACTAGAAAATAATCTATGGATAGTTTCAAGAGTTTAATCTAAAATAGATCTGTATTGGTGATGGTACTATCTTGGTATTGGGGCCTACCCCCTCACTTTAAAATTATACAATGATAAAGGTGTTGGGTGCTTTGCCAATATATACCATCAACCACGTATTTGTGCTTGGCCACAAAACCAAGTCAGCTTCCTCCTTGGTGATGAAATCCAAGTAGGTAGGCATTGGATTTTTTGTTTAATGCTTTTTAGTGTAAAGTGATTTGGAAGTGTGTGCAAAAGAGAAAAATACTGTGACTAAATCAATAAATTAAAGAATCACCTAATTATTCTATGTTTGTTACTCTAAACATGTAAGCAACTGAAATGAAGAGTGAACTAATTCCTATCAAAAAGAGGTTAATTATTTTTATTGTGAGGAGTATAGAGTCAATTCAAGCAACACTATATGTAAATAATATTGAACAAAGTCGACAGGGTCACTTATGTTTTGCAGAAGTAAGATTTGCAAGAACATAGTTGAACAAATTGACCCTATCTTCTAGATAAAAAATAGGCTATAAAATTATGTTGAGCTAGTCAACCCAGTTTGATTTAGGATTACAATTTTATAGACTACAAACTTGTAAAAATAGTATTGAAAATGAAAACTAAAATGACAGAGAGAGTAAGAATGAACCTTGGCGAGTTTGAATATGGTTATATTGCAAAAATTTTATGCTATGATGCTCAAGTGTTGATTCAAATATTTTACAAAGAGAGTCAATTGGCTCAACAAAGTTTGTAACACCTATAAGCCGAGAAAGAATCTATGAATAGAGTTGACTAGTTCAAGTATGTTTGAAAACTCGTATGCTAAAAAGAAATAACTAAAAAAAAAATTTGATTGGATCAACTATGTATGCAATCCTATAACTAAAGAAGAAAACTATGTCAAGATAATCAATTTAGTCACCTGTATTTGGAGAAGACCTGTGCAAATAGAACATAGTCATTTTAGGGAAACTGTGTGTTAAACCTATGCACAGACTATTGGAACTATATTGAAAGGTTTGATATAGTAGCATAAAATAAAAATATATAATATAATGATAACATGAATGCATGAAATAAAACATACAAGGGTTTGATTCACGTCAGGTTCACTAGAATGTATACAAAACAAAATACAACTGACTTATTAATCAATCTTAGCTCATAGAAGATAAATCCTACTTACACTTATAATTGTTGATACATTAAATATTCAGGGTCATGACCAAGATGGATCCATTAGACCTAATTAAGGGGTCTCTTACCATAATAACATCACTAGAGAGGGTTCTAAAGCCTCTAGTCAAGCAATACTATGTAATGACCCTAACTAGGTCCTATATTTTCATATTCACTAAGTATGTGCAAATTAAAGTAAAATATAATCTAGTGCTCACCAAATCTCATGGCATAAAGTGGGGATAATAAACATAAAAAGTAAGCATGCATAGAGTAATTCTAATTAATCTATGTATAGATAAAACTCTAATGCATGGAGAGATAAATAAATTTAAAAGCCATTACTTATGCTACTTTTATCTACTAAAATAGAGGAGTAAAGTTAGATATACTTATCTTGAATATGAACTCATCGAGACTCAATCTCTCCCTTGGCCAAAGGTGCTTCACAAGAGGTTGTTATGATCTGTAAAGATCATTAAGAAAGGCCTAAACATCCAAGACTTTTCTACAAGATAATATTCTTCTGCAAGTATAAAACTTAATAAATAACTCCTCAAGTAGAATGGTCGAAGAGCATATTGTAAAGAATAACAAGTGAATAATTAACTCTCTTATCTCTCTAATAAATGGAGAAATGAATGTGTATATATAGTTGAATCTAACCCTAAACCTTTTGAAAGTTTAGCCAACAGGGTCAGCCCAATGCAAATATATATCATTAATTAATAAAATTAAGTTGAGTCCCAATCTAGGTCAGCTAAGGTTGACCTAAACCCATAATGCGCTTTTAACAATTTGAATATAGGGTCGGCCCAGGCCGACAATGTATTGTAAACTATTAAAAAGGGTTTTAGGCTTAGGAAGGGGCTAAGTAAGGTGGTGAATTTATTGGAGGAGTGTGTAAGAGAGGTGTCAAAGCTTAAAGAATTGCATATGAGAAGGTTATATAGATATAAAGTGGTGGTATAGGGGACAACAATCTTGTGAAACACCAATGGTCTGCCCATCCCTTTCTCGGTGCACCCTTTAAGACATGCACTCAAAGAGATTAAGATTCAATGGGTTCCTAAAAAATAGAAAGCATCACTAATTGATAAAGTTTAAAAATATTATGTGTATACACATGCTACATCCATTGCATAAATTCCTTCACACTCTACCCATTCTACTACTCCATACAAGACTATAATTGAAATTTGTGTATGAAAGTGTAAACAAACATGAATTTATTTAACCTTTAAGAATAAGTAATATGCTTGTAATAGATGAGTCTTGATCTCACTTAAGTGTTTGACTTAATATACTAATTGTAGGAATCAAAACAAGCAATAAAAATACACAAACATATCAACAAAGAGAGATGACACAAGACATTATCTTGTAGAAGCTCAATTTTATAACTTTAACAAGACGAAGCCATGTTTCCTCATCTCGACTATGTTCTCCAGTTTAAAATAGTTTGCCTTCATGTGCTTACAATGACTCCAAATCCTCAATAGATCTTATACTAATAATGTTCTATGCAATATTTAATGGATTACTTACCTTTTTAGCAAGAAATACTATTGAACTCAATCATATTTATTATGTGGTCCTCAACTCAGAGGTTCTCTGCACTTGACTACCTTTTATTAACAAATATGATTTTAATCCATTATTATACAAGTGAATCCACTTAGATACTCAATAAATGAAATAATTAATTTCTTTGAACAACCATGGGATCATATATGCACAAGACCCCTTATTTGAACTCAAACAAGAAGCCCAAGTCTCAAAAACTGAATCCCAAACACTTATCTATCACATAAAATGCTTATGTGTTACCTATTGGAAAAATGTCTACTTTATGTAGGGTGAAACCACTCAGGCGGTTGTGGAACAACCACTTAACTTTGAAAAACTACCAAGGTGGTTACATAACAACCACCTATCATTACAAAACTGTTGGGGTGGTTATGTAACTAGTACTTAACATTGTAAAATAACCAAGGCAATTGTAAAGCTACCACTTAACATTAAAAAATTTCCGCGATGGTTGTGAAATCCTCTAGGTAATTTCAAAGCTTCCACCTACTTTTACTAGTATTTTCATAACCATGAAAAGTCCTCTAACTCATAAAGGCCATAAATTATGCATACAAACTTCAAATTACATGCCATTTTTTTAACTTGCATAACTTTTTGATATGAATTCAAATATGTACTCTAAAGGTACTTTTTATGTAAATGTTGTTTAATCCCTTACAAAAGAAACAAAATCCTTTGTAGGTCTTGACATGTCATGATTACTCCCATTTGATAGTTTATTGTCTTATCAACTAAATTGAATGTCTTTTTAACCAAAATTTTTGATCATATACCCCAAATTTGAAGGATTTTGGTCTCACAAAAGCTCTAGGCATAAAATATAAGGATTCACCTTCTATCTTCTTGAATGGGATACCAATTTTATCATCCTCTTGGACCATACATTTTTCCTTTGTCCTGGAGACTAACTAATCAAATGTGAAACCTACAAACCCAAGTTTATTTCTTCCAACTGACCTTATTACACTCTTTAGTGTGTTAATCTTCATCTTTGATATTCTTCTTATATGCAAAAAATAAATTAAGTTTTACAACTAACCTTATGAGGATTGATCTCCTACCATGTTTATCTCTAGGAAATGATGATATGTGATCCTTACGGGTTGATTCTTATTGATGGATTCTTCCTTAGATAAGTTTTTTTTTTTCTCTCACAATCTTTTGATTTTTAGGTGCTTGAAAAAACTTCCCTCTTACTTGTAGTGGCATCTTCCATCTTAGAATGCTCCTTGTAATTCTTTGGGTGAAATTATTGATGAAGCTCCAAACATTATGCATGCCAATAGCCACTCATGGTGTAATAAGTGTAATGATTCTTGCCCATTCTCATGGAGACCATTCCATTTTTCCCTTGTTGACATTCTGATTTTGAGAGTGGTTTTTACAACTTGCATCCTTCTTATTGAAGGACATTAACTTCTTTTGGATGAATTTCCTCTTCTAAAACATGGCCACCAAGTAGTTATTCATTCCATGAAAATACTTTGGATATGTATAACAACATTTTGTGCTACATGACCACTATTCTTATATTTGAATAAAATAAGGGAAGATTTGTTCTTTTCATACCTTCTTGGGTTACATTTTGTGCAAGCATGATGAAGTGGTAATGTTTTACCTCTTTGTTTGGGATGTTCACCTTTATTTGACAATGCCTTGAATTCCTTTTGATGTTTTTCCCATTACTAAAATTTTATCCCCATCTTAGCTCCAACTTGCATTCATTCACACGGTCATAGAGTGACAATTAGTTATCTACTTCATGGATTTGTTGTCCTCTTCTTGGAGACTCATATTTGGCCATTTGAGTTGGCACAATTCTACTTTTCTATTCATGAGAGACTTACCCATTATTTTTAGAATCAAACTTTTCATTATATTTAGTAAAAAAAAGTATTCCATTACCTTGCATGGGCATTTTTTTAGAGCTAGTAGCTTGGACTCTTTAATTTTGTAAGCTTTCCTTGCTTAAACTATCTCAAAGCATTCTCCAACACTTTTTTTGACTAACATATCCGAACCCTATTTATTAAGGCCTTTCTTCAACCTTTATGCCCATTGATGTTAAGGCCTTTCCATTGTAACTTATCTTGGTTAGCAACTTAGATCCAATTACCTTAGTATGCTTCTCAAATTTACCAAAGGAAGCATCTATGTATTGATGGAAAGAAAGAGAATTTGGTAGAGTTCTTACTTTGCACATCTTAGTCATGGTTTTGCATCTTTGGTAGAGGACTGTCTCCTTTGCATGGCATACTTTACTCTCTCTTTCACTCCTTCACCATCATCTTGGAACATTGCCAACACCTCTTCCTTGGTTTTCAAATCTTCAATGATACCCATGATAAATTATTCATGGCTCATCAATATATCTTGTATCTCTGGATTCTAATATTCCAAGTTTTGCCACATCTTTCTTAATTCAAAATTTTCCATCTTGAATTTGTCAATTTGTATTTTCAAGATCTTGAAGCTTTTCTCTCTTCAATTATTTACCCATGGTTGAATATTTTCAACCAAGAAACCTACACTTAGTTGTTAATAAACAAACATAGAATAATATATTACACAATGCAAAAATGTGTTAGAAAACTCTTTTAAAGAAAAGTGAAAAATTGTTGTGATACCAATTTGATTTGTAAACTAGGTGGATATTCCATGCTAAGCTTCATCAACATACATACTTTAAAATAAGTATTGTCCCCAAGTTTTATGCCATAAAAAACCACCCAAAAAAGTTATTTTAAGATGCATTTTAGCTGTCACATCCTGATTTCACCATTTGACTTATAAATATTTAATCCATTGATTAGTATGGTTATTATCTAATTATCATTATTTTGATTTGAGCTTTATGACATATAATGGTATGAGACAGTGATAATGTTACTTAGTATACATGAGGTGGCAATTGTATTTTATTATTCTGTACATTGAGGATGCATAATTGCTAGTTTTATATCATTGATTTACGATGACTTAGACTAACTACCTACTTGTTGTAAAGTGGATGTAGGATAGGTCATATCCTTAGGACTTGATGAGGAAGAGCATCATCAGAGAGGATGGGCTAGATGGGATGATTTGAAGGATATCTAAGGAAAACGCCAGTGAGCATACACACACACACATTATATTTTAAATTTTATGTGTGTAACATGTTTTAGATGTTTGTGTGTAACTAAGAGAATATTGTTGTGATTATATTTCTAGCTATATTTAATTTTTAATATGCATGAAATTATTTTAGATTAATTATCTTGATTTTTAAAGAATAAATCAAGAAAATAGATAACTAATTGCTTGCTACACACAATTATTTAATTTTATTATTTTATATACTATTATAAAAACTATTTATCCTTTTTTTACTAAACAATTACCATTAGTTTTTTAGAGCTTAAGTTATCTTAACTTGCTAACCTTGAGTTATGACAAACTAAGTTTAGCCTTTTAAAGACATGCATGAATTTACATTTAAAACTAGACAATAGATATTATTAGTTAATTAGTCAACTTTGTTTTATGATGAAGATAACTTGTGAAACAAGGTGTAGTGGTTAAAATTAAGCAATTTAAATATTTTAAATATTATGCATGAAAATTAAACAAAATGATGAATATCATGCAAGAGTATCAGCTCAGATTTTATAAAGAGGCTTATCTTTATAAATAAGGCCTCTTGTAATTTAAAAGAAAAAAAATACATACAAAGAGACTCAAGGAGAAGAAACAGGTATCAAAATAAGAAAAAAAGAGATTTGAAAGAGACAAGTGAAAGGAAACTGATTTTTACTTGTTCAAGTTAGAAGTATCACAGAGGTAGTATCTATAATTAAATTTTTGGTACAAATTGATATGGTTTGTAATTTATTATGAGGATGATTAAGTTCTAGATTTCCTAATTGAAATTCTTGGTAGAAAAGTCCTTTAAAACCCATAAGTTTATCACTAAAATTATGGAATAAATATTAGCAAATATTGGACAACATCATGTTTGGATTTGATAGGCACAAATATAAATGTGTATATTCTTATAAGGATGTATTAAGTATTTTTGAAAGCTATTTAATAATGAGTAGCGCTTAAGATTAAGATCGAATCTTAATTTTTTTACAAAAAATGAATAAAACCAGGGAATAGTTAATGCTATATATGACAGTATTTCATTTAATATTTAAATTGAGTATTTTATAGAGACCTACACCTTATTTAAAAGAGTTGCATTGCAATTATATGTAATGCCCAACCAATTCAACCAAGCACCCAACAAATTCATTAAAACACCCTAACTTAAAAATAAAAGTTGAGGTTAAAAATTTAATGGGAATAATAATAAATGTAAAAAAAAAGTTCAATCTTTTATTAAATCACTGAGCCAAAAATAAGATGAAAATCACCGAGGTTATAATTTTATAAAGCTGAGTTTAGAGAAAAAACATATAATGCTGAGTTTTAATTTGAAACATAAAAATAGAACACAGTAAATAAATGATGATGCAGTCTTTATAAAGGAATCATAATACTTATATGTTTAAAAATTGCCGTTTATTTAAAATGTAATTGCTGTGTATATAAATTATAACATTGTGAAATAAGTGTAGATCATTGAGATTAACCGTAAATATAAATTAAAAAGCTAAATTTTTTGAGTCTTCAAGTTAAATTGTTGAAGAATTTAAATTAAAATTGCCTAACCCAATTAAGTCACGATATTAAATTGGCTGAATTTTAAAATGAAATGCCATATTGTTGAAATGAAATGCCATGCTGTTTTATTGAATCACCATGTTTTATTTAAAACTCTAGATAGTAATACACTGTTGAGTTCATAAAAACAAAGCCGAGTAAATTTAATATCTGCATATGCCATAATAGGTAGCATCCAAAAATGTGAATAGCCAATGCTTTGTAAAATGAGACGCTATAAGTATTTATAGAGAGCTGAGTAAATAATTAAAGCACTGAGCCTTTATTGAAAATACTAGGTCATTATTAAGTCAAAAACTTTGGGAAACGTAGAATATATTTAAAAAAAGCCCAGTCAGATTTAATATTAAATTGATGTAAAAAATAAAGCACTTAAGTCATAATAGAATCACCATGTCATTGATAAGTTGTGCATAAACTACTGCAACTTCATGCAAGAATCACAAAGGTCAATGCATGAATTGCAGAAGTCCTTTATGGAAGCCAAGTCTTAATTTTGAAGTCATTGAACCAATAGTTGAAGTCATTGATTTTGGTTGCTATTTTATTGTCTTAAATGCTGAGTTTTTATAAGCATTGAGTTTAAATTAAGGAGCTGAGTATGAACAAAAAAATTATTTGAAAATTAAAAAATTATAGCTAATTGTTGAGTCAAACATATAGTCACCCAATTAAAAATAGGAAGCTAAGCCTTTAAAAAAAAATTATTATGTTTTATTTTATATTGACAACCTCTTTTATAAAATGAGGAATACATATATTAATGGTATATTAATTACCTTGGCTGTGATTTGTATGTGATATGCAAGAAAATGCATGCATTATAACATGAACAACATAGTTAATTATACTCTGCATATTATTCAATTAATATTCCAGCATAATTTTGGATATACATAGGCATCATCTTGATTAGGAGACTTAAAAGCTGCATTACTACCTCTTGGACTATGTATAATTGAAATGTTGAGTGGATATATATAATCAAATTGATGAGTATATCAATTAGAATGCTAAATTAATGAAATGCAATGTTGAGTTAAACGAAAATATGTTTCTATTTTGATGCAAGATCGAATGTTGATTTGAACATTATTTTTGCCTTGGATTTCCATATCATGGATTATGGAACTTTATACTTGGTTTGGTATAAAATAGTAAATGAATATAATTATCAATAAATATTTGAAATAATTAATTTTACTTAAAGACGTTTGAAAGTGAGCTATAGGTATGAGTTAGTCAAAGTATATATTTGAATTTAGAACTCATATACAACTTGTGCATCTGACATGGATTATTTGATCCTTATGGAAAATTTGAGAATTATTGTCAATAGAGTTATTTTTCTTTGATAAGATATTTATATACATATTCAAGTATATATGCATGTACATATGAATCTATGAATCTATGTATATATGTTATTACTTAGATGAGATAATAATGAACGTCTTACAAAATGTCATGCATCAAATGAAAACAAGTTAAGTTATGAAGAGTACATGGTGAACATGAGATTTGTAAATAGTCAAACAATGGAGTTAGTATGGTTAAAATATCTAAAATGAAATTAGACCTTCCATAGAGGAATGAGGTGAATTATATTAAGGAAATATTATGAAATAATCTTGGTTATTAACTATTTAACACTTCGAAAATAACATGATAGATTTTTGTTATATATATGCTTATGGTAATGGAAGCTTGTGAACGGTACTTAATATGAGTAGAAGGTACTAGTGTATTGGCATATATTTATATATAAATAAAGCATATAAAATGGAGCTTCGATTTGTGTGCCTAGAATTTATAATTACTTTATTAGTAGAAAAATTTAGGATATATCCGAATGGTATAATCCTGTACTTGGTTATTAAATAATTAAAGTGTAAGATTATGTGTTCATGTTTGAGTAAGGAACTCATGCATGATGTGTTATGATAGTATGGTATCTCATAGAGTTATATAGTACAAAAGGTACTTAGATGGTACATATTGTATTTGTTATATCTAGACCCACATTTAAATAAATGTGTTGGTTGTTACTTGAATAGTATTTGTTGTAACATTTGATAGGATATCATTTATGCGTGCATACAATCTTGAAAGTGTAAAAGATATAATTATATGCATTTGTATGACTTGATTTAATTATATGTACTTATTGATTTAAAATCATATGCTTCCTTGTATCTATGATTACTTAGTATGACTGATTATGGAAAAACTAGTAGTTATGTCTTAGAACACTAGAATTTGGTAATATGGGATATCATGAGGGTGTACTCTTATGGAACTAATAGTAGTAGTTGGAATCTATAATTTAATATGTGTCTTATCAAGGTGGTAAAAATAGTGTTCATTATTTCCAGTTTGGAGATTGATTTTAATGTAAGATTCTTTCATGCGTAGATGTATACTTTGCTTATTCTTATGTTGAGCTTGTGATGTGATATTTTTGATAAGAGAATGTGTTTTGTATGAATGTTGTGGTTAAATAATGTTTGGTGAGACATTATCTTTTGTTATGTATGATTTACCTATCAATGCAATATCTTACAATAGACCAAGTTTCTATGATACACTTTATGTTTAGCTTTATGATATCATACACACTTGGGTATTAGCTTATTTTTTAGATTCTCACACCATTCTCTCTAACCATCCATGAAGGGAGGGATATACCTAAATAGGGATTGTGTGGGGGATTGTTGGTCTATGGTTGATTTGGCAAAGCACTCAAATGATGCTCTCCTTCTGCATAATAGTACTACTTAGTTAGAGACTACACTTAAGTTGATCAGAGGAGCACAAGTTGGTTTGATACAAGTCAGAGGGCTTGATTTCCATTTATTATATTAAGATTGAAGGCCTAAAATAATGTAATTATATTTTATTTATATTTACTAAATAGTAGTTGTATTAGCAGACTAGCCATAACTGTGTCTTATTGTATTTACTTTCCTTGTAATTGTGATATATTATATTGTATATAGTTTTGGGGTTTTGGAACCATGATTATTTTCAGTTGTTGAGTATGTTTGATTAAATTTATTTTGTATATATGTGGTTGAGTGGAATGAATGATAAGTATTTAGTTTTAGAATAAATTATTGCATTTTACTAAGTATAATTTGAGGGGTTCTAACATGTGGTATTAGAGTTGTGGTTTGAAATCTAGGACTTAATGAGTCCATTAGCATTTTCATACCTTCTATTTAGTAGAGAGGAAAAATGAAAAAGTATGTATGGTACATTGAGTGTGTATCTTAGAGCATTCATACCCCCTTAGAGTTATCAAAAGGTTGGTTTATCGAGTATCTCATTATGGGTAGGTGAGTACCTAGCTTTGTTCAGGAGATGTGAACAAGAGTTTCCTACCATGTTTTTGATCTTTAAGATTGAACACCCTGAGTTTGATTACAAATGTTATAGAAATTGAATCACCTTCACCATTTGTGTTTTGTGTTTTGAGAGTTTTAAAATCATGGAGTGCTTCTCACTTAAATAATTATGCTTTAGTTTTGTGGCCTACTTACACAAATCCTAAGAGTGAGAATCCTATAAAACCATTCTAGTTGGTCACAACTTGGTATGGTGGGAATTTGCTTGTAATTGAGAGTAGACGTCATGGTTAAGAATTTCTTTGTGTTACAAGTATGTTTTGTGGATTAGTATCCTTATATTTGTATAGAATTCAGAAAGAAGTCTCATCTCTCTTAGAGATGAGTTGTTATGTTCTCACTCTCCTCTTGCATCACTTTAAGCTACTGAGAAGATTCATATTTTCAAGATGTTAATTTAGAGTTTTCTTAGGTGGAAAACTTGTTTCTACATTATTGTTTTGACCTTATTCCCTTGATCCCATGGGATAGTGTTTACTACTTCTTTTTGAGAAAAGTTATAGGATTGGATGGATTGATGCATCTTTGAGATTAGTATTTTCCTTCTGATTGTGGGGGTAGGTTATGATACTACCCTTACAAGTTTGGTAAGTGATAGTGATTTGGAAACTTGGGTTGTAATGTTTCCTTTTAACATGTGAGGGTATGTGGAATTTTTTTTTGTGAGATGTTAAATTTTATACTTTTCACTTTGTGACTTTTTAGAGTTACTATTTTATCTAAACTTGTGTACTTAATCATGAGGAGTGGCTAACATTGAATTTATATTAATTATAATTGATTATAATTATTATGTTATTAAATATCTTTGTTTAGAGTGATATCATTCTCTTCTTGAAACATATTATTTTGAAGAGTTATATAAGTACCTTTCTTCGAGAGTAAGTAAGGCATGAGATGTGTAGAACATCTCAATAGTCTATAAGGTTTGAGATAAACTTTTTAACTGTTTTGTGCTTGTCATGCAAACAAGGAGACATTGTTGTACTTATAAGGTTGTAGGGATGGTATGATATTTATCCTTTGTATATGATTTTTATTTTATGTATGATATTAAATCTGAAATAATTTACCATATAGTATTGTTTTTTATGATCTATTAATATAGATTTGTGTTTCATAGAACCTTTTGCACTTTTTGGAGATCGTTAGGTCATGGAGACCTAAGAAAAGTGTAGTGAATTAGGAACATGAGTTACTAATTAATAGGATTATATCATAATTATCCTCACATTGACATGGATTGGATATAAGTTGATTTGACAGATGGACTTATCAAATCCCATATTTAACAGGCAAAACCTATCAAATTTAGTCATATGGTCACACGCATGTATACTATGGACAAGTATTCTATGTGGATGGATATTCCATATGGATGGGTATTCAATGATTTTGTATATAATATATTTATATTTATTATTCATCATTGTACTTGTCTGGGGCTTTGATTGAGTAGACAAGTATTGACATGTTATACTTATATGAAGCTCTGTAGTGTAGTGATAGTATTAACATATACATCATCCTTGTCAGGTTCTTATTGACCAAATTTGAATTTTAGTGAAATTGGGTCAACCCCTATATATTTAAACTTTTTAAAAGGTTATTATATGTGTAAAAGGGTCTCATGTGTGTCTAAACACCTCACCCATCCCTATTCTAGCCTTGGTTTAAGCATATCTTCCTTGTACTTGTCTAGTCAACCAAAGTCAACTCTAGTCAACCTTATTAAAACATGGTAAAAGGCAAAAATTATATTTAAAATATCATAACATGGCCATTTATATGTTTTAATGTGTTATTAATCCATGATTTTGTCCTTTACCATGTCTCATATGCAAAAAATACCTTTTATTCATATTTTTGGCTTATTAAAGGACTTGTATGGACTTTCAAAGGAAGAATATTTGTCACTAAGTTTGATTATAATGTGGATGAGGAAAGAGTATGTTATTAATCAGTTAGAAGTAGTAAATAAGTAGTTTCATGCATGAAAATAGAAAAAACTCCTCAAAATCAGCCCCTTAATGGCACTTGTGCATACTTGAGAAGTCCACCTTCAGCTTGAAATGTGGGAATAATATATATTCATCTCATTGAGGTATTTAACATGATTTTTTTGAAAATAAAATTTCAAAAAAATTATTTTTTAATTTTGTTTCTTCTTTCTTGCCTTTCCAAGCCAAGGAGAGTCAACTTTGGATGCATAGTATAGTCTATACATGTGGAGTTGGGATGAGTGATCTTGAGGGTTAAGAGGGGCATTATTATAATTCAAATTCATGGAAATAATTATGAGTTTAATGGCTCCTATTTTATGAACCATTGCAAAGAAGCCAGGAAGATTTTTATGCTTATTCATCCATGAGGGGTCCCTTTTTGAGCTAGTTTCAGAATCTCTTATTTGGTTTTCATAGTTTGGTTGTTTTAAAGTGTTTATCAAGGAATATACATATGTTTTCCATGGTTCTGTTTGTTTTAGATGTCTCAAAAATTAAAGAATACTCTTCTAGGATTGTTTGTACTTGCAAACTGGTTCTTTCACACCTACAGTTGTCTTAGGTGTCTTCAGGAATGAGAAAAGATGTTTTGATGTTGTTCCAAGTTGTTCTTTGATAATGGTCATATATTTTAGTATTTATTATGGAATTTGGGTGGTTTTGAGCCAGTTCACCACCATGTTTACCATATTTCCATGCTCTGCCCACATATTCTACCCAAAACATGCACTTATAGGCTCCTTGATGACATCATCCTAAGGTGAATGGCATGGTAATGAAGTCAAGAATTTGAGGGATGAAGGATGAAAATATGTTTTGAAGATTCTAATAAGTATTTTGAGTCCATTCTTGTTCTCTATTTCACATCTTCTTAAGCAAACTACCTGCTCAATCATATGATCACCTACAAGAGGGCTTAAACAGGGGGATGATATGTTCAATGGAGTTCCAAAGCATGTAATGAGACCATATTTAGAGCCCTTGAATATTGAAGATACCATGACAAACTTGTGTGAGGTGTTAAAATGACAAACAAGTTATGAGAAGTCTTCCTAAAGTGATGACTGAGTATTTTGGGAATCAGTCCCTAAAAGTGGAAAATAGAGACCCAAAAGGGTTTTTATAGACCTTCTAAAACATACTCACAAGGTGTTTTAGACATATATATTGATATGTTTGATAAACCATAGTATGGAATAGATCCATGCCAAAGATGAAAATAAAATGATGAAGATAAGATGACTATTGGAAGGTTTCAAGTTTGCTTATAAACACTAATCTTAACAATGACATCTACAGGTTTGGGGAATAAAGAATGACCTTTTGAAATAAAGGATAACATGAAACTTATCTTCATATGGATGGCTCAAATAGTGATCATGAAGTTTTTTTAGTCTCAATATCACCTATAAATCTCTAAATGTTACTCCCTTTGTATACTTTAATGTTTGTACACAAGGCTAATTGACACCTAGAGTTGTAGGAAGGTGAAAGGTGTCTTGGAATAATAACTAAAAGGCCAATTTTGAAAGCATATGTTGAGAAAGAAGATGAAGAGGTAATGTAAAGGTACCTCATGATCATGAGAGAAGGTAAGAGTAATTGTTTCAAGCTTAATTCATATACCTTGACCATATAGGTGACCTTCAATGTGCACCTACAACAAGATATCCCAAACAATAACCTTGAGCATTAGGGTGATGTTGTTTTATGATTTCAAAGGTGGAGATAAGTTCAAATATACATTACATGACCAATATGAATTGGAGGAGGATTTAAAATACCCTTTACAATGTATCTTAATGCAAACACACCTATAGGAAGTTTTGTCTTAGTCAACAGGGTATGTAAGCAGTGATCTCACTTGAGGCCTATTTGGTGTTTCAAGACCTTCAAGGCTGAGTCACTAGTATGAATATGAAATTAGGTTGTTTTTATGATTCATAAATATATTAAAAACATCATGATCAAGCCTTATAGATATATTCACCTACCAAAAAAAGGTCTTAGTCAATCTTACAAAACCCTACAGACAGAGCTAATTAGCAAGGTCTATTTGAGAAATTGAGTAAGTAAGATGTCCTATACTTGGAGTTAGGTATTAAAAATTGGTAAATATCATCATTTAGAGATGGATAATCCCATAAAATAACTAATTTTGAAGATAAAATAAGACAATATGCCTTTGTTCTATCTCAGATAGGGGGCACATTTCCCTTGCATTAACCCTACAAATTTGGGAAATGAGAATGAAACATGAGCCAAAAGTAACATAGATTATTAAAGATGATTTTTTAATCTTTAATATTCCTATTAAAACATGGGAATACAACCTAAAAGGCTTGAATATAGGCAGGGTGCTCTAAGCTATAGGTTTTGCAGCCAAAACCAATGGGCAACATTAAGATCTAGTAGCCAATTTGAGAGCCTTTCACATTTATAGCCTTAGATAGGATATATATTAGGTTGGAACATGTTTGTGATATATTTTTAGATATATATGAGCCTTTTGGATGAATTTATAACATGAATAGGGTCATTTGGGCCTTAGGGTATAGGTAGACCCATTGAACAAGGTATAGGCCTAGTTTCAAAAGGGGGGTCATTTTCATTTATAGCTCTTAATGAGATATTTTGATGATTAAAAAATGTATTTGGGATGTTTATGGAAGTGTTTAAACCTTTAGTGTGTAGGGGAGTCCACCAATAAGCAATTTATTGGTTTAAAGTTCACACATGCCTATGTAAAATGTAGAAAGGACACGAGTGGCCATCCTAGAATGCTTAGTTATCTCATGACACTTTGCATAGTGGTCAAAGGTGTTAAAGTATGTTATAAATGGTACATAACAATACCTCATTAACATTGTTTTAGTTTTCCAATGTGCCATTTTTATGAATAATGGCTAAGACCTAGAATGACTTAAAACCCTCACAAAACCCCAACTCAGACCTGATGGAGGAGATATTGAAAATGGAGAATCCAAATGACACAAGTTATAAATTAAACTAATTGGAGGTGATATATAAATCTTTATGGATCCTCTGCATGCAATTAATTTTTACTAAACATGTATGGATGGTGTTTAACATGGTTTTCTTTGATAGATTTGTGTGTTTTATGGGTATGGAGAAGTTTTAGATGATGCAAACAACTTTGAGAGGTAGTATTGGAATTTTTATAAGTATACATGATCATATATTGAGATATATAATTTATGAAGTGTGCCTATCATCTCCTTCATCTCAACCAATCATAGTGAACAAGTAGTGAACACTTAGTGAAAATGGTGAATCTAGAATTAGGAAGCCTTTTAAGGCTTGATTCATGAACCTGATGACATGTACACTCTTGAAAGGTTTCATTACTCCTTGTTCATGATATATATTTTATAATTGGAAGAATTTTGTGTGCCATGTGTGAGAGGTGCATCAGAGAGATCCATTTGTAATTATTAGAGATAATTGCTCATAGACAAGGGAATGCAAATGATTAAAGACCACTCCAATGCATGTGAAGGATTTTTATTAACCCCTCACCCTTAGATAAATCATAAAACCTAACTATAATTAGTGAGGAGGTAGTCTAATGAGGGAAAATAATGAAGATAGTTTCTTGTGCAAGTAAGAGAACATTTACGCCATATATGAAGGAGTTAAACAAAGTTTGAGAGATATTTGTCCTTATTTTCATTACAAGACCTATCTCTTCCTTGATTCCATGCTGTTTTAACTCGTTCTCCTTTCTTTAAAAGTGTCTTAGTGACTCTTGAGCTTCACCTTCTGTCTATTCTCTCACATTGGCTATATATACTAGCCTTTTTGGCTATTGTACAGATCTCTCCACCTGAGTATGGTGAATCCCTACTTAATTTTTACCTTGAAATAATAAATAATGTTGTTTTACCTCATTCATTATTTCATCAAGTGCATTTTATGTTTGTTGGTCTTGTGCAAGTGTATTTTGCTTACCTTGACATGTTATCCTTCTTTGTGCCTTGTGTAGTTTGAAAGCTCTCTTTTATAGGTTATCAAGAAGTGTCTAATATGGATTAAAGGTGTAGTAAGTAGCTTATTCATTAGTGTTTACAATAGGCCTATTATCTAAGTCTTCCTAACCTAGGTTCTCTTCAAGATCCCATGCTTGAAACATTGATGTAGAATATGAGTGTTCAATTGGATGAAGTGTATGTATAGGCTTCTCTTTGGTTTCAAATGCATTGTAAGTGGTGTGAGTAGACCATCTATTTGGTGTATCACCTCCCATATATTATATTTGTTTTTAGTTATCCTTATCCCTTTTGACCCAACAAAATTTAGTACTAAGATTGATCAATAGTGGTACATCAAGAGAAGTAGCTCTAATCTAGAGATCCACCTCAAATTTGGGTTACCCACAACCCTAAAGTGGTTCCATAGTGCCACTTGAATGAGGAGAGACTTGTCATCTCCTCAAGGGGTGCAAGTTCAAGTGACACAAGTTTTTGGCATGCCCAGTAGGAATAAATAGTCCATTCCTTGAGGAGTTTTTGTGTTCTCCTCAAGATATAAGCCTTTAGAGGTAATTACACTAAGCACCAATGGCGACTCAAAGCATAAATCTACTAGTTAAGTAGTCTAGGTACTCTAATTGAAGTTGTTTTCTTGTTTTATACACTTCTCATGAATGATTCATGGATAATTTTGATGTTGATTTTTTCTTAACATAAGTTAGTGAGACATATCCATCTTTGCCTATCCCCTTTCAATATGAACAAGACCTTGGTCAGTCTTATTAGTTTCAATATGACCATATTCAGCCCTACTATGATTTACATCAATCTTGTTCCTCTCCAAGTTAATCCATTAAAAATTTAAAGAAGAATCTAATTGGCTATAAGGACTATATACTAGACCTTGATACTATAAATGGTTATGGTCAAGTCATCCCTAGTGATATTGTTAAGAGTGTGAGGGATGCCTTATAGCTAGTCAAGAGAGAATGGATTCCCATTGAGAGAGATAATTAGCAAGGTCTTATAAGTGAAATTCTTGATGTTTGTGGTCTAATTTTCCACATAAAAGAGAGGTTGAAATATCATGAACCAACTCAGTCTTGCTAGCTACAATACACCCCACATCAGCCTTCAAGTGTGTCAACTATGCCTATTCAAAATACTAACCCAATCATGTTTCAAAATGCCCTGAGTCCTTCATATATTCCCCAAAGTTTCCTTTCTTGGAAGTCCATCCAAGAGAATATCCAAAGGAAGGAGGACACCATTGTTGAGCAAGTTTATCCATGTCACAACCTGATTAGAGAAGATTTTGAGAGAATAAAGCTGATGTTGGAAGCCCATCTTAATAAGGAGATTGAGTTGGAAAATCAACATTTGACATAATCCATCATGGCAGAAAAAAATGAGGTTTCTAAGTGTGACATTCCAAGTTGGAGACAAGATGCTAATCCTAAGTAAATCCAAAGTTTCTTAAGCCTATCATTTACCCCTCCATTTGCATCTCAACCCCATGAACAAACCTCTAAGCCTAGCTTCCCAAGATGGAAAGTAGTGGTAGCTTGTGGAAAGAAGGATAAATAATGTCTAAGTGGAGAAGTTGGAAGTGAAGAAAAATATGAACCTATTAAACTCCTTCCC
Organism: Torreya grandis; assembly: GCA_037957365.1. Lineage (NCBI taxonomy): Eukaryota > Viridiplantae > Streptophyta > Pinopsida > Cupressales > Taxaceae > Torreya > Torreya grandis. Next base: position 2,655,180 of record JARHVA010000015.1, on the reverse strand, counting down.
ACCCCTCCTCAAGAAGCCCTTTTCCCTTCATTTAAAATTTATTTTACTTTCTTTCCTCATGAAGATCCCATTTCCCCCCAAGAGAAGCTATTTCAAGAAAACCTTGCCAAAAGAATTGAGGAGTTGGAACTCAAAGTGCATAATCTCTCATCTATTCAAGGGGATATTGAATCCAATGAATACATTGAACCCATCTTTCCACCTCCTATAGATGATCCATTATACCCTTCTAATAGTGAGGAATACATTGCTGGTTGGGAGCCTTCTTGGGCTGAAGTTCCTAGTTTTGAGATGCCTATTATTGGCACCACTAAGAGGGATAAGGAGATAGATATTTTAGATTGGGTTGATGATAAATAAGATCTAACTTCTTGTGAATAAATTTTATATTATGATGATGAGGAAGAGTACCTTACTAGTGGTGAACAAGAAGTATTAGAAAAGGTCCTTTTGGAATACAAAGAAGAAGAGAGAAAAGAGGTTGAAGCAAGGAAGATACAAGTTGAATTTCTTCAAGAGATCCCAAGTGATAAAGATGAAGTTTTCTATTATTTTGATTCTCTCATCTATGATGACTATGGAGATGAACAAGAAGAGGTTTCCAATGAAGTATTTGGGACTCCTAAGGTTGAAGAAACAAAACTTGAAGAGGTAAATCTGCCATTGCATCAAGAAGAAGACATGGGGCATACTTACATACAAATGTTTAAAGAATATGAATATTGTGAGAAGGAAAGACTCCTAAGAGCACAAACCCAAGTTGTTGAGGAACAAGTATGTATTGAGATGTATCATCATCAAGAGGGTTTAAACCATGATGGAATAATCCATAATGACTATGAATCTTTTGAAAATGGTTTGGAGATTCATTCTAGAATCACATGTGAAGCTACTCCTAAAAACATCAACAAGGAGTTTGAACAAGAAACATTACTAGAGTGCTATAAAAAAACACTTATTGAAGGTTTTAAAGAAGTAGTAATAAAAGAGAAGAGCAATGAGACCTTTCAAAAAGACATAGACATTCAAGGAGCTATTCCATTCATGGAGATGCAAATTTGCCATGATGAGACAAAGGAGCAGTAGTATGAGATACCTTTCCAAAGTCAAGAAGAGTTCATATACCTTGGAGACTTGTTTGAGATGACTCCATCAAAGGACATGCCAAGCTAAGGAGCAAGAAAGAAGCACGAGCCATTTAACACTACATCCAAAAGTAAGCATGCTTGACATCCTCATTCATCTCATGAAGAAAGAGATTTAAGGTACTTTCCTTTTGATCTAGGAAGGAAGGTATGTTTGGTTAGATGTACATAATTAGTTTTTTTTATGTTGTGTCTTGTGTTCCCTAAGTACTTATTCGCACAAGTGTGCCTTTGAATTATGTTTTTGCTTGGTCTTGGTGTGTGTTGTCTTTCCTTTATGTGTTTTGAGGTCAATCAATTATCTTATTAGTTGTCTCAAGGTTTGATCCTACTATTTTAGAGTGCATTTGACTCCCTTGCCCAATGGATGGGATAAGGCTATTGGTCCTTGACATAGGCAAGCATGTTCCCTTAGGAATTGCCAGAAGTGTTGACCTAATTTGAATTTTAATCAAATTGGGTCAAACCCTACCTATTGAAACTTTTTCAAAGGTTCCTATATGTCTAAAAGGGTCTCATATGTGTCTAAGCACCTCATTCATCCCTGTTCTAGCCTTGGTCTAAGCTTATCTTCCTTGTACTTATATAGTCAACTAAAGTCAACTCTGGTCAACACTAGTAAAAAATGGTCAAAGGTCTAAATTATCTTTAAAATGTCTTAATATGGTCATTTAGATGTTTTAAGGTGTTACTAAGTCATGATTTTGTCCTTTACCATGTCTCATATGAAAAAAATGCCTTTTAGTCATATTTTTGGCTTATTAATTACTTGTACGAACTTTTAAAGGAAGCATATTTGTCACCAAGTTTGATTCTAACATGGAGGAGGTCAGGTTATGTTAGGAATTAGTCAAAGGAAGTCACGAAGTAGTTTCATGCATGAAAATAGGGAAAACTCCTCAAAATCAACCCCTTAATGGCACTTGTATAGACTTGAGAAGTTCACCTTTAGCTTAAAAAATGGGAATAGTGTCTCTTCATCTCCTTGAGGCCTTTACCATGCTTGGTTTGTAGAGAAAAGGTCAAAAAATTTAGTTTTTACTTCTATTTCTTCTTTCTTGCCTTTGCAAGCCAGGGAGAGTCAACTTTAGATGCATAGTACAGTCCAACAGGTAGAGTTGGGAGGAGTGATATTGGGGGTTGAGAGGGGCCTTAGTATACTTCAAATTAATGGCAAGAATTCTAATTTTCTTGGCTCTTCCTTTATGAACCATTGCTAAGAATCCAAACATCTTTTTATGCTTATTCATCCATGAGGGGTCCCTTTTTGAGCTAGTTTCAAAACCTCTTATTTGGTTTTGATAGTTTGGTTATTTTAAAGTGTTTCTCAGGGCCTCTCTATAGATTTTCCATGGTTCTATTGATTTTTAATGTCTTAATAATTCAAGAAGCCTATTCTAGGCTTGTTTGTACTTACAAATTGGTTCTTTTATACCTACAATTGTCTCAGGTGTCTTCAAGAATGAGAAAAGATGTTTTGATGTTGTTCCAAGATGTTCTTTGACAATGGTCATATATTGAGTATTTATTATGGCATTTGGGTGGTTTTGAGCTAGTTCACCACCATGTTTACCACAATTCCATGCTCTGCCCACATATTCTGCCCAAAACATGCACTTAGAGGCTCCTTTATGACATCATCCTAAGGTGAATGACATGGCAATGAGGTCAAACATTTGAGGGATGAAGGATGACAATATGTTTTGAATATTATAATAAGGATTTTGAGTCCATTCTTGTTATCTATTTCACACCTTCCTAAGCAAACCACATACTCAGTCATATGCTCACCTACAAGAGGGCTTAAACAAGGGGATAAAATGTTCAATGGAGTGAAAAAGCATGTAATGAGGCCATATTTAGAGCCTTTTCATATTGAAGAGACCATGAAAAACTTATGTGAGGTGATAGAATGACAAACAAGTTATGAGAAGTATTCCTAAAGTGAAGACTGAGTATTTTGGGATTCAGTCCCTAAAAGTGGAAAACAAAGGCTCAAAAGGTTTTTATAGACCTTCTAAAACTTGCTCACAAGGTGTTTTAGACATATATATTGATAGGTTTGATAACCCCTAGTATGGACTAGATCCATGCCAAAGAGGCAAATCAAATGATGAAGATAAGATGACTATTAGAAGGTCTCAAGTTTGCTTTTAAACACTGAATCTTAATAGTGATATCTCCAGGTTTGGGGAATAAAGAATGACATTTTGACATAAAGGAGAACATGAAACCTATCTTCATGTGGATGGTTCAAATAGTGAGCATGAAACTTGTTTAGTCTCAAGATCACTTAGAAAGCTCTGAATGTTTCTCCCTTTATACACTTTGATGTTTGTACATAGGGCTAATTGACACCTAGAGTTGTAGGAAGGTGAAAGGTATCTTGGAATAATAACTAAAAGGCCAGTTTTGAAAGCATATGTCAAGAAAGAAGATGAATAGGTAACATCAAGGTACCTCATGATAATGGGATAAGGTAGGAGTAATGGTTTCAATCTTAATTCACATACCCTGACCGTATAGGTGGCCTTGAACATCCACCTACAACAAGATATCCCAAACAATAACCTTGAGCATTAGGGTGATGTTGTTTTATGATTTCAAAGGTAGAGACAAGTTAAAATAGGTATTCCATGACCAATATTAATTTTAGGATGATTTAAAATACCCTTTTCAAGGTCTCCTAATGCAAGCACACCTACAAGAGGCTTTGTCTTAGTCAACAGGGTATGTAAGCAGTGATCTCACTTGAGGCCTATTTGGTGTTTCAAGACCTTCAAGGCTGAGTCACTAGTATGAATATGAAATTAGTTTGTTTCAATGATTCATAAATATATTCAAAATATAATGATCAATACTTATAGATAATATGAACCTACATAAAAAGGTCTTAGTCAGTCTTACAAAACCCTACATACAAAGCTAATTGACAAGGTTTGTTTCAGAAATTGAGGAAGAGGTCCTATACTTAGATTCAGGTGATGAAAATTGGTACATATCATCCTTGGGAGTTGGATAAGCCCCTAAAATAACTAAATGTTATGAGAAAATATGAAAATATACCTCTATTCTATCTCAGATAGGGGGCATTTTTCCTTGCATGAAGCCTAAAAACTTGGGAAATGAGGATGAAACATGAACCAAAATTATCAATGATACTTCAAGATGATTTTTTAAGATTCAATATGCGTAGTATAACATGGGAAGCCAACCTAAAAGGATTGAATCTAGACAGTGTGCGCTGAGCTACAAGAGTTACAGCCAAACCCAATGGGTAGAATTAAGACCTAGTAGTGAATTTGAGAGCCTTTCACATTTATAGATTTAGATAGGATATCTAGCATGTTGAAACATATATATGATAAATTTTTAGATATGTTTAAGCTTTATGGATGTAGGAATAACATGAAGAGGGTCATATGGGTCTTAGGTTGTAGGCAGACCCATTGAACACGGTATAGGCCTAGTTTCAAAAGGGGGGTCATTTTCATTTCTAGCTCTTAATGAGATATTTTGATGATTGAAACATGTGAGTAGATCATCTATTTGGTATATCACCTCCCCTATATTAGATTTATTTTTAGTAATCCTTCTCCCTTTTCACCCCCCAAAATTTAGTAGTAGGATTGATCTATAGTGGTACATCAAGGGAGCTAGCCCTAATATAGAGATCCACCTCAAATTTGGGTCGCCCATAGCCCTAAGGTGGTTAAATTATATGACTTGAATGGGAAGAGACTTGTCATATCCTCAAGGATTGAAATTTCAAGTGATAACAGTTCCCTAAATACTTTTCTCTGGAATGATAAATACATTATCTAGGTTAGGAAGATGTGCAAAGGGGTTGGATGGTTTTATGGAACTCTCCTTAGTCATTTGTTTTAACTTTTATGATGATCTCATGTGTTTTTGGAAGATTAATAAGACTTTTACTGAGTTATTATTGGATTTATCTTATGGTTATGGATCTCAAGGTAGTCATGATAGGACCAAACAACATAAGTTACATTAACAAAACTTGTTTGCATAATAGGAAATGTCACTGAGTAGGGCCTTGTGGGACCAATGCTCTAAAGAATAGTGCTAATTAGGATAACTAGTATGAGTTATTTAGGTAAAATTTTGCATTTGTTAGCATGATTGATACTAGATACTATGTTTTTATGTTGTTAAACTTTGTTAATAAAAAATTTTGTTTGAATAAGAGTCATCAGGGTGATGACTGTAGATTAGGAATTTGACTCAAGAGAGGTGGTTAGTATCATATTAGTTTTAAAATGAAATCAAAATGAAAAAAAAAACACTAAAAATCATACATCTCTAGGCCTAGACATTAGGGGGGTCTTAGTTAACAAAAATAAATGGAAAACATAAATAGAATGCAAAAGACAAATGATCTATTACCTTCCTTGGATGTTCCAAATGGCTTGATGAAGTGGCTTGCTCAGTTTGTGCTTCAATAGATTTTATTCAATGGAGTGTGGCTACCTTCATCTCCTCTTGGCACCTTTGGCTTGTGATGGCTTTGGCTCAATATTTGGGCATAATAACACGAATTGCATGAAACTTTTTAATTAATTTAGCATTATAGCATTGCAATAATACAACTTAAAATCATGGCTCTTCTATTTATAGATTTCCAAAATGGTTTAGGATCAACCATAACCATCCATCTCAAGATTGAGATGTGTGGCCATGATTAAATCCAATTACATAATTAAATTACATAGATATTCCCCATAAATATTTAGAATAGATGAGCATTTATGAGGCATAGGAGGCATTGATGAGGCATGGGAGGGTCTTAATGAGGCATGCGGTGGCTTAATCTTGATATTTTATGCATTTATGGCTTGTGGATGCCACTCCAAGAAATCATGTCACTTGATGATGTAGATATTCACAATAATTTTCCAATAAAGATATTTTCAACAAGTTTCATATAAAATTAACTTAAGATCTTAATTTCATTTAATTATCCTTAAACATGATTAGTCAATTTTGATGTAAATCTTGGCAATTGATGCACAAATTAATCAAATCGATCAAAATGTCATATTATATTATCTTGAAATTTGATTAGATTAGAATTGGAATTCAATGTTAGATGCATTGGAACCATTATCCCATTGAGGATGTTGCCAACATAAAATAGCGAAGGCATGTGTCTCATGCAAAAAAATTGGTAGAAAAAATCAATCCAGAGCACCCAGGTGCAAAATTGGCATTTTGAATCAAAATGATTTGATCAAAGTTAGCTAGCCCATAAAATGCATTTCCCCATTTAGTGAAAATCTAGCTAAAATAGACACTTGGATATAAAAATTTAAACTCGTTTAATGCATTTTAGTGTTTTCAAGCCAAATTATACACTTTGGTATAAAATTGGTCAAAAGCTTGGTTTGAGGTTATCGGTGGCTAGTTTTAGGTATCTAAAATTTGCCCCTATTTGGGAAGGCATTGTAAGATATATCAATAGTAACATCTTATCAAAAAATGAAAAGGTTCTATATGCTTAAAACTTCAATGAGAATTGATAAACTATATGATGCCCCCCCAAGAGAATGGTTGGCACAAGTAGGTTGGCAAAAAGTCCCTCAAAAATAAAGAAGTGAAATGAAGGAACCAAAAAAAGGAAGATTATGGGATGAAAACACAATGAGTTTGAAAAATTAGTGAAAATCATTGAGAATGCAAGTGGGATGGTGTATGGTTATAAACATTGTACCTTGATAGTGGAAATGTGGTATGATAACATAATGATTTGGATAAAGGTGGTTATAATCATTGAGAAGATGGAGTTGCCCCAGTTAGGACAGACAAACAAGATAAAAATATGCCCTTATTTGGGCAAAAATAAAGTAATGTTGGTGAGAACATAATGATTTACCCAAAGGAGGTTATAATCATTGAGAATATAGGTGGGATAGTGTACAATGATTTTCCCATAGGTGGTTATAATAATTAGACTCTGATTATGGAAAACATGATTGATTGGTTGATGATGGTAACTTAACACATAGGGTAATGATGAATTGGAACAACTTGCTAGTAGGGAGATGTTCATCTAAACTAATAAAGGTTGAAATTATTTCATGGTTAATTATTTTATTTGTGATATGATTTGGATATTGGTGCTGAGGAGATGTTGATACCATCCTTGCTAAGTAGACTTTTGTTGTAGCACTTGATGGTGAGCCTCATGATAGAACACCATGAAGACTAGGTCAAAATATGCACAAGCACTGACTCTCAAAATCTAATACTCAATAGAAAACAATGCACCAATGATAAAAACCATGATGATAATGTAAACACATGAATATGGATGGATTCAAGTATAAATACATAATTAATAACCCAATGAATGCACATAGAATGAATCAAGGCAACAATTTTGAAAGCAAACAAATAGGCACACAAACAACAAACAAAATAAGCAAAGAAATAACTAATAGTTAGTCCTAATGTTAGTAGAAACAACACAACAAACATTACCCCTAGAAAATAGGTGACAACTTAGCAAACAAACGTGATAGGAAGAATAGAAGAAAAATAAGGAGGAGGCTGAGTTGTTTCCATATGCACTAGGCAAGTGGAGCTACCTACATAGTTCCATGGATGTAATATCCAACAAAAACTTTAGGCCAATTGTATTTCTTCTAGAAAATGGGAAGAAAATGATAACTGATGAAAACAAATAGAATGGATATGATAGAAGAATATGAATGGTCTTGAAAAATGGCAAGCGTGTGAGAGAAAAGGCCAAAAAGGATGGGAAAATTAAGTGACAAGTGATTTGCTTGTAACTTAATAAGGGTTCCCAGAATCCTTAAGGCAAAGAAGTGGTCAAAGTTTTTGGTTTTGTCTAGAAATTTTACAAATGCTGTTGGAATTTTTGGAGTATGTCAACTCAATTGAGAATCATGAGACACTAAATGGTGTAATTTCACAAAATGGCGAAAGCATTACTTAGGTTACTCACAAAATAGCAAAAACATTGCTTAGGTTGCTCACAAAATGGTGAGAGTGTGGCTTAGGTTTCTCAAAAAATAGTGAGAGCATGGCTTAGGGTGACTGAGCTAACCTCAATAAGTATCAAGTGCTACCTACATAGTCCCAAAGTAGGACCTCAAGTCACTATAGTTCTATGATATAACATAGGAATCAGACTAGTGTAGCAGCTAATTCACACAAAATAGGCACAATTGGTATGATGGCACAATATCGCATAGGAAATGGCTAGTTGGTATGTGAAGGCTTAGTAGACAAGTGTTAGCCCTAGTTTTCCCATAGATGGTTATAACTTAGGAAAAATTGACTTAGGTTAATGACACTAATTTTCCCATAGGTGGTTATAATTAGTGATAAGACCAAGAAGACACTAATTTGCCCATAAGTGGTTATAATCATGCACACTTGGTATAGAGAATGAAATAAGAAATGAAGGATGTAACTACCAAAATATCTATTGTACTGCTCCAAAATACTACCTCTATCTGAAATGTGTGAAATAACTATTGAAACTAAATCAAAATCCTCTTACTAAAAGTGGTGATGGAATGAATGAAAAAAAACAAGGTTATAGGGCCAGGTAGGGTGGGAGAAATCAACTCAATTTATGGGGAAAGTATGGTAGAATGAATAGGCGATAGGAAAAAGTGATAGGTTGATAGGATGGTAAAATGGTATAGTACAATGAAGGGTGATATAATGATACAATGTGAAATGGTCCTTATAGATAATATACCAAGTCAATCGAACATAATACCACTTGAGGTGGATAATGTTCATCAAGTCATCAAGTTTGTGGCTGTTTGGTGTGGTAAGCCTATATGATCTTATTTTAAAGTTTGTTTTAATGATGAAAGGACCAACCCAATTAGGTTTGAACTTACCTTTATGCTTATTTTTGGTTGTGGTATTCTTTTGGTTCTCTTTAAGGACAAGATCCCCAAGTTCAAATTCTCTACATTTCACACGTAAATTGTAGTGGCTTCAAAGTTGATTCTAATAGGATTAGAGTTTATTCACCACATCCATACGTTTCTCATCAAGTAACTCTAGTTCTTGCAGGCGAGCCACTCGATAGTCATTGTCATCCAAGACATGCTTGAAAGAGATTCATAGAGAAGGCAACTCAACCTCAATGGGAAGGATGGATTTTGTATCATAAACAAGCGAATATGGAGTGGCTCCTATGGGTGTATAGTGATTGGTAAGGTATGCCAAAGGGCATAGAATATCTAAAGGTGGCAATCGTGATTGACATCATTGACAATCTTTTTAAGAATGTTAACAATAGTTTTATTTAATGCTTTAGCTTGGCCATTACCTTGAGGGTAATATGCCATAAAAAAATGTTGTGTGATGTTGTTTTCGACACATAGATTTTTGACATCCTTGTTCGTGAATGATCTTCCATTATCCGATATAATGTCAGAGGGGATACCATAGCAACACATGAGATGGTTGAATATGCACTTGGAAATTTGATTTCTAGTCACATAAGTGAGGGGTTTAGATTTAATTAAATTAGTTAAATATTTAGTGGTAGTAAGGATATGTTTATGGCCATGAAATGAGGTGGGACTGATCTTCCCAATTAAATCATGGCCCCATGTAGCAAGTGGCCATGGTGTCAACATTGGTTTCAGAGTCTTGGCCATGGCATGAATCAAATTGGCATGCCATTGACATTTGTTGCACTTATTTACATATGCATTTACATCTGTGTCTATCATGGGCCAATAACAACCAATACATAAGAGCTTTTTAGACAAAATGACCCCACTAGTGTGGGCTCCACATACACCTTTGTGAACTTCCTGTAATGCTAGTGTAGATTCTACCAAAGTTAAATAATGAATTATAGTTCCATCAAAACTATGGTGATAAAATTTTGATCCAAATAAGGTATAATAAGTGGTTCAGTGGATGAAGGCTTTGGTTTGCTTTCAAGATAGGTCAGGTGGTAAAACTTGGTCATGAAGATAGTTGTAAAGGTCTGAGTACTAGACAGAACTAGGACCAATAATATCATAAATAATCATGATGGTTGAAGATTCATGAGCTAGTGCTAGCAAGTTCTTGACAAGGAAATGATACTCTTTAGCTATGTCTATTTGTTGAATCAAAGATCCAATAGTGGCCATAACATATAAAGTTCTATTACTTGCCCTTGGTATATGCTCAAACTAAATGTCTATAATCTATTACTTGAGAGTGTTGACTATGGCTTTATATGTAATCAATTTGTCATCTTTGGTCTAAAAATGGTCTATAATCTGATTGATGATTAACTGAGAATCATCATAAACCTTTATATGAGATACATTCTATTGTACCATTTGGTGAAGCCTTATAATAAATGCTTCATATTCAACCATGTTATTGGTACAAGGAAAACTAATCCTAAATGATTTAGGGATTAGATCCCCCTGCGGTGTAATAAATAAAAGGCCTACCTCTAATACATGTGATATGAATGATCCATCAAAATATAGCTTTCAGTGATGCTCCTCAAGAGGTGTGTTAGTGACTGCCATTATGGATTCATAAAAAAATTGAAATGTGAGTGGCTCTGTATCACTAAGGGGTACTTCAACAGGCTGATCTACAAAAACTTGACCGTTAATGAATTTTTTATTGACGTATTTGATGTCAAACTCACTTAGAAGCATGATCCACTTGGCCATACAACCTTATAAAGCTATTTTAGATAGTAAATACTTGACCGGATCTACTTTTGAAATAGCCATGGTCTTATTATTTAACATGTAATAACATAATTTTTGAGCTATGAAGACCATGGCTAAATAGGATTTTTTGATGGGTGTATAATTGTGTTCATACATGACCAATGTACAATCTTACTAGTACATGGCATGCTCTTTTCTATTATCATCATGATGAGCCAAAAGTGCCCTTAGGGCATTATCAGTAGCTGATAGATACACCAAGAATGACTTTCCTGACACAAGAGGTAACAAAATAGGTGGATTTGCTAGATAGTCTTTTATATACTAAAAAGTTGTCTGGCAGTGATCATCCTAGTGAAAATTAACTGCTTTCTTTAGAAGGATGGATTTTTTTGTCAAATTAAGATATGAAGCATTGGATAGATTGGATCTTACCCTACAAACTATGAAGCTACTTCAAAGTAGTTGGTGGTTTTATCTCTATTATAGCTTGGAATTTGATCAGATCAACTTCAATGCCTTGATGAAACATAATGAAGCCTAGAAATTTTCCTGCTGTGACTCCAAAGATACACTTTATAGGATTAAGTCTGACTTTGTACTCTTGTACTCTTTCAAATATTTTACCTAGCACTACTGGGTGATTGACTCTGGTTTTTGATTTGCCAAGAATGTCATCAACATAGTATTCAAAAATATCATGCATCATATCATGAAATACGATGGTCATAACTCTTTGGTAGGTGGCCCCTGCATTTTTAAGACCAAATGGCATAACTTGATAACAAAATGTTCCCTATGGAGTGGTGAACAATGTTTTATGTTGGTCTTTATGGTGCTATTTTGATTTCATTGTATCTTAAAAAGCCATCCATTAATGAAAGAATTTCATAACCCACTATGGAGTTGATGATCATGTCAATGTTTGGAAATAGAAATCCATCCTTAAGGCAAGATTTATTTATATCATAGAAATTAGTACAGATTCTAATTCCTTCTGAATTTTCGCTAACTGATACAACATTAGATATCCACTTTGAGTAGTCAATGGATCTAATACATACTGCTTTTGAAATCTTCTCCAACTCTTTATTTATTTATAAATTAGTGTGAGGATGCATCTTACATAGCTTTATTTTTACTAGTTTGGCATCAAGATTGACCACAAGGTGGTGGAAAACCAAGGTAGGGTCCAAACTTGGCATATTAGAATATGTCCCTGCAAAAATATCTACAAACTCCCTCAAAAGGGATGTAAGGACTTCAAGCTTCTTCTCAATAAGGGAAGTGCCTAGCTTGATCCACTTTGGGTCATCTGGGGATCCGATGTTAACCTCTATCATATCTTTCACTAGAAAGGTCAAACTATCTTCAAGGATGATGGGTAAAGATTTGAACTGATTGGCAACATTAGAATCCTTTGTTAGGCATGATGAATCAGAGTCTCTTAATGGAAGGTTTGGCCATGTAACAAAAATTGTTGGAAACTCCTAGATGATTCAATCAAAATCTTGTTGTTTTTCAAAATTGAACTCAAACTAATAGACAAGTTCATCATTGGTGGTCTCCTAAGCTATGTTTGAAGAAGGTTGAACACCCCCATCTAATGGCACCTAAAATAAGTTTTCACCACTAGACTTGCCTTTTTATTTACTTTTACCCTAGTCAGAAAGTGCCTCAAAGAGGTTTTCACTTTAGGACCTCAATGTTTTAATTATTTATTGTTGGTTAAGGGTGTTCACCCGCTCTCCAAAATATGTTATAGGATCCAACTTGATGGAGAACCTTGATTTATGGTCCCCCAACGAAACATTGTCTCTAAGGCCAAGAAAGTCATAGAAAGCTTCATCATTTTGAAACATATCAATTGGTATGTTGGACTCTTGCTAGTCCTGGTCTATTAGTTGGGGATAATACAATGGTAGTGGGTTGTGATGAATGACTAGGCTAAGGGTACAAATAGAATGGGTATCAAATAGGTTGGTTTTGGCTAGGTCAACAAAAAGGCCATGATCAAAGTTTACTTCATTTCTAACATCTTCATCACTAGTCAATGGAGATGGAACATGAGTAAGGTATATGGAGTCACCCCCAGGTGGTTTAAATCTAAGTCCATAGGGTCTTTTGTATTTAGTCATGGAAATTCATTTAAGTATTCCCTATTGATTAGGTCTGAGGCCTCCTCTTTCATAGTCTTGATTCTTTATGATCCTATTGGGAATAAAATACTTTGCATTCTCATAATAATCAACTTGGTTGTCATTGTACAACCATCATTCATCCCCTTCAAGAGGGTCTAGTTCTAGGCTAGATGTCGGTACAAATGTGATATGTGCTTTACCTTTGCTCTTTTGTTGCCATTTTGGCCGAAGTGGATTAGCTTTAGGTCTTCCTAAGGAATTTGGATTCTATGTAAGGTTTAGAATATGAAAGGTATCATGGGTCATATGCTCCCCTGGGCCATTAGGTGAGATAGTAAAATTATTAGATATTTCAGGAGGTGACATGTGGGAAAAAGAATCAAGGGTATTAGGATTAATGTAGTTAGCCTCTAACATATCAAGGAGTATTACTTTTACCTTATCCTTCTTGGTCACTAGATTCATGCCGAAGTGATAGTTATAAATCTTAAACTCAGCCTCTAGGTGCTTCCAGTGCTCATATGGATGCAAATCTCCTAGTATATATACTTTTATCCCTGAATGGGAGAAATTGATACATTAGTGCAATGTTGATGGGACTACATGAATTTCATGTAACCAAGGTCTTCCCAAAATCATATTCTATGACAAATTGAGACTGTGCACATGACAAAGTGTATCATGGGTCAAGGGCCCAAGGATAACTGGCAACCAAATGGTGCCCTATGATTCTCATTCCTCATTATCATAAGATTTGATGGTTATTATCTCTGATTGAAGATCTACCATTATGTACCTGAGAAGCTTGATGAGCTTAAGAGACACTATGTTTATACCTAATCCATTGTCTATAAGGACACATTTCAATTTATGCTACTTTATGCAAACTTTAATGTATAATGGGTTATTATACAATGGGCCAAGGGATGACATATCACTTTGGTTCAAAGTGAATTGTTGCAATGGAGCTAGGTGTCTAATCAAAACTTAGAATTATCAGGGATATATCACTTAAAACAGTGGATTGGCTCAAGAAGTCATTTAAAATGTTTTTGTGGATTTTTGACGTATGCAACAAATCTAAAATGGATATTTATGTGGGAATCTTTTGCAATTGTTCCACAATGTCAAATTTATTTTCTTTGTTAGTGTTAAATGGAATATTCTAAGGTTGAATGGCTGACTAGATAATGGGTGAAGTGGTAGATGGCTATGGGCCTAGGATGGTAATCTTTAACCTTCAAGTTGTGATTACATAATCAAGATTAAATGCAAGACCATGATTGATAATAAATGATGGTGATGGTGTGGGACTAGATAGGATAAGTCTTAGTTGCCAGTGCACTTGTGCACGATCATGAGGTAAGGATGAGTTATCAGTATAAGGTTTAAAAGTGGGAATCCCTATTTTTTGGTTCACCTATTTGTGGTCCTAGGTCAAGGAAGGATTACCAAAGTGATTGGGTTAGTTTGGTATGGTTAGAAATGGTCTCATTTGATTAGAATTTGGTCTAGGATTAATGGAGATGGTATTAATGCTACCTCCTACAATATGGCCTACAACTCTATTGTAGTCATGTGAAACTGTATGGTAGGTTTATTGGTTGTTACCATTCTGATCTTGGTTTTGTCTATCATTCTAACATTGTTGATTCTATTGGTTTGGCCTTTGATTATGATTTTGATACTATTAATTTTATGGTTGTACTAGGCAGTGCTATTGTTGCTATTACTTTTGATGTTGTGGCTAGTTTTTATGTTGGGGAAAGGGGTTTTGATAAATCCCAAGATTTTGATTGGAATTGGAAGCACCGTTATCCAACGTTATCTCCCCATTCTCCAACATATTCTAAATTAAAATTTTAATTTACACACATCTTCACAATTTTTTCTCATTAACTTGATGATATTCACAAAATTCATTTTCATGGTACCAATCAGGATAAAGAATGCCTTAAAAATAATGGTTTGGTATAGGCCAACTAATCAAATCAGTTACGATGAGTTTATGAAACATAGATTCAATAGGATCTCCAAGGTCACTAAAAACATGGTGAGTAGGCATTTTTCTCCTTAGAGGAGGGACTTACAATAGTAAAGGTGGTTGTGTTAGTTGTGGGGGCCTAGGTTGTTGTGCTTGTGGCACATGTTGCTATTGTTGAATAGGTTATGTGGTAAGAGTGATATGAAAAGGCAATGCTAGCTGAGCAGATAGTGTTTATACCATTTGAACATAATGTGACTTAGTTACTCCATTTCCTACAACATTATTATTATGGTTGAATTGCTTTGGTCTATCTTGGTTATTGGCCTATGCTAATTGTGATGTTTACGCTTAGATTGAATGTTGGTTTTGACCATTTCCATGATTGGTACCTTGATTATGATTTTTTGAAGTAAGATTGATGATTATTTTATTAATAAGGGTTCAATCAATCAATAAACCTTTATCAATGATCACTTTGAAGGTATGTGCACATTGTAGTTCCAGATAATAAGATATCTCACTATGTGAATTTTTGGTAAACACAATGGCTAATTTTTTATTTGGTAAACTATGGGTGAATTGGCTTGCAAGGTCTCTCCATTGCTATAGATAACTCATAAAACTCTCATCAACTTTTTTCTTTGCTTGCATCAAGTCAATCAATGAAATCTCATGTTCAAGATTATAGGAAAAGTGTTGCACAAATTTATCTAAAAGGTCATCAAAATTTGTTATTGAATTCTTGGGAAAATTTAAAAACCTTTTCAAGGCTTATCCAACTAAGATCCTTAGAAACAATAAAAAAAGATATATGTCACTATATGACATTGGCTAACATGCGACAAAGAATTCCATTAAATGGGATTTGGGGTCACCTTTCCCTTTATATTTATCAAACTTTGGGGGCTCATATCTTGGAGGAAATGGAATTTGTAAGTAATCCATTTTAAAATGATAATAACACACATCATGCAACTTAAAAATTTTACCCTATTTTACAGCTTGGATGGTGATGATTGCATCCTTCATCTGTTGTAATTCTTGCTCTAGGAAACTTGTGGGAATATTGGCCTAGATAGATGGTTGAGCAGTCACAAGTGAAGCACTAGACTAGGGTATAATGGAGATATTTGTTGGGGTATGATGGATTAATTGGGAAATGGACCAGGAATATGTATACATGGATTATGGTTTCATTATTGGAACTGCACATGTTATGGTGTAATATTTTGATTAGTGTTAGTTATAAAGGTTTGATGTTGAGGATTTTGAAATTAAGATAGAGGGATATAGCTGTACTATGCCTATTGTGGTTGAAAAGGGACATGTTTCTAACTGATTGAACATAGATATTGAGTGGGAACTTGTGAACCAAGACCCTATTTTTGAATGAGTGACACATTTTAAACAAAAGGTAATTGTTGCCTAGTAGGTACTTGAGAAACATTGAAACCTCCTTGTTGCATGAATCCCTATTGGGAAGTGAATTCATGTTGAAGATTTGATATCTATCACTAACCAATATTTATACATTATTGGTTAGACATCATCTAGTTTTGAATTTACACGCTAGCCTGTGACTAAAGAGATATGTTTGCTACTACCTAATGAAGTAGAACATTGATTATCCCCTATTGAGGTGGTAACATATTTGGTCTTTGTTGCATTGGTATATTATATTGTGCTTTCTATTGTGGAATACTACTCACTACCTATTGGGAAGGAGTAGGATTCATCACATTTTATTATTGAGGCACAACATGGGTTGCAAGCTAACTACCTAATCTTGTTGTTTGTGTACTTGAAGAAGAAACTAGTTGAGGATTAGTGGTAGTAGTTGGTTGAGGTTGGGACGTAGAAATTCCTACTCCTTGATTTTGAGAACCACTTTTAGTGTTAACTAAAGGCATATTTTGTTGGCTAGTTATTTTTTTATTAACACCACTTTTGTTTAGATGTTACTTGTGCATTATCCACTATGTTTTAGCCACTAATCTACGTAGAAGCAGAAGATACTTATTTTATGGTTGGCATATGAAATAAATTGTCAATTGAAGTGTTATATATAAATGGGTCTGCACCCTAATTTTCTTGACCATTCAACTCTATTAACACTCTTGTAGAAGGAACTAAATCAATAAGAGGCCTACTTGACATGGTCATCTGGTTAAAATTGCATGCTAGGTTCAGGTAGGTTAGGTATGCTATCTGCATTTTTACAAAGTGATCCTCTATGGGGTCCTTACCTTTAACAATCATACTAAGGTCCTAACACATTGTTTGGACTAGAGCAAAAGGAATGATAGAATAAGTTTGTTGATTATACATTATGTTATGAGGCATTCTTACTAGACTTGATAAATTTTCATGGGGGATGTCTGCTATAAAGTTGGCCCCTACTTCTATTGCCCTAACCAAAATCTCATCTTTATTTTCCAATAAATAACACTCAAATAAATAATAATCATACATGGAAGGTGCATTAATAGAGTATGGTTATTGGGGAAAAGGTTCTTCAACTATAGGTACCATAGTTAGGTATTGTATGATTTGTTCTTGATCTTGTTCTAAATATGGTGGTGTATTAACCAAATAGTTAGCCAATAGATCTTGGTTTTATGTCCCTAATTGAGTGTTATAAAGGATATAAGGATCCATCTCATAAGCAACATTATCTACATTGTATACTTACACCATTTTATCTTGCACGACCACATGAATAATCCCTGGACTGTACATGAGTCCATTACGAGTGTAGAAAAACATGTTGGGATCCATAGTGAATGTGATGCTATAAAGAGTTCTACAAACTCTAAAAAAGATAATGTCTAAAGAAATCTGATTCAAATTTGGTCTAGATTTAATCAAAAGGATGGAAAGGATTATGCAAATATTTGTGATAAAACAAGCTAATGTTAAGTGTCTAATGTCACACATCTTATACAAAAAGATCAAGTAAATGGACCTAAAATCAAAATGCCAAACTCTACGGTCAAAGTGTTTCAAATCAATCTAATCTAAGAAAATAAAAGTTGTTAGGTATTTTGTCCAAATGAAACATCTAAAGCTAGGCTCAAACAAGGCATGTGCTAGGACTCTTGGCCAAATGGTGTCAAAAGCTAGAATTTGAACTAGATGAGATTTTAATCTAATAGATTTGAAACACTTTTAATAAAAACTAGGTATTTGAATCTTGGTTTTAAAAACTTGATTGATAAGTATGAAGTATGAAACAAAAGACACTTGGAGATAGTTTATTTTCTCCAAAATAATGACATAAAGCTAAGTTATTCTTGACAAATAATCTAAACAAACGTGAACAGTGTAACTGCGCTAGACAAAGATTCCCAAAAGAAACTGGAAATGGTCAAAACTTGGACAGACTAGGATACTATGCAAAGAGGTCTATGAAACAAGTCTTAAAATAATTTGATTAGTGTAAAAATGCTAAAATACTAAAAATATGTGGTAAGTTCTTGTTTCAAAAAAAAATCTGAGGCAAAATTATTCCAACCCAGTTTTTGGTAGCATAACACTACCCTCTTCAACTCAAATGATTCCTACACACAAATTTAAACAAATTTTCTAAGGCATGAGTGTGCTATCAAATGGACAAATGGTCAAATAGGATGAGTAGTCAAAGTATAGGACTCAAAGTGTAAGTAAACATGCAAGATGACTTGAGTCTTATCAAATGATGTTGAGACTAAAAATGACCCTCAATTCAAATGAGATATTAAACTCAAGTAAAAACAAGTCAAGTGCAAAGTGGAAAACTCAATTTAACACATCAACCCTTAAAACTTAGAAAAGTCCAATTTTGGATTTAAACTATCAATGAGGGACTTAAACAAAATGTCACAAAAGGTCTAGACTCAAATGGACAACATAACTGTGCCAAATTGGAAGATATGACACAAAGTGTATGATGATGAATTTGAACAAGGAAAAAGATGTTTTCACTTAGGCAACATAATGCCTCTTTGTTCAAATAAATTTTGAGACAATGTGTTTGATTAAATCATTTTTTTTTACACTAAGTTTTGACTCTCAAACAAGATCAAGTAATCTAAGACAAAGACAAACCAACTAACTAATCATCTTAAATCTTAAATTGACAAGGTATGGCAAAGTGGGGTTAACTAAAATAATTATTTTATAAAGTTATATATAGATCAATTGCACAATGAGTTTCACACCATGATGTAAAATAAGTGCACATTAATTGGATGTCCATGTCACTTTTCTTGTTGTAAAAAAGTCTTGCCCTTTTTTCAACCACTACATCCATCACTTGCTTAATGTAGTGAGATATCCAAAGTGCATATACACCCCATATACTTAAACCTAAAACTAAAAAGTGGTTTAACCACTCAAACTTCTAATCTTAGTGGGGGTGATGAAGTTTATTCTAGGAGATAAAACCTTGAGTTAAATCTTCTCTAAATAACTTGTGGGAGGTAATGAAGTCCCCCTCACAAGCTAAATTGTAATGAAATAATTGACTAAGTGAAAGAGATTTAGAGGTTATGTATAGGTCACTCAAGCCATGTGGGTTCTTGAGGAAATACTTAATGATTTATATTTCACACCTTTGAATAAGACACTTTATAATAAAGATGATGCTTTTGATCCCAAAAGTTTCTTAAAGGGGACAAATGGGAGAACATACGCACACTGTCTTTTTTTTTCTAATCAAATTCTATTTAAGCAACTATTGAATATGAAATTTGAAAAATTAGTTAAATTCTAAACACCAAATGAAAAGTATGGTGATGATATTTTGACCCCCTGGTCTTAAGTTGTGAACTTTGAAAGATAATCACAAAACTTAACCAATAAAACGCCCTTAAGATTTTCTTTAAACATGAAAATGAAGGATTCTAATTCATTTTAGACATCAAAGTGAATTTTGAAAAGACTAATTTAAGTTTTTTTTTGGAATTTTATTAGGTAAATCCTACCATAAAAAGGTTATCACTTTGTTTAGCCTTGAAGCACATTTATCAAATGAGGCAAGTAACTTTTAAGGGCAAAATCTATCAACTCGAAGGCAAAATCTCAAGAAAACAAACCCTTTAGATTAGACTTGGTTAGAAAAAATCTCAAGAAAATATTAAAAAAATAATTTAAACATATGAACACATGAAAACAACAAATTAGAAGGCTAAAAATAAAACATAATGTATAACACATAAAAGGCTGCACATAAAACATAAAAACCTATAGTCAGTATTTTTTACATAACTTTTAAAATATACATCAGTTTGCCACAAAATTTTGAGAGGTTGTCAATAAGTCCTAGGTTTAATTATATGAAAAAATTTATGTCAAAAAAATTAATAAAAAATTTATTATCTCTATTTTAACCATTTTTAAAAGAAAAATTAAAAAAAGTCTCTAAAAAAGTCATAACTTCTAAAATATAAAGAGATTTTTTTTGAAATATTTAGAGAATATTAATAACATATTTAATATACTCATACAAAAATTTAGAAAAAAATAATAAATAAATAAAAATTTATTAATTCTTTATGGGCCATTTTTACTCTAGCAAAGCAAAAACAACAAAAAAGAATTAAAACTATGAATACAAAGAAATTTGTGGGTTGTGCACTCATGAATCTAGTCCCACTAGGAGTTCCATTATATAGACTAGGAATTTTACTCAAGAGAGGTTCTTATTATTGTGTTAGTTCCAAAATGAAAACAAATTTATAAAAACACACTAACTAACATACATCTCTAGACATAGACACTAGGGGGAGCTTAGTTAAAAAAACTATATGGAAAACACAAATAGAATGCAAAAAAAAAAAATGATCTATTACCTTCCTTGGATGCTCCAAATGGCTTGTTGAAGTGGATTGCTTAGCTTGTGCTTCAAGAGATCTTCTTCAGTAGAGTGTGGCTACCTTCATCTCCTATTGGTACCTTTGGCTTGTGATGGCTTTAGCTCAATATTTGGGCATATAAAACTAATGCACATGAAGCTTTAGAATCAATTTAGCATTATAAATTTACACCAAGATAGCTTAAAATTCATGTTTATGGCTCTTCTATTTATATATTTCTAATATGGTTTAGGATCAACCATGATTTTCCATCTTAGTATTGAGATGTGTGGCCATGAATAAATCTAATTATTTAATTAAATTCCATAAATATTCCCCATAAATATTTGGGATAGAGGGGCACTTATGAGGTATGGGAGACATTGATGAGGCATGGAAGGGTATTAATGAGGCATGGGGTGGCTTAATCCTAATATTTTATGCATTTATGGCTTATGGATGCCACCCCAAGAAATGATGTCACTTGATGCAAATATTCACAATCATTTTTCAATAAAGATATGTTCAACAAGTTTCATGGAAAATTAACTTAAGCTCTTAATTTGGTTTAATTAGCCTTAAACATGATTAATCAATTTTGATGTAAATCTTGGTAATTGATGCACAAATTAATCAAATTGGTCAAAATGTCATATTTTTATCTCAAAATTTGATTAGATACATTGGAACCCTTATCCCATTTAGGATGTTTCTAAAACAAAATAATAAAAGTACATGTCTCATACAAGAAATTTGGTAGAAAATATCTAGAGCATCCAGGTGTAAAATTGGTATTTTGAATCAAAATGATTTGATCAAAGTTATCTAGCCCCACTCTAGTCAAAATCAGCAATTGATAAAAATTTAAACTCATTTAATGCATTTTAATTTTTTTAGGCCAAATTGTCCACTTTGATATAAATTGGTCAAGATCCTAGTTGGAGGTTATTGATGGCCAATTTTAAGTGTCAATAATGACCAATTTTAGGGGGAGGATGTCACATTCTGATTTCACCCTCTAACTTATAAACTTTTAATCCATTGATTAGTATGGTTATTATCTAATTATCATGACTTTGATTTGAGCTTTGTTTTAACTTGTTTAGGAATAATGGGGTGTTAATCTTATTTTAGTTAAGGCTTGGATTAATAAATGAGTACAAAATATAGCAATAAATATAATCCTGATTTGTGCAACTATTTTTTTTCACCTTTCTAAAAATATCAATAAATAAGAAGAAATATAACTTAGATATAAAATAGACTGAGATGACTGATACAAAGATTTAAAATGGCTATATAGGACTAGGAAGGTGTTGTAATCCCAATTCTAGATTTCATTGGGTGAAAGGATAAGAGCACCAAAAAGTGGATGCTTTGGTGTCTGGTGTTGTTGTTCATTCTTGCTGCTATTATCCAAACTGATCACAGAGACCTAAATTTTTTTGGGTAGTCGTGTTGTGCCTATGTGAGTGTGCCTATGAAAAATCAAGCATTGATTATTGATGGAACTCATTGTGGAGTTGATTTTGTCTTCAAACCCTAACCCTCCATCATGCTTGATAAAATGATATTTAGTCACTTGATTAAGAGGGGGTTTAGTGTAAAATATGTATTTAACATGAAATCTACACCCCTTGTGTGGGCACTCTACCTACATACTAATACTCTGAAGAGGGATCAAGCCATATGTAGTTCTCCCACCTAGTGTGTTTCGTGTAATAGTGTGATACAGATGTAAATGCTAAATTGATAATGTTTGAGGTGACTAGGGATTGTTATGAGGATTTGAGTACATTTGTAGCTATGTTGGATGATTGTGTGTAAAGAATAGAGAAGTTTATCTTAGTGCTTTATTTGTATTCTTTCTTTATTTTTAAGTTTGGTCACACCCTCTATAAATGAGCTTTGAGTGGGCTTTTATAGGGAAAAATTAATCATGGGTCAGATGTATTCCTACTAGGCTAAGCTAATTAAGGATAAAGATTAGATGAAAATGATCATTGGGGCTCAATTTGAAAATGGATAGAACCATAAAAAGTAGGACACTTCTCTATGGGGTGTTTTATTCCAAATGGGGCACTTCTGTCTTATAGGCTCACGACCTATGGGAATAAGATTGGCATAGGGAATACCATCTAGCTAAGGTGGAATGACCATTTATAGGTTCCTGATGATTGTTAATAAGAAAAAATTATTTATAAGAGTCGTAAGAGCATGAAAAAAGGACCTATGGATAGGGTGTCATAAGCCACATTCAAACTACCAATTTAGACATTTTATATGACCACATTTATCCCCCTTTATTCTAGTGATGCATCAAAGTGAAATACTAGAATAAAGGAAAAGTAGAAAGTGTACCTAAACTTACTTATAAGGGTGAATCTCATGAGGATGTGTGATGCTAAGTGTGCATAGAGAGAGTAAAATGTAAATTTGTAAGAAAAAATAAGGAGTAGATCAGTTCTTACTAGACATGCTATGTCTAAAATAAGAATGTACAAAGGCTAGGTAAAAGAGAGAGGAAGAGAAAGGAATGAATACACCTCATTGGGTATGTAAACCAATAAAAAACTTATTATGATGTTGAGTGATGTTGGGTATGTGTCGTACCAAGTGTAATATCATGAACAGATTTGAGTGCTCAATTCCTCAAGGGTGGCTCAAGAATATATAAGCTAGCTCTTTGGATCTATTATTACTCATTATGTAGTGAATCTATGTGATCATACATGTGTTAATCAATGTTTAAACTGTGTTTCTAATCTCTTTAAGTAGGTGGCTCAAGAATACAAAGACTAGCTAGTCCTTTGGCTCCATCATTGCCCACTAAGTGTGAATCATGAATTGATACTAGTATAAATGTGTGTCATATGAGATGGATCATGAAGCCCATGAATGCTTTGAAATATCACAATATGGCATGGATAGTTGAATGTGTACTAAGAACTAGACCAATCTTGGCCACTTTGAAAGGTGGAGATTATGCTTATATTAAAGCCACTCCAAGATTGAGAACTAGGCTTATATGAAATCCATTTTGAAATGATGTCAACCACTTGTTGATGGAATAAGGCAAAAAAAACTAAGAATACCTGGGTATTACAATGAACTAGAAATAAAAGAAGTTAAATGTACTATGCACATTGCCCCTAATTATTGGTGTTTGTAACATGGATTCTGATCTAGAAGTTGTACCAATTGCCCAATCTAAAACTAGAAGTGAGATCCATCATGTCATGCATAATTCCCCCTATATCTAGACAATCTAAGTAAAAATATACTGAAACTAACCAATTTAAATTGGACTATAGCTGATAAAACTATAATTGACCTTATCTTTCTATTTGTTTCTAAATTTTTTGGGTTTTTGGTTGTTTGGACAGGAGCACCAAAAAGTGGACACTTTGTTATAAGGTGTTATAATCCAAATGGGGTGCTCTTATATTTTACTATTTTTGATGATTGTTCTATATTCATCCCTATTTTTTTGGTCTATTTTATATGTTTTAAATTTTGATTATTGTTCTAAGTGTTCTAAAAACTAATTTTGAATGGTAGAGGGCTCTGATCTCTATGACAAAAAACTCTTATTTATTGCCCCCTCTTTTTAGGGTAGGAATGAAGACCTTATAATGATTGACCTCATAATAATGAGCCCTAAAAGTATGTTATGCGATGAAATACATGATATAAAAATGATAATCCAAAATCTATCTCAAGATATAGCATAGTTTGTATTAGAGATTGCTAGATCAATAGGGGTATGCCTAGATAAATGTAACAATGCAATAACATGTGCAATATATTGAACTAAACCCAAAAATTTGGTTAGTTGTCAAGGAGGGATGGAGCATGATGTCCATCATGGCATCTAATAAGGCAAGATAATGCATGATGTAGATCATGGCATTTCAAACAACTGAGAATCAAATTAGCAAACAAGCACACAAGAAAAGAAATAAGAAGCATACAAAAGAGGCCAAAAGGCCAAGAAAATAAGGGACATGGGCACATGTCACTCAAACTAGTAAAAATAATCATACAAGGCATGTTCAAATGCCCCACATACACATACAATTGCAAACAAACAAGATTGACATGAGGACCATAAGCACATACAAGAGTACAAGAAAATGACATTGATAAATGTCCTAAGATACACACAAGTAAAAAAATAGGAATTGAGAAATGAAATCACATCTAGATAATCAAAACAAGAAAGGAAAGCATGCAAATGTTGGAAATACTATCATATCTAACTGATCAAAGTAAGAAGTAAAAGTATTCAAAACATGTAGTAAAAGACTAGGTAAATGCTAACAAATACACAAGTGTTATATAATAGAGTATTGATAGAATAATCTATGTAGGCTAGTAATTAATGTACATCAACATGATAAATAGAGTGTGTGGTGTAGGAATGACATAACCTATATGGTGTAGTCATCTAGAGGATGACCTTGGTGGGTAGATATATTGATGTATGTCTCAAATGTAAAATTGGGATGGCCCCTAAATGGGTAGAGTGAAGTAATCAAGTATCTGGGTATCACTGCAGACACTCAAAGAAGATTAAGTGAAGCATGGTAATATAGATAAATTGATAAACAATAACTTAGAACAAAAAAATAAAATTGTAGCATGGTAGTAGAAATGTAAAGTATGGATAATGTATATAGTTGAAAAGTTTTTTGTGTTTTCAGTTATTTAAATGTTTTTATATTTTGACATGTTATATTATTTTTGGTATTTTAAAATAAGCTATTTACAAGTAATCATAAAGAAACTATGTACAAGAAAGTGAAAAGAAATTATGTACAAGTAAGCTAAGAAATTATGTATAAGTAGAAGGAAATTGTGTACAATGAAATGTTTGTAATGAAATACTATACATGGAATCTACATAAATGCATAATATTCATTGGATTTTTGAATATAGAAATGGGTGTAATCAACCTACTTATCTTCATAAACTTGGGTGATAACATGTACCACATGATATACTATATGAAAAGAGCTGGTAGTAGGTGCATGATAAGAGCTAGGTGAACCAAGTTTGAAGGGAGGAGGAATAAATACAACCATTAGTGTTTTCTTGTGTCTAGTAGTGATAGGGAGATACTCAAAAGTAGTCAAAGAGTTATATGTATCTAGGTAGAAAACATGTATGTAGGATGAAATACATGTAATTATAGTTATAAGTTGTATAGAAATATGATTATAAAGAACATTCCACATGAGAGATAGAAAAGAAGGGATAGAGAGCATGGAACTTTGCACTAATACATACAAAACTTTGAATTGTAACATGCCATTTATAACAAGTTTAACAATATAGAGTTGAAAATTATTTTGCATGAGAGAGAGAGAGAGAGAGAGAGAGAGAGAGAGAGAGAGAGAGAGAGAGAGAGAGAGAGAGAGAGTATGTAAAATAAATAGTGAAACCTTATATTAAAGAAAAGTAAACATTGCTTTGAAGGAAAGGGATCTTAACATGTTTAGAAATAAATTTATTAATATCATCCCATATTATACAAAGTAAGCATGAAAGGGAAAGAATGAAGCTTTGCATTAACATATAGTAAACTTCATCATTCATATACATGATAGGACTGAGTGTGGACTCCTTATTGGTTGTAAGAAATATTTTGAAATAAGTGAGATCTATTTTTGATATTATATGAAATCTGATTTAATTAAAAAAATTAGAAACATATTGCTAACAATAAGCAAGAATTTTTCCCTAGGGTTTCTAGGGTTTTTATGCATAAATAAAGTAAGTCAGGTTCACCAAATGATTTAACTTATTTAGAAATAATGGATGGTTATTCATATTTTAGTAAAGGGTCTAGATTAATAAATCAGTAAAAAATATAGCAATAAATACAATCTAAATTTATACAACTATTTGTCTTTTTCACCTTTCTAAAAATAACAATAAATAAGAAGAAATATAACTTAGCTAGAAAATAGACTGAGACAACTGATACAGAGGTTAAAAACAACTGTGCAGGAGTGGGAAGGTGTTATAAACTTGAATCTAGATTTCATTGGGTGAAAGGATAGGAGTGCCAAAAAGTGGATGCTTTGGTGTTCGGTGATGTTGTCTGTTCCTACCATTATTTTCCAAACTGATCATAGAGACCTAAAACTTTTTGGGTAGTTGCATTGTGCCTATGTGAGCATGCTTATGAAAAATTGAGCGCTGGTTGTTGACGAAACTCACTGTGAAGCTGATTTTGTCTTCAAACCTTAACCCTCCATCATGCTTGATAAAACAATATTTGAGTCACTTGAGAAAGAGGGTTTAGTTTGAAAGATGTACTTAATGTGCAATCTACACCCTTTATGTGGGTACATTGCCTACATACCAATACTCTGAAGAGGGATCACACTATAAGTAGTTCTCCCACCTAGTGTGCTTTGTGCAATAGTGTGATGTGGATGTAAATGCCAAATTGATAGTGTTTGAGGTGGCTAGGGACTGGTATGAGGATTTGAGTAGGTTTACAACTGTGTTAGGTGACTATGTGAAAAGAATAGGGAAGTTTACCTTAGTGTTTTATTTGTATTGTTGCTTGATTTGTAAGTTTGGTCACCTCCTCTGTAAATGAGCTTTAAGTGGGTTTTTATAGGGAACAATTGATCATGGGGTAGATGTATTCTCACTAGGCCAACCTAATTAAGGATAAGAATAAGATGAAAATGACCATTGGGGCTTAAAGTGAAAATGGAAAAGACCATTGAAAATGGGACACTTCTCTATGGGGCACTATAGTCCAAATGGGGTGCTCATGTCCTATAGGATCAAGACCTAGAGGAATATGATCATCATGGGGAATACTATCTGACTGAGGTGGAATGATCATTCAAAAGGTTCTGGATGACTGATAATGAGAAAAAAGGTGTTTATGAAGGTTGTAAGAGCATGCAAAAAAGACTTATAAATGGGGTGTTGTAAACCACACTCAAACTACCAATTTGGACATTTTATATGACTATAAGCTTTATGACATATACTAGTATGGGACAATGATATTGTTACTTAGTATACATGAGGTAATAGTTGTATTTTATTATTTTATACATTGAGGATGTATAATCATTAGTTTTACATCATTTATTTATGATGACTCAGACTAACTACCTATTTGTTATGAGGTGGATGTAGGATAGGTCCTACCATCAGGGCTTGATGAGAGAGAGCATCATCGGAGAGGATGGGCTAGATGGAAAAATTGGGAAAATATCAAAAGAAAATATTGGTGACCCTATACACATATTAGATTTTAAATGTTATGTGCATAACGTCTTTTAGATGTTTGTACGTAATTAAGAAAATATTAATGTGATTAAATTTCTAGGTTGATTTAATTTTTAATATGCATGAAATTATTTTAAATTAATTATCTTGATTTTTGAAAAATAAATCTAGAAAATAGATAACTAATTGTTACACATTATTATTCAATTCTCTTATTTTAAAAACTATTAGAAAACTATTCATCCTTTTGTTTTAGATTACGATAAAAGCAGGTTTTGAAGGGACCCCGAAACCCTTTAACAAAATCAAGAAAGATAAAGCATTAACAACCACCAGGACAAGTAGTCCTGAAACCTACTGCAGAGCAACATCAAAATCAGGTTTTACAGGGACCTAAAACCACAAACATAGTCCAATAAAAGTACCCAGGTTTTACAAGGACCTGAAACGTCAAAGAACATATAGCATAGGGTAACGAATGCTAAAAAATATATATCTTTAGCATTCTACCCTGGCCAACAATGTAGGTTGCCATTGCAATAACAACACACAAGTATTAACCGAGACATTAAAATTCCACAAAATACCTTTGGTTTCTCTATCCCTTTGATTTGGCAGAGTCACCGTTAGATCCAACAATAATGATGGTCATAGCCATATCGAGCAAAAGGCCGTGCTCCACCACGCCCTCAAACCCTAAAATCACACTGCTCATAGCCCTGATGTCCTTACACTAGTGGATGCCCCTTGTCAAACACCATAACCTCATTGTTTAGCTTGTTCCACACCCCGCTTTTAGGATCTATGTTCTGCGCCCCAATTACGTTCTGTAGCTTTGACATCCACCTTAGGATTATGACATCGTTGTCCATGTATATCCGTGAGCACCCTGTGCGACACCCCGCAGAGGTCGATGATGAGATGCTTGTGAATCTCAGCCAAAACCTGGCCCTGCATGCAGTTTCAGCTTCTGTGGGGGCTGCATGGATGTGAGCACTGACACAAAGGAAACACAGTTTCCCCCATCCGTTCACTATTTCCTTTACAAACCAAATCAGGATGGCAGTCCAACTCCGGCTGGAAATCCAACCTGGGTTCCATCTGCAATACAGAAATCCAAAGCAAAAATACAGTTCCATGTAGTAATAGATCTTGCATTACAGTGGAGGGGGCTCGAATAGGGGGCACGCATCTGCGCGGCCCCCCCAAACCCTACCCTGCATTTTTTTATCCTTTTGTTAATAACCAATTACCATTTTTTTAGAGCTTAAGTTATCTTAACTGGATAACCTTGAGTTATGACAGACTAATCTTAGCCTTTTAAAGACATGCATGAAATTAAATATAAAACTAGACAATAAATATTATTAGTTAATTGGTCAACTTTGTCTTATGATGAAATTAACTTGTGAAACAAGGTGTAGTGGTTTAAATTAAGTAATTTAAATGTTTAAAATATTATACATGAAAAGCAAACTAAATTATGAATATAATGCAAGAGTATGAGCTCAACTTTTATAAAGAGGTTTATGTTTATAAATAAGGCCTCTTGTAATTTAAAAGAAAAAAGACACACACACAGACTCGGGGAGAAGAAGCAAACAACAAAATAAGAAAAAAAAGAGATTTGGGGAAGACAAGAGAAATGTAATCAATTTTTACCTGTTCAACTTAGAAGCATCATAGAGGTAAGTTTTGTAATTAAATTTCTTTTACAAATTGATATGGTTTGTAATTTATTTATGAGGATGATTAAGTTCCAAATTTCTTAATCAAAATTTTTGGTAGAAATGTCCTTTAAAACCCATGAGTTTATTAGTAAAATTATGGAATAAATATTAGAAAATATTTGGTAGCTTCATGTTTGGATTTGATAGACAGTAATATAAATTTGTATATTCTTATAATAATGTATTAAGTATGTCTGAAAGCTATTTAATAATGAGTAGCTCTTAAGATTAAGATTGAATCTTAATTTTTGTACCAAAAATGAATAAAAATTAGGATGCACTTAGTGCTATATATGGCAATGTTTCATTTAATATTTAAACTGAGTATTTTATATAGCATTCGCCTCATTTAAAAGGGTTGAATTGAAATTATATGTAGTGCCCAACCAATTCAATGAAGCACCCAACAAATTCATTAAAATGTCCTAATTTAAAAATAAACATTGAGGTTATAAATTTAATGAGTATAAAAATAAATGTAAAAAAAATAAATTAATCCTTTATTAAATTATTGAGCCAAACATAAGATGAAAATCAATGAGGTTATAATTTTATAAAGCTGAGTTTAGGAAAAAAATATAAAGCTGAGTTTTAATTTGAAACATAAAAATAGAATGTAGTAAATAAATGATGATGAAATCTTTATAAAGGAATCACAATACTTATATGTTTGTAAATTGCCATTTTTTTAAAATGTAATTTTTATGTATATAAATTATAAAACTATGCAATAAGTTCAGATCATTGAGATTAACCGTAAATATAAATTGAAAAAGCTAAAAATTTTGAGTCTTCAAGTTAAATCATTGAAATTTTTAAATTGAAATTGTTTGAGTCAATTAAGTCACTATATTAAATTGGCTGAATTTTTAAATGAAACACCATATTGTTGAAATGAAATGCCATGCTATTTTATTAAATCACCATGTTTTATTTAAGACACCATATAGTAATAAGCTATTGAGTTCATTAAAACAAAGCTAAGTACATTTAATATCTGCATATGCCATAATAGGTAGCATCCAAAAATGTGAATAGCTAATGCTTTGTAAAATGAGAGGCTATAAGTATTTATAGAGCGCTGAGTAAATAATTAAAACGTTGAGCCTTTATTGAAAATACCAGGTCATTATTGAGTCAAAATCTTTGGGAAATGTAAAATATATTTAAAAAAAAAATCCAAGTCAGAGTTAATATTAAATTGCTACATAGAATAAAGCACTTAAGTCATAATAAAATTGCCATATCATTGATAAGTTGTGCATAAAATATTGAAATACCACGTATGAAGCACAAAGGTCAATATATGAATTGCAGAAGTCCTTTATGGAAGCCAAGTCTTAATTTTGAAGTCGTTGAACCAATAGTTAAAGTCATTGATTTTGGTTGTTATTTTATTGTAGAAAATGCTGAGTTTTTATCAACATTGAGTTTAAATAAAGGAGATGAGTATGGATAGTAACATTATTTGAACATTGATGAATTATAGCTAATTATTGAGTCAAACATATAGTCACCTAGTTAGAAATAGGAAGCTGAGCCTTTAACAGAAAATTACTGTGTTTTATTTTATATTGACAACCTTTTTTATAAAATGAGGAATATATATATATATATATAAAAGTTGTCAATATAAAATAAAATATATATATATAAATTAATGGCATATTAATTACTTTGGATATGATTTGAAAGAAAATGCATGTGTTATAATATGAGAAACATATTTAATTATACCTTGCATATTATTTAATTAATATTCCATCATAGTTTTGGATATACATAGGCATCATCTTGATTAGGAGACTTAAGAACTGCATTACTACCTCTTGGATTGTGTTTAGTTGAAATGCTAAGTGGATATATATAATAAAATTGATGAGTATATGAATTAGAATGCTAAATTAATGAAATGCAATGTCGAGTTAAAAGAAAATGTGTTGTTATTTTGATGCAAGATCAAATGTTGGTTTGAAATTTATTTTTGTGTTAGATTTTTGTATCACAGATTATGGAACTTTATACTCAATTTGGTATAAAATAGTAAATGAATATAATTGTGAATAAATATTTGAAATAATTAGTTTTATTTAAAAATGTTTGAAAGTGAGATATATGTATGAGTTAGTCAAAGTATATATTTGAATTTAGAACTCCTAAAAAATTTGTGCATCTAACCTAGATTATTTGATCCTTATGGCAAATTTGAGAATTGTTGTCAATAGAGTTGTTTTTCTTTGATAACAATATTTATATACATATTAAAGTATATATGCATGTAAATATACATATATGTATATATTTTATTACTTAGATGTGATGATAATGAATGTCTTACAAAATGTCATACATCAAATGAAAACAAGTTAAGCTATGAATACTACATGATGGACATGAGATTTATAAATAGTCATTCAACAGAGGTAGTATGGTTAAAATATATAAAATGAAATTAGACATTGCATAGAGGAATGAGGTGAAATATATTAAAGAAATATTACGGAATAATCTTGGTTATTAATTATTTAACACTTCTAAAATAACATGATAGATTTTTGTTATATATATGCTTACGATAATGGAAGCTAGTGAATGGTACTTAATATGAGTAGAAGGTACTAGTGTTTTGTCATATATTTATATATAAATAAATCATATAAAATGGATCCTTGATATGTGTGCCTAGAATTTATAATTGCTTTATTAGCAAAAAAATCTAGGATATATTTAGATAGTATAGTCCTATACTTGCTTGTTAAATAATTAAAGTGTAAGATTATGTGTTCATGTTTGAGTAAGAAACTAATGCAGAATAAGATATGATAATATCGTATGTCATAGAATTCTATAGTATGAAAGGTATCCATATGGTACATACTATATTTGTTATATCTAGACCCACATTTAAATAAATGTGTTGGTTGTTACTTGAATAATATGTGTTGTAACATTTGGTAAGATATCATTTATGCGTACATACAATATTTAAAGTGTAAAATATATAATTATATGTATTTTTATGACTTTAATTATATGTACTTGTTGATTTAGAAGTGTATGCTTCCATGTATCTATGACTACTTTGTATGATTGTTTATGGGAAAACTACTACTTATGTCTTAGAACACTAGACTATGGTAATATGGGATATCATGGGGGTTTAGTATTATGGAACTAATAGTAGTAGTTGGGATATATAATTTAATATGTGTCTTACTCAAGTGGTAAAAATAGTGGTCATTATTTCTAATTTGGATATTGATTTTATTGTAATATTCTTTCATGTGTAGATGTATACATTGATTACTCTTATGTTTAGCTTGTAACAAGATATGTTTAACAAGAAAATGTGCTTTGTATAAATCTTGTGGTTAAATAATATTTGGTGAGTCTTATATTTTATTATGTATGATTTACCTATCAGTATGATATATTACAATAGATCAAGTTTATATGATACACTACATATTTAGCTTTATGATATCATACACACTTGGGTACTAATGCTTATTCTCTACATTCTTGCATCGTTCTATCTAACCATCCATGAAGGGAGGGACATACCTTGATATGGATTGTATAGGGGATCATTGGTATGTGTTTGGTGTGAAAAAGTGCTCAAATGATGCTCTCCCTCCCCACAATAGTACTACTTAGCTAGAGACTACACTTGAGTTGATCGGAGGAGCACATGTTGGTTTGATACGAGTCAAAGGGATTATTTGGTATTTATTAGATTAAGGTTGAAGGTCTAAAATAATGTAATTATATTTAATTTGTATTTACTGAATAGTATTTACTGTATTAGAGGACCAACCATAGTTGTGTCCTATTGTATATACTTTCCTTGTAATTGTGATATATTATATTGCATATAGTTTTGGGGTTTTGGAACCATTTTTTTTCTAATTTGTTGAGTATGTTTGGTTAAATTTATTTTTTATATCTATGGTTTAGTGGAATGAATAAATATTTAGTTTTTAAAAAAAATTGTTGCATTTTACTAAGTACAACTTGAGGGGTTCTAACATTAGCTCTAATGAGTGTTATCTACATCATGCAATTTTTTTATGAAACCCTTCACATTAAATTCCCACATGTTAAATATATTTTATGCATTCCTTCACACTCTACCATGCTAATTCTCTATACAAGACTATCATTTAAATGCTTCTACAAAAGAAAAAATAAATGTGAGGTTATTTAACCCTTAAGAACAAGTATTATGCTTGTGATAAATGAGTATTTAGTTATATTAATTGTTTGAGACAATATACTAATTGCATGAATTGAAACATGTAATTAAAAAACACATCAAAAAAAAGAGATAGCATAAGACATTAAAATGAATAAACTCAATGTGAAAAACCTCCATCATGAGTGAAGCCATGATTCCTCATCTCCACTAATTTCTACATTTTATAATCTTTTGCCTTCTCAGGTGTACAAAGACACCAACTCCTCAATGGATCCTATACTCGTAATAATCTCTGCACTCTTAAATGGATCACTTTTTTCTTCAACAAGAGAGACTAATGAACTCAACCATATCAACTATGTAGAATCCACTATTCACTTATTTAATCCTTTTTGATACTCAATTAATGAAATAATGACTTTATTTGAACCCCCATGGGCCCATAAATGCAAAAGAACTCTTCATTGAGATTGAAAAATAATCCCAAGAGTCAAAAATTAAAACCCAAACACTTCTTTATCCCTTAAAATTTAGGCTCATTACCGCTAATTAATTTTGTAAATCACCGGTGCAGTTACGTAACTACCACTGAATATTGAAAAGTTATCAAGATGGTTACGTAACTTCCACTTAACATTCCACTGGGGTGGTTTCAAAACTTACAATAAAAATTTATAAACTATTATTATTGTTTCAAAACTACCATGATGGTTATGAAACTATTGGGTAAGCTTAGAAACTGACGCTTACTTTAACCGACAGTTTCACAACCATGAAATATCTTCTAACTTTTGGAGGCCATAACCTTTGAAAAAAAACTCAAAATCACATGGAATTTTTCGAACATGCATAAATTTTTAAGAGAAACCCAAATATTTACTTTGGATATAGTTTTTATGCCAACCATCTACTTCTTAAGCCCTTAAAACAGAAAGTAGATCTTTTCTATGACTTGGCTTATTGTGAATACTCCTATTTGACAATAGACTATCTTACTAAATTAATTATATGATCTTCTTGATCTAAATTTATGTTAAATAACCCTTACCTAGATGATAGTATACCACCAATGATACCACAAGGAGGGGGGATGGAAATAACACATTGACCATCAAAATTAGTATCATGCATAGTACTAATCATGTTCATAAACCTCCTTAAACCACCCAAAATCCTCTTCATACCTCCCATGCAAAGAGGGGAAGATTTGACCATCACACTTATATCCATATCAAGGAAATCATTTACCAAATAAGAGGGGAGGGGAGCCTAAACAACTTACCTACACATGTTCCCACCCTAGCCTTATTTTTCAAAACAAACATGGCAAAAATGTTGAATAATCTTCCTCTAAGCCCCAAACATGATTTAAATTCTTGGCCCAAAAAGAGTTGATATACTATAAATAAAATAAAACACAAATAATCCCCATCAACGATGATGAAAAACAACACATAATATCATTTTACAAGAAACCATTAACATGAAGACATTACATCAATTTTGACACACTCATATTATTCAAATTTCAAATCATTAATGAATGCTCTCAAAAAGTACAATGGATTTCCTCTAAGGAAACCAATTGAGGGTGAGAAGAGGCATACATTATCCATGAAATAACCATTATACAATGAATTATCAAGGTGTGCATGCATGAAAAATTCATGGGGATACTAGGGACATCACACATGAAAATTGGAGAAGTGAGATTTCAACATACATAAAGTTCCATTTCCTATACCATAACCTAGTTTGAAAAAGTATTTAAAAATTATCACAAACTCCCTTAAGCCCCACACTCACAACCTATACATTTCCCATACAAGTAGAATAAAATGCCAAAATAAAAATAAAAAGTGAAATCACACTCCTTTGTCTATCAAGAATATTCAGTAGTGTAACCACACCTTATGTCCACCAAAGAGAGCCATCAAAATAACCTACCTTATGTCTACCAAAGAGAGGAAACAACATAACTCACCTTATGTCCACAAAATAGAGAAATAAATGAGGGAAAGTGCCAATGTAGGATGAAATAAGGAAAAATAATACCATCAAAGTACCTCCTTAAGATCACAAGAGCCAAACATTCAAGGAATAATCACCAAAACTAGTCGTGGTGATACCATAATACAACCTCCATAACTCTCTCCCAATAGAATAAGAGAACCCTCACCTACACTCTCCTATACTTGCACAAATTCAATCCTAACACATGACAACCTAATGACAATAGATAATCACATCATGAACACATAATAAACCAACATATTTAATCAAGTAAAAATTACCAACATCTACTAAATGAGATAAAAAAGGACAATGGCTAAATAAATCCAAAAAATCAATTTGAATTCAAATAAGTGGAAGCTTCCTTTTTTTTAATAAAAATGTCATTAATTCTAAATTAGAATTAATCAAGATAAAATAGAGTTAAATTTTAGAAATACATAAGGAAAACAATGTGTAAGTGGATATTTAACCTCAAAATAAACCACACATAATCAACTAAAGTAATGCTCAATTCAAAATAAGTACAAAGCAATGGTAAAGTAGAGCATAGATGAGGGTGCAAGGAACAAAGGATGGAAAAATGTTTGGAAGTAGTTTTGTAAAGAAGAAACAAATTATGGTAGTTATCATATGGGTTCATTGAAAGGCAAGTGGAATGGGATGGTGGCAAAATAGAATTTCACCAAGGGAGAAAATTGTAACCCTGAGGATGAATGTAAGGAAGATAGGGTAAGAAGTATTATTGAATGTCTTGAGGTTAAGTTTATAATCCACTTAGAAGCAAAGGTGTCTTCTAGGATTTTTGATTCAATTATAGAATAAATTCTAAAGGTGAACTTGTTTGAATAGGTAGATGTTTTATGAGGTCTTGAATGGCTGATCTTCTCCCACCCAATACCAAGTAATGAATGGGAGGGATCTAATAGCAAGAGAATCATGGTTGATGATAATATTTTGATTGAATTTTTGGATGTAATTCTAAAAGTATCAATGGAAAATAGAAGTTGGGAGGATATATCAAATGATTTTTTGAGTAAAGCCCTAATCTATAAATTTGTGAGAGCATGGCCAAATAGAGATGCCCTAAAGATCTAGATGGGAGCAAATTGGTTTTTTTTTCCCTAGACCTAAAATAAGGATGTTGATGAAGGGTTTATTTCAAGTTTCCTTCCAATAAGCTGATGACAAAGTGAATATTTTTAGAGGTAGTCTTTGGTTCTTTAGAAATGCAATTTTGTATTTAAGAGATTGGCATCCAGATTTTGATCCATCAATAGAATGGATGTCGAATGTTTTATATATGGATAAGATTATACCAATTACCTATAAAACATTGGATTTCAGATGTTTTAAAGAGGTGTGAAGATAAATTAGGTTAATTTGTATGCATAATAGAGGAAATAGTAAGGGGAGAGTTAGGAACATATGCTAGGATATGAATGAAAATGGATTTAAGTAACCCTATGCCAAAATCTATAAAATTAGTTTCAAACACTAAGGTCTAACTTCAAGAGTTGGATTTTGAATGACTCCCCTTTATATGCTTCAAGTGTTGATAATTTGGGCACACTAGAATTAATTACCCAATTAAAAAGAGGCAGTTTTTAGAAAATGGGAAGGGCCTCTTCAAGAAAGGGATCGAATACATGTCTAGAAAAAGGTTATCTCAATTTAATTGTCAAACAATAAATAATAAGTGGAGAGTGTAAGTAACTACACAAGAGAGGTAAAAGTAGTTTTGATGGAGACACCATTCCTAATTCTTTGATATGGGTAAGTTCGTATTAGAATCTATGCCCAAGTCTATTTATTCTATGAATGAATATAAATATTATGGGTTGAAAATTATGGAAAAGGCTTCTCTAAAGCTCGTAAATAGAGAGCATACCTAGGAACCTACCCTATAAGAATTTGAAAACATGTTTAAAGATAAATTAGGGTTTAGGGTTGAGAGATAAATTTTCCATCTATCTCAAAGGAAGGAAAATTAAGATAATTTTAAGGAGATAGAAGGTGGATCAACAAGTTCTCCAATGAAGAAAAGTGTGGGAAGTTAGTAAGAAAGTGGATGGAGGAAAAAGTCCTCTTTCATCCAAGGACATTGATTCAAAGGTTGAGGAAATTTATTTCATATTAAGATACTATAAGCATCTTTAGATCTTGGTAGCAACATGGTGTTGTCCTTCCTCGAGTCCTCCAAAAGGAAAAGGAAGAAAAAATACTAGTGAGAAGATCCAGTCTAAAACACAAGCTGACTTAGAGTAAGGGAGTCAAAGGTTGCTCATTGAAATGTACTTGGGTGGTAGAGGTACCTCTAACACAAATAAATTATGAAAATCATAAGTTGGAATGTCATAGGTCTGTATACCTCTAAAAAATTCCACTTGGTTAAGAGACTAGTGGAAATATGGAAACCAAATATCCTCATGGTCCAAGAAACCAAGATTGGGAAGGAAGTATGGGTTTTGACTATAAAAAATACTAGGTAGAAGTTGAAGGTGTGTTCGTTGATGTTTTAGGTTCTATAGGAGGCTTAGTGATACTATGGAAATCCAAGATATGTAATTTTAACCTTATTTGGTCAAACTCTTAGATGATAAATGTTATGATTAATGAATTGGGAGAAATGCGCTTTTCCTTACTATCCAATGCGTATGGACCTATAGCAATGGAAGAGAAAAAGAATTTGTGGGATAAGTTGAGAAATTTGAATGGGGGAGATAATGTAGTGAATTATATTGTGGGAGGGTATTTGAATGCCACACAGAGTGTATTTGAAAAAAGAGGCAAGATTGTAAAACTATCACAATCTACATTGGACTTTAAAAACTTTTTCTAAGAGGTAGGACTGGTGGATTTGGAACCATATGGTCTAAGATTTACTTAGAATAATAGGAGATAAGGGGACCAATTTATTTTGGAAAAATTGGATAGGTTCTTACTAACTTTTGAAATGTTTACGAAGAGTAAGTTTATGGTAGAAGTAGTAGATGAGGCTGGATTGGATCATTGACTGATCATCCTTAAAGAAGATAATGGTTTGAAACCTAGAGGGATTTCCTTAAAGTTTGAATTTATGTGGCTACATGACCCTACTTTTAAATATTTAATTAAGAGCTATAGGAAGAAGGTGTTGGGATCAAAGTGTTACATCCTAAGTCAAAAACTAAAAAATATTAAAAGAGCAACCATTTATTATAACAAGCACAAATTTGGAAACATTTTTGATAGAAAATTAACTGTGGCATAAGAGCTTAGGGTTTTATAGACTATTCTGAAATAAGGTGAGTGGTCGAAGGACCTTTCAACTCTTGAGTACATTTTGATGATGGAACAACAAAAGATATTGTCCTTGAAAGAGAGCTTCTAGAGATAGAAATCTAGAGTTGTTTAGCTTAAATAAAGAGATCAAAATACAATAATATTACATTTTCCACTAAAATATGAAAAATAGGAATAGGATTAGATTCCTCACACTCAAAAGTATGGGTTTGGCAAAGTGTTAAAAAATCTCGATTGAGATTACAACAACACAGGGAGAAAATATATCTCTAAATATCGAAGGGAAGAGGATTAGATACAAAATTAGTTTGATAACTAAAGCCCTAATAATGGGTGTGAGACATCTAAGGGAAAGAAGAAGGATACGTCATAGTGATGGAGACCACCCAAAATGGGTAAATAAAATTGAATTTCGATGGGGCCTTAAAAGCTAATCCTAGTCCAACAAGGGAAAGTGAGGTTTCAAAATAGTTAAGGGAAACCCTTGTTGATTTTCACACAAGTGATTGGAATTGAGTCTAATAATGTGTTAGAAACAAGAGTAGCCCTATTAGGACTATAAATAGTAATAAAGTATGGATGGAAGGAGTTAAGTTTCGAAGGAGATTCAAAAGTAGTGATTAATACTCTCATTTCAAGGGGAGTAAAGGCTTGAAGAATTAGGGCAATCCTTGAATATATATAAATAGTTAAGAATAAGTGTGTTGGTAAGGTTTAAGCATATAAAGAGAGAAGTAATGTGGTAGCAGATTGATATACTAATAAATTGGTTTAGCTTAGGGAGAAAATGAGAGTTGGATATAAGGAATGGAAATATATTTTCTCAAATTAGGTTCACATCTTGATAACTAGATATTTGAGAAGCTTTATAGAATCAAAGATAAAGGAAGAGTAAGATAGGTAAGGAGATTTCAAGTGATGGAAGTAAGTGAGTTGGGGATATCTATAT
Source organism: Torreya grandis (assembly GCA_037957365.1). Taxonomy (NCBI): domain Eukaryota; kingdom Viridiplantae; phylum Streptophyta; class Pinopsida; order Cupressales; family Taxaceae; genus Torreya; species Torreya grandis. The sequence goes on along the minus strand of JARHVA010000015.1, from coordinate 2,614,927 downwards.
TACCATAGTGTGTTCATACCTATGATTGGAGCTTAGATTACAGCCTATCCACATTAGTCCTATGAGTGAAATGAAATGTCAATATGGTTAATATTAATTAAAAGAGGCATGGGATATCCAAATAAATATTATGGAGAGATGGCCATATTTATGAAGCATTCATAAAGAAGTGCAAGGGAAAGGATGACACATGCAAGATTAATGATTAGTTTGCATTGAGAGTTTAGAAATATCATTTAAATGTGGTGGATGATGACATGATAGCAAGACCAACCATCAAATAACATTATGGAAAAATTAAAGTAGGAGCCCTCAATAGATGACATTTATGAAAATGAAGCATGGATAGAGGAAAGAGGTTGAAATAGGAGGAGAGTTATTAGGGTCTGAAGAAATCAAGAGAAAGGGTGGCTTTAGTGGATTGGATGATAGGGGAAAATATGATTTCTCACTTATTTGATAATATTGACAAGGAAATAAACAACCCATTCATGAGGATGAATAATATATGGGAAGATGTTGCTAGAATGGACAAGGTGTAAGGTCATGATATACCAAAGCTAATGAAGGCCTTTATACTATACCATAACAGTCTCTTGGTAGAAATAATGTTTTTGATACTACCCAAACTATCAGTAAGGAAAATTTGATTTTAAATGTAATGGGGTCCTTTTCCCTAAAATTCAAGAACATGAACATTGAGGTTGTCATACACATAATGGGGTTGGAAGCAATTAAACATAGTCATGCAATAATGGATGGTTTGATGAAACTACAAAGTAGTTTGGCCTTTGTGGTAAAGATATTGGGAACCAACCTTCCAAAAGAATGTATCTTCATTCCCACAAGATTTTGTGATGTAGAAGATGGGGATGTAGGGTAAGTAGTAATAGGTATGGGAAGTATAACAGGTCCAAAGAAGGAAAAAAGTCTAAAGTTATGAAATCAATACCAGATGGAGTGAAGGTGGTCCTTACGGACATATATAGAATGTAGGTTTCAATACCAAATGTAATAAATGCTTAAGATGAATTGTAATAGGGAGTCAATATTTTTGGTATGCTCTATTTTTATCCTTAAGGGGCATTGTAAGTACCTGTTAAATATGATAAATATAAGTAGTATGTTTTTGGAATGATGGTTAGTTATGTGTTTTCAATCTCCCTCCAGTGGATACTATCTTGTTATTAGTCTGGAAGGGTCTAAATTAGTCTTTGTTTATGGGGTAATCCCCCAGGTTGTTCTTCAAGTACTTTTTTTCTCTGGGGTAGTAACCTTGTTAACTTAGTAAAAAAATTCTAAATTCAAATTGAAATAAAATAAAAAATTGAGAAATATTCATAATCATTCTAGAATCCACATACACTATGTGGATTATTTAAGCCACCTAAGGGGAGGAGGGACCTAAATAATATAAAATCATACTTTCACACCAATAACTTCCATTAGCATCATAATACCCATATGAAAATAACCTTACAATGTTAAATCCACCTTCACGTTAAAATAAATTTGTCATCTCCAAGCTACTAAACCCCTTCATCAGATTTAAGAGGTAAGAGGATATACTATTAAGATGATGAATTGATAACAATATCAAGAAAAGGTGTATTATAAACACATAACTCCATTCTAGACCGTTACTTCATGCACAAGAGGGTATTTAAAGTATAATAACATGAACTACAACAAGAAAGAACTCATATCTAAATGTTTACACATAAATTAACATTTATTGCTAAAATAATGCGCTTGTTACCATTACTTATACACTTATCTCATGCATGATTCTATGGTATTTTGACTACATTTCCTTCAATCTCATACAGATGACCCATTCATCTAAACAACTAATGATCTCAAAATGTCCCTAATTTTCATTCCAAATATTTCAAGCTTACTTCTAACTATTACACACTTCTAGTTCATCTATCCTTGCTCCTCAGACAAGGCCACCCAATTAGGACTATCCCTCTTACTGGTAGTGTCCACTACAACTAGTCTCATCTTTCCACCAACTAATGGCTAGTTTCTCAAGTTCAAATTCATCAAATGGGTCATCTCACATGTTTCAGAATTCCCATTTGAAAGAATTCTAAAATGATCACTATAAACCCACATTTGTAATCCATTTATTCATTAAAGGCTCATATAATTGAAAAATACTAGAATATATAATTGTACATTGAGAGGAAAGTACCTATTTCTCCCAATTCAAAGTCCACACATCCCTAGTATCCCTAATCTAAGTATGGATACACCTCCAAGGCCTTAGGTCATTATTAAAGCACTTAATCACACCAAGATTTCACCAATATTTAGCATTACATTGGACTATCATACACACCACCATAAAATGGATGAACTACTTAGAGTTTCATCTATGGATCTAGGAATTTTGACTCAAGAGAGGATGGTTAATATGGTGATAGTTCAAAATGAAAATAAAATTAAAAAAACACTCTAACTAACATAACATCTCTAGGCCTAGACACTAGGGAGACCTTAGTTAATAAACATGAATAAAAAACACAACTAAAATGTAAAAGAAAACTATCTTACCTTCCTTGGATGCTCCAAAATTCTTGTTGTAGTGGCTTGCTTAGATTTTTCTCATGAAGTCTTTGGAAATGGAAGCTTGGCTATCTCCATCTCTCCTTGGCACCTTGTGGCTTTGGCTTGGCTTGGCTTGGAATAAATTTGGCATGGTAACACTAATTGAAATGGATTTTGTAATTATTTGTGCATTATAACTTTGCATTATAATTTCTTTGAATATATTTAAGCATAATAAATTTTCACCAAAATAGCTTGGACATGATGTTCATGGCCTTTCTATTTATATATTTTTGCAAATGTCTAGAATCAACATGAATTGTCCATCCTGAGATTGAGATGTGTGGTTGAGGATTAATTCAATTTTTGGAATTAAGTTTAAAATTATCCTCAGCATGAAATTGTAATAAGGGGAAATTAAGAGGCATGGAGGGCATCATGGAAGGCATTGATGAGACATGGAGGGCATGAATCTTGATATTTATGGCATTTATGGCTTAGGGATGTCTTTCTAAGAAATGAGGTCACTTGATGATGTAAATATTTAATATTCATTTTTAAAAACAAGTATTTAACAAGTTTCCATGGAATTATTAATTATGCCTTGATTTGGGTTAATTAGACTTTAAGCATGTTTAAGCACTTTGTGCACAAAATTACTCAAATTGATCAGAATGCCTTGTTATTGGTCTAAAATTTGACTAGATTAGAATTAGAAGGAAATGTCAGATGCATTGGAACGATATTCCCATTTAGGATGCTACCAACAAAAAATAACAAAGGCATGTGTCTTGTGCAAGAGATTTGATAGGAAAGAGCAATCCAGAGCTCCCAAGTGCAAAATTGGCATTTTGACTCAGAATGATCTGATCAAATTTAACTGACCCATAAATTGCATTGCCCTATTTAGGGATACCCTAGCCAAAATAGGCACTTGAATATGTGAGTTTCACATCATTTAATGTGTTTTAGTGTTTTTCAGCCAAATTGTGCATTTTGGGTAGAAATTGGTCAAAAGATAGATTGGAGGTTATCGATGGTCAGTTTTAGGTGTCTCCATCATCCCCCTTAGAAATATTGGTATGTAGACAATACTCAACATATAAGGTGTTTAGGTCAAACACAACTTCAACCACTAACCCCTTTTACACCATGATTACATTTATCCTCTTGTGTCATTGAGCTAGGGTTTTGGTGAATAATAAGGTACACAATAGATTTTATAATAGATAAAAAGCTCCCACACATTAAAATAGGACATATGGGTGAAAGTAAACCTATAATATCAGTCACATAGATCAAACCCTCATAGGACATAGTCATGCACTAAGGACACCAGTGTATGTCACCCTTATCAGCCTTATCCCAGATCTAAATGAAGCCCTATTATTTATTCAAAACATCATCACATAGTAATACAACTAGTTTTACAATGGTACTTATAGTCTTACACATTTGATTTATATCTATGTTATATTTATTTTCATACTTCCCCCTTTTAGTATATTTTTAAATTTATCAAGTTCCAAATCAATTTGGGTCATTTATTACATATCTGTAGCATTCTAATTTTACATAGTAGTTTATCTAATAATTAGGATTAAAACTCTTTTAATCCCCAAATTTAATAAAAATTATTGTGAACCCATATATTTATTAAATATCACAAACCCTAACCATTCATGTTGCTAGGGTTTATTTTTTTCTTTTTGTTGTTCCCAATTGTTGCCTTAGGGTTTTTAGATTTGGTAAATAATTTAATAATAACAATATTACAAGTTTTAATATCATATTTTAAGCAATATTAGAAAGTCATTTCTACTTGTCTTTAAAAATGTATAAGATAACGAGATCTTCAAGTTGAGCATTCTCAAATGGCAAAATCTTGTAATCAATTTGATGACATAGATAAACAATAGTTAAAAGGGTTTTTTTTTTTGTTTTTAAAATCAAGATATGAAAGATGTGTTTATAAAGATTATGGGAGATGAAATCCAAAGAAAAATTAATGAATCTTCAATTGTTATGGGTTCCTTACCTTTCTATACTACATTTGGTACAACCTTTATATTGCCATATACTATGGGGGAAATGCAAAGGTTTCCACAAATCAATGTGCCCATTCATACTCATTCATTTGTGACACTGTGTTTGGTTAGTAAAAATTCTAAACTTGATGTAGAATCCCTTATCTAAGAGGTTCAAGATCTGAAAACTAAGGTGTTATATTTGGAATAAGGTGATTTGAAACTAAATTTGGCACTTGATTCATAGACTTTATCGCATACTCCATTGGACCAACATATGACATCCTACCCTTTACCAACTAATTTTGTGGCACCAAAGCTTACATTGTATGATGGAAAAGTTGACCCCGAGCAACATTTAAGAGCATTTCAAGCAACATGTTTAGAATATGGGTCCAACAATAGATTTTTGATGAATTAACTTCTTATAAGCTTAAAATAATATGCACTAAGATGGTTTTATGATTTACTACATCAATCATTTCATGCATTCAATCCTTTGGTAGATTTGTTCCATGCACATTTCTCAATCAATATTAGTGAAAATATTTTAGATGCTTAGATTTCTAAACTCAAATAAGAATCCAATGATCCTATCACACAATATGTCTTAAGATAAATGATCATGCTATATAAGATGACAAATCCTATAATAGATAAGGAATCATAAGACATTTTCAATCAAAGTTTGCTTCCACACATGAATCTATTATATTTAAGATTTTTTTTAGGATTCACATATTTGTGCATACAATTAAAGAAAAAAGGTCAACTTGTTGGCAATGAATAAGATTAAATATGAAACCAATCCAATTTTCACTTCTCATGCTAAAAATTTGAGTAATCCACCATATAAAGTGCGACTGAATAAAAATAAAGGTGATCAAAAGGTAATTGTTACAATTAAAGAAAAAAGGTCAACTTGTTGGCAATGAATAAGATTAAATATGAAACCAATCCAATTTTCACTTCTCATGCTAAAAATTTGAGTAATCCACCATATAAAGTGCGACTGAATAAAAATAAAGGTGATCAAAAGGTAATTGTCAATGTAGTTTCACAACCTACTTCACATATTATATTATCAAATCCTCTAAGGAGATAATTTAACAACTTACTAGAAGTTCCCTATAAGGTATTGTGATATTTTTAATAATGTAACATCATATCTCTCCTTCCAAATAAAGAATCTGATATGACTAAGCCTCTTCCAAAAGGATTTGATCAGAATGCCTTTTGTGACTATAATAAATAACTAGGGCATACTACCATCAGATACATCAATTTATGGAATAGGATTCAGTGCTTGATATATGAGAACACCATTGATTTGAGTGTACCGAATGAAAGTAAACAATAACTCAATGAATATATTTACTAGTCAAGAAACAATAGACAAACTAGAGGTACATTATATATACAATGCACATCCTCCACTCATTCTCATTCTGAGGCACAACATCTTTTGAATGTAAATATTGGTACATATCATGTTCCAATGCCATATAAACCACTTATTATTTTTATAGAGAATGAGAATATTGATGATGATTCTAATTTACATTCTCTATTCATTTGATCTTACATTGATCATCAACCTATTTAATGTCATGGTTGATAATGGTTCAAGTGTGAATGTGTGCATTATCACACTTATTTCTCATCTTAGATACACACATAAGAATATACTTATAACAAAAACAATAATCAAGGGATTCAATGGGCATATTCAAAGTTGTATCAATGAGATCACATTACCACTATAGGTTAGTCCAAAACATGTGGCCACCAAGTTTACAGTGGTACCCTATTCAGGGGTATTTGATATGTTATTAGGAAGCCCTTAGATTTAGCAGCTTCATGCAATTCCTTCAATAGTATACATATGCTTGAAATACATTTTTTATAATGAGGTTATTATAATTCATGGTATTTCATATGAATACCCCCTATAACCAAATATCATTATTTTGACACAATAGATTGTAATTGTGTAACCTAAAAAGTTTAAACCTACTTAGAGCATTCAAAAGCAAGTGATCCATTCTTTAAGGAGACCTATCCTTGAATAAATAATTAATCAAATATTTTTCATAGATTTTATATATCTAATCTATACTCCAACATGTCCAAGTTAATACTACAAAAAATAGGGGTGTTTCATAGAGGATGCTAACACAAATTTCATACACTCCATGATGGGTTCTAAAAAGTCCTAGAACTCATCATGATAAATAAAATACATATTATACTATAGATAATTGTCATGACCATGGCACAAATGTTTCAAAGTTGGATTATTTTCAATTCTAAGTTGAGACCAATTAGTTCATAGGGGAATCATGTTTTCCATTCATGAGAGGTCATCATTCCTATGCTAGACACAATAACTATTGAATTTGAGGCTCTTGTGAGAGTCATTAGTTAGCATGTTCCTTTTCATTTTTCATATATATATATATATATATATATATATATATATAAAATTCTAAAACCATGACCTATGCATTTTAGGTTTATTTATTTTATATTAGCATATTTGTACTCAATATATGTAATATTTCCTTATATAGTTTTATATCAAATATAATTCTCATGTGTACTTGAGTGAGTTGAATAACATCCATGTTATCATTTCCAGATTTATTTCTAGTTGGTGATATTGTCCTTAGCCCATAAATTAAACACAAACAAAATTACTATGACACAGACAATAATGCACTTCGCTCTTATCTAATTTTGTTGAATTTATTATAGTGAACACAAACTCTAATTTTCTATATTTGAACCAATCATATGCTATCTAAAACGTTTATATCATAATAAGTTCATTGGGGGCATCCTTTTACACATGGTTTATTATTTTGTGACTATCCATATTATTCATACTTATGTACATTATATTGCTTGATTTATTACTCAATTACTTTCACATTACTAGATTATGAGATACCTAAGTTGTTGAACACACTATTGTTATAAGTTTCTAATGTTGATCAAAATTATTTATGCATGCATGTTTTTCAGGTTTGTCTTTATGCTTAATGTTTTGTGTATTTATATTATTTGGATTGTGGACATTTGAACATGTCCTTGATTATGTTTTTAAGCCTCCATTGTGTGATTCTATGTGTGTGCAATATATTTGAACATGTCCTTTATATATGGTCTATTAGCCTTCTCTTATGTATTTAATGTGCTTTTGCATGTTCTCTTTGTGAATGTGTCATGTCCATGACACTTGTTTTCTCAATTTGCTCAATTTTCAATGCCATGATGGATATGATGCATCTTTAGAGTTTTTTGATTCCATGATGGACATCATGCATCTTCCCCAAGATGTTTTATTCAATTTCACATCTTCAATATATGGTCATTAATTCTTTATGTTTCTAGTTGCTAACATTTATATTGATAATGTCATTAAGTATGTTTATTTCCACATGTATCTTATGTTACTATATTGATCAGTCACTTATGATGATGCCATGATCTCCAATGTTATCATTACTACATATTTTTAAAATTTTATATTTGCTAACATTTATATTGATAATGTCATTAAGTATGTTTATTTACACATGTATCTTATGTTACTATATTGATCAGTCACTTATGATGATGCCATGATCTCCAATGTTATCATTACTACATATTTTCAAAATTGTATATAACATAATTTGCATAAATTTATTATTTTGAGTAAAGTTATTGCATAGGCTTCATAACTCACATCAAAAGAGGGGATGTACATAATAGCTCATCTTAGAGAATAAGTTACAATAGTACATTACACATACATTAAATTATAGATTTTTCTAAATTGATCAAAGTTTATACCCAAAAATTATGTAGAAAGTAGTTTTAAATAACAACACTCTATTTATATAAGGGCACAGGTCAACCATGTCTAAAACAACATGTTGATGTCCCAGAAGGTAGAAAACAATGATTTTTAGAAAAATTAAGAATCATAGTTAGTGTAAGATAGTTTACAGCTGGTATATAATTTTTTTTCAAGAGAATACTCATGTTTTGTCTCATATTTTACTCAAAATGGCATCATAATATGCATCATGTGTTCTAGAGTTTGCATAGATATTTTGATAAAAAATCACATGATATTACATAGTTTTAGAATACACATGCATCCAAATATCAAATTGGAGGCATGTATGTGGCACATGACCACCTCTTTGCTTAGTTTTGTACCAATTTCTTAAAAGGAATGAAAATGCATGCCATTCTCCATGTTGTATACACAAGACCCAGTTTTAGAAATGAATCTTATTCTATTTTATAATGGTTGATTGACCTTTTTACACCATTTTTTCACCATAATGATATATTATAATTCATACAAGGATTTCAAGTTACTCTACTAATTTGGGTATGCAATGATGGAATCAAACACACCTTGAGTTATTAATCACACTCTCCTATAATTGAGGATTGGGGAATGCATAGTCTAATGTAAGTGTTTCAATCAAGAAGAAATCTATAGGGGTCCTACCCTCTACATTCACCATTTTTGCATAAAAAACCACAATATTCACATACCTAATTAGGTGTATTTATTCCTTATTATTTTTTTTATAAGTTTCTTATCTTTTAATTTCATATTTTCATCTTAAGTAAGGAATTTTTTATACATGTTTCATTACATATTATTGCATGAATCACAGTTCAACATGTGGTCTACATTCAATATTTTTCTTCATAGGTAAGTTTAGGTATAACTATTTTCATTTTACTCTTGTAATTTCACTTAATTACATTACTAAAATAAAATGGGGGAAAATGTAGACATATAAATTAAAAATTATTGATTGAAAAATGAACTTGTGACCACTATTTATACACACTTAGCTCATGCTTGATTCCACACCCTTTTAACTGCCATTCCTTCACTCATATGTTGATGAACCATTCCTCCAAGCAACTAGTGATCTAAAAACATCCTTACTTATCATTCCAAATAGCTCAAGATTACTTTATGACTATTACACACTTCTAGTTCAATTTTCCTTGCTCTTTAGATAAGGCCACCCTATTAAAACTATCTTTCTTGATAGTAGTGTCCAATTCCATCGATTGCATCCTCCCACCAAATAATAGCTAGTTTCTTAGGTTTAATATCATCCAATGGGTTATCCTTCACTTTTCACAAGCCACATATAAAGGAATTATAAAATGATCACTATAAATCCACATTTGAAATCCATTTGTTCACTAAAGGCTCATATAATTAAAAACCACTAGAATATATTACTACACATTAAGAGAAATACACTTATTTTTTCCAATTCAACGTCCACACAACCCTACTATCCCTAACCTAAGTCTAAGTATACCTCAAAAGTCACAAGTCATTCTTGAAGCACAAAATCACACCAGAATTGCACTAACATTTAACATTACACCATTCTTTCACACACAAATGTAGCATGGAATAACTACATGGAGTTTGATCCCTTTTTGGTTTATTGGTATGTAGGCAACACTAAACATATGGGGTGTTGAGGTCAAGCAAAAATTCAACCAATAACCCCTTATTATCTCATGATTGCATTAATATTATTGTGTGATTAAGTTAGGGTTTTGGTGAAGAAGAAGGTAAACATTAGCTTTCATAGTATAGTGAGATCTCCCACATAGTCAAACATGACATACAAACACAAGAGAACTTTTAATATTAGTCACAGAGATCGAACCCTTATAATATGTTGGCATGCCCTAAGGACACCAACATAGGCTACCCCTATATGATTCTAGTGGCATTATGCTAGATCTAATCAAATCCCTAATACTAATTCACAACATCACCACATAGTCATACAATCAATTTTGTGGACATTTTTATAGTTATGCACATACAATTTCTATCTAAGTTGTATTTATTTTTATACTTTCCCCTTTTATCATATTTTAAAATTAAGCAAGTTCTCAATTAGTTTGTGTCATTTATTGAATATTTATAATAATCTTATTTTATGCAACAATTTGTCTAATTAGGATCAAAAATATTTTAATTCCCAAATTTTATAAAACACTCAACAAAAAAGGCATACAAAAGAACATAAATCAATAATAGAATATAAGTAGGTTGGTGACATGATTTCTTCAAAACACAAGTTAAAATAAATTTCACCACACATTTACATTCATACACAAATGTATACGATATAAAATAGTATTTAGAGATCCTAGTGTTGAAACCATGCTCTGATACAAAATGTGATTCCCTAAACATTTTCACCCAAAACAACCTATAAAATATTCAGTTAGGATGTGCACATGCCCAAGTGTGAATTCACTGCTTACCTACATCACATGTGCCACTATCATTAGATGCCACATTTAGTGTGGCCAATAGGAAAAGAGATGCAAGTCTTTGACTTTTCTATTAAGATTATTCTCCTTTGTTATGATAGATTGATAGATCATTAATACATACACACAAATGCTAAATATTTGATCAAATTTATTGGTTCTCCTATTCTCGCCTCTATCTTACATAAGTTCTATTTCAATTATTCTTCAATCCTGGTTAAACTAGATCTTAACATGGTCCTAGAGTCAATGAAGGCTAGCTTTATGTATATATGTTTTAAAGCATTTATTAGAAGTAACTTTTTTTTGTAACATCTTGAATAAAAATAGACACTATTATCACATTTATAAGGCCCAAAAACCTAGGGATCAACTATAAATACCTTAAAGGTATCATATAGGAAATCTAAAAAAAAAATCACTTTCCTCAGCTCATGCTTAGTTGTGATCCATACCGTACATATTACTTACCTTTTCCTAGTTTTTGATATTTTTTTAGAATTTTTCATTCCATATAGACCAACATCGCATTCCAATCTTCAAGAATTTATGGCATGTTAAATGACCTTTACATCTTCCTACTTGTTATCATATTACTTGCATGGCATTTTTTGCTCAGTTGCTGACATCATTTATACCTATGCCACACCATATGGTATATTGCCTACACAGTATCCTCCTACATGTATTATTGACACCACTTGGATGATTGTGTTATTTTTTATTTTTTTTACTACCATGTGACACTTGATGTGCTTTAGTCTTACTAATGACATCATCACTCTAAGCATGCATGACACCTACCATACCCTATCATACCATATGCATTAAATTTTATAATATGTTGTATTATTGGAATCACCTTTCTTCTATGACATGATAGATATTTAAGTCATATCCCACTATGTAGTATTTAATCCCTATTCATATGGGCCTAACTGCCATGTGTTTATCACTCATCCTACCTAACTGTCACCACTGCTTAACCACCATCCCTAACTGTAGTATATGACCAACCAACTTAATCAATAATAATCAACCATTTACACTATCCCCCTTGGGCCCCCATGTGACTATCAACCAATTTATTTAATCCTCCAATTAGTCTTATTTCCCTCCTAGGGCAATTTGAACCTACATTCACTCTGAGAGGCATATATCATCATCTGGGAGGCCTGAGAGGCTCCAATTTTTTTGGATTTATTTTTCCAACATGGATATATTGAATTAGAACATGGAACATTTTATTAAACTTTTTTGTGTTTGTACAACATTTATTTTATCCATTTGTAAAATCCAATGACAACTTTCTTATGATTTATGACACATTCTTTAGTTTTGTCAAATACTGGAGGGCAAGGTCCATTTTGATGGATGGTCAAACTCCCCAGAAAATAAACCTTTGAAAAAAAATTATCTCTCCCTTGCAAATATTTTTTGAGCCATTGGCTTTGAAAATTCACATTTTCCCTCTCACTTTGTGAAGGGTACCTAACATGGCCTTCTTTATGGGACCCTATTAATATATTTTTGTCTCTTTATACATGGCACCTTTATGGGAAGATTCTTATATTTTTTGAAAAATTTGTTAAAGTAGTGGATTTTTTGGCACTCATACAAACAATTCCTTAGTTTATTTTTTGATACTTCAACATTATGATCATTCTTTGAAATTTTGGTATCCCTAGCATCAATCTATTTTTATGTGTTTAAAGTAGTGTATTTTGGGTCACTCGTGTAGGATGTTTTTGGATTTTTGTGATTTTATTCACCATCTTGAGTAGTAATGGTTACTTTACTCTATTACTTCCACTCATGACATTTATTTACAAATAATTGAGTCCCCTTTCTACGTTCCATGTTGCATTTTATAAGAGAGATTTTATTTATTTTCTTCAATTAAGCACCATTGGGTGCACGTGTGCTTTCTTTGTTTTAGAATAATAATGAGTTTGGTTTTATTGTGTGTACATGGGTACCTTATTAGGAACTTTATTTTATGAGTATTGTAGTATGTCTCATCTGTATATGGAATTTTTTGGTGTACTCTTCTTTATTTTTGACACTTTCCTTGACAATATGATTGTCTCATGTTGTTAGTGACATTTGGTATCCAATATTAGTTAAGATTTAGAATTACCCATAGGTAGCCAACTTTTTTGGTATCAAAATATAGAACATTTTATTTTAGCCATATTTGGTGGTATCAAAATTTAGAAATTTATCTTTGAGCCAATTTTTTTTATGGTATCAAAATTATCATAGTATTTTAGTGCTTCAAATAGTGGATTCATATCACTCATGTAAATATCATGATTTTTTAATTAGATGTTCACTTACATTCTACATAACATCATCTAAGTGTGGATTAGGCCACCTTGTAGTCTTGTGAAGCTCATCGATATTCTAGAATATCACCTACTTCAGTGTTTCAGTTATGCAATACATCCTCAATTAATTTCTACCCAATTTATTGAGATCAACATTTATTCTGATTGAGCCTCGTACAAAGCACCAGTTCCTATTTTTACCTGGTAGTTATAATGGCTCAACACCCATGTATTTTGGAAATATGTATTGGAATCCATATAGACACTTGACATTATACCATATTTTATTGATATTTTTACATAAGTACCTAATCAGGGCCTGTTATTGAAACCTATTTTTAAGGAATTTAAGACACTTATTTTTCACCTTAGACCTCCCTAAGTTGCACTTAAGGGAGAGTGTTAGTGAAAATATTTACTATGCACCTTTAGTTAAATTAACTCAAGTACTTGGCTTTACTACTAAGGCTAGTTAGTGTGTATTTAAGGTGTGCACATGCCAAATTATGTATTTAATAATTTTATACATCATGTGACACCATCATTAGATGCCACCTTCAGTGTGGCCAATAGTAAAAGAGATGAAATTACTTGAATTTACTATAAATACTCTTATTTTCCTTTATATTTTATGATAGATTGATAGATCAGTAATACATACACACAGATGATAAATATTCGAGCAATATTTTTGGTTCTCATTTTAGTTCTCTTCTTCTTGCCTTTATCCTTTATGAGTTATGATTCAGTTCTTCTTTGATCCTAGCTAGACCAGATCTTAACAAAAATAAAATAAAATCTCAGAGTTCACATACATAATATTGACCATTATCACACACCACATACATTGACAAGCCAAAGTTATTTCTATGCAAAAATGAGATTAGGTAAAATAATTCATGCCCTTAAAAATTAGGTTAGATCATACAAGGTGCAATGAGGTCACATTAACATAAGCTTAGGTCCACTGATCTAGGAGGCACGTTTCATAAACATTTAAGGCTAAGGAACTATATAAACATTTGGGTGTTAAACCATATGATAAGATTATTTCCCACATCCATAGAGCATTAATAAAATAGTTTACACATTTTGAAAATTCCATGACAATCTTGTTGATTGTCTTATTTTTCACCAATTGATAGAGTAAAATTTTCAAATTTATTTAAAACACTAAAAGAGTTTGTAGTGAATATTGCATTAGAAAAGTTTGCTCTACTACATAATATATACTACTTGAATCATATTAGATTAAGTTTAAATTAAACATCATATCAACTTATCATATTATTATTTTTAACTAGAGTTGTGCCAACATAGCACATTTTAAGTTGATTAAGTTTCATTATGCTAAGAATCAATCAAAAGATTGTATTGCAAGTACTCAATACAATATAATTTTTAGATATTGATAATCCTTTATGGTAAATATTCTACGTGAAATTGATTTTTAAGAACAACTCTCAAGGGTATAAGCTTCATAACCCCCTATTCCATCACTAAATAATTCATATTTACTTGTAAAGCATTAATATTGAACTCTATATGATTAAATGTTTTTTTAACTAAATAACATTATTTTAGTTATTTCACTCCAAAAATCTATCATAAATACCAAGAATAAATTGCATATATTATTTATAATAATTGATTTAATACTCAATAATAATATAATGATTAACACAATAGTGTTTATAGCAAAGTATTTACTGGATACACAACAAATATCTCAATACAATTATGTAATTTTTAATATGAATTGTCTATATTTATCTCAATAAGAAACATCCATTAAAGAGTCAGAAGTGATATATGAACACATTACTAGTAAGATTAATCTATGGTTTAACTATTAATTCCTAAAAAATAGATTTCACCACATTATAAATCTATTAAAACTCAGGTTTAGTTATACAAGTCAGGTAAATAATAATTTTATTTATTTATAAAGGTGAATATAATATTTGTCAAATTATCATGTGAATCCTTATCATCAATCAACATGAGTGTAACTATTGAATCAAAATATAAAAATCCACAACAAAATTTATTTTACATTTTAATGAGAGTACACAATCCTAATCTAATTTGATAATTTTTAATAAGAAATAGATAATATGAAAGTGAAATGATTTAAACATAAACACTGAAGATTTATGAATTTTTTAGTGCAGATCTGGATTGTGTATATTGTATCTTCCTATATGTAAAATATAGGCCTATGAATATGTAAGGTTGGGATCTATGCTTGCACTAAATGTGCCATGAGCAGGATCATTTGTCAACTATTTTGACCCTTGTCCCTATCCTTATACATCGATCTAGTCCTACACTTTTTTATGGATTCTAAATTAATTTTTCACCTTTTGCACCACTAGATGTCATACCTTCTTGTACCTTTGATTCACCAAATTGATTGATAGAAATTCCTAATTTTATTCTTCAATCCTTTTGACCTATCTTTCCATAATATGTTAGATAAAAATAGAAGGGAAGAAGTAGTTGGGTTAGGTAGTGACTAGGGTGGGGTTACAACTGCATATCTTGCATGTTAGAATCAGGCCCATCATATTTCATGTGTAGTGTGAATGGAGATTTTGAGAGAAAAATCACTACCTTCTCTCCCTAATTTTGAGATGAAACTACATTAACATTCACCTAAGTCAATTTTGATATAAGATGCAAGTCTTAAAGCAAATAAAAGTAAATGTAGAGTGTGCCTAGATTTAAAAATAAACAAAATAGATTGAAAACTTGTATGGAACTTCATTAGCTTTTCTTTTATAATAATTTTGGTTAATTTTTTGAATATGTAAGGGTAAAAGGATCATTTAAATTCTCATAAGTGATTTGTATATATAGACTTCAAGTGGTTTAATTGAAGAATTATTTACACACAAAAAGTGACAAGAGAATAATAACCAAAAAAAAGATTCAAACACCAACAAGATGTAACCATATGCATAAGTGCACACAAAAATGTAAATCACAAGATTGAATAATCATTTATTTTATCCTAGAGGAATAAACAAACACATAGAAAGAGGAGAGATAAAACAAACTCACGATCACAATAGAGACATGAAAGAACAATAAACAACATAAAAAATCATAGGATCATACAAAGAAGAATATGAAAAAACAATAAAAAAATAGTAAGTCCTTAATTCAAGGTGATGACCTATATACACAAAATAGTACTAAAAATATTGTAATAAAAAAACATGTACCAAAATTAAATGTCTGTAGTAAACAAAAAATATAAAAAGTTAAAGATATTACATCTTATCAAGCATAAATACTTA
Organism: Torreya grandis; assembly: GCA_037957365.1. Lineage (NCBI taxonomy): Eukaryota > Viridiplantae > Streptophyta > Pinopsida > Cupressales > Taxaceae > Torreya > Torreya grandis. The sequence goes on along the minus strand of JARHVA010000015.1, from coordinate 2,598,376 downwards.
ATACTAGAATCATTATGCTAGTCTCAAGTATCCATACCAATTTGTAACATTGCATTAAAATAAGGAATTCTAAAATAATGGACAAAAAAATCAATTATACCAAACTATAATATTTGCAATAAATGCAATCCTTCCAATCACACAACCATAATGATTTTTCCTTTGTTAACCAAAATTTTAGAACAATTTTATAGAATAAAATAAGTAAATGGTTAAACGATACTTCAAACTAAGAGCTAAACACAAATTTGATTTTAGAGGCTAGCAATATTTTTGTGATAATATTTTGACACTTGTAATTATGATTTAAAATTATATCTAAAAGAGGATCTCTTTGATAGCTTTGTTACTTTTAGAAAAGCCTTTTACATTTTCCTAAAAGTGAGTCTTTCAAAATATATTGAATAAATATAAACTCCACTTCATCTTAGAATAGTTATAGTTATATATATATATATATATATATAGATTAAATGGAGAAATGTTCCATACTTATAACCAATCAAAGCACTAAAATATTTAAGTTAACAAAATTTTCCTCTTCCTATACCCTCTTCAGAGTATACATAGCTATATTCCAAAATTGCATAGAAGAGGCATGATGTATTTGGACAATCTTGGAAATCAAAGTAATATTTTATAACTCTTAGTAAAAAAAATAATCCTTACAAATTAGTAATATTATTAAATGTGCTTCAAACATTTCACACTGAATTTATTCTAATTCATATTAATAAAACCAAAATCATCATTTTCAAATACAGTGAAACATCTTATCCTATATTTTCTTTCAACATTCACCCACCAAAATGTGTTCATTTCTAAAAATAGATAGGACTAGAAATCATAAATAAAATTGGAACCTTACCATTAAAAAAAGAGTGTGTATATGTTGGAAGGCCTATTATGGTTTAGAAAAAAAAAAAAAGGGTTAAAAAAAATTAATAGCCTAATAACACTAATCGTTCTCTATCATTGCAAAGTGTGGGGTAAAATTATATCTCACATGAAATTTTCAAAATTGAAATAAATACACTTTACCATATTGTCATTATAGAATCACGTATTTTATTCATTGAAAATAAACCCTTTTATCCTTATATGTTAAGCATTATAAGCTTGCAAAGCTAGTCATTATTATAATTATTGATAATCCTGTTTAATTTGTTTACAAATAAAGAAGTCTGGAAAAAAAAATTCGATGAGTGGTTTAAAACATAACGTATATGTGATTATTTTATGTTGATAAAATTAGATAATATAAAAACAAACATTCAAAAAAGAATCACTAACAAAGTTTGGATTGAAAAAAAATAGTAAAGACCAAAAAAATATTTGATATTAAATTAATATTGTTGACCCTAGCCTAGATAATCCCACTTGCCCACATAGATTGTATAATTACAATACTAAAAACCAAATCACATGAACTACAAACTTAGATGGACCTTCCAAAGATACTTGTGATATAAAAATATATAAGGTATATGACTTAAATGAAGTAGATTTGTAATTCATTTTACATGTCTATTATGGAATGATATTAGACATGATTACACAAATATTTACAATCACAACCTAATACATTTCAAACTTAAATCACCTAGAAATCAAACAAAATGTCAATTTTTTTAAAGCTAAAAAATGTATAATTTATAATGTTTTAATTAAGATTAAAAGGGGGATTTTTTTGTCTAGGTCCCCAAACACTATAATAAGTACAAACAAAAAGAGAGAAAAAGGACCAACCAAGTCCTCAAGAGAAACAGAGCAAAATAGATACAAAAATAGATTTAAAAAACTGCCAAAATACATCCTTTAAGAAGTATAAGTAACACTAGAAACAAAAAAACATATGGAAGAGAACCAAAAACCTACATGTCCAAATTTCCATCAACATCCTCCCAAAGTTTGAGTCAATCTGAAGGAGTAGCTTTTCCTTATCAATATCTTTGAAGCATTCACTACATTATTTGTGTTTTCCTTTGCCCTTGAAATATGTCCTCGTAGTAAAAGGTTCCTCCATATGTGCTCATAGATTTTCCAAATTTTGAATTCCTTCATGCATAACTACCTTACTAAAATTAACTAAAAAATTGATGTTATTTTTAAGAATATCATTTTCATATTCAAGAACACTAACCCTCTCTCTAAGCCCTTGAATTTATAGATTGTGATAATTGTCAGAGTCTTTTTGTGTTAGTCTATCATTATCCTATTGTAACATTTTCACTTTTCCTTTAGATCAAACAAATCCCTTGTAAACCACCTCATTATTGAATTTTGCAAGTTGATTTATTCTTCCATTTTATTAATGTTTACCTTTTATAGAATCAACCAAGACAGTTAAATTTTTCATTTGGGCCATGATCTTGGCTACTTGGAAGTTCCCATCTTTCTCTTTATGACCATCCCTTGATTTGCTCTTACTTGAGTTAGCTTTCTTAATTGAAGCAATAATGTTCTCCCTTCCAGAACCCTTCTGAGTAGTGGTTTCTTATTTACCTTCATCCCTCCTCCTCAACAAAGATAAAATTCCTAACTGATTGCCCTATTTTACCAATGTTGGTAGCCTTCTTACTTGAATCAAGAGGCTCCTTAGTAGTACTTCTCAGACATGTCTTAATGCCTATGTATTGATATTTCATAGGATTCTTTGTTGCACTTTTTTTTTTATCCTTTGAAGTATTACTTCTCAAATTTTTAATCTATATCTTCTTCACTTTCCTAACATCAATAGGCCTCACATCTTCTTTGTTTTTCTAAGGAATTGAAATTTTAAGGGTAATTTGATTTATCCCCTTAAAATATTTAATTGGAAGTCCAAGAGTATAATTTATAATGTTATAAATAAATAATCACATATTAACATGTCATATTGACCACTTTGGCCTAATAGATGGTAAAAATTGTAGACACCTAAAGTGGCCACCAATGACCTCCAACTAGGCTTTTGACCAATTTCCATCAAAATGCACAATTTGGTCTAAAAATACTAAAACACATTAAGTGGTTAAAATTTTTTATATATAAGTGTTGATTTTGTCCAAAGTATCACTAAATAGGGAAATGCAATTCATGAGACAACTAACTTTGATCAGATCATTTCAATTCAAAACGACATTTTTGCACCTAGGTGCTCTGGATTGCTCTTTTCTACCAAATTTCTTATTCAAGACATGTGCCTTTGTTATTTTGTGTTTGAAACATCCTAAATGGAATAACGGATCCAACACATCTAACATCACCTTCCAATTCCAATCCAATCAAATTTTGAGTCAATAATATGACATTTTGACCAATTGATTAGTTTGTGCACCAATTGCTAAGAGTTGCACCAAAATTGATAAATCAAGTTTAAGAATAATTAATTTGAATGATGAGCCTAATTAATAATTCCATGGATCTTTTTGAATATTTATTTTTAAAAATTGATTATGAGTTTCTACATCATCAAATGATATCATTTCTTGGGAAGGCATCCCTTGGCCATAAATGCATAAAATATCTAGTTAAGCCCTTCCATGCCTCTTCAACCCCTCTCTATCCCAAATATTTATGAGGTAATTTATTGATTTTAGCCTCTAAAATTGAATGGATTATTATCCACACATATTCATCTTGAGATGGATAGTTTAGGTTCATTTTGATCATTTACAAAAATCTATAAATACAAGGCCTCACACACATAATTTTAAGCTCTTTTGGTGTAAAGTTATAATGCTAAAAAGCTCTTTCAAAAGCCATTGATGTAGTTTTATCATTCCCAATTGTTGAGACAAGACAAATATATCACAAAGCCATTAGTGAAAAGGAAAATAGGAGATGTCCAAGCCTCCTTTGATAAAGACTCATTGAGCACAAGCAGAGAAAGCCACTTCAAAAAGCCATTTGAAGCATCCAAGGAAGGTGAAAGATCATTTATCTTTTGCATTATAGTTGTGCTTTCCATTTAGTTTTGTTCATTAACCCCCCTCCTTGAGATAGGCTTAAGGTGTTAGCTATTAGTGTGTTATTTTGGATTTTGATTTCATATACTAACACTATACTAATCTCCCCATATTGCAATATTATATTCATAAATAACACACTTGATAGGAGCTAGCATCACAAATTTGATCAAATAGTGCCTACAAACAACCTAATAACCATTTTTATGTAGGATCTTGGAGTGTGTGAGTAAAATGAGTGAAATATTTGAGCAAAAACCCATTTTTCTTGAAAGTCACAATTTTATCACTATGGAGTTGTGATGTTGTCATCTGAACCACAATCCCATAGTTGACACAGTAATGGTTTTGTCTTTATATATATATATATATATATATATATATATATATATATATATATATATATATATATATACCTTAACTATGATTTCTAGACTAACGTTATCTCTGTCTATAGGTCTAGTTATGATATTGTAATATCGCTATTTGATAGTAGTAATATTACGATCCTACAACTTCATAAGTTGTGATATTATAATACCACAACTCAACAATTAAAATATTACAATATCACAATTTTTCTAGTAGTGATATTGTCAGTCCAAGTCATGGTATTATGGTTAAACCATTAGCGGTTAAGAGATAATACCAAAACTCTCATAGTTGTAATATTACATTTTAACTTATGTTATTATCTATTAGAGTAGTGATATTATTAATTTATGTTGAATAACCCATAAATTATGATATTGTGTTAACCAATCATGGTTTTGTAGAGTTGTGATATTAGACTATAGAGTTGTGGGATTGCATTGTGTGAACCCAAGAGCTCAATTTGCAAAGTTATTTATTTCATTTAATAAAGTGCTTCAAGGCTAGACAAAATGTTGACCATTTCCTTATAAGGCCCATTTACAAAGTGATTAAAATAAGTTTAATATAGTCTTTGTAACCTCTTTTTGGGTGCTTAAAAAGGATTAGGAACTTTATTTTAGTGCTTAAGGAAACATTTAGATGTTTATTTGAATTTTTTTGTGCTTGTTCTTCAAAATTTTTGAAACTTAAAGCCAAGGGACTAAAGAACACCACCAAAATTTTCATTTAGTGCTTTAAAATTGAACTCACTTCTAAGTTTTTGCAAGTTATTTATCATGATTTGCTTAGATTAGATTTGTTTGAGCAAGAAAGAAGGTGTATGTGTATGCTCTCCCCCTATTGCCTATAGGGGTGAAATTAAAAGTGCCATCTTAATTGCAAAGTGATTTAGTTTAATGGCATAGAAAGAGATATTTTGAAAGCTCTCCCAAGACCCACATGGCTTAGGTGATCTATAAACAACCATAAAACTCTTTTACTTAGTTTTTGTTTTATACATCTTGGCTTATGAGGGGGACTTCATTACCTCTCATAAGTTATATAAATAAGCCTTGACCCAGGAATTCATCTCCCAATATTATCTTCAAGCCCTCTCCATAAGGAGGTAGATAAATTGGGATCACCCCATTGGGATGGTGGTTTTAGAGGTTAAACCATCTCCTATCACTGACAGTTAAGCCCAGGATGTTTGAGTATGTTAGACATCTCACTACACTAAGTAGTTGATGGATGTAGTGGTTGTAAAAAGGGAAAGACCTATTTGCAATAATCCATATGATGCAAACCCAAATGATGTGAGCTTCTCTTAAATTTTGATTTGAAAGTCTTATACATCTAATCCATCTAGATGTTCAAAACCTTGTTAGTTTAGTTAACCCCATTTTGCCATACCTTATCGGTTTAGGGCTTAAGATGATTAATTAGTTGATTTGTCTTTGTCTTAGATTACTTGGTCTTATTTGGAATCAAAATTTTTTTTTAACAAAGGGTTACATAACTAAACACATTGACTACTATTTCTTGAACAAGAAGGCATTATGCTGCCCAAGTAAAAATCATCTTTTTCTTTGTTCAAAAATTTATCATAAAATTTGTGTCATATCTTCCATTTTAGTGAAGTTATGCTGCCCATTTGAGTCTAGACTATTTTCACATTTTTTAAAGTACTTAATTTATAATTTAAATTTGAAATTCCACCTTTATAAGTTCATAAGGTTGAAGTGTTAAGTGGGTTCACCATTTGTACTAAACTTGAGGGAACTTAGGTTCAATTTCTAATTTGAATTAAGGGCCATTTTTAGACACATAATCATTATCATCATTTGGTAGGACTCAATTCATCTTGCATATCACTCATGCTTTGAGTCATAGGCTACACTTTATACTACCTTTCCTATTTACCATTTGTCTTGAGTCTATTTGATACCACACTTTTGCCTTAGAGATTTGTCAAAACTTTGTGTGTGTACATATCATTTGAGTTGAAAAAAGTAGTGTTACGCTACCAAAATATTTTCAAAACCATTTTGCCTTAGAGTCTTGAAACAAATGTTTGCCACACCTTTTGAGCATTTTAGAATTATTATGTTGCTCAAATTATTTCAAAACTTCTATTTGCATAAAGTCCAAGTTTTTCCAAAATTCAACCATTTCATGTATACCTTTATGAGTTTTTATCTAGCATGATTATGAAGTTCACCTTTGTATCACTTATTTTTCAAAAGATTCTAGTTTTGTGCCATTATTTAGGAGAAAATAAACTATCTCCAATTGCCTTTTATTTCATACCTCATACTTATTGATCAAGTTTATGTCCAAGAGTCGAATGCCTAGTTTTTATTAAAAGTGTTTCAAATATTTTAGATTAAATATCTTATCTTTTTTTAAAATCTAGATTTTGGTGCCATTTGGCCAAAATTCCTAGCACGTACCTTTGTTTGAGCCTAAATTTTAATGCCACATTTGGCCAAAAGACCTAGCAACTTTTATTTTTCCTAGATTAGACTCATTTGAAATAGTTTGATCCTAAAATTTGGTATTTTGATTTACAGTCCTTTTACTTGACCTTTTTGTGTGAGACATGTAACATTGGACATTTTACGTTAGCTTATTTTATCAAAAATCATTGCATCAACCTTTTTGAACATACATATCCATCCTTTTGACTGAGTTAGATCAAGTTTAAACCTCTTTTTAGACATCACTTTTTCAAAGTTTATAAAACTCTATTCCTTTTTGTCATAAAACATTTACTATGGATCCCAACATGTCTTCCTACACTCGTAGTGGCCTCATGTATAATCTAGGATTTAGTAATATAGTCGCATAAGAAGAAATGATTCAATGCCCCTATGCAGATAGTGTTGCTTATGAGATAGATCCTTATCCATCTTATGACACTCAAAAAAGGGCAACAAACCAAGACCCATGGCTTATTATTTGGTCAACATGCCTCCATATTTAGATCAAGATCAAGCACAAATAGAGTAATATCTAGCTGTAATACCTACAATTAAAGAACCGTTTCCTCAACAACTATACTATGTTATTACACCATCCATGTATGATATTTATCTATTTAAGCATCACTTATTGGAAAAAAAAGATGATATTTTATTTATATCTATAAAATTAGGGGCTAAGTTTCTAGCATACTTCCCTCTTGAGAATTTTCCAAGTCTAGTAATAACACCTCACAACATATTGTGTAGTCAACATGATTCTTTAAGCAACCCTTTAGCCCTAGTCTAAATGGCATATCAAGACCATAGTATGTTGGTCAAAGGCAAGGAACCCATATAGGATCACTTTTTATAAATGTAGATAGGATACCAAACTCACTTGAACCTATTATGTAATTTTAATTAGATGACCATGCCAAATAGACTTCTCATAGATTTAGTTCCTTCAATAGGAGTGTTAATAGAATTGACTGGTCAAGACAATCAAGGTGTAGACCCATTCATGCAAAAAAAAAAATTTGATAACTTGTTTCATACCCTAACCATAGAAGAAGTGTCTTCTACTTCTATGTAAAGTACTGAGCAAAATGTAGTGGACAATGTACAAGTGATGTCCAATTCAATTCAAAGTGGTGTAAGTACACAAACAACTAGTCTACAAACAAGTGTACCTTTAGTTAACACCATGAGTGGTTATCCAAATAAAAAGTATGAGTTTATACATCCTAAACTCAACTAACTACTACCACTAATACTCAACCAACTTCTTCTTCAAGTGCTAAACCAATAAGGTTAGGTAACTAACTAATAAATAATGGCGTGCTTCAACAACAGAATGTCATGAATCCTATTTCTCCCTAATAGGTAATGAGTAGTATTCCACAAGAATAGTAATAATCAAACATACCAATGTAGTAGAGGCATAACATATTTCCACCTCAATAGGGAGAAACCAATGTTCTACCTCACTAGGTAGTAGTGAACATACCTCTTTCCTCGTAGACCAATATACCAATTCAAAGCCAAATGATGTCTAGTCAACAATGTATGATTATTGGTCAGTAAAAAATTTTGAATCTCCAATATGCATCCACTTCCCAACTGGGATTCATGTAACAAATAGGTTTTAAAGTTTCTCAAGTATCGAGCAGGCAACCTTTGCCTTTTATGTAGAACATGCCACTGGTTCAAAGATAGGATCTTGGTTCATAAGTGCCCCATCAACAATAAGGCTAAATTAGCTGGTAGCATGTCCCTATTCAACCTAAACAGGAATAATATGGCAATATTCCTCTATCTCAACCTTAAAGTCCTCAAAATTAGGTCCATATATCTAATTTGAACCAAAATATTACACTGTAGTATGTGTAACTTCAACAATCAAACCCTAATCCATGTATTCATATTCCTGGTCCATTCCCTAACCAAACGAACATACCCCAACAAATACATCCATCATGCCCCAGCCATATTACTCCACTTGTGACTTCTTAACTATCTACCGAGGCTAATATTCCACCTCAAACCAATGTTCCCTCTAGTTTTCTAGCCCAAGAAATACAAAAAATAAAGGATGTGATTATTATCATCCAAGTTGGGAACCAAACCAAAAATTTTAAGTTGCATGACATGTGTTATTATCCATTTAACATGGACTACTTATAGATACCATTTCCTCCAGGATATGAACCACCTAATTTTGACAAATACAAGGGGAAAGGTGACCCCAAGGCTTATTTGACTAAGTTCTTTGTTGCATGCTAGCCAGTGGTATATAGTGAAATATACCTTCTTTTTTTTCCCAAGTAGTCTATTAAGATAGCTTTAGAGTGGTTCTTAAAGTTACCCAAGAATTTTGTATCATATTTTGATCATCTTTCAAACAAGTTTGTGTAGCACTTTTCATATAATCTCAAGCATGAGATTCCATTAGTTGACTTAATGCAAGCAAAGTAGAAATCTAGTGAGAGTTTTGAAAGTTATCTACACTGATGGATATCCTTTACAAATTGATTCACCCATAGTTTACCAGATAAATAATTAGCAATTGTGTTTACCAAAAAACTACATAGTGAGATATCATATCATTTGGAACTGAAGTGTGTGTATACATTTAAATAGATCATTGAAAAAGGTTTGTTGATTAAGAAATACCTTATTAACAAAGGGATCATCAATATTACTTCATCAAATAAGAATCAAGGTACTAATCAAAGAAATGGCCAAAACCAAAACCAACATCAATTTCAAGCATAAGTGTCTCAATCGGCATAGGCCAATAACAATGATAGACCAAAACAATTCAACGATAATAAAAATGTTGTTAGAAATAGAGTAATAGATTCAAGATATGTCCAAATGGTGAAAACATCATCTTCTCAACCCACACAGTATGTATAAATTACACCTAACCCACAACCTTTTCAACAAATGTAACAAGCACAATAGCCTAGGCCCGTACAACAAATGCAACAACCTTTGCCATTATAAACCCCTCCTCGAAGGAGAACAATGCCTACTCATCCTATTTTTAGTGACCTTGGAGAACCTATTGAATCTATGTTTCAAAAACTCACCACCACTAATCTAATTAGCTGGCCTATACCAAAACATTATCCCCAAGGCATCCCTTATCCTGATTGGTACCACCAAAATGAATTCTATGAATATCATTAGGTTAATAGGCATAATTTGCATCATTGTTTTAAAATCAAACATTTGACTCAAAATATGTTGGATAATGGGGAGATAACATTGGATAGTAGTGTCTCCACTTCCAATCATAACCTTGGAATATTTCAAAACCCCTTTCCACAACATAATAACTAAAAACAACAACAATGGCCAGTGTAACACCAATAACAACAATTTCAATAACCAAGACCAAACCAATAGAATCACCAATAGCAGAACCAAGATTTTCTGAACAATGGATAGAACCAAGGTCAAAATGGCAACAACCATGAGACCTACCATGTAGTTTCACATGACTATAATAGGGTTATAGGTCATATTACAGGAGGTCACATTAACACCATCTCCATCAATCTAAGACTAAATATCAAACAATCAAGACCTTGTATAGACAATGCCAATCCACTAACTCACATTAATAATCTTTCCTTAACCTGGGACTACGTATAAGCATACCAATAAGTAGGGATTACTAATTTTGGACCCTATAGTAATAACTCATCATTACTTCATGACCATGCACAAGTACACCAACAATTGAGACTTATCATATCTATTCCCCCACCATCACCATCATTTATTAGCAATCATGGTCCTATGTTTAATCTTGATTATAAAAGCATAACTTAGAGGTCAAATATTACCATCCTAGGCCCATAACCATCTACCACTTCACCCATCACCCAACTAACCATTTATCCTCAAAACAAGCCATTTAACCCTGATCAAGATAAGAAGTTTGACATTGTGAAACAATTATAAAAGATGATAGCATAAATCTCCATTTTAAATTTATTGTGTATGTCAATAATCCACAAAAACATTTTAAATTAGCTCCTTAGCCAATCTACTATTTCAACTGACATATCCCCTGATAAATTCCAAGCTTTGGTTAGACACCTAACTCAAACCTAACAAGTCACTTTCAACCAAAGTGATATGTCTTCTCTTGACCCATTGCATAATAATCCATTATACATCAAAGTTTGCATAAAGTGGAATAAAATGAAATGTGTCCTTATAGACAGTGTATCAAGTTTAAGCTTAGTGTCTCTAAAGCTCATTAAGCTTCTCCAACACATGACAATATATCTCCAAGTAGAAATAATAACCATCAAAACCTATGACAATGAAGAATGATAATCATAAGGCACCATCTATTTGCAGTTATCATTGGGCCCTTGACCCATGATACACTTTTACATGTGATAGATCTTAATTTGTCATATAATTTGTATTTGGGAAGACCTTGATTACATGAAATTTGTGCAATCCCTTCAATAGTGCACCAATTTAGTTCCCATTTAGGGATGGAAGTTTGTATACCAGGAGATTTTCATCCATACAAGCACTAAAAACACCTAGATCCCAAGTTTAAGAGCTATAACAATCATTTTAGCATGAATCTAGTGACAAAGCAAGATAAAGGAAAGACAATACTCCTTGATTTGCTTGAGCATAACTACATTAATCTTAATATACTTGATTCCCTCTCCCACATACTACCTTCTGAGATATCCAATCATTATACCATCTTGCCTAATGACCCAAGAGAGTATTTAACCCATGATACCTTTCACATTTCATAACCTCTATAGAACCCAAAGTCCTTTGGATGACCTAAGGGCAATCCACTTCATCTATAATGGCAATAAAAGGGCAAAGGTAAAAAGTATAATACGGGACCCATCATGTTTATACTGGCATCTATCCTAGAATAAGATCCTCTCGAAGGAGATGAATCATGGTTGTATAATGATAAGCAAACTAATTATTATGAGAATGTAAAGTATCATATTTCCAATAGTATCATGAAGAATCAAGACTGTGAACGAGGAGGCCTCAGACCAAATCAACAAAGAACTCTCGAGCCAATTTCCATGACCAGATATAAAGGACCCTATGGACTTGGATTTAAACTACCTCGGGGTGACCCCATGTACCTTAATCATGTTCCATCACCATCAAATAGTGATGATGATGTTGTTAGTGAAGCAGAGTCTGATCATAGCCTTTTTATTGACCTAGCCAAGACTAAACTATTTAAACCTCATTCTATTTGTAGTGGAGGACACAATAAAGGTGAAAAAAGGGTCCCCAAATGACCCAAAGTGGATCAAGCTAGGTGCATCCCTTATTGAGAAGAAGCGTGAAATACTTATAGCCCTTTTGAGGGAATTTATTGACATATTTGCATGGGCATATTTTGACATGCCATGTTTGGACCTCACATTGGTTCTGCACCACCTTATAGTGAATACTTATGCAAAATTAGTAAAACAAAATTTACGTAAGATGCATCTTTTCATTGTTATATTAGTGAAGAAAGAGTTGAAAAAACTCTTGGAAGTAAGATATATTTGGTTGATCGACTATTCAAAGTGGATCTCTAATATTATGCCAATTAGCAAAAATCTAGAAGGAATCAAAATATATGTTGATTTTCATGACATAAACAAATCTTTCCCCAAGGATAATTTTCATTTACAAACATTGACATGATCATCAAATCCATAGTAGGTTATGAAATGATTTCATTAATGGATGGATTTTCAGAGTAACGAGATTAGGATAACACTAGAAGACCAACATAAAATAGTGTTCACCACTTCATGGGGAACATTCTATTATCAGGTTATGTTGTTTGGTCTTAAAAATGTAGGAGCCATCTATCAAAGAACCATGACCATCATATTTCACTATATGATGCATGACATTATTGAAGACTATGTTGATGACATTCTTGGTAAATCAAAGACTAGGGTCAATCATCTAGTAGTGCTATGTAGAATATTTTAAAGACTATGTGAGTACAAATTCAAACTTAATCCTAAGAAGTGTGTCTTTGGATTCACATCAAGAAAATTTCTAGGCTTCATTGTGTCTCATCGAGGCATTGAAGTTGATCTAGCCAAAGTCCAAGCCTTAATAGAGATGCCACCATCGACTAATTTGAAGTAGTTCCAAAGTTTGCAAGGCAAGATCTAGTCTATCTAATGCTTCATATCATAATTAGCTGGAAAATGCCATCCTTTTATGCATCTTCTTAAGAAGAGAGTCACATTTCATTGAGATGATCACTACCAAACAACTTTTTAGTAGCTAAAGGACTACATAGCGAATACACCTTCTTCTATTGTCTCCTATGTCAAAAAAACCATTTTTATTGTATCTATCCACTAATGACAATGCCATAGGGGTACTTCTAGCTCAACATGAAGATAATGGAAAGGAGAATGTTATGTACTATTTAAGCTATACACTAGTCATGTATGAATATAATTATATGCCCATATAAAAATCATGTTTAGCCATAGTCTTCACAGCTCTAAAATATGCCATTACATGTTAATCAATAAAACCATGGTTATTTCAAAAATAGATCCGCTCAAGTATCTACTATCTAAAATATCTTTACAAGGCTACATGGCCAAATGGATCATGCTTCTCATTAAGTTTGACATTGAGTACATCAACCAAAAATCCATTAAGGGATAAGTTCTTATAGATCAACTTGTTGAAGCACCCCTTGCTGATATAAAGCCACTCACATTATAATTTCTTGATGAATCCATAATGACCATCATTGACACACCTCTTTAGGAGAAACATTGGAAGCTATATTTTAATGGGTCATTTAAAACACATAAATTGAGGGCATGCCTTTTATTTATTATACCACAAGGGGATTTAATCCCTAAATCATTTAGGGTTAGCTTTCTTTGTACCAACAACATGGTTGAATATGAAGAACTTATTATAGGACTTTGACAAGTGGTACGATGGAACTTATCTCATCTCAAGGTTTATGGTGATTCTCAGTTAATCATAAATCAAGTTCAGACCACTTTTTGACCAAATATGACAAGTTGGTTCCATACAAGGCCATGGTTGACACTCTCAAGTAGTATATTGCCAAAATTTAGTTTGAGCACATGTCAAGGGCAAGTAATAGAACCATAGATGTTATGGATATTATTTGACCTTTGATTATCCAAATAGACATGGATAAAGAGTATCAATTCCTCTTTGAGAATTTTCAATCACCAGCTCATGAACCTTCAACCATCGCTATGATTTGTGATATTATTGGTCCTAGCTCTATTTGGTATTCAGACCTTTACAACTACCTCCATGACTAAATTATACCACCTAACCTATCCTGTAAATAATCCAAAGTCTTCATCCACCAAACCACTCATTATACCTTACTTGGATCAACCCTTTACCATCATAGTTTTTATAGAACTTTGCTTCATTGTTTAACTTTGAAAAAATCTATGCTAGAATTATGAGAAGTTTGTGGAGTATGTTGAGCCCACACCAATGGGGTATTCCTATCCAAAAATCTCTTGTGTATTGGTTATTATTGGCCCATGATAGACATAGATATAGATGCATATGTGAAGAAGTGTGACAAGTGTCAATGCCATGCCAATTTGATTCATGTCCTGGCTAAGACTCTGAATCTAATGTTAACACCATGGCCATTTTCTACATGGGGCCTTGACCTCATTGGAAAGATCAATCCCACCTCATCTGGTGACCATAAACATATCCTTATTACCACTGAATATTTCACTAAATGGATTGAAGCTATACCCCTCACTTATGTGACTAGAAATCAAATTTCAAAGTTCATTTTCAACCATTTCATTTGTCATTATGGTATTCCTTCCAACATTATATTTGATAATAGAGGATCATTTAAGAACAAGGATGTCAAAAAGATATGTATCAAATACAACATCACACAACACTTTTTAATGGTATATTACCCTCAAGGTAATGGCCAGGTTGAAGCATCAAACAAAACTATTGTTAGCATTTGCAAAAAGATTGTTTATAATGCTGGTTACAATTGGCACATTCAAATATTCCATGCCCTTTTGGCATATCATACCAATCATCATATACCCAAAAGATCCACTTCATATTCAGTTATTTAGGGTAATAAGGCCATTCTTCCCATTGAGGTCGAGTTTCCTTATCTATGAATCTCATTCAAGTATGTCCTTGATGATAATGACTATCGAGTAGCTCACTTTCAAGAGCTAGACTTACTTGATGAGAAATGCATGGATGTGTTAAACAATCTCCAATCATACCATAATCAAATTTGAGGACACTAAAATCAGTGTGTGAAACATAGATAATTTGAACTTGGTGATATTTTTTGTAAAGAAAACCAAAAGAATACCACAATTGAAAATAAGCATAAAGGCAATTTCAAACCCAACTGGGTTGTTCTTTTCATTGTTATGGAAAACTATGGAACAAGAACATACATGCTTACAACACTAGATGTAAATGAACTTGATGAGTTGATGAACATTATCCACCTCAAATAGTACTATGCTTGAGTGACTTAGTGCATTGTCTATAAGGGCCATTCTAGTTGTACCATATTATCAATATTTTTCTTTGTACTATACCATTTTACCATCCTATCATCCTACCAACCTATCACTTTTTCCTATTGCATATCCATTATACCATACCCTTCTCATCAACTGAGTTATTTTCTCCCTCCCTACTTAGACCTATGACCTTGGTTCCATTCTATTTGGTTCCATTCATGTTTTTTTTAAAAGGATTTAGAATCAGTTTCAATAGTTCTTTCAAGCATTCTAGATAAAGGTAATATTTTAAAGTAGTAAGATAGCAGTTTGGAAGTTGCATTCTTCATTTATCATTCTATTATATACCATGCTTTGTTTATGTGGGACTAATTATAACTACATATACGCAAATCAATATCTCACTGATCTTTATACTAATTATAACTGCCTATGGGAAAATTAGTACCATTGACTTATGTTTTTGGATCCTAGTTATAACTGCCTATGGGAAAAATAGGGGCAACATTCATTTATCCTACCTTGACATACCAATTAGACATTTCCTATGCCTTTATACTAACTATGCCTATTTTTTTTGAATTGGTTGTTCCACTAGTCAGATTCATCAGTTGTAAGGCAAAACTACAATGAGTTGAGGTCCCATCCTGGGACTATGTAGGCAATGCTCGATACTTATTGAGGTCATCTTAGTCACCTTAAGCCACACTCTCACCATTTTTTGAGAAACTTAAGACATGCTCTCTCTATTTTATGAGTAACCTAAGCCATAATCTCACCATTTTTCAAACACCCTATGCCACACTCTCACCATTTTATGAGCTTGGATCATTTTGTGTCTCATCATTCTCGACTGAGTTAAGATACTCAAAAATTATAAAAACATTTATAAAATCATTATAAAAACTCAAAAACATTGACCACTTTTTTTCACTAAGGATTCTAAGAATCCTTACTAAGTCACAAGAAAATAACTTATCACTTAGTTTCCTCATCTTTTTTGGCCTTTTCTCCCATGCACTTGCCATTTTTCAAGACCATTTTTATTCTTATATCACATCTATTATGTTTTTTTTCATCAGTTATCATTTTCTTCCCATTTCTTAAGAGAAATACATTTGGCCTAAAGTTTTTATTAGATATTACATCCATGAAACCATGTAGGCAACGTCCACTTGCCTAGCGCATATGGAGACAGCTCGATCACACCCTTTGTTTTCTTCTTTTCCCCCCATCTTGTTTGTTTGTTTGTTAAGTTGTCACCTATTTTTTAGTGGAAATTTTCATCATAGTATTTCTACTAACATTAGGACTAACTATTATTTATTTCTTTATTTGTTTCTTTGCTTGTGTGTTTATTTGTTGTTTGTGTGCTTGTTTGTTTTCTTTTATCACTGTTGCCTTGATTCAATCTATGTGCATTCATTGGGTGATTCTTTGTGTATTTATACTTGAATACATCCACATTTATACGTTTACATTGTCATCATGGTTTTTACCATTGGTGCATTGTTTTCCCTTGAATATTGGATTACGAGAGCCAGTCCTTATGCATCTTTTAGCCCAGTCCTCATGGTGTTCTATCATGATGCCTATCGTATAAAGTTATAACAAAAATTAGCTTTAGGAATTCTACTTAGCAATGGCTGCCTCAATATCTCCTTAGCATTAGCATTATAAAAATCCCAATCATATCCCAAACAAAGTAATTAACCATGAAAGAATTTCAACCTTTGCTAGTTTGGATGAGCATCTCTCTACTAGCAGGTTGTTTTAATTCATCATTACTCTCTATGTCAAGTTATCATCACCATCAACCAATCAATCATGTTTTCCATAATTGAGATTTAATGATTATAACCACCTATGGGCAAATCATTTTACACCATCCCACCTATATTTCTTAATGAATCATTGTGTTTTCACCAAATTTATGTTTTTTTTCCTAAATAGGGCATGTTTTTATCTTGTTTTTCTATTCTAACTGGGGTAGCTCCATATCCTCAATGATTATAATTGCTTTTGGAAAAGTCATTGTGTTATCATACCACATTGCCACTATCGAGGTATAATGCTTATAACCACCTTTGGGAAAACCATTGTACACCATCCCATTTGTATTCTCAGTGATTTTGACTACTTTTTTAGAATCATTATGTTCTCACCCATCATATTCATATGTTTGGTTCCCTCATTTTTATTCTTTCTTTTGAGGGACCATTTGTTGACCTACTTGTACCAACTATTGCCATGAGGGGGCATAATATAGTTCATCCATTGTCATTAAAGTTGTAGGCATATGGGACCTTTTTATTCTTTGAGAATATGTTACTATGCCTATAACTTGTAATGCCTTCCCAAATAGGGGAAAATTGTAGACACCTAAAAAGTGGCCACCAATGACCTCCAACTAGGCTTTTGACCAATTTCCATCAAAATGCACAATTTGGCCTAAAAACACAAAAATAAATTAAATGGTTAAAATTTGTTATATATAAGTGCTGACTTTGGCTAGAGCATCACTAAATATGGTAATGTAATTTATGAGAGACAACTAACCTTAATCAAATCATTTCGAGTCAAAGTGACATTTTCACACCTAGGTGCTCTTGATTACTCTTTTCTACCAAATTTATTACATGAGACATGTGACTTTGTTATTTTGTGTTGACAACATCCTAAATCAAATAATAGATCCAACACATGTAACATCACCTTCTAATTCCAATCCAATCAAATTTCAAGCCAATAATATGACATTTTGACCAATTTGATTAGTTTGTGCACCAATTGCTAAGATTTGCACCAATTTTGATAAATCATGTTTAAGACAAATTAATTTGAATCATAAGCCTAATTAATAATTCCATGGAGATTTTTGAAAATTTATTATGAGTTTCTGCATCATCAAATGACATCATTTCTTGAGAAGGCATCCCTAGGCCATAAATGCATAAAATATCTAGTTAAGCCCTCCCATGCCTCTTTGTCCCAAATATTTATGAGGGCACTTATTTATTTTAGCCTCCAAAATTGAATTGATTTTTATCCACATATCTTCATCTTGATATGGATAGTTTAGGTTCATTCTGATCATTTACAAAATTCTATAAATACAAAGCCTCACACTCATAATTTTAAGCTCTTTTGGTGTAAAGTTATAATGCTAAAAATCTCTTTCAAAATCCATTGATGTGGTGTTATCATGACCAATAGTTGAGCCAAGCCAAGTCCATCACAAATCTATTAGTATCAAGGAGAAGAGGAGATAGCCAAACCTCCTTTGATGAAGACT
This sequence comes from Torreya grandis, assembly GCA_037957365.1. NCBI lineage: Eukaryota > Viridiplantae > Streptophyta > Pinopsida > Cupressales > Taxaceae > Torreya > Torreya grandis. Next base: position 2,579,739 of record JARHVA010000015.1, on the reverse strand, counting down.
CATTGAGCACAAGCCGAGCAAGCCACTTCAACAAACCATTTGGAGCATCCAAGGAAGGTGAAAGATCATTTGTATGTTGCATTCTAGTTGTTTTTTTTTCCATTTAGTTTTTTCATAAGCTCCCCCCTTGAGATAGGCTTAAGGTGCTAGTTAGTAGTGTGTTATTTTGGATTTTTATTTCATACACCAACACTATACTAATCTCCCCTTATTGCAACCTTATGTTCACAAAAATCATATCATACTGTCTTATCTTATAAATTAAGAAAAAAATTATAGGTTAAAAAATGATTAAAAAAAGGTTTGTAGTGCTCCCTCTTTGGTATAAATAGTCAACCAAAGATCATGAGATATTGATTTTGTAAGCAACATGATGGATTTACAAATAAAAATAATGAGATCTACAACCCTATATTTATGATATAAAAATATGAAAAACAACATATAATTCGACTTATACTTAGCAACCCAAAAAAGAGTTATTTCATACTAGATATCTAGGAGTTTTCATAAAAAGATAATGCAATAGTTTGCTTTAAATCAATCCCCACTTGTTTAAAATATTTTGGAAGATTGTCTAGGTGAAATTGGGACTCCTACAATATACCTACAGAAATAAAACTTGAAGCTCCAATTCTTTTTCAACCATCTCTACTGAAAAGGGCAAAAACATAGTTTGTTATCGAGCCTTAAACATCACAAAATTAGTTATCTAATTGTTTTCAAAAATATCCCACATACCAAAAATGTGTAAATGAAAATATTTAAGGAACAATGATGACAAAAAAAATGAATAAGAGGGATGAATGCATATATGGCCATGATATAATTTTTCTACTACATTTCATATGTTTTAATTAAGGTTTAAGATGGGTTATTAGGTCATGTTTAAGACAAATAATTTTTCTCATCATAATTTTAAATTTTTGTGCCCTATCATAAATCTATCTTAATCATGTCATTTTAAAAATGTAAAATAAATCCATTATAGGTATATCTTGTTAAATCATCATAAATGAAATATGTCGTAAAAAAGTGTCCTAAATTGTCATAAATATGTTTTCTCCTATTGGTAATGTTTTGTGAATGTGCCATAAAATTGACTTAAATGTGTCATAAAAATGACTTAAGGAGTGCCATAAATGTGCCTTCAATTTGTCTTAAGTGTGTAATAAATATGAAACAATATCATAAATCTGACTTAAATGTGTTTTAAAGGTGTCATAAATTTATGACACTTTTATGACTCTTTGTTCTCTATTTTTTTTATAAATATGAGAGGGGAAAATATGGACCCTTTACTGTTTTAATACTTACCAAGGATTGATCATAATTTACTCTCAACCATTGATAAGGTTTGGGGTCAGATTGTAGATTTGGATAGGGGCAAATTTGAAATGAAAGGGAAGCAAGGCATAGAGAGTAAGTTGTTATCTATTTGTTTTTGTTTATTATTTTTAAGTTTAATTTTGGTTTTTAAATTTATTTGTGTGTAGGGCCATGTGAAAGGGCTCGCTAGTTGAGAGGAGGGTTTATTGTTCATTGTTAAGTGATGGTCGTATTACTATTATTTATGGCCAGGGGTGGGAAAAGATGTTGCAATGTAGCATGGTTATAAAAATTTATTTAGATCATATTTTTATTGATGTCCACACCCAATTCTAAAGTTCCCATTTTAAAAGGATCAAGACTTGTAGAGCTCTATTTGATAAAAATTTTAACATACACAAATAAAATTTAAATGTCAAGTAATGGCCATATTATTATTCATATTGTCATTATTTTAAGTGATTGAGATTACTTTAATTTCATGTGCAACAAGAATCACAATATTTTTGTGAGAAGTAGAAGCAAGACAAGTTTGAGTAACAACTAGTGAAGGAGGAACTATGCTTAAGATGGATTTGTGGCAAGGTCATGCAGTGCTAGATTTAGGCATAATGGCCTTAGTTTGGCATCCCTTTTGGTGTGGTAACATGGAAAAGGTGAGTTGATTATTTTATTATGAAGTGATAGTTGTTGAATACTTGTGTTTGACAGTAAATTGTCTTACTAACTAAACTATATGATCTAGTTGATCTAGAATATTATTACACCCAAAATTTGAAGGCTTTTGGTCTCACATAATGTATGATAAAATAATATAAGGTTATACCTTTTATTTTCTTAAGTGGGACATTAATTTTTCATCCTCTTGAATTATGACTTGTTCCTCTCTCTTGGAAAGTGATATCCCAACTATGAAACCAAAAAACCTAGGTTGATGAAAGGGTCCATGACTCCTTCCAATCTTTGTCAACTGACCTTATTTCACTTTTGGTGTCTCATTATTCCTTATGGCTATTACTCTTATCCCTTTTTTGTAATACACATCCTTGTAGGCTATAGTGAATATCTCCATAAGGAAAATTTTGTACAACATCCTCTTTATTTCTAAAAAGGATTTCGACAAGTGAAGATAATGATTTCAATAAGTGAAGATAACATATTGAATTATTTATGTGGTATTATAACAAATCACCATGTTTACAAAATTTCATTATCTTAGGTTTTATAATTAAAAAATGCAACATACATGGATTGGAAACATACAATTTTATTTACAAAGTTTCCCATATCTTGCAATTGAAAAAATTGAATCAAAATAAATACAACATAAATTTAAGGAAACATATTAAATGAAGGAACATGGATTCCAAAACATACATCCATCACAACCAAAAGTCTTCTTGTAGATGTTACTCATCATGGATGCCTTCTCACATTGTACCAATGACACTTCTTCTTCATTCATGGAAGAACCTTTGGGTTCATGAGCATGGTAAAATATGACCAAAAACATTCCATACCAATTAATGTCATACTAAAACCTATTTTTGAGAACCTGTTGTAACCTTATTCTATACCAATTAATGTCATAGTGAGATTGCAATATCATTATTAATTTTTTTTATTTTTTATTTATATTTATTAAATTCTAATATAGATCTAAATTTATGTTGTTTCATTCCAGTGTAATTTGTGTATATGTATTTTTAAGGTTGTGTGGTCTAAGGCATGATAACCCTAATAGTGATTGCATCATTTGGTATCAGTGCAAGGTTTAGTCCTTGTTGATTCTTGTTACTTTCCATATTTATGAAATGTGGGTATAAACTATCTACAAACATATTCCAATGAGACTGGGAAGAAGGTTTAAGTAAAGTTTTAATATAAGATCATCACTTTGTATAAGGATCTATATTTTTAAGGAAATGACACATAGAGGAGGTTTAAGTGGTAAAGGATCCCAAGTCATTAGATTACCTAGACTATAAAATCATACATAATTGATGATATAAATTCAAGCCCAAACGGAGGTTATGGAAACCACACATTGTCATGGGATCAAAATAGTAGAAGATGAAAGTGATATTGAAGTCATAGAAGAATCTCCTAAAGATCAAGTTATAGGAGAAGAGGTTGATGAACCTAAATATAGATTCATGTTAGCTATTATAAGAATGAAAATTAAACTAAAGTTAGACCCTAGAATTTATTTTGGAAGTTTAAATCCTAAATAACTCATTGACTGGATCACTGAGTTAGAGAAATATTTTGAATATGAAAAATCTCAAATGGGTTAATTTCATTGGCACAAATTTGAAAGGTTGTACATCCTTATGGTGGGAACATGTACAAACTGAGAGAGTACGTAAAAGCAAAGAAAATATTAAGGCATGAAGTAGATTCATTGTAAAGTTAAAGGCTAAATTTGTTCTTATGGATTATAATATGAGTTTGTTTATGAAACTCCAAACATTACAACAAAGAGAGATGCGTGTTAAATATTACACTAAGGAGTATTATAGACTTATAATTAGAGTGGGTCATGATAATGAAGATGATGTTGAGGATATCTCCAGATATGTAAATGGATTGTGCATGGAAATTTAAGATGAGTTTGGTATGATCAGACTATGATCTCTTGAAGAATCCTATCAATGTGTGTTGAAGGCCGAATAAGAGTTATCACACAAAAAATGAGCAATAATTAAGAAAAAGATTCACATGTGGGAATGAAAGTGGTAAATGTTATTGTGCACAAGCACAAGAGGGTGAGTCAAATAATTTGTAGAATAATAATTCTAATTCCTAGAGAGGTAAAGGTAAATTTAGAGGTAGATGATCCTATGGATGAGGTAGAGGTCATGGATTCAATGGTACATGTTTCAGATGTGGTGAGGCTAGCCATAGAGCATTTGAGTACCATCATATGCATATTGAAGGAAACATAATAATTGACATGAGTACACATATTTTACAAATAATCGAGGAGATTATTGTGTCTATTCATAGCATACATGCACTATAGATTATAATCTCTCATGAGGAAGAGGGTATTATTGAACCTTATGAAACTAGAAAATAGTCTTGTGTAGAGAAATAATTTGTTAAGAACCATTTATAAATTTAAAGGTAAATAAAATCTATAGATGAAAGATCAAAAATGCTAAAATTTAATTAAATCATCATCATACATTTATTCAATGTGTTGGGTAACACACACACACACACACACACACACACACACACACACACACACACACACACACACACACACACACACACACACACACACACACACACACACACACACACACACACACACACACACACACACACACAAAGATATATATCCTCCCCTCATCCACCTCCCTCTTAGTGCTCACATGGGTGAATACAATAAATCCTCCCAAAAAGGGGCATCAAATTTGTTTGATAATACGTCCATATACAGACATTTGTTAATAACTTAGATGACTAAATCTAGGCATTATTAAAAAATCTAATTAGATATTAGATTTAGTGTATAAATTTCTAAAAATAAAACTCTAATGACACAAAAAATGTAGACTAAATATAACCACTAAACATATAACATAACTAAAAATATCATCTATTGATACAAAATATCCTCTGACAAAAATATTTATTAAACTAAGACTATAACTTATCTATAAAAACAAACTCTATCAGACACTTATAAGATTATAAATTAAATTAAATAAATCTAATACAAACTTATAAACTAAAAACAACCTAAAAACACTTAATAAAATTTAAACTAAACAAATGACTAGAAAAAAACATTGTCACAGTTGAGGTAGTTATTGCATTTGTAACATATTTCTTTGGGGTCATTGTCATAACCAACTCTACTAGTTTAGGTTATTGTTCTTCACCATCAGCTTTATAGGCCATATTGTCAACTCTTCTTTTCTATGTCCAAGTTTGCTATTGAGTTTACTGTCATTGAAGATTGTGATAATAGTATTGAAATCTTTAATGATCATCCATGTATTCAATTATAAACTTGAGATTATTTTCAACAAAAGGGTTTGTGGACAACATTATCCTATCATATTCACCCTGGATAACTAGTGAATTAGTTTCTAATTTAGTCATCATAGCATTGACAAGTGTAGAGTTGAAAATTTTCAGAGAAATCTCTTCAAATATATCCACCCACGTTAGATTATACTTCCTAAACTTTTGATTCCTATAGAGGTCCATGAAGTATTATTGAATCTCCAATGCCTTCTTTTCTAGAACTCATTGTCCTTACCTAACAATGAAAATATCATATGTGATGCACACGCATCTTTTAAATCTATTGATTAGTTCTATAGTATGAAAATATCCCATGTAAGTTGATTGACCCCATCAATATAAACTTCATATACTTATTTAGATACTCAAATTGAAAATGGAAAGTATTAAGTAACCTCTAAAATGCTTCCAATATCCAAACCCATAAATTTACCAGTGACAAGAGTAGGCATGCATTATTTGTAGCAATAGCTTCTTGTTAAAAAATAACTCTCCAGATGCTACAATATTCACCATTATCCTTGCATACCCAATAAGATTAAGAACATAGAGATAAATTGGCCAAGATTTGAGGTCTCTCTCATTAATTCTAGTCATGCCTATGCTTGTAAATCCAAACCAAAATAAAACACATGTGGCTTTTCTTTGTGTTTTCCATCATTTTTTCTTACCATTTTAATGAGATTATGGTGTAAATAATATCTGTGATGAAGAATTGACAACAAGGTTTGCACATGGTCTACATTATATAGTTATTGACATAAAGAATATAATAATTAAAGACTAATGAACAATAGGTTCAATGAGGCCTCTCACTAAATTTGCTTTGACACCACATGTTGGAGAAAATATCTAGTGTGAGAGCAAAAATAATCAAATTATAATAAATCATCATCATACATGTATTCAATGTGGTGAGTTACACACACACACACACACACACACACCTCTTGAGGAACTAATATTCACATAATAAATAAATACTCACATAACAAATAGCTAATCATCACTATGTGAGTACTAAGTCCTCAAAAAAAATTGATTATTGATAGTGAGAGTATAGATAATATTATCTCATAAGAAATGGTAGACAATGGTAGATAAACTTGGATTAAAGATCATTTTTCATCTAAATTCATAAAATGTTTCTTTGTTGTTGAAGGGACATTAAGTTCTAGTAAATGAATAATGTCTAGTAAGTTTTTAGATTGGTACATATAAATTTGGGGATTTATGTGACAAAATGTTTATAGATGTCTAACATATTTTGCTTGTCAAGCCTTGACAATTTGATCACCAGGTGAAACATGATGGTTGTGCTAATATGTATACATTGATAAAATATGGAGTAACACACATACTAAATCCTTTGAATGATAAATGAGAAGAAGTGGACAAGAATCTAAAAGTGTTGATAATTTTTGGAAAATATATTTTTAAAAGAAGTGAAGTTGAATGCATGTTATGCATTAATTTCAAAACCAATGCAAGAAGCCAAAGGTGCATCAAAAGAATAAATACTTATGCATGAAGTAAAGGAGATACTAAGTGAGTTTAAGGAGATCCTATATAACTATTTTTAAGATGAATCACTACCGATGAGAAGCATAAGTCATTGCATGGATTTGATACCTGATTCAAGTTTACCAAATAAAGAAAACATATTGATTCTAAAAGAGAATGTAATAGTGAAAAGAAAATTTCAAGAGCTATTAAATAAAGACTTAATTAGAGAACATTTGAGCCCATGTGCAGTACCAATAATATTAACACCTAAAAGAATGAATAATGGAGGATGTGTATTGATTCCTAAGCCACTAACAAGATTACCATAAAGTATAAATTTCCATTATTGCACATGGATGATTTAATGGATTGTTTGAGTGGAGAGAGATACTTCACAAAAAATGATTTAAATGAGTGGATATCACCATACTCATATAAAATACGGTGATGAATGGAAAACAACGTTCAAAACATAAAAAGGATTATATGAGTGGTTGGTTATTCTATTTAGGTTAACTAATGCACTGATTACATTCATGAGATTGATTAATGAAGTTATTAAACCATTTTTGGTTAAGTTTCTAATTATGTATCTTGATGACATATTGATTTTTATTATAACCAAGAAAAATATTTGTGACATTTGTGCAAAGTGTTAGAAAAATAGAGAGATGAAAAATTACTAGTGAATTTGAGATGTGAAATTTATTGGACATTTATGGAAGACATTATGGAAGAAGTTGAATACTATATACTTAGAAATATGGAGAAAAAAAGATAGTCAATAAGATTTTAGGTAATATTTTGAGATGTTTAATTAAAGGTAAGTCATGATCATGGGATAAATTATGGCATAAGTTGAGTTTGCTTATAACAATTTTGTGAATTAGATTATAAGGAAGACATCATTTCAAAAAAACTATGGGTCAAGTTTAAGAGGGGTTATAGAATTGCATGACATGAGAAATGAGAAAAAGAGAAGTGTTAAAGCAAAAGATGTTGCATATCATATACGATAAGTGTAAAATCAAGTGTGAGAATAGTTAGAAAAGAATATAGTGCAGTAGAAACAACACGTAGATATAAAAATAAGATAATCTAACTATCAAGTGGGAGACTTAGAGTTAGAATACTTAAATAAAGAGATATTTATAAAAGGGAATTATGATAAATTGAAGTGGAAAATAATTGATCCATGTATAATTTTTATAAAATTTTCAAAGAATGCATATGAGATATAATTTCTTGAAGGAAAAGATATATCACATATTTTCAATGTGGTTGATTTGTACCCATATTATGAAGGACAAAGTATTGAAAATACAAGTGTAGATTATAAAGAAATAGATTTTAGATGCCTAAGAAAGAACATGAAAAAATAAAATAAGTAATTAACACATAAGTTGAAAAAACTACATGAAGAAAATAAGATATATAATATCTAATAAAACAGAAAGACCAAAACATATAAAGTGTGACTTAGATTAGCACATCAGAAGATGAAAAAAAGAATACCATTAGTAGAGTTATTATAAGTGACATCAACAAGAGCACACGTTTCTTTTATTACCCAGGGTATATGATGCAGGAGCATCAAGGTTCACGTGGAATCTTCCATCAACCAAAAATATCTTAATTTAGGAAATCTAAGTATTTTGCTATGCAAATTTCTTATTGCCTACATGTTTTGTTGTAAGCTTGTGTAAGTCTTCTATGTTGTGTAAACCTTATTTGTGTTGTTTTGTGTCACCTTTCTACACATGTTTATCATAGATCTATGTTACCGATGAGATCATTTTTTTTTGTAATTTCCTATGCATATTTTATTGTGCACATTTGTATTTATTTATTTCTAATTATAGTTACAAATTTTTATACAAGATATGAGTTTGTTACTCCAGTGTAGTAGTAAAAATATTTTTAGTATCTTTTTATTGATCTATGATATCTCTTGTGCAATGGGTTATTTATTAGAGTTGGTTCTTCATCATAAAATCAATTGAGTGGATGAGGTTTCTTTAGGGAACTGTATCTTTATTATGCAGGTTTTGCATTGAATTATAAGTCATTTGGATGAAATGTGATAAAGTTTAATATCATTCTTGAGAAAACATAATAATCATGGTATAAATGTTTTCATGGTAATTGATGGATATAAAGTCCTATGATTTTGTGAGAATTTCTTTGCACTTGGTTTGGATGCATATATATTATGATGTGTTATGAAAGGATTTGTGTTGATTGTTTGGCATTTAATTCCAAAATTCATAGAAGTTTATGAAGATGAATTTAATAATGTCTATGATATCTTTGTGATGCATTGAGCTATACCGCATTATTGTACCTTAGAATTTTGAGGTACCTTTAATGGTTATGGCACATTGAGGTATTTTAATGCTATTAATGAGGAAAAAGCACTTAATCTATGTAAGTGGTTATTTTACCTCTATAATCATTCCCATACACTTGTGTTGAGGGATGTTTATTGGGGGAGTGAAGATTAGATATTTAATTTTTTAACTTGAGATACTTATGTTTTCAAAGAGTTAGAAAGCTACAACCTATGTAATTGATTTTGGAACGAATCTTATTATGTGATTGCAGTGATGTTGTTAGCATTGTACCTATTGTATGTCCTTTTATTGAAATATAATATAGATATTAATTATATTGTTGTATTCTATTGTAATTTATGGGTTGTGTGGTATAAGGCATCTCTAGATTGATAACCCTAATCATGATTGTATCACTTAGGATCTTTAGATTTTGAAGCTTTCTTTGATTTAGTTGTCTTAGATCATTCTCTAAATCCTTTTCCACTAACATAACCAAAACTTTCATATTGAGGCCTTTCCTCAATCTTTATGGGATTAATTTTCCTTGGTTATTGATGACAAGGCCCTTTCTATCATAACCTATCTTGCTTATCAACTTCAAACTAAATTTCTTAGTAATATTATCAAATTTACCAAATGAAACATCTTTTTCATACATCAGTCATGGTTTTTGCATATTTGGAATTTGACAAACTCCTTTGCATGGTAGACTATTCTCTCTCATTCACTCCTTGATCATCATCTTGAAAATTTTAACATCTCTTCCTGGGTTTACAACTCAAGTCATAACTTTTCAATGATAACCATGAGAAATTATCTATGACTCAACAACCTCTATTACACCTCTTTATTTTCATCTTCCTAGTGTTTCCACTTCTGTATAGATTTAAATTTTCCATTTGATTTTTTTAATTTGTATATTCAAACTCTTGAAACCTTGCTCTCTTCAAATATTTTCCCATGGTTGAAATTTTTCAACCAAGAAACTTGAAATTATTTGTCAACAAAAAAACATGGAATAATATATAAAAGTGTTCACAAACCCTTTCCAAATTGATACCAATCTAATCTATAAACTAGGTGGATATTTCACACTAAAATTCACCAACATGAATCCTTTACTAGACAAGGAGTTGTCATCAATTTTTATGCCATAGAACAACACCTATAATGTTGTAACAAGACACATTCCATCCCATTGATTTTTATCTTGAGTATGTAAAAAAATATGCAACCCTTTACATGCAAATCCAATAAGATACATACATTAAATATTTTCCACATACCAAATATGTTACTACTCCACACATGATTGTAATTCAATGTGATTGTATATAAGCGCAATACCAATGTGAATTTTTTTAACCTTTATGAACAAGTATTATGCTTGTGATACATGAGTCTTGAGTTTTCTTAGGTGTTTTATATTAAATTGGTTGCAAATAAATGAAAAATGCCAAAAAAATGAAACAAACACATCAACCAAGAGAGATAACCAAAAAACCCTAGAGAAACTTAATGTAAGAAAAATTTAGTAAGAGTAAAGCTATGCTTCCTTGTATCTACTATGTTTTATAGTTTAAATTTTTTTTTATTATTAGCCTTAAAAGGACACCAACTCCTCAATGGATCTCATACTTATAATTAGATATATCCTCTTCAATGGATGACTTACTTCTTTAGCAAGAAATACTATTAAACTCAACCATCTCAGTGTTTTAGTCATCAAATCAAAGCTTCTCTGTAACTTATTATCTTCTCTACAATTCACAGAGCTCCTATTCACTCACCATGCTTCCCTTTCTAACATTTTCACATATTTGAATAATCTCTTCCTTACACTCAACACTAATTGAATGCATCAATGAATAATGATTTAATCCATGAAAAAAATTACAAACTTTAAAAGTTCATATACATGCACAAGAACACTTCTTAGGCTTTCAAAAGAATCCCAAGAGGCAAAAACTAAAGCTAAAATGCCTCCATGCCCCTTCAATTTCTTGTGAAAATGAAACCACAACTATATATAGGCTAAAACCACTATAGTTGTTGTAAAAACAACACTAATAGTTGAAAAACCACTACAATGGTTGTGAAACCACCACTATATGTAGATCGATGTTTTTTACAACCATGCAAATTCCTCTAACTTTTGTAGGTCATAATATTTGCATAGGAACTCAAAATTACATGCCATATTTTTTAATAGAATATTTTCAAGAATTAAATGTTAAAATTAAATAAATAAACAAGATTACATTTAAAAATACATCAAATCATAAATCTAAGACAAGAGATTTTATAAGTGAAGAAAACCATCAAATAGTGAAAAAACCCCACAATCTATTAAGAAGCATTACAATAAGAATCACTCCAAGTACAATAGCATAAAGAAGCTATAAGAGGGGGAGAGAGAATAAATTTAGGCTAAAAGATTATCATAAGCATGAAAGAGTAAGAGCATGATTGTACCACATGAACATAAATAATAAGGAATAAAAGAGCTCAATAAATAAAGATAGATGGAATAAGGAACTATAAATACAAGTTCCAACATGTGTGCCATGTGTCCCTAATCCTCATATAAATGAGGAGGATGTGTGTGCCATGTAGGGAGAGAGGATTTACATGCAAGTAACTTCAAAGACAAGAAGTGGACTAAAGAGGTGAGTGACACCTCAAAAAGTTAAAATAAAGTGTATTTATAAATATAATAAATACACACACACACATAAAACTTAGGGTAAACCTAGAAGACTATAGGAAGGACCCAATTTAAGGTTAATTTTATAACACTCCCCTTTAAACTTAAATTAGGGTTACAAAAATAGAAAACCTTTACAAAGACTAAGGTATTTGAAATTACAATGATCTCCCCCTTAATATAAACTTCCTTCAAGATGAATTACAAAAGTTTAGAGAAAAAAGAAGAAAAGGTGCTGCCAAAAGTCACAAGGATGAAAGTGTGATCACCAAGAATATCTAATAATCATCTTTAGATAATGTGGTTGATATACAGTAAAACAAAGACCAACTGTATGCACTAAATTATGCTCTCCCCACTAATTATACTAATTATGTTAATTCTTGATAATTTAGTCCAATACCCATATATCCTAGTTAAATTAATTAGTAGCTTAATAACCCATATCATATAAACCTTATTAAATCCCAAAAACCAATTAATCTCCTCATTAAACCCATAATAAAACATATTACCCACTAACCTACTCCCTAAGCTACCTAACCAATTTAAAAATACAAAATAATCTACCTACCCACACCACCCTAGTCTAGCCTCTCCTAAATCCCTAAAGCCTATGGGAGATTTCTATAATTGGAGGATTCTATAAATCTTCCCCATTTTATCCTCCTTCTCTAGAATTCTCTAATTCTAGACATCTCCATGGAATTAAAAATTCCATTGAAAATCCCTAGCCATTGATCTCTCCCTCCGTGCCTATATAACCAAGATATCCCCAACCCTCAAAAATAACTTGGAAATCTATCAAATTACTGCTATCTTGCATCCACAAAGCCTTCTTGCATCTATCCATAACCAATATCAAGCTCATTCAACCATTGGGAAGCCATTATCAACACCAAGCAAACAATCCAACATTTTCAAATTTGGGCATCAAACAATCTATTTGCAATCATAGAGTGGATACATAAGGAGGTAAAGTGATGGTAAGAGTATTATTATTATGTTTATTTTCTCTTTTATCCATTCCTATTAGTATGTTTAAGTTTTAGATTTTTATTACTAAAATTAGAAATATAGGTTGAATCTAAAATTTAGTGCATATTTTGATGACCACGGTGGGACATTACTCCTTTAACTGACCTTATAAACTTGTTAGAAGTGATTTGAATAGTTTTAAGATAAACTAGACATCAATTGAAAGCTAAATTTTGAATTTTTATCATGTATAGGCAAATAGTGGTTTTACACTAGTATTAACAATATTTCAAATGTGTTTTTATAGACTTGGTAGTGATTTTATCGACTAACCACTAACGGTTAAGTTTTTTATAGGTTTTTAGTTTATGATAAAATTGTAACTTTTCAAGTTGTGGTTTTGTCTTGGTAGTCACTACTTTGTAGGTTACAATCATGAATTTTCCAAAGATAGTGGTTAAGGGTAAAATTAAAACTTGTCCTTGCTAACCCCCTTTTGTAGGTAGTTTTGTTGTTTATTTATACTTTTTTATGTGCAAGGTAAAGAAAGGGGTCAATCTAATACTTAGTTGGTACATAAGACATAAAATTGTGACTTTGACAATCATGACTTAGCATTGCTAATAGTGGCTTTGACATGTAAAGTTATAACTTTGTTGAACTTAAATTTGCCTTAGACCTCTTGATGTTATCTGATAATAGAACTTATTATAGACTCTTATTATTTGGAAAGGCTATTCTAGTCTTTGGTTGTATTAAGGGGATTTTTAATCAAACCTTGACCATTTAGACATCATCTACAAAGTTACAACTTTGGGATCACCAAATTTGACCTAGTAACAACGGTTTTGTCATCGATAGTAGTGGTTTTGTGATTTTTCATAAAACTGGTAAAACCTTAACCTGTCCATTTTCTAGATTGTAGACAGAATAATATTAGGCTCTATAGATAATTTTTAAGGTTTTCTTAAACTAATTCAAGATTGTTTCTTTCATCCTAACCATTTTTAAATCTAGTTATTTTAACCTAACCAAATCCTTGTAGAGGTGTTCTAACAGTCTGATCTTTGTGTACAGATTTGATAGGGGGTAGAATAAGGCCAACACAAACATCAAAGACCCCATCATAAACTTGTTTTAAACTTTATTATAAAATCACAAGTTTCAAACTTGTGAGTTTGACCTAAAACTCACATTTTTTTTAGTTACAATCATAGCCTTGTATTCATATAGGCAATAAGATAGTCTAGGTTATCCAACTAAAATTATACTTAAATAAGGTTTATCACTCTATATATATATATAGCAACATTTATTCCTTCTGTATGGTAGCATAAATCCCTTTGTCATTATAAGAAAATATTCATAAATAAATCACCATAATATAGTTTTTGGTATACATCTTATTTTATACTTATCTAAGCACACTTTTTGGGTTAACCTATCTTGTAATTAATCTGATAACTTGATTACCTCAGTGACATTCAAACATATTTTATAATTTTTCTATTTTTTACAAAACCATAGATTACTATTTTCTAGGAGTTATGATTTTATTCTATCGAGTAGCGATTTTGCCTAACTATTGTGGCTTTATAGATTAACTACCATAGTTCACTAACCTTTTTCATGATCATAACTCACGATCTATGATTTTTTTTATAGTTGTGATTTTTTACATTCTGACTGCAATATTACTCTGTGTATTTATGGTTTTATAGGGATTTTTGATTTTGTAAAAACTTAAATTACTAATCCTTTTTGGTGTAGGACCCCTCAAGACCAAGGCAACCCACTTGGTTTTCTAACCTTTGTACTTGTAGGAAGGGGTGCCCATAGTATATTATTTTAGTTTTTATATTCTTGTGAAAATTTGATTCATTACATATATTTTCTTGAGTGTTGACATGTGTATACTTGTTCATAATTGTGCCCCTCACACATAGGTAATTAATCAGTTAGTTAATCATCTTGTGCTTGCCTACTTATTATCCCCCCAAAGTCTAAGATAACACATGATGTGAAATTAATCTCCATGCATGAGCTTAACATATATGGGTTGGTGATGTAGATTTCATCACCATGCAATAAACAAACTCCATGTTCTAGTGGAGTCTAAAAAGTAGGACAACTATCGTTATGCACCTAAGCAAAATTCCCCATAAAGGGTTTTATGGATTGAGAGGTGATTAAAATTCAAGATATAGGGTGATTAGAAAAAATCCTAAATATAATTGGGCACTATCATACATTTACATAAACAAGGGATTTACCTAAAAACCTTTTGTGTATACCTAGATTAGGATCCTTCAGTCGTAACATGTGTACCATTGTAGGAGTCAGTATCAACTCTGAAATATCCATCGAGTGCAAGTGGGGTAAAGAGGGTTTAGTTGATACTATAATGGGTCATAAACCTAAAGTCTCACCCATGAATCTATTATATGGTGTGGAAAACTGGTTACACACCCTTAACAGTTGACTAATTTAGGATTTATATTTACATGTGTTATTTGAGTGTTATGTAAAAACCTGTATTGTTTACAAGTCAAGTCAGCCATACTTTTATTTTGTGTAAAATACTTATTTTCATTTGTATTTTCACCCCTTGAGTAAATTCCTAGCTCTCCTCATGAAAGTGTCACAATGGAAACATCTTGTTGTGGATAAATAATTTTGTAAGATGAATCTCTAGAAGGGAGTTCCCTTGATGCACTCTTTGAAAACACTTTATTATCTATCAACTTTACATGAAAAGGGTTAAGATGATAAAATAAAATTTGATGCACCAATATTTAATTTCCTCATATGGACTGAAATTATACTACTTAGATCAAAACAAAACTTTCTTCACACAAAACTCATAACACAAGACAGATTGTTACAACAATGCTTCATATGCTAGGTTCAAAAGGTATTTTGATACTTAGGATAGTAATGAATGATTAATTGGGATAATATATCCATTAAACACTTCTAAAACACTTATACACTTAAAATAGAACACTAAAAAAGACCTATAACATTTACTCTTCTGTACACTTGGTGAACAATCAAGGATACCATGTTAGAAAAGATCATCTTCTACTAGGCAAGACCAACAAGATTGTAACAACACTCAATTGTATAGCATGTAAGTAGGAAAATTATTACTATTTATTTCTTTAAGATACATTAAAGTATAAAATTGTCTAGGGTTTCACCATCAACCAATAGAGACTTCTAAAAAGAGCCAAAAGATTCAATATTTATAGCATTTGAGAGAAGCGTGAGATAAGGGAAGTCCAAAGGTCACTTGGACACTTTTAAAGATAATAAAATAGGTTAAAAATGCATGATAAATTTTTGGGAAACAAACCATGCAATTTTATGAGGTCCAAGTTTCCATACAAATCATGAAAGTTATGGAAAGTGGCATAAAACTCCTTGTCTTGGCTTGGAAAATTACCTTCATAATTTGGACCTATTTGAACATCCCATAATTGAATAGGGACAATTATTATGATTATTATTATATGGAAGGATTTCATACATGACTTTTCATGAATTTTTTTTAGTATTACTTATTTGTAAACTCCTAGAAGGAAGCCATCACTACCTGCAATCTATAAAACTCCTTTTTTAGTCACCCCTCACACTTGGCCTCAAAATTGGATTAAAATTTTCATAAAAATCCATGGGAAGGAGTATATGACACTTATAAATACTCTCCATGGCCTTATACTACTCAATTACACCTTAAAATGTCTCAAACTTAAATTTTTCACCCTTCTCACCATTGTGTTCACTATGCCAGTTTTGATTGGCTGAGATAAGAGCTATTGTTTGAACACTTAGAAGTTTTTTCCAAGCATTAAATAACCATATTTAGCTATAATAAGTCAATATATTCCTCCCAAAATCAATTTCACCTTTTGAAACCTCTTGTACCCTACATAATACACAAAATAATTAAAAAACACCTGTTTTGTCCCCCATCCATATAATTTTGTACAACTCATCCTAATGGGGAGTATCTTGATGGATTCCTCTACAACATGAAATATATTTCACAATAAAACTATGTCATTAGATCAGCTATCAAATTTCATTTTCTCCATTGGGTTTAGACTGAGGGTTTTAAAGGGTTTTAGACAATTTTCCTTCTTAAAATCTATTCATAAATCTTTGACATTGGAACTGCCAACAAATTCCACAAACATGATGTTAATATACCCTATAAACCCTCAAAAATTCTTTGGCCTCCATGCATATCCTCAAAAAATATATGAGTACTTGAAATCACCCCATCAAGCTTGTTTCTACTTTCTTGCATGCTTGGACTGCATCTAAGTTAAAATTAGCTTTTTCATAGGTCTGTTTACATTAAAAAATCTTATAAATGTCTAATTCCATCTCCTTAACATATCTCAATCATATATATATATATATATATATATATATAGACAAAAGAATGAAGAGGAGTGATTGTGAGGTTATGTGATGGTTTTGAAAGATTTAATGAAGAATTAATAAGCATGATATACCATAATAACCATGAGATATCAGTTGAATTAGCTCAAACTAGTAGGGTGCATGCTAAGCCTATTAGGCCTTGAGGAGACTTAGAGCCAATTGGGGGTCCACCCTCATTTATATCTCTTAAGGATATATATCTATATATCTATATATGTATGTGTGTGTGTGTGTATATATATATATATATGTATATATATATACATACATATATATATATATATGTATGTATGTATATATATATACATATATATATATATACACACACACACACATACATATATAGATATATATATATATATATATATATATATTATATATATATATATATATATATATATATATATATCTATATATGTATGTGTGTGTGTGTGTATATATATATATGTATATATATATACATACATACATATATATATATATATATGTATGTATATATATATACATATATATATATATATACACACACACACACACATACATATATAGATATATAGATATATATCCTTAAGAGATATAAATGAGGGTGGACCCCCAATTGGCTCTAAGTCTCCTCAAGGCCTAATAGGCTTAGCATGCACCCTACTAGTTTGAGCTAATTCAACTGATATTTCATGGTTATTATGGTATATCATGCTTATTAATTCTTCATTAAATCTTTCAAAACCATCACATAACCTCACAATCACTCCTCTTCATTCTTTTGTCTCAGTCACCAATTAGACCTAGTGAAAGCTTATCTAGTTGGACTGTGTACAAGGGTATTTTGGTCATTTTGAGAGGTATGAGACTGAATTAGTGATTATTATCATCTATTTAACTTTAATACACCTAAAAATGTGTTTATTTAAGTTTCTAAAACCTCTTATCAATCCCTTTTCCCATTTTAACCTCATTAGCTTGTTTTGCTAAACTCTGATTTTCCTTGACTGGCTAACCTCTGAGACAAAATAGTGAGGTATATCCCTCTTTCCAAGGAAAAGTGAAGATTTTAAGAGTTTTATAATGTCATAATGAGTCTCTGTACCATATTTATTATTTTAATTCATTCATTTAGTCATCTAACTAACTCAAAATGCCCAAAAAAAGCCTCCAAAAAGATTATTTTGCTACATTTTTTCCTTCTTCCCAAGAATGGCTCCTCAAAGACTCTTAAGCTTTAAAAACATGTTAATAATATAAAATTAATTATAATTAATCTTTAAATTCACCTAAAACAACTCTTCTCTCTTATAATCTTCATTTCTATCCATTGAGCAACATGGGTTTCCTAGCTCGCTTATACGAACTGCAACTTTTGGGTAATAGGAAGAGTGGGTGATCATATTTGAAGGGGTATTAGAGCCTGTGTAAACATGTTATTTATAAATCATAAACAATTGTGATTTTTTATCAAACCCTCACTCTCTGTATAAGTAAATTCATCTCTTACCTTTATCTCATGCTCAAGAATGCACAATGATTGTTATAGATGCACACAAGGTTTTAAGAGGTCAATATAGGCTTCTTTACATTGTTTAGAGATCATGAGGTTTATCATGGATATGTATATATTATTAATATGTTTATTTGATCATTATAACCTCCCATTATCCCTTCATAAGCACTTTTGGTTCATAACTGAGTCCTCCACTACTCTGACTGAGACACCTTGTCTATTTGACCCTTGTAGGTATTTATGCCTCTTTGAACCTTATTCACGATTTATGAATAAATTAAAATATATTTTTAGTCACATATCACCTAAATTAATCTTGGATTCACCTTTTATGCGCTAAAACACCATCAAAACATATTCCTTGAGTCAATATTTGTTTGTCCTGTTGTAAGTGCCTATTTTCCATTAAAGGGACACTTATAGGTGTCCATGATCTTGGAGAACTATACATCAACATATATTGATAGCCTTTATACCATTTTTCATTCCATTAAACTAATGGAAAAATCATATCCAACATGATATTGCATTTGTTTTCTCCTTATGATATCAACTGTCACTCAAACCTCCAAACTATAGACAAGAATGCAGGCTTTCAGTGTTTTTAAGGGCCACTTTGAGGCTTTTAACTCATACTTTGCACTAACTTTCTAACCTCAATTATTTTTAAAATTCCTCTCCATGATATAATCTATAAATATCACCTATTTTTATGCTTTATGACTATTTTCAAGCATGTTGTAGGGTACCTACAAAAACCCCTTATACCTCGGTTTTCACTTTTTGGGGACAAAGGGCCTGAACACAGTTATTTGTTCCTAAAAGGTAATCCATTACCCCAATTACTCAGTTTCCACTTCAAAGAGGTCTCATACATCTCTACTAGTGTCACCTATAGGTGATTATTCAGTATATACAGGCAGTATGGGAAAATGTGAACAATGTACATGATTTTAACATTTCATGAATTGTGAGCCATTATCAACACTTCAAATTTATTCCTCGTGATTCAAAAGGATTGAAACCTCTTCACTAATATCTTCAACCCAGTATGACATCAACAAAGGCTCTTGTAGGTGATTATTGGTTGTATATAGGTAGTGAGTGTGGAATAGAGCAATAAATATGGATAAAAATCCCCATAGGCATATATAACTCATTTTCAACCTCTATAATACATTATTACCATCAAAGAGACTTTAATAAAAAATTTAAAACACTCATTCCAATGTGAAATCTCTTGAGAACATCTAAAATAAAGCAAGCAGGGGTCTTTAGAATGGCTGGTTGGTATGATGAGTGAACTTGTAATCACACTTATCTATTCCCTAACAATAAAATAAACCATATTCAGTTCCTAATGGTTTGAAAAACTAAAATACTCTAAGTACAACTCCATAAACAAGCTTATACAGGTGACTGCAAGTGGGGAGGAGTGAAGAGTTGATAATGGAGAATGACAAGATGGGAATTTTCCCAAAACATGATATGGTGGAACCAAACATGGGATGAGATGATAATATGGCCTAGATACCTATGTAAAACCATATTAAACTCAAATTAAATCTCTTTAGAACAGCAACATTTTGGAACAAAGTAGAATTGATTGAAACTTCATAATGGTGACAACTTCCTGCAACATGAGACAACTTGCCCATAAAAATACCATAGAACATGAAAATAAGTATGGATATCATCTAATAAGGTATCAAAAATCCTATGAAGTTAACATCATCAACTGGTTCATATGTATTTGACCAAAATGGAGCAAAACCTATAGGGTGCATTGAATAACTAGCAGAAAAATATATTCAACTTCATGAGGATAGCTCATAAAACATAGTTTATCAATAATTTCACTCTTACTATGGAAATTAATTTATTTTAGTGTAATATCACCTCCCAAAATCATTTTTGTGAAAACCCTTGAGTTTTTCAAACTAAGCACAAACCTAAAGGTCACTTCTATATGTCTAGGAAAGCAAAGAAGGAGCAGAATAGTTTTGGCTTAAAAATGGAACTTTCAAATCATGTAAAGCATTGATATGAGTGTGAGGAAGATTAATATGAATTACATGATCTTTTCCCTTGTGTCACATTCTCCAATATGCCATATAAGTGCCAAATGCTCTCTTTTTTAGTTGGTTTCTTGGGTTTTAGTTAAACAACCTACCTACAAGATTCTGATGTAACTAACATCCTTGATAGGTAATATGACCTATGTGACATTTTAAGGGAAAAAAGAACACTAAGGAACCTTGGTAGCCATTCCACTTGCATTTATGACCCTTAAAATACCACTAAATGACTCAAAATGAAAAATAAACTTATGAAACCATGACTAAGGCTAAAAATACATTATATAACATCAATTGAACCATAATATATAGTATGACAAATATATATACCCATAAACATCTAAAAAATAATTTTTTTTACCTATAAGGGTCCAAATTTGACCTTAAAGTCAAATTTGATCAACAAAATGGTGACTCATAAGGGTAGTATGCCTACTATACTAAAGACCAGTAGCCTTATCCTATCATGGGCCAAGGGATTCAATGAATTCTTGAAAACAATTTTAATGAATCACCTAAAAAAACCACAAAACACCATGCAAACACAAGACAAAGCAACACATAAACAAGACTCACACATATGCATATGCACTTAGGGAAAACAAGGAAAATAACAACTATGTACAAGGATATAGGAGAACCTTAGTAGCAATGTTTGAGATATATCCCATTGACTGGGATATGAAGCTCCTCTACATCCAACTTTGAAATTTGGAAAGAGTTGTATTGTTTGCATTGAGTGATGACATAAGGTCCATTCCACATAGCATCAAACTTTATGTGTTTTCTAGGCTTAGCCTTATTTTCATCATAATTTAGAACAATGTCCCCCTCTTGGAATCTTCTTGGCATGAATTTCTTATCAAATAATATCTTTGTTTGATCTTGATGAGCCCTCATAGTTTGCATAGCTTGATCTCTTATTTCTTCAAGCTCCATCAACTCACACAATCTAACCTCCATGCTTTAATTTTCCATCAACTTCAGTTGGTAAGTGAGATCTAAGGCTGATAACTCAAGTTAAATATGAATTATAGCTTAGCTCCCATAAAAAAGTGTATATGGTGAGTTTCTAATGGCTCTTTTTGGGGTGATCCTATCAACCCAAAGAGTTATCTTCAACTTAGAATACCAAGTTCTTTGGTTTTCCTCCATTATCCTCTTTATAATCCTGGTTATATTATTATTATTGGACTCAACTAGTCTATTCCCTTGTGGATAATAGTTTGATGAATTACTAAGGTAAATGTCATGCTTCAAAGCCCACTACCTTGTCCTTATTCCAAGGAAAGCCAATGCATTGCCCAAAATTATTGTTGAAAGAGACCCAAACCTTGTCACTATGCCTTCATAGAAAAATAGAACTAAACTTTCATTTTCTTCCTTGAGAGATACAACATCTACCCATATTGTAAATTAATCTGTAGCAGTCAACACCCATTTGTGACTAGCACTAGAAGGCAGATTAATTAGGCCTATGAAATCTAAACCCCATTGCATAAAAGGTTGGTCTATTTATATTGGATGAAGAGGAAAAGTTGAAATATTTTGTTTACCATAAAATATAACACATTTTTGACATTTCCTTACCCAAGCATGGGTGTCTTTGAACAAACTAGGCCAAAAATATCCAACTCTCATAATCTTATTAGCTATGGTTCTTGGAGCAAAGTGACCACCAGCTGGTCCATCATGAAACTCAAGCAATATTTTCTCAACCTCATCTAATTCAACACATATAAAATTCACACCTGATAATTTATTCCTAAACAACACTCCATCAACAAGTACATAAGGAATAGATTATAATTTGATGCACCTTCTTTTAGCTCTATCTAGGGCTTATGGACACTCACCAGTTTGAAGAAAATGAAGAATTTCTTGTGTGTAACTACTCATTGATGAAGATGTAGTTGTTATAGGGTCATCATGGAGGGATAAAATAACTTCTTTTAACTCCTTGAAATCTGAAGATGGGTGCTCACATAACCCTTTCCCTTTCACTAGCGTGGTTGTCTTGATTTCTACATCATACTCCATCACTTTTGTGATCCAACCAATCATTTTCTCATTAAAATATCTAATAAAAAGTAAGTCTTTGACACTAGGATGAGGTACCAATATATGAATCTTGTTGTTAAATAACATGTGCCTAAACTTCTTTGCACTTATAACAACTAAAATTAATTGCTTCTCTACATAGTTGTATCTTACCTCATAGCCCTCCAATCCTCGACTAAAGAAGGCAATAGGATGCTCCAAGTTTTCTTCATTTGATTGAGTGAGCATGGTATAAATTACCTCATCATTTCCAAAGGATTAGAATTTTAAGTCCTTTGAGAAATTAATACTTTCAAGAGTTGGAGCTTGAGCAATAGCTTGTTTAATCTATTAAAAACGCTCCTTTCTTCTTATTTTCCAAGTAAACACTTCATCTTTATTTAGAGTAGATGTTAGAGGCTTGAGTAAATTAGAAAAATCAAGAATAAACCTCCTTATGAAATTTATTTTTCCAAAGAAACTTTTTAAACTTTTCTTGTGTTTGGGTACAGCCAATGCCAAGATTGCACTCACCCTTTCAGGATCTATGGATAAGCCTTTATTTGAGATTATATGTCCCAAAAGTTTGCCTTCATGGATATAAAACACCCACTTCTTTGGGTTAAAATATATTTCAAATTCTCTACATCTCTCAAAAATCTACCTAATATGATTCAAATGTTCCTTTGCATCCTTAGAAAAAATTGTGATGTTATCAAGATACATTAACAATATATCATTTATTAGACCTTGAAAAGCCATATCCATTTTAGATAAAAATGTTACACCAGCATTAGACAAACCAAAATGAATTTTCCTATAAGCATATTTACCCCATTTATTAGTAAATCTTATCTTATATTGGTCACTTTCCTTTACCAAAATCTGATTATACCCTGACTATCCTTCGAGAAGTTAGAACCTTTCACTACCTGCCATAACTTGCAAAATCTACTCCATTAAAGGAAGAGGATAATGGTACTTCAAGGAAACTCTATTAAAGTCCCTAAAATAAACACATAACATGTTTTCCCCATTCTTATTCCTTACAGGGACTAAGTTTTCCAACCAAGATGAATGCTTAATAGGAAAAATGATCTTAGACTCAATCAACTTAGTAAGCTCCTTTCTCATGAGAGGCTCAATATTATGATTGATTTCCATTTGTGTTTTCTTGATAGGATTATCATTCTCATATATCTCTATGGTATTCTAAGCTAAGTTTGGATCAAATCCCTTTAAATCACTATATTTCCATGCAAAGACATCAAAAAATTCCTTACATAACTCTATGAAAACATGTTTCTCTTCACTAGTACATACCTTCCCAAGAACAAGCAACTTATCTTTGAATATTTGTACTCTCTCATAGTTTTATTGCTTATTATACATGCTTACCATATCTTTTTTCAACTAATCATCATCATTGAAGATACTCTCAAGTGTGACTAGTCCTTTAGGGAGCTTGTTTGTTTTCAATTGTACAATTTACCCTCCATATTGCTACTGTCATTTGGACTAATTCTTGGAATAAAACTTAGCCTCCTATTGTATAAAAAGAGATATTTTTTTGTCACTATAAAATGCTTTAAAATTAGTGACATTATCAGGTATATAGGGCTTTACAATCACCTTGAGATGAGGTTAGTTTTTGTCCTCTCTTATCCCCTTTGGAACATCAAACTGAACTCCAATTGCTGCCAACTGATCAACATGTTTGTTGTCTTCTCTTAGGATATATTGGATGTTGAAGGCTTGGAAGTATTCCACAAGATCCCACACTCTATTTGTATAGGACTTAAGCAAAGAATTCTTAGTCATATTTTGGCCTCTTACTTAGTTCACAACTAACTCATTATCACCATAAACTTGTAAGTCTTTCACACCTCTCTTTCTAGCCCACTCAAGGCCATGAATGAGGGCATCATATTCTCACACCTTAAAATTACAAGTGAAGTGAAATATGAAATTATAGTAATACCTTTCCATGGATGGAGAGATTAACATTGCTTCACCACCTACTCCAACCTTGCTTCTAGATCCATCAAATAATATTTGCCATAAACCATCCATGTTTTCACTTAGCTTCATCAAGTTTGAAATGAAAGAGTCCTCCTCATGATTGAAATAAACTCCAAGACCAGCTTCCTCTATGATTTTTTAAGGATCATGCTCATAGTGCTCATCTCCCCATTCATCTAAATATAAATATGAAGTTCTTCCTCATCAAGAATGGCATAATTGACATTTGTAACTTTAGGCATGTAGGGCTCTAAATTATTTTGATTATTAGGATCTAATTCAATCTTCACCTTAGTACCATACTTTTTCCTAAAAACCATATAGGACCAATTGGCTGCCAAGTATCCACCTATCTTGGTTGTAAACTCTCTTGACAAACAAAGAGCAAAGTATGGGGGTAATTCTGCCACAACCACATCATGAGGGATGGAAAAATTAGGAAAATAATGTAAAATCAAATTCAAATCCTTGACCACTCCCAAGGTATTTTCTAGTTATCCATCCAATTGTAGGACTCCTTTAGCCATTGGTTCATACTTGAGGCCTAGTTTATCTGCTATTGACTTGGGCATAACTAAAGTACTAGCCCCACTATCTATGATGGAATTGTGAACTAATAAATCACCAATGATCAATGATATATAAAAATTAGGAGTCTTATTATTTTTCTTCACTTGTCCATCAATGGGCTGAGTTTCATTCACCAAGACAACATTCTCACTCCTAGTTGATCTAACTTGCTTACCTAATCCAAACAATTCTTTTTGAAGGATATATTTTTGTCTTGATATTGTTAATGAATCCCATAATTAAATTTTCATGTGTAACTTCTTAATTTTATCTACCACATTGATATAAGGATTGTTCACATTGAAAGACTCTTTGGAAACAATATTACCTTGTGGTGTAGCTTGTAAAGATGGATGTGTAGGAACTAGTTTTAAAATTTGAAATTTTTAATTCTCCTACACCTTAGGAGCTAAGTTAGATATACCTACTATTTTAGGTGATGTATGAGTCAAAATAGGTCATTTATTTACCCCTTGTGTCTCTTCAACAACCCTCTTCTTAGACCTGGTGTTAGAGGATACACTAGCGTTCATATTACTTAAATTTCCCAAATGATTGATGGCACATAACTCTCCCTCCAAATGATTTTTAAGAGTATAATGAGATTGTGTTTGTCTGTTTTCATTTCAATTTTTCATTGGCACCTCAAAAGTGGAAACTTGAGATGTTTGATTACCTTGCATTGTCATGGCTTGATTATGCATTTCATTGGCATATGCAACTTAGTCTTGATTTTAGTCATAGGAAGGATAGCATGGTTGTTCATGAATAAAGTTATTTTGAATGGGAAAAAGAGATTTATAATATTATGGGGCATTAAGATTGTAACTTTGGTAAGTTCTATCTTGAGTGATTTGACCTCATCCTTGAGCATTACCTTGAAAAGGAGGCCTATTTGCTTGCCCAAATTGATTGTAGGATTGGTAAGGCCTATAAATTTGAGCTTGTTTCCTTTTAATAGCAACCAATTAATTGGTAAAAATTTTAAGCAAACTCTTGAATTCATGAATCTCATTGGTATGGGCAAGGTCAAACTTTTCTTGATTATTAGGCAAAGGACCCAAGGTAGGTAATGAAACTTGACTAGGAAGCTGCAAATCAGGGAACAATGGCATTGGTGGTCTAGAAAAAATCTTCCCCACTTGAACAAGATAATTCTTAGAATTAATGGCTATCTCATAGGTATCATGAAGTGTATTTCCACCCATGGATTGGATCATCATGGCTACAACACTATTCAAATATTTTAGGTAGTATAAGAAGGCATAATTTGTGGCAGGTCTCAGAAGGGTTGGGATCTTATCCCATGTTTTTTGAAATCTAGAGTTAAAATAAAACATGAAATCTTGTGGAACCCTTTTAATAGTGGTCAATTACTCAGCTACTGATACATGATCAATCTTCTCTTCAAACCTCTTAGACAATAGATCTCCTAGTTCATCCCATGAAGCAATGGAATTATAAGGAAAAGTCCCATACCAATTTCAAGTTTTCCCTTTGAAAGACAATGCCAAAAACCTAATGGCTACATCTCTTGAGTGATATTATGGATATTTCAAAAGTTTTCTATGTTTTTAATGTGTTTAATGGGAGTAATAAGACCTTCTCCACTAAAATATGGAACAATCTTGAGGGTTGCTCTAGGAATTTGGTCATATTGGGCAAGATTCAAAGGAGGTAATATGGTGAAGGGCATAAAAGGTTACCTCCTAGCCATATTAGAATGTATACTATGGGTATTAGCGGTTGAACTAAGTAATAAATTGGATTTTTTAAACACCAACTCCCTTGAATAAAGATGAGTATCCACAAATCTGAACCTTTTGATGGAATATAACAACAATTACAAAAACTCAAAGGGTATACCTTTAGAAATAGACTTAGTGGTCACCTTTGTCATGGAAATTAAGGATTGATAAACAAATAAAGATTTTAAAACTTATTAGAGTCATCAGGTACTAAATGTAGATGTTCTTATAGATGTAAATATGCCAAGACTAATACCAATATTAGACAATCTTCTAGGACTTAGAGTCCCATCAAGCATGCTAAAAACTATTGTCACTTAAATTTTCACCCCTTAAGGAGATGATTATATCTCCTCATCCAAGTGGCACAATGGAAACATCTCACTTTCTATGGGTAAACAATTTTTTAAGATGAATCTCTAGAAAGACTAGTTCCCTTGATGCACTCTTTGAAAACACTTTCTTATCTATCAACTTTGCATGAAAAGGGTTAAGAGGAAAAACAAAGAAACTAAAAGGTGATGCACCAATATTTAATTTCCTTTTATTAATTTAAATTATACTACTTAGAGAAAAACAAATCTTTCTTCACATAAAACTCACAACATAAGATAGACTGTTACATCAATGTTTCATATGCTAGGTTCAAAAGGTATTTTGATACTTAGGAGAGTAATGAATGATTATTTGGGATAATAGAGTCATCAACAACTTATAAAACACTTATACACTTAAAATATAACACTAACAAAGACTTGTAACAATTACTCTTCTGCACACTTGGTGACCAATCAAGGATAACATACTAGAAAATATCATCTTCTACTAGGCAAGACCAACAAGATTATAACAACACTCAATTACATAGAATTTAATTATGAAAATTCACTTGTTTTATTTATTATAGAGACATAAAATTACAAAATTAGCTAGGGTTTCACCATAACCAATGGAGGCTACTAAAAATAGCCAAAAGAGTCAATATTTATAGCATTTGGGAGAAGAACAAGACAAGGGAAGTCTAAAGGTCACGTGGACACTTGTTAAGATAAGAAAAGAGGTTAAAAATACATGAAAAATATTTTTTAAATGAACCATGAAATTTAAAGATGCAAAATTATTCATAAGAGTCATGAAACTTATAAAAAGTGGCATAAAACTCCTTGTCTTGGCTCAAAAAACTGCCTTCATAATTTGGACCTATTTGAACATCCCACAACTAACTGGGGATAGGTATTATTATTATAATGAGATGGAAGGATTTTATAAATTTATCTTCATGTATTTTTTTTATTCTTACTCATTTAAAACTCCTAGAAGGAAGCCATCACTGCCTGTAGTCTAAAAAACTCCTTTTTCAGTCACCCCTCACACTTAGCCTCAAAATTAGCTTCAATTTTCCATTAAAATCCATGGGACAGATTTTATTACACTTTAAAATACTCTATATGGACTTATAATTCTCAAGTACACCTTAAAAGGGCTCACATGTGAAGTTTTCACCCTTCTCATCATTGTGTTCACTATGCCATTTTTGACTAGCTGAGATAATATTTATTGTTTGAACACTTAGAATTTTTTTATAGGCATGATATGACCATAGATATTTATAAAAATTCTATATCTTCCTCCCAAATTTGATTTCACCTTTTAAAACCTCTTGTACCCTACACATTATACAAAATAGTTAGAAAAACCTTATTTTGTCCCCCATCCATATAATTTTGTATAACTCATCCTGATGGGGAGTATCCTGAGGGAGTACTCTGATAGTTCAAATATATTTCAAAATCAAACTATTCCATTAGATCATTTATCCAACTTCATTTTATCCATCAAGTCTGGACTGAGGGTTTTCAAGGGTTTTAGGTAATTTTCCTTATTAAACTTTGATCATAAATATCTAGCATTGGAACTAAAAAAAATTAAAAAAACATGATGTTAAGATACCCTACTAACCCATTAGAACTTTTTTTTCCTCCATGCATATCCTCAAAAAAGATATGAGTACTTGAAATCACCCCATCGAGCTTGTTTTGAGCTTTCTTGCATGCTTAGACTATCTCTAAGTTAAAATTAGCTTTTCCATAGGTATATTTGCATAAAAAAAGCTTATACATGTCTAATTACATCTCCTTAACATGTCTCAATCATCTGGATAGCTCATCAAGAGCTATAAATGAGGGTGGACCCCCAATTGGCTCTAAGTCTCCTCAAGGCCTAATAGGCTTAACATGCACCCTATTAGTTTGAGCTAATTAAATTGATATGTCATGGTTTTTAAGGTATATCATGATTATTAATGATTAGTTAAATCTTTAAAAACCATCACATAACCTCCCAAGCACTCTTCATCATTTTCTCTCATTCACCAACTAGACCTAGTGAAAACTTGTCTTGTTGGATTGTGTGCAAGGGTATTTTGGTCATTTTGAGAGGTCTAATCCTAAATTAGAGATTATTAGAATATATTTACCTTTAATAAACTTAAAAATATTTTTCTTGAGGTTTTAGAAACCTCCTATAAATCCCTTTTCCCATTTTGACCTCATTAGCTTGTTTTGTTAAACTCTAATTTTCCTTCACTAACTGACCTCTGAGATAAACCATTGAGGTATATCCCTCTTCCCAAGGGAAAATTAATAATTATAGAGTTTTATAAGGTAATAATGAGGATTTTTACCAAAATTATTATTTAAATTCACTCATTTAGTCATCTAACCAACTCAAAATGCCCAAAAAAGGCCTCCAAAAAGACTATTTTCTTGCATTTTTTCCTTCTTCCCAAGAATGGTTCCTTAAGGATAACTCAAAGACTCTTACGATTTCAAAAAAAATTAATCATCTCAAATTAATGATAATTAATCTTTAAATTAGCCTAAAACAACTCTTATCTCTTAGACTCTTCATTTCTACCCATTGAGAAACATGGGTTTCCTAGCTCACATGTACAGACTGTAACTTTTGGGCAATAAGAAGAGTGGGTGATCATATTTGAAGGGGTCCTAGAGCCTATGTAAACATTTTTTGATAAATAATAAACAATTATGAGTTTTTATCAAACCCTCACTCTCTTTATAATGAAATTCATCTCTTACCTTCATCTCATGCTCAAGAATAGACAATGACTATTGTAGGTGCACATAAGGTTTCAAGAGGTCATTATAGGCTTATTTACATTTCTTAGAGATTATGAGGTTGATAATGTCTATGGATAAATTAATAATATGTTTATTTCATCATTCTCACCTCCCATTATCCCTTTATATGCACTTTTGGTTCATAATTGAGTCCTTCACTGCTCTAACTGAGACAACCTACCTATTTGACCCCTGTAGGTATTTATGCCTCTTTAAACCTTGTTATCTATGTATGAATACATTAAAATATCTTGTTAGTCACCTATAACATACATTCATCTTGTATTCACCTTGGATTTTCCAAAACACCATCAAAACATATTGCCTAGGTCACTGTCTATTTTTCCTGTTGTAGGTGCCTATTTTCCACTAAACAAACACTTATAGGTGTCCATGAGCTTGAAGAAATATACATCAATATCTATTGATGAATTTTATGAAATTTTTCATACCATTAAAATAATTTAAACATCCTAGTCAACATGAGAGTGCATTGGTTTTCTCCTTATGATATCAACTATCACTCAAACCTCTAAACCTGTAGATAAGAATGTAGGCTTTCAATGTTTTTACGGGCCACTTTGAGGCTTCAAATCCTACTTTGCACTTACTTTCTAACCTCAATTATTGAAACAAGTCCTATACATGATATAAGATATCAAAATCACCTATTTAGATTATTTAGGACTATTTTCAAACATGTTATAGGGTACCTACATAGACCCCTTACTTTGTTTTCACTTTTAGGCGACAAAGGGCTTGAACACAATTATTTGGTCCTAGAAGGTCATCCATAACCCCATTTTCTCATTTTAAACTTCATAGATGTATTATATGGTTAGTTTTACCTACAAAGATCCTAAGGAAAGGATTTTTCATGTTTTAACCTCCAAAACAAGGACTCATACATCTCTACTAGGGTCACCTATAGGTGATTATTTAGTATATACAGGCAGTAAGGGAGAATGTGAAAAATGTACATGGTTTTAACCTTTCATGAATTTGGAGCCATCCTAAACATTCCAAATGTATTATTCATGATTTAAAAGTCTTGAAACCTCTTTGCTAAGATCTTAAACCTAGTATAATGTCAGCAAAGGCTCATGTAAGTGATTATTGGTTGTATATAGGTAGTGAGTGTGGAATAGATCAAAAAAATGGATAAAAGGCATCATGGGAAGATAAAAATCATAATCAACCTATAAAATACATGATTTCCATCAAATATACTTTAAGACAATTTGTTAAATATTCATTCCAATGTGAAATCTCTTGAGAACATTTCAAATAAATCAAGCAAGGGTCTCTAGAATGACTGGTTGATGTGATGAGTGAACTTGTAATCACACATGTATATTCCCTAACAATAAAATTAACTCTCTTAAATTATTATTTAAAAAAAAAACTAAAATACCCTACTTAAAACTCCATGAACAAGCTAAACAAGCTTATACATGTGACGATGAGTGGGGAGGAGTGAAGAGTTGACAATGGAGAATGACAAGATGAGAATTTTCCAAAATTATGATATGGTGGATCCAAACATGGGAAGAGGTGATTATATTATGTAGATACATATGTAACACCATTTTTATCTCACATGAAATCTCTGTATAATACCAACATTATAGACCAAGGTAGAATTGACTAAAACTTCACAATGGTGACACCTTCCTACAACATGAGATAACATGCCTATAAAAACACCATGGAAGATTAAAATAAGTATGTATATAATTTGATAAGATATCCAACATCCTCTATAGTCAACATCACCAACTAGTTCATGTGGACTTGACCAAAATAGAGCAAAACATGTAGGTTGCATGAAATAGCTAGCAAAAAAGTACAATAAAATACATGAGGATGGTTCATAAATAAAAATTGATAAATCATTTCACTATTTATATTGAAATTAAAATATATGAGTGTACTATCACCTCCCAAAATCATTTGACCTAAAACCTCTTGAGCTATCTATACTAAGCACAAACCTGAAGGTCAATTTTGTATGTCTAGGAAAGAAAGAAGGAGTAGAGCGGTTTTGGATTTAAAATGGCACTTTTAGAGAATTTAAATAATTTATATGAGTTTTATTAATAGTAAGAGGCAATCCATGATCTTTTTCCATGTGTCACATTCCCCAATAGGTCATACAAGTACCAAATGCTCTCTTTTTTAGTTGGTTTCTTAGGTTTTAGTTAAATAGCCTAAAATATTCTGATGTAACTGACATCCCTAATAGGTAATATGACCTATTTGACATTTTAATGTGAAAAAGGACACCTAAGCACCTTGGGAACCATGCTACTTTCATTTATGAATCTTAAAAGCCCATTGAATGACTCAAAATGACAAATAAACTTATGAAACCATGACTAAGGCTAAAAATACATTATATAACATCAATTGAACCATAATATAGCCTATGAAAAAGATATATACCCCTAAAAATCTGTAAAAACAAGTTTTTTACCTATAGGGGTCTAAATTTGACCTAAAAGTCAAATTTGGTCAACAATACCTTAGACACCTTTTAGGATAATACTCATCATTTCATCATATCACATCTTAATATTTCATCTACTAATCCACCTTATATTCTCCACCCACCCTATAATATATCGCATACCTATCTTGTACTAACCATTCATCCCCCATTTTCTAGTTCTTATTCCACATATAGCATCTATTTAATCTCCCTTTATTTATTGTTATATTTTCTATCAAGCTCACCTAAAACCCATTTTATATCATCAACCCATCCCATATCATAGCATCCTTGACTAATATAGTTTTTTTTTAAATCTTGCATGGAAAATATTTATATTCATCTCATCATCTCCTATTCATCCACTATACCCAAACCTTCCATGTCTCTCCTAATCTACTATCCATAGCTACTATCTACCCCACTTTATCCATCCCACAACACATTCTCATAGTAATTACACCTTTCACATCTTTCTTTAGAGTCTAGATTGTCTATACCTCCTCATCTCATGTTCATCCTACGTCTTCAACATCCATTTGTATATATCTCATTTTGAGAAGTTTTAACTCTTCTTGTCTAATCCCACATCTACCACATACTCTACCCACCTAATACACGTCCAATTTTTCCTATATATCATATATCTCCCATTCCCCATCCATCTCATCACCTTTGAATACTATATTCCATCTTAAAGTTGAGTTCTAGTGGTCACTCACCCTCTTTAATCATCATTTGTAAAATCCTACATCTTCTAGACTAGGTATTATCAATATACATTATCTTATAAGATTCTAATCTAGCACCCATCACTTATCACTATCAGGTGCCTTCTTTCCCTAACACCCACCAAATCTTCTCTTTGCTAGTGAACAAGGTATTTGATCCCATCACTTTCCTTAATTCTTGATAGATTAGTCTCTTATGAGACTTTGTCTTTTTGGTAATTCTTATTCACCCTATCCTCTTCTAAAAACAATCACATCACTCTATTTTGACCACTATTAGCTTTGATATCTAGATGGAGGTAGTATTTTAAGACTTCTATTTCATCTATCACATCTCATCACATCTCTCTTTCAAAATAATTATTCACACATGTGCCTAACTTAGGATTGGATAGGCCTTCAACCAAGATAATGATCCATTGGAGCATATGGTTTATCTAACTCAAAAATATGATGACACCCATAGTGATATGCATACACCCAAGGAAGATGATGAAAGGTTTAACCCCCTCCATAATGATGAGGTTAGGAAATTAATTGAATGTTATTTATATGAGAGTTGTGATCATATCCTAGCCCATGTCATTGAAATAGGGGGAACACTACCTTCTACTTTAGACCATACTCTCTTACATAATCTAATCCATCCTCCATCTCATCCAAGTACACCCTATTAGAATATACATGCCAATCAAATAACCCAAGAAGAGGAAGGTGTGGACCATGGATTTGTAGAATAAGAATGCCCACTACCCCTTTGTAATAACCATATTGAGGCTAATCAAAGACAAACTATCTTAAAATATCAATTAGACCAATTAACAAAATAAATCAACCTCTTACTCCATAATGACCGCCCATCATCCTCTTGACAAAACAACACAAATTATGCCAATATTAACAACACTACCAATAATATCAATAACACCAAAAACACTCATAATGCCCATAACACCCAGATTCCCCAAAATAGTCAAAGTAAAACCACCAATCCTCTTAGGGACCATACATTTGCACAAAAGTGTAGAGCGATGAAAGAGATGCTCCAGCAAATTTACCCACACTCACAAGCTCTCAAATACAAAACTGAAGATTTTTGTTCATCACCCTTGGACATGAGCATATTGTAAATACCTTTCCCTTGACACCTTGAGGTACCAAATTTTGAAAAATATTGAGGGAAAGTAGATCTTAGAGATCATGCACAAGAATTTCATGTGGCTTACCATGAGGTGGCTTATGAACATGCCTATTTATTGAGACTTTTTCTCAAAAGTCTTACTAGACCCACTTTAGAATGGTTTATGCATTTACCAAAAGGGCCAATATCTAGCTTCAAAGAATTGACAAAATAATTATTTAGACATTTTTGATTTAATATTGAAGATGACATCTCCATAATAGACCTTTATAATACTAAACAAAGAAGTGGGGAAAGTTTGACATACTTCTTACAAAGATGGTGAAGTTTGGCTAGCCGCTTAAGATGTATAGTACCTAAGAAAGAATTGACTACAATATTTATAAATAATATTAACGCTAAGCTCAAGTATCAACCAAAGCTACATTGTGCAAAGAATTTTTATGAAATAATAGAGAAAGGGATGTAAATTTAAAAGGCCCTTATTGAAAAAGGGACAATCAAATTATACTCTCATAATGAGCATAACCAAAATCAAGATAACTCTTTTTTAGGGAAATCAAAAGTCTTCAAACAAAAATAAGAATGTCATGGGAGATGGGGTGACTAATTCTAAAAAACATGTGCAAATAGTTCAAAAGAATAACCCCATAGAACATCAAAAGGTCTCCTCCATCAAGTTCCATGGGGCAAACCAAAGCCCTGAACTGACAAGAGACCCCTCACTAGCTTAGGAGTACCAATTGAACTAATCCTAGATCAATTAATTGATGTCAATATGATCACCCTACGTAAAATTGGACATGTGGATGATCAACAACCAAAACTAGATTGGTACCATGAGGATGAATTTTGTAAATACCATAGGGTCAAAGGATATGATACAAAAAGATGTATGCAACTTCAACACTACATTTAGGATTTGATCAAAAGGGGTGACATTGAAATAAAAGGTTAAAACCCTCCAAATCAATCATTAAATGGGTAGCTCAACATCTATAAGGACCCACTTCCCAAGCATGACCAAAGAATAGGAGACCACCAAGAGACGAGGGTCAGGTCTCTTCCTCCAACCACACCAACTACCACATTGTGGCATACCACTATATCAATACTATTAAAATCTACAACCTCTAAGAACCCACCCCATCTTCATCCCTAATTCTAAAAATTAATTGGGCCACTGTTTATCGCTTAGTCACCACTAGATGTAATAAATTTGTAGTTCTTGTGGCACCACCTTAAGATCCATCCACTTCATCTTCTACTCAAAAGGGGAGTGTTCCTAAAAAGGTTTTAAATTCTTCTAATAAGTCTTATGAAATCATTCAATAACTTGAGAAACTACCAGCTCAAATTTCATTAATAGAGCTTCTTAAAACTTATACTTTACATCAAAAGATACTAAACCAAGTCCTAAATGATCTTAAAGTCCCTAGTGACTTGGATACCAATCAATTCCAAGCATTAGTAGGACATTTATCCCCTTCACAGTAGATCACTTTTGGTGCCTAGGATATGCCTCCCATTGGCCCACACCACAATTATCCCCTATTAATTGAAGTGTCCATATCCCACCATCATGTCTCTTGGGTTCTCATAGATCGAGAATCATCATTAAACTTATGTAATATAGACTTCTTAAAGAAATTGGGATATTCAGAGGCATCTTTAGGGCCTACCTTGATAATGATCAAAGACTATAATGATAATGAGAGTCCATCTACTAGGAATATTTACCTTCCCATCATCATGGGGCCTATGGTACACCAAAAATTACTCCATATCATGGATTTAGATTTGCCTTATAACATGTTACTTGGACATCTATGGATCCATGAAATGCAAGTTATTCCATCCACTTTACACTATTGTCTAAAATTTCCCCACCTCGGTATGGAAGTCACCATCCCCAAAGTAATCGATCATCTTCATAGTTGTTATATGGACCAATCATCATCACCCTATCTTTATCCTAGCATAAATATTTCCATATTAAGTACAATAGCTACCAAGTACATCTCCCCTAATCAATGTAAATCTACATCAAATCCACTACCTGAAGTCACCCATTTGAAAATCACATCCATAAGCTATGGAAAATATGAATATAAACCTTTTACGTCAGTGATCTACCTCTCTCCCCCTAAAACTATGGGTCACTAGCTATAAGGAAGACTAATCCCATCAAAAATAAATTTGGACCAACAGCCTTTTCAAGCACCGAATTACTATCTAAATAATTCATTAAAGATGCAAATGATTCATGGCTTATCCCAGATGAAGAGGCTCTTATCTCTCCATAAAAGCAATATCCCCATGTCCAAAATATGATGGAGAATATGCATTATAAATGGAAAGGACTAAACAAAAAATATCAAGTC
This sequence comes from Torreya grandis, assembly GCA_037957365.1. Classification (NCBI taxonomy): domain Eukaryota; kingdom Viridiplantae; phylum Streptophyta; class Pinopsida; order Cupressales; family Taxaceae; genus Torreya; species Torreya grandis. The sequence continues at coordinate 2,542,541 of JARHVA010000015.1, read as the reverse complement.
AGACTTGAACCCATCATGGTTCAAGAATATCCATAATATTTTGGTCTAGGGTATAGACTATATGATGATGACCTAAACAATATCATTAGGGATACCCTTTTGATCCTTAGGCCACCTCTCCTTGATGAAGACATTAAAATAGGTTCCATTTGTAGTTTCTTCAAGGAACTTTCTACCACCAGCCTCTTCCCTAATACTAATATTGCCACCATCAATATATCCCTCCACTATCCATCACTCATAGACTGGGATTTAAAATAAGAGCCTTCTTTTGACACATTTCAAAATGATGAAGTAATCTTGCAATATATGGGAACTCAATATTTTATGCCATCTGGGGATAACAAAAGGGGATTTTATATAAATATTTATCAATATACATATTTTGGAGAACCAAAAAAACCCCATGATCATAGTGACAAAGAGAAATGTGAAGAAGAAGAGCCTCCTAAAGAGCCAGATGAACTCCCACACATCTCATTTGAATCAGAAGAATACTTTGAAATTGATACAAAGCTACTAGATTTTTTTCTTCAAATGTTCCAAAAATGTCTTTTCCTCCCTAACTATAAGATCAATCACCCTCTCTTATTGAGGAAGTAATATAATTAAATATTGGGATGAAGAAACATCCTAAAATAGTTAAATTGGGGGCATCTTTGACACCCAAAGAATGTGAAGTTATCATTAAGTTTCTTAAACAATTTATTAACATATTTTCATGGAGTTATGTAGACATGTTTGGATTATATCCCTCATTAGTAGTACATCACTTGGTTTTGCATCCCAATGTTAAATCGATCATGTAAAAATTATGGAAGATACACCCCAAAGTGGCATTATTAGACAAAGAGGAGCTACAAAAGTTCTTGTAAGCTATTTGTATCTGCCTGATAGATTATTCTAACTAGATTTCTAATATTGTCCTTGTAACCAAGCCACAAGGTAGAATTCAAATCTATATAGACTTCTAAGATATAAATAAGGCTTGTCCCAAGTATGACTTCCCCATTCCAAATATTGACATGATTATGGACTCAACTATTGGATATGAAATGCTATCTCTCATGGATGGTTTTTCAGGATCTAATCAAATCAAAATAGCACTTGAAGACCAATACAAAATACATTTTATCACTCCATGAGGAAAATTTTGCTATTAGGTCATGCCCTTCAACCTTAAAAATGCTAGTATAACTTATCAATAGGCCATGACAGTCATTTTACATGACATGATGCATGATATAGTCAAAAACTATGTGGATGACATTCTAGGGAAGTCTCGCTTAAGGTTTGAACACCAAATTGTTTTAAGAAGAATCTTTGAATGACTACAAGACTACAAAGTTTGGATATATCCCAAGAAGTGTGTATTTGGTGTTACCTTAGGAAAATTATTGGGATTTATAGTTTTCAAATGAGGTATAAAAGTAGACCTAGTAAAAGTAAAAGCAATCATAGAAATAACTCCACCACACAATCTAAAGAAGCTTAAAAGTAGTTAGGAAAAATTAAAATCCATCCAACACTTTATCTATTAGCTTACAAAAAAATGCCACCCCTTCACCCATCTCTTAAAGAAAGGGACTACATATAACTAGAATTATAAGTGCCAGCAAGATTTTAATAATCTTAAATTATATTTGGCCAATCCTCCTGTGTTGTCACCCCTATCTGAGGAAGACCCTTAGTCCTGTATATCTCAGCAACACCATGAGCCATAGGTGCCCTTATTTCACAACACAATGATCAGGGCAAGGAGCAAGTTGTTTACTATCTCAATTATGCATCAATATATTATGAGTTAAACTATACTCCAATTGAAAAGGCATGCTTAGTTGTTGTTTTTTCCTCATAAAATCTCTAGCACTACATGCTAAATAATCAAGTCCAATTCATCACCAAGGTTGATCCTCTAAAATATTTATTGTCTAAATCAACTCTTACTACTAGAATGGATAAATGGATCATGTTGCTTAGTGAGATTGACATCAAATATGTCAACTAAAAGGTCATAAAAGGATACGTCATATTAGATCAATTAGTTGAAGCACCACTTGAAGTGACTAAGCCCCTTGTAACAAACTTCCTAGATGAATCTATAATGCATACTTTAAAATCAAATAGCTATAAATTATATTTTGATGGCTCATTCACCATGCATGGATTAGGGGTAGGCATCGTACTCATCACTCCATAAGGTGACCTTATCCCAAAAGCCTTCCAGCTAGTCTTCCCATGTACTAGCAACATTTTATAATATGATGCCTTGATAGCTACCCTTCACCTAACCATTCAGTGGAATATCCATCATTTACATGTATTTGATGACTCATAGTTGATAATAAAATAAGTCAAGGATGAGTTTCAGATGAATGATGAGAAGTTAATCCTTTATAAGTAGTTGATCGATTAATTAAGATAAAAATTACAATCTATTACATTTGAACAAGTGCCTCGAGAGAGTAATAAAGTATTTGACACAATGTCCACCATTAGCTCTCTCATTGATCTCCCTAAAGATGTTGTGGAAGGAAAATTTTTAATACAACATTTGATTATCTTAGTACATTAATATATGGATCCTTTACAAATTTGCATAATTAATGACCCCAGTCTTCCCTGGTACCATGATATCTAAAGGTACCTCCATGATAACATCCTCCCTTATAATCTTAACCACCACCAATATAAAGCCTTTATTCATTACACCTCCCATAATAAAATATTCAATAGCACACTCTATTATAGGGGCTATGATAGGAATCCGTTAAGATGCCTGACATCAGAAGAGGCCTCTCATGTGATCGAATAGGTTCATGATGGTATATGTGGTGGGCACATCATTTTAATGGCCCTGGCAAAGAAACTCCTCTAAACTTGATATTATTAACCAACCATGGAAAAAGACTCTTGTCAATATGTGTGGAAATGCATTAGCTATAAGAAACTTGAGAATCTCATTGATTCACCCATACAAGAATTAAAAACCATCATGATTCCTTAGCCATTATCCATATGGGACCTTGATTTAATTGGAAAGATTAATCAGACATCATTACATGGTTACAAGTCCATTATCATGACAATGGGGTAATTTACTATATGGGTAGAGGTAACGCTATTGACCTATACTACAGGCCTTCAAATATCTAAATTTATTCTTAAATATATCATTTTTTTCTTTGGCATACCTACCAACATCAGCTCAAATAATGGAAAATCATTTAAAAAACAAGAAGTTGAGGCCTTGTGTCAGAAATATCACATCAAGCAACACTTCTCTTCTCCCTATTATCCCTAAGGTAATGAACAAGTTAAGGATAACAAAAAGACCCTTATCAAAATCTTTAAGAATATAGTCAATCAAGCATGCAAAAATTGGCACCTATAATTATATCCAGCTCTTTGGTCTTATCGTACAAGTATTCACACACCTGTTAGGGCTACTCCATATGCCTTGGTTTATGGGATAGAAGTGATCTTACTGGTGGAAGTAGACATCCCTTCCCTTTGAATCTCATTAAGAGGCATTATTACTAATCATAATTGTATACAAGAATGCTTACAAGAATTGGAATTTCTTGATGAGAAATGTCTGAAGGCCCTTGATCACCTACAAGCTTATCAAAATAGACTAAAAGGGAAATATCATAAAAAGATCTAGTCCAAAGAATTCAATGTTGATGACCTAGTTCTGAAGAAAAACCAAAAAATTACCAAAGAGGATAGATATAAGGGTAAATTGGAAGCTAACTAGATAGGTTTTTATATCATCATTGCTAATTTTGGATCAGGAGCATATAAATTGGCCACACTTGATGGAAAAGATCTTGATGATCTCATGAACGTCATGCATTTAAAGAATTTATATACATGATAGGCTCCATCATCCTTTGTCTATGAGTCCCTACTCTTGGGGGCAACCACATATCCATTCTATCTACCCACCACATCTCCTCAACAGTCCAATAGTTAAAAAAAAATCCATCCATTGGTAAAAACCAATCCTCTGGCACCTTGGGCAAGTACCATGATGAAAACTAGTCTCTAGCATCATAGTAAAGCTACCCTAACCCTGGTATCAATAGTGAGCATCCATCATGTTTTCTTTTACAATCAAAAGAGAAAAAATAAGTTAGCATAAGGAAGCAGGTATTGCTTGTTGAGTAATGATAATATTTGTTGGGGTGGTCCTTTGGAGTTGCTTATCCATAATATATATATATATATATATATATATATATATATATCCCCAAGTCCCATCACATCCTTATCACTACTCCTTATCCTCTTACCCCATTAAAAATCTTCTATGACAAGGGTGTCTCCTTTTAGCCTCAAGACAAAATCTCATCCTTATTTGTCCCTTGCTATCCCTGAGACTATGGTTCACACTTTCCCACTAATTTCATCATTATGGAGGGTCTTAAAGCACAAATTCATTTTTTTTGGGCTTTTCCATACATTATGACACCAATTCATGAGGGGTCATCTTAACCCCATTCATGATTATCTTTGAATCTGGTTGGAATCTTGTCCTGACATGAAAGTGATTTTGGGCATAAATACCCTATGTACATAGCCACATAATTTTCATTTGTTTATAATCATTTAACAACTCATTATTTATAATCATCCTACAATCACACCTCTATCCATTTGTAGTTTCTTTATCATATCATTCTAATTATCTTGTCTTGTGTATGCTTGTGTTGCTTTGTGTATTTATGTGTGTGTGTGTGTGTATTAATGTTTTGATTATTTACTCATGTTTTTCATATATGTTTTTTGTTTTTAAATTTTTATGGGAATGAGGATGCTCTAAGTGGTCCCCAAATATTTACTTTGGTAAAGGTCACTTATCAAATGGAGTTCCCATTTCACACACTAATTATTGTGTGCCTTTGGCTTATCATGTCATTGGTACATGTCTCAATGGTGCAATATAAAAATGGATTGCAAAGATTTTAATGGCTTCCAAAATCACTACCCATCCTACCCCTTCCAATCCTATCTCTTGTCCTATCCCAAACCATCCCCACCCCATTTAACCTATCTCTATCCCAACCTAAGCCTAATCCTATCCCATCCTACCTCCATGGTGAAAGAGAATTCCTACCATCGTAAATGAGAACATAATGAACCAAATAGGGATTAATCTTTCATTATCACATTCACCCAACATAACATAATAATGTAATTATCACAACATATGCATGTACCACATCACATCCATCTCACATCTCAAAGCTACAATCATCTCCTAACATGTATATCATAAACTAAATCATAAAACCATGAACATATAAATCCATCTCATGAAACATCATCTCAAAATAAAAATCACATCTCATATAGACTACATCTAACATCATAAATATAAATCAATCCATCATGAAAATAATATATACCCATAATCACATCATCAATAACATGTCACACCAATGCCTCACAATACATCATATACATCTAATCATCTTATAAATTAAACACATCATTAAAATCATATGTCCATCATATCATATTTATAATCAAAATCCATCACATTTAATCTAATTACATCATAGAAGTCCAAATAATAACATGTGCCTCAAAAACATCAAAATAATCACGTCAACATCACATTAAACTATATAATCAACATAATAACATCATCATCCATACATCAATGTACACACATTCATCATCCAAACATCTCATCATATATGTAAACAAATTGCATATACAAGCCCACATGGATTCTATTTCAAAAAAGATAATATAATAATGTGGGCCCATGTGGAAAGAATGAGCTACAATACAAAATCACCTTTACATATGTATATCTCAAAACTTATGGTTGTGGCCCAAGTGGGCTTGGTGGCCCAGGTGATCTTGGTGTTCCTCTGGCAAGCTGATGATTGGAGTGTGAAGAACTACCTCTAAAGGACATTGCACACTACCTTGGTGGCACTACTACCTCATATAAAGTCTTATAATATTATGCCTCTCGAGTCAATTATATAATATTCTTTATCATGATCACTAGTCCTCAATCACTCATCACCTAACCTACCTCATCCTTGGCCCTCTCATCCATCTCCACCTCCCCTATCATAGTCTAGATTCATGCCTACATCCACACAATGTGACCTTGAAAACTAGTAATCTAAGCATCTTTACTATAGATCCAACCTTATAAAGTAATAATCCATGCTTTGGTTTGGGGAATATATCTATATCACTAAGCCACCTGCACCTATAGAGCTTTAACTTGTCCCTAGAGTCTAGCTACCTGACCCTACACCTGTGCCAATTGTCCATCCCTTTGTGCTATCATTGACTGAATTTGTGCCTATAACAAGTCTATATCTCATGTAATCCCCACAATATGAGATATGTGAGCCTATATCTCACCCTATAATCTAGTAATCAAGGACCTCTCAATCTTTGATAGTGGCTTCTATGAGGGTCCCATACCATCTCCACCACCACGACCACCCACCTGTGTCCCAACCTATACCTATGGTTGTACCCATACCTATACCTATGTCTAGGCTTGAGACCCCATCTACCCCACTACCACTACCTAATCACCATCTCCCCCATCCACATCTATGAAATCATACCCATCATGTCCATCCTAACCATCTCAAGTAGGTACTTATCTCATGCACCTCTATATCCTCACATGTGCTTGAAGAACCCTTATAAAAACCCCTCACCAAATCATAACTCTAGGGTGTGTCAATCTAACCAGTATCATGTTCTACCATGCTATGTAGGTGGCCATAAATCCTAGATCTATAATAGGGGTATAATAATCCCACTACATTGGGAAAATACTCTCATAATCTATATGTACATCTACCCTATCTATAGGTCTCTACCATTGAGGCCTCTCTCACTTGCTTTGAACAAATAGGTGCTTTGCCCTAGGAACATCCTAAATGAAGCCAAACTAGCATTATACATGATCAAGGCAATATCTCTTAATAACTAGATCCCTCTGGCCCATCAGGTAACACTCTAAGAGCATGTACTATGTCATCAACTCATCATCCCATCCAAACTACAGGCCTCTACATGGCATCCAATTGATGTTCTATGGATGCAGGTAATCAAAAGAATCCTTATAAAATCTCATCTATCATGTGTGTCCTCATTATACTCTGAGTAAAACATACTATCCAAATACCATGGTCTGATGAGGTTGGCATACTACTAATGTCCCCAATGGATGATAGATAGTAATATGTTCCCAGCTCTAGATCTACAAAAGTAAACATGGTCCCAAACTAGAAACTCCTTTATATGCCCTTAGATGAAACTCTCTATATAGGTGAGCCAACACAATAGGTCCCCATGTAAAGACTTTAAAATACTATACCATATCAACCACCACATCCCCTAGGCCTAAATGGAACCATTGGTTGCTATTGTCTAGTAAGAGCATGCTGGTAACAAGAGACATAACAATTAGGGTCAATTTGTCAATGACGCCCTCCACCAAGAATCAGTCAATATCTATGTGTCTCTCCTATATTCCTACCCATAAGCCTCTAGATAGTCAATATCTATGTGTCTCTCCTGTATTCCTACCCATAAGCCTCTAGTGAGTCATTATACAATCCAAGCTAGTGTATGTGATCTCTAATATATACAATCTCCCTACATAGGTAAATAGAAGATCTTGTATATGTCCTTGAGTGTGATGGTCATTTCCCCTATCAAAAAATGAAAATTGTTAGTTTACAAATGCCAATGTTCTAGAAATTTTGTCATCAAGTCTTGATCTATCCTAATCACAAGCATAGTGGCTACATCATGCAATCTATTCAGCTTCAGCATGCTAAACTCTACCTCTGAAAATAAGTGTATCTCATGTAGCACTATGGGATGTCGATATCATGAAGCCATCACTCCTAGATCCTCTTACACTAACCACCATTCATACATCACTACATCTATTATATATCATCATTCACCTATCCTATCTCTTAAAAATTTACCCTAACCTACCCTACCACCCCTTCTTACTCCTAACTAGCTCCCTGTCTGCCCTCAACCCATCACTCTCATTCAATCTCCCTCCCTGTTACCTTGCTAACTTTATCCCATATCCTAAACCTTATCACACTCACTTCTCCTAAATATCCTATTTATCCCACCTCAACCCCTATCCTAGATACATATCTGAACCTCCATACCTATCTCACCGCCATATATACTAACTCTATCATCCTACATCCCTCTCCTAAAATTATCTCTAGACCTATCTAATCACCTATCTCATTAACACTCCTCCACCCTACTTATCCACCTAACCCTTATAACCATCTAACATCTCCCACTAACTAAACCAACCCCATAAAACCATTTACCCCAACCCCTCACCATAACGCTTACCCATCTTTCCAACTTCAACAAAATTGCTAATTGTGAAAAAACCCTAGTTGCAACATTGACAAAATCACAAATCATGATTTTATGGTTTTGCTTGACCTCATGATTAAGCAAAACTACCACTTTTTATTTGTGGTTTTTCAAAGTTTATAAACCTCAAATGGTATTTTAGTCCATGATTCCACTATCATGGCATTGCAAAACCATGACTCTGGACTCATGGTTTTTTAAAACTATGGATTCCCCCTTCAAAATCACTAGTCATAATGAGAAAATCATGACTGGGGGTAAAATCAATAGTTGTAGTTTTGCCAAAATGACTTGACTAACATCTTTCCTAGTAAAAATCCTTCTAAAAATACTAAAAATCTAACTAGAATTAGAAAAAACATTGAGTTAGGGGTTTGTTACTCACCACAGGTCTAACATCAATCATTCTCTAGTACTCTCAGACTCTCTCACTATGATGAGAAGCTCAAGGTATCCAGTCCATAATTTTGCCTCAGAGCTCAAAACAGTAGAAGACAAAATTCATAAATGACCTAATTTTGAACTTTTTATCATATATGACCCCCCATACAACCCTAATAGTTTGTTACTAACACCAACTATGTCTAATCCCATCTAATCATCAAATTTTATTAATAAAATCCCTTATAATCATTTCTCACATTGCCTAAGGCATGGAGTGTCCATCTCCTTATAGTTCACTTTATCTTCCATTATAACTACATTGGCTTGAGGGATTTTTGAACTATGTAGGAAGTGTCTGACTATGGGTATCTCAAACACCATTCATCCCTCATCACCATCCCATCCCCAAACTTATCACTCGATAATCACACATTGATTTTAATGTTATGAATCTTATGAAAATTAGCTCTCTATTATCAATCAATAATCCTCATCACTATCATCCCTTTTCAATCCTTCCTTAGCATGTGTCCTTATTATGGGAAATATCACCAGCTTGAACCCATCCTATTTAAATCAATTTTGTCCTATCAATCAAAACACTTTCTAAACATTGGTCATTTGTCTAGAACCCATCATAATTGAGATACTTTATCCCCTTGCCACTTGGGGCACTTTAAACTGTAGAAATGTCTTGGGGCATCCCAACCCCTTTTTACCATCCTAATTTTATTCCACCCCAAGATTTCTATTTGAGTGACCATTTGGGTCAGTTCTCCTTGCATACTCCCTCGAGAGAGCATCAACCATATCCTAATAGCTTATTACACTATCTAACATCATGGTTCTTATTTGAAAGATCATTACTCCTTTCACTTCACCCCGCTCTTAATGCCCTTTTGAAGAGGGGTAAAATGTATGCACTAAATATGCTCGCCCCACTAATTATACTAATTATGCTAATCCTACTAATTTATTCCAATACCCATATTTCCTAGCTAAATTAATTAGTAGCTTAATAACCCCCATACCATTCCTATATCCTATAAACCTTACTTAATCCCAAAAACTAATTGATCCCCTCATTAAACCCCTAATAGAACCTATTACCCACTAACCTACTCCCTAAGCCAACTAACCAATTTAAAAATACAAAATAATCTACCTACCCAACCACCACCCTAGTCTAGCCTCTCCTAAACCCATAAACCCTATGGGATATTTATAGAATTGGAGGATTCTATAAATCTTCTCCATTTTATCCTCCTTTTCTATAATTCCATAATTTCAAAGATCTCCATGGAATTAAAAATTCCATGGAAAATCCCTAGCTATTGATCTCAATGGCTCCAATTTGAATTTGAGCCATTAATCTCTCCCTCCATGCCTATATAACCAAGCTCTCCCTCCCCCTCCAAAATAACTTAGAAACAACTTGTAAACCCATCAAATTGTTGTTATCTTGCATCCACAAAATCCTTTTTGCATCCATCCATAACCACTATCAAGCTCATTCAACCATTGGGAAGCCATTATCAACACCAAGAAAGCAATCCAACATTTTTAAATTTTGGCATCAAATAATCCATTTAAAATCTTGGAGTGGAGCCATAATGAGTTAAAGTGATGGTAAGATTATTTTTTATTGTGTTGATTGTCTCTTTTATCTATTCCTATTAGTGTGTTTAAGTTTTAGGTTTTTATTACTAAAATTAGAAATATAGGTTGATTCTAAAATTTAGTGCACACCAACAACAAGGAGTAATGATTCACAAAACTTGAAAAAAAATAAGCTAACACTAATATTTCAAGTTAAGTAATAAATATGATAAAAATATGATCGACATACATAATGTAATAAAAGTAGATGTACAACTAGGAAATTTGAGCAAAGACAACTTCCATCACAAAATGCAATAGCTAGATTGAAAATAAGTTATTAAACATAATAAAAGTATATATCCTATGAAATAAAATTCAATGAATTCATATAAGAGATATAGTTAAACAAAACAAAGACAAAGAAGATGTCTCACTTATAAAAGATATTCTATGTAAAGTGTTAAAAAAATTATCACAAGAAGACATATCAAAGTCTCTAGAAGATTCATTTTCTTTAAGAATCCAAACAATTTTATCATTAGAGGTATGAGATTTAATAATTTTCCAACAATGCAAAGTGTCATGCATGGATTTACCATAAAATTTACATGGGTGTAATTTCTAGCATTTAGATATGTGATGCTCGTGTTTTCCACAATGCATAAAAGGTTTAACAATTTTAACCAAATCATGAGCATTAGAAGTAGTATAATCAAAATAAATTGTATTATAAGTCTTTATATGTGTAGGATGATATGATTCCATATTTATATTATAATCAAATGAATCATTAAAATCATGACATTTACAATTTATATTAGAAGTAAGTAAAATAGGTTCAAGAATACCATCTTCACACGTACCAAGTGTATGATGTAGGAGCATCTTCAAAGGTATCCATTTTGAGTTTTTTAGTCAATAAAAATCATTTAGAGTGTGTTTTTCCTAGTTAGGATTCTTAGAGGTATTCAAAATTTGAATTGTGGCTTAGAAGGGACTTTCTCACCAAAACTAGAATTCAAATATTTGAATTCTAAGAATTGGTGTGTGGGATTTTGGGCATAGCAAAGAAATTAGGTAGGGGTTAAGTGTTTGAATAGATTATAAAAGTGGTTAGTTTCATTTAGTATGAGTTGAAGTTACATATTTAGTCTTTCCATATGTGTGTTAGATATAATTAGTCTAGCTTTGTCAATGTTCTAGAGTGGGAACAAGGACTGTTAGAAAAGTAGTTATAGACTATATAAACATGTAAATGCTATTGTATAACATAGTTAGAGAGAGGATAAATTAAAATATGGGGAGGATTCAAATCTAATAAAATGATAAAATACTCCTCATTCTTGAAGGCAAAATTGATGGTAAATTCTGATGCATTGTGTATAGATGTTAAGCTGACTGTGTAAATCAGTATTTTGATAGAAAGACTTAATAAAGATAGTTGTTTATATTATTATGTATCTAGTATGCTCTATAAATGTTTTTTAATTGTTATCTAGCATTGGTTCATTATTTTCAATAGTTTTTTGTGAAGAATCAAAGTTTCAAACCCTAGATACCCATATTTTATATGTTGAAAGAGGAAGAAAGCATCATGTGTGTGAATAGAAGCTTGCGTGGAATTATGCACGGAACATTTCATGTTTGATGAAACTTTTTTTACATTAATCAATAAGTACTTTGTGAATTTTAAATAAAAATTGGATATATATATATATATATATATATATATATATATATATATTGCAGTTAAAATGTATTCAAATCCTATTGCAGACCAAAACACCCTTTTGTCTATGTGGAGGAGGTTGTATGACCTCTGTGTATATAGAGAAGATTTAAAGGATGGTGATAAAAATGTAATTTTGGTTGGAAATATATTTTTTAAATTTTTCTTAAATGTTTATATGGTTTCCATTTGTTTTGACAGAGTATTCCTATGCACTCTGTGCTTAACCCATGAACCAAATTGTGTCTGCATACACAAGAAAACAAAGGATGCATGAGTAATAGTTGAATAGAAGTCTTAAAAGTGGTGACCATTATTTAGAATAATTGGTAGGGTTGTTAAAAATCCCAATAAATCCTCATAGACCTTTTAAAAAATTATTACTTCATGAAACTACAAGTTGTTTATTCTTGGGTTACATAGTCACCTACAAACCCTGTGTTAGGGTTTCAAGCTTAAAACATGAATATTGGGAAACCCCACTGGTCAAAAATCATATAACTTGGTCATTAGCTAGGTAATAATGTCTATGAAAACATTTTGAATGTTTTATACCATAAATTTATGTGTATGTACAAATAGAAGCAACTATGTGTTAGAAAAAGTTGACAATGACCTAAAGAGGCCTAATTAGGTCTAAGCAAAGGAAGAAAGAGACATCTAGAAAATGAATTGGACCATGAAATTTCGTGAGTAGATATAATTAAATAGAGGGTAGTTGAAAATAAGTTTATTTTATTAATTTGAGAAGGTACTTATCCGTATTAAGCAAATAAGCCTTAAAAAAAGCTACTAAGAGAACCCAATCAAGAGAAGAAAATAGGGTATGACTTAAAGAGTTGTTTAAGGAGTTTGGGGATTGAGTGAGAGGTTAGATGGGACTTTTTTGAGATTGATATGGATGAAATGAAACAACATAAGGTCTAATGAAACTTGAGTTTAGTATAAATCCAAGATGCAAGTGTGTTAAAGGTAAAGAAAGAGCAAGTTCAAGAAAGTTTAAGAATGAAAAGGGATGAAAGAGTTTAGGATTTGAGGTTTGAGTTTGGTAGAGATATAATTATAAAAAAAAGGAGGTATAGGTTACTGAAGGGAATAGTGGAAAAGAAAGGACAGAGCATGAATAGATATGAAGGACAAGAAGAGTGAACCTTATTTGAAGGAAAAGCCAAATAACAAAGTAAGAACTAGATAAATGGAATCCAAGTTAATATAGGTAGAGGTAAGATGTTTGTTCATGTTTCCATAGACAAGTATGTGGGTTAAGAATGCCTCTACATCATTTGATATCAGAGTGAGAAGTTCATTGGGAAGAAGGTGGAGAATGTTTGCATAAATAAAAGTACATGTTTTATTTTTGGTTTTCCTTCTTTTTATTTGATCATTTCATGCAAGAATGATGAAGGTTGCTTGAAAGGTTGATAAAGAAGTTGAAGGTATATGATAGAGAGGCAAAAAAGTAAGTGATAATTTTTTGGTTGAAGCCCTTAAGCCATAGAGGCTTATAGAGAAAAAGAAGAGAGCTCCAAGAAGAAAGCTCAAGAGGACATATTGAAGATAGAAGAGAGAGACCAAGTGAAGGTCAAGGTGACAGATAGGAAGGCTTGTTAAGAAGAAGATATAGGTCAAGAGAGCCCTATAGATAAAAATTTAAGAGAGTGAAAGAAGATGAAGGGATTGAAGCAAGAATATTGCCACAAATAAGTGAAGAAATAGGAAGTTGATGAGAAGGAGATTGATGAGTTGAAGGCAATATTGGCAGAATTAGAGAAGGATTTGGTAGAACTTAGACCCAAGTTTTAAATTGAGATTATAAAAAAAGTGAGATGGCCTCTCAAGTAAATATTGATGAAAAATAAAGATAAAGAGAAGTGTTCAAAGTGAGGAGATGGATAAAGGTTTTGAGAAAGTAACCTAAGATGACGAAAGAGGGGGAAATCAAGTCTCATGACTTGCAAACTAATGATGCTTTGACATGTGTGAATGCAAGTTTGAGAATTGAAGAAAGAGGTAGGATAGTTGGGCCAATGCATGGGCTCAAGAAATAATAAGAAGAAGCATATGATCAAGTGGTGTTCAAGAGGAACCAAGAGGAAGGAGAGGCTCAAGATAGAGTCATGATGATGGAAGAATAATAAGTAGGTTAGCCATCTAAGAAACAAGGTATCATGGAACATGAAGTGATCCTCACTCAAGAGGATGCAAATGAAGATAGATATAATGGGATAGCAACATGAGCAGAGCTATGAGGACTATGCTAGTGTGTATGAAGCCTTAAAGAAATAATATAATTTGATCCTTATCTAATGTATAGAGAGATGGTTAAGGAAGAAACCAAGGAGAATATAGACCTATGGCATGCAACAGTGGTGTCTCAGATAAGAACACTCATGAAGGCAAGGAGTAGTCAAGCACAAAAATATACTCTACATGATGAAATTATAGATGTTGAGGTTAAAGTACAAGCTGTAAATATAGGAGAAACCATACAAGGAGAAGAGCAAGGTGTATTGATGATTGATGCAAAGAAGAAGGATGAAACATACAAGGCACAAGAAAGTGCTTGGTAGCAAGGATAATATGCAAGCAAAGAGGAGAGTTGGAGAATGCCTCAAGGGCATGAGAAAGAATATGATTTTTCTAATGCTTTATTGATTGCATGTATAGCATGAAGGACAAGAAGAGTGACCCCTATTTGAAGGAAGAGCCAAATAACAAAGTAAGATCCAGACAAATGGAATCAGAGTTAATATAGGCAGAGGAAAGATGTTTGTTCATGTTTCCATAGATAGGTATGTGGGTTAAGAATACCTCTACATCAATGTACCACCCGAATAACCCATACTTTACATGATTTTTTAATTCGAGGTTGGTAGAAGAAGTGTTCAATGAAATTTTAGTTTTTTTAAAAGTACAATAAGTTTCACCATTATGAGTGCTAGTATCACATGCGAAAGACACAAATTTATCATTGAGAACATCTAAGGAGAAGATTGCATATTATCCAATTTATTATGAAAAGCAGTTTGAAGTGTATGAATGGAATGATGAAAAGTAGTAATAGTATCATTTTGAATTACAATATGTTCTTTAAGAGTAGTTATGTCATTATTTTTAAAAGAAGTAGTGTGTATAGTGTGATTTAAAAATGTCCAGTTTAAAAGCCGTGAGAATAAACAAAATAAATTGCACTAATATGAAAAGAAAATCAATTATAAAAAACTTAAATTATTCCAATACACAATTTAAAAAATTCATCTTTGTTAAAAATAATATTACTTAACATTTAAATTATTTAACTTGTAAATATGAATTCACACTAAATTAATAATTTTAAATATAATTTTATATTAGGAAAATAGATGAAAAACCCCTCCATTTTTTTTCCTATGTGGAAAAAATACCCCTTTTTATGGGTTTTAAGTGGCATTCTTATTCTTTTCTTTTTTATTTATTTTTTAATTTAAAGAAAAGATAACAAAAAGTTTTTGTCTTATTTTAAAAAAATCATTGAATTTGAAACTATTAATTAAAAACATTAAGACTCCATGATTTGGAGAAAAAAAAGGCGTTTAATAATATTTAAATGAACCAACTAAACATGATGTTTAGATTAAATGTAAACCCAAAAAAAAAAGGTGTTACCTTTTATATTATGGTATTTCGTTAATAAATTGTAACATTTTCTTATTAAAAAATACTCATACGCATGCATGAAGGAATGAGATTAAAAACGTTTAAACAGAGGAGGAAGGCTATGTCACTTGGAAGGATTTTAAAAATTCAAATTAAAAATAACTTAAAAATGCAACATTCATTGAAACGCTTCAAAACTAAAAAAGGATTAGAATGCCAAGATAACTAAAGAAAATGTAACATGAAAATAATAGAGAATGCAGGTTTAAAATTAAAAAATAGAAACAAAATGTCATTCGAAGGAATAAAGGAATGCCAAGTTAGAATCATTGTGTTATATTATAAAAAAAAATGTAGGTGATAGAACTATTACAATGCAAATTTTAATAGTATGCAATCTAAAGATTCTTAACAAAATACGTATTTTCAAGAAACCTGAATAAACACACGCATATTAATATGTATTTAAACAACAGAATGTTAGAAAACTTTCTTTTAAAAACCTGTAAAAAGATATTAGAAGGCAAGAAAAAAATTCATTCCACTTCTAAATCTTTGAAAACCGCTCAAATATCAATATTAGAAACCATTAATTCTGATACCATAATAGAATATTTTCAAGAATCGAATGTTAAATTAATTAAATGAACAATATTACCTGGTAAAATACAATAAACCACAAATCCAAAACAATAGATTTGATAAGTGGAGACAATTGTTGAATGGTGAAAAAACCCTACAATCTATTAAGAAGCTTTGCAACAAGAATCACGTCAAGTACAATAACATAAAGAAACTATAAAATGGAGAAAGAAAGAATAAATTTAGGTTGAAAAACCATCACAAGATGCAAGAGCAAGAGCACGATTGTACCACATGAACATAAAGAATAAGGAAGAGAAGAGCTCAATAAATAAAGATAGAGGGAATAAAGAGTTACAAGGGAAAGCTCCAATATGTGTGCCATGTGTCCCTAATCTTGTTACAAGTGGGGAGGATGTGTGTGCCATGTGCGGAGAAAAGAGTTACATGCAAGTAACTTCAAAGTCAACAAGTGGACTAAAGAAGTGAGTGCCACCTCAAAAGATTAGAATAAAGTGCATTTATAAATACAATAAATGCACACATACATTAGACTTAAGGGAAACCTAGAAGACTATATGAAGGACCCAAATTAATATTCATTCTCCGACATTTTCTCAAATTACATTACTTTTCAAAATTAATCCAAATATGTATTTTAAAGCTACTTTTTATGCAAACCATATGATGTTTAATCTTGTAAAATAGAAACTCTCTTTTTCAAGACTTGACATGTCGTGAATACTCTTGTTTGATAGTTTATTGTCTTACTAAATGAATTGAATGATCTAGTTGATCCAAATTTATAATCATATTTAACAAATTTTAAGGTTGGTTCCAAAAAAGATATATAAAAAAAAATGAGGATTTGCCTTCTATTTTCTCAAATTGGACACCAATTTTCTCATCCTCTTGGATTGTACCTTATTCCTCTCTCTTGGAGAGTAACTATCCAACTGTAAAACCTAAAAACCCAATTTGATGAAAGAATCTATGACTAATTACAATCTGCCAACTAACATTATTTCAGTCTTCGGTGTCTTGTTCCTCCTTGTGGCTATTCTTCTTAGCCCCTTTGTTGTGATACACATGCTTGTAGGCTATAGTAAAGTTATCAGTAAGAATATGCTTATACAACCTCCTCCTTGATGCTCACAATGATCTTAATAAGTGAGAAAAACATATTACATTATGTAGGTGGTGTTACAACAAATCATCATGTTTACAATTTTTCCTTATATTGCGTCTTACAATTCAAAAATGCAACATATATGGATTGGAAACATACAATTCCATTTACAAAGTTTTTCATATCTTGAAACTCAAAGTTTACATTTAAAAAAAAGCAACATACATTGAAGGAAACATATTCAAAGAAGGAGCATGGATGTCAAAACATACATCCATGACAACCAATAGTCTTCTTGTGAAGTGATACTCACCATGGATGCCTTCTCACCCTATACTAATGCCACTTTTTTATCCATTCATGGAAAAACCCTTGGGCTCATGAGCATTGTGCAAGATGCCCAAAAACATTCCATACCAAGTATTGCCATACCAAAACATATTTTTGAGAACTTGCTGCAACATTATTCCATGTGCATAAAAATATTCAAAAGCATGCCAAAAACTTGCTTCAGCGATTTAAAGTTATCATGTACATACCAAAACAAATAGGAACATGAGAATACGGAAAAATATACAACCTCTTTGATGTAGTGAGTTGCTCCTACATGTGATTATCAAACTAATTACATGTTTGTTCCATATACACTCTTAATGAGTGGCATCCTCCATACTCTATCATAAAAATAAGGTTATCCTAATTATTTCATAAATTTAACATACAAAATAATTCAAATATGTTTGCATATGCATGTTAAACAAGATCTTAATTATGCAAATCAAAATATGAGTTTTACAGCCATCATTTTAACGATTGATATCTTACCCTGTTTACTATTATCACTCTGCATTACACCCTTGAGGATATTGTTCAAGCCTTCCTCATTTAGTTGATACAATAGAGACACCTCTAGGTTGTAGGTGGCCTAATTGTTGAGGTGAATCCCTAAATTAGGGATAGCTCTCTTAATGTATCCCCTCAAACTACTATTAAACCTATTGCTTGCAAGTAAAAGGGAGAGAGATAACTAAAAACAAGTAAATAGGAGGTGATGCACCAAACTTCATGATCACTACTACTCATTTGCATGTGCACTATGAACTATAGGACTAAATGAACACACACTACTCCTAAATTAAACCTATTGCATCATTGATTTATAGATAGGTAAGACATTGTAATACTAGGAGGGAAGATCGGTTCCACTTCTAATCCACATATGACTCTTGATAACACTAACTACAACTTACAATAGTGAATCAAATTGCATGAAGGTAAGAATAATGAGATAACAAACCAAGGTGAATTGAATCTAAACTTGATCAGATCAGCGATTCAAAGGTTTACACTACATACAACCATAATTGATCAAAGGGATACAAAAAGAGTAGGGATTCACCATACTCAGGTGGAAGTATTAATTACAAATCCACTCAAAGCCCAACATATAGAAGGATTGAGAGAGAGAGAAGAATATGTGTGAGAAGTTCATCATGATTACAAATCTATCATAAGTCAGTTACAATGCCAATAATAAAACAATCATGTCATCCTCTCTTCTACATGTGTTGGTTTGTTTGATTATGACTCTCATGAAATTTGGCATAAGAATGCATCATTATCTTTAAGACTCATTTTTATTTAACACTGACCTATCTCCTTGTAGTTATATGCCCACTTCTTGAAGGGCAGTTACAAGATAATGTTAGTCTCTTACTCCCTTTTAATCTCTTGACACCTTGTCTACATTGGGAATCTTTAAACAGATGTTACATAGGTGTTTTAATTTATTTTAGGTGTCTTCAAACCTTTCATCCTCATTGCACTTTCCTTTTTCATCTAGTGGAGGAGTTACAAGTTTGCAATTGTTCCAACTACTTTTAGTCTTCATGACACATTGTCACACTTGGATAATCTATCAATTGGTTTTGCAGGGGATCATCTTAGCATGCTTTAGAGACTTAGAACCTATTATATCACCATGCAGGCTTCTTAAATGACTTGTTTAAATCCATGATACCTCTACCTAGGTTCTACAGGCTCCTCCACATGGTTAAGAAGGCTTCACATAGTCAAGACTGTGAAATTAGACCTAGAAAAGCAGTTTTTTGACCCTTTTATTATGTTTTTCTCCTCACATGTGCCAAGTTGTTGCTCCAAAAAGTTTTCATGATACATTTATACATCATTAAGGTGTTTATAAATCAAATCATATGCTTTTGGGTCACTTATAAGGACATTTGGCTTCATCAAGCTCCATTGAGGGTTTTTTGGGTGTTTAATTTCTTAAGGATTATTCATAGAGGACAGGGCCTTAATGGGTTGCTTAACATCACAACCTTGGAGTATAGGTACCTCTCCATACTCCCCAAAAACTATATGGAGCCATGCATTTTCTCCTCTGAGTTCCCATGTAAGAGACTTAACCTTCTTGGGCATTGCAGGTATGTAGGTGTATTCAAGAGGACTATTTGAGCAAGAAGAGTCGCCTAGATGATTTTTTTTAAATTAGAAACACCTTGTTTGGGATTATTCCATCTTCCATGAGGTCTATAGGTGCTTCTTCACATAATTTGACCCAAAAACCCTTAGGACTTACATTGGCCTATGCCAAGGGTTCATAGGCAATTATATTATCTTAGCCCTAATGGTTCTTTTCTTATTTTTCCTCTCCAACACAAGGAGTTATAAAAATACTTCAACATTTTTCATGGTCACCTAAACTCATCACAAGACTCCAATCTTCTTGTTCAACTTAGAATAAAAAATTACTACTCATGTTTATAACTGCAACTTTGGCACATTCTATCTTAGCAAGCATAACCATGTTGTTCTCTTAAATTTTGGCCTGTGGCTAGCTTGATATGAGTTTTAGGGGATTAATTGGGTTGAATGTAATGTTTAGAAATTTTTTACACTCATTTTTATATCTTGGAATCCCCTAAATGGTTAAAAATCTCCCTGCAACATGATCCTCTTGTGATTGTGACCTGATGGAAACCATGAACGATTTTTTGTCTTGTGTTAACCTACAAACTCTTGGGGATCATGATTCTTGGATTGAGAAGGATGGAGGAGATTTTTATATGAATATATCACCTTGAACCTTTATCCACATGGTTTTTACATGCCTAACCCAATGTTGAAATCTTGCATAGTCTTTTCTTGTTCAAGAAACTTGCTCATTTGGATAAATGTCATGTTGCATCTGCATAAAAGATGTCAAATGGAGATCATATGACCTTGAGAAATGATAGTATAACATACCAAGAACCTATTTTGACTAATTTTCCTACAATCCATTAGACTGTTCTATGTTTGGACATTAGAACAATGAACCAAAGAGGTTTTAAATGAGGAAGTACGTTAGAAATAGAGCTTTGAGACCTTGACTGAGGGTATGGGCATGATGAATTACTATATGACCTTCATCACATGTAAATTGACCTAATATATCCTCTTTCATAACTCTACCAAACTAAAGCATTTTGAATTTGACACAAGCATGACTTTGACAAGTTAAGACAATAGATCACTTACCTTAACATTTACAAATACCTTATTTTTTCAAAATAAGTTATAGACCACATTTGACCTAAAATAAAGGATTTAACCTTGATTTTCAACATGATAGCTTATTAACACCCTTATTTAATCTAAAATACTCATGACATGGCATTAGGCTTCTCATATCTGGCATAAACCTTGACTCACACAAAAAAACCTTAAAAAATGCTAAACATGCCATTTGAAGAGGGTTTGACTCAAAAGGACCACTTACAATGATTTCAACATCAGTTTGAACATGTTAGGGGTAAATGGTTGCAAAATTTGACATCATTTACCACTTGGAAATGGTGATGACTGTTATTTTATGGTATGCTCCCCCTTCATGGCTTTTTCCATAGATAGGTGGGCTTCTTCTTTTGCTACCTCTTGCTTTGGAGGTGCCTGAGTAGCTTCTTCATTTGCCACATCTTGTTTTGTAGGTTTTTTAATGACTTCCCTATTGATTTTAGATTCCTCTTCATTCTTGGAATGTTCCTTGAAATTATTTAGGTGAAATTGTGTAGGAAGCTCTCAACATTTCTCATGTCAATTCCCACTCAGGTTGCAATGAGTGCAATCATTCTTATCTATTCTCTTGAACAACATGCCCTTATTTCTCTTCTCAAAATTTTCATTTGGAGAGTGGCTTTGACAACTTGCATCCTTCCTCTTGAAGGACATAGGCTTATTTTTTATGGATTTCCTCTTCTAACCCATGGCCACACAATGGTTATTCATTCCACAAAATGTACACGGTATGTATAACAACAATTATGTGGTATGTGGCCACTCTTCTTACATTTGAATCAAATAATTTAATATTAGTTCTTTCCATACCTTCATGGGATTCCCTTTGTGCAAGCTTGATTAGGTGGTAATGGGATACCTCCTCCTTTGGGATGTTCATTTCTCTTCAGAGACACTTTGCATTCTTCTTTGATGTTCTTCCCATTATTGAAAGGTTGTCCCTTTCATAGTTCCATCTTGCATTCACTCACATGGTCATGGAATGACAATGTGTTATATCCTTCTTCATACAGTATTTGTCCTCTTCTTAGAGACTCTTTTTTAGCAATTTGAGATGGCACAATGATACCTTCCTCTTCATGATAGACTTTCAAATTATTTTGATAATCAAACTCCTCATTAGATTTGAAAAAATATATAATTCCATTACCTTGTATAGATTGTTTTTGTAGAGATAGTGGCTTAGGTTATTTAAATTTGGAAGTTTTCCTTGCTTCAACTATCTTGGAGCTTTCTCTAGTTCTCCCTTTATCACTAACATATTCAAAACTTGCATATTGAGGCCTTTCCTTGACCTTTCCTTGGTATTTATTTCAAGGCCCTTTCCATCATAACCCATCTTGGTTATAAACTTAAAGCCAAATCCCTTAGTATGTTTCTCAAATTTACCAAAGGAAGCATCTATATCTTGATGGAAAGAAACATTATATTGTGGAGTGCTTACTTTGGATACCTTGGTCATGGTTTATGCATATTTGGAAAATGACAATCTCCTTTGTGTCTCGTCTCTCTGATTCACTCCACATCATCTTGGGACTTTGCAAACACTCTTCATTGGTTTGAAACTCAAGTTGCATATCTTCAATAATACCCATGACAAATTCTCCATGGCTCAACAATATCTCTTGCAGATCTTGATTCCCATCTTCCAATTATCACCACATCTTTATTAATTCAATTTTATCCAGTTGAATTTCCCATTTTGTATCTTCAAGCTCTTGAAGCCTTTCTCTCTTAAGATATTTTCCCATGGTGAAACTTTTACAACCAAGAAACCTGCACTTCTTTATCAACAAACACAATGTGTAAAAGTGTTTGCAATTCCTTTCAAGGCAAAAGGAAAACCTACTTTGATACCAAATTGATATTTAAACTAGGTGGATATTCCACATTAAGCTTCACGAACATGAATCCTTTATTAAACAAGGAGTTGTCTCCAATTTCTATGCCATATAAAAACATACAATATGTTGTAACAAGACATATTCCAGCTCTTTGAGTGTCATCTTCAACATGGAAAATAATATGCAACCCTTCACATGCAAGTCTAACATGCTACATAAATTACATACTACCCTTCACATACCAAATTGGTTATTACTCCATACATTATTACAATTCAATATGCTTGTATAGAAGTGCAAAACCAATGTGAAGTTCTTTAACATTTATGAACAAGTACTATGATTGTGATAAATGCATCTTAATCTCTCATAGGTGTTTGTTGTATTAAATTAATTTTTAAAAAATGAAACATGCTAAAAAAATGAAACAAACACATCAACCAAGAGAGATAACACAAGACATATCCTCAAAAACTTAATGTGAGAAAACTCTAGAAAGAGTGAAGCTATGATTCCCCATCTCCACTATGTCTTGTAGTTTATAGGCTTTTACTTTCTTGAGCTTACAAGGACTCAAAATCCTCAATGGATCCTATACTCATAATGACCTTTTTACTCTTCAATATATGACTTGCTTTTTAGCAATATAAACTACTAAACTCAGCCATCTTAGCTTTGTATTTTTTTAATTAGAGGTTCTTTGTAGCTTATTGCCTTCTTTACAATTCACAGATCTCACATTCACTCATTGTGCTTCCTCTGCCATCAACTGAACATCTTGGAACAATCTATTCCTTACGCTCAACACTATGTGAATGCATTAGAGAATTGAGTCCATGAAATAATTCTATGAGCTCTAAGGGTCCATATATATAAACAAGAAATCCCCTTAGGATGATAAAAGAAGCCCAAGAGTAAAAAATTGAAACCAAAATGCCTCGATGTCCCTTCAACTTCATGTGTGAAAAAAACACTAACTATATGTAGGCTAAACCACTACAACGGTTATAAATCCAACACTAATGGTTACAAAAGCACCGTGGTCACTGCGAAACTGCCAATATATGCATACCAGTAGTTTCACAACCATGAAAAGGCATCTAACTTCTAAAGGCCATAAATTTTGCATAGGGACTCGAAATCACATGCCTTTTTTTTTGAAAATGCATAATTTTTTAGGAGGAATCCAAATATGTACTCTACATATACTTTTGATAATAGCCATATGATTTTTAATCTCTTAAAAAAAAAACTAGCTATTTTTCGGGCACAAATATTCTTGTTTGATAATCGATTGTCTTATTGAATTGAATTATCTACTTGATCCAAATTTTTGATCATACACCCTAAATTTGAAGGTTTTTAGTTTCACAAAACTATACAAAAATATGAGGATTTTCCTTTTATTTTCTCAAGTGGGACACCAATCTTGTCATTATTTTGGATTTTACCTTGTTCCTCTCTCTTGGAGAGTGAGTTCCCAACTGTGAAACTTGTAAACCCCAATTGATGAAAGATTCCATGACTACTTCCAAACTTCCAACTGACATTCTTGCACTCTTAGGTGGATTGGTCTTCCTTGTGACTATTCCTCTTAGCCCCTTTGTTATGATACACATACTTGTAGGCTATAGTGAATATCTTTGTAAGGAAATGCTTATAAAACATCCTCCTTGTTGCTCATAATGATTTCAACAAGTGAAGAAAATATATCGCATTATGTAGATGGTGTTACAATAAATCACCATGTTTACAAAATTTTCATTATCTTAAGTCTTAAAATTCAAAAATGCAACATATATGGATTGGAAACATACAATTCCATTTACAAAGTTTATCATATCTTGAAACCAAAGTTTGCATCAAAACAAAAGCAACATACATTGAAGGAAACATATTCAATGAAGGAACATGGATGTCAAAACATACATCCATCACAACTAACAATATTCTTGTGGAGTGCTACTTACTATAGACGTTTTCTCACCTTATACCAATGCCACTTTGTATCCATTCATGAAAGAACCCTTGGGCTCATAAGCTTGCTACAAGATGCCCAAAAACATTCCATACCCATTATTGTCATACCAAAACATGTTTTTGAGAATTCCCTGCAACCTTATTCCATGTGCATACAATAATTCAAAAGCATGCCATAAACTCACTACAATTATTTAAGGTTATCATGTGCATACCAAAACCAACAAGAACATGAGAATATTGAAAAAGATACAATCTATTTGATGCAATGGGTTGTTCTTAAATGTGCTTCTCAAACTAATTATACAATTGTTGTATATCCACTCTTAATGAGTGACATTCCTCCATACTCTCTCATATAAATTGGGTGAGCATGCTTCTTTCAACAATGTAACATAACAAGCAATATGAAGGTGTTTACATATGCATGTTAAATAACATCGTAGTAATGCAAATCAAAATAATGATTGATCTATTACCATGTTTACCTCTTGGCAATGGTGATGAGTGCTCCTCTATGGGATGATTTCACTTCATGGCTTCTTCCTTACACAGGTAGGCTTCTTTTGCTACCTCTTGCTTTGGAAGTACTTGATCAACTTCTTCATTTGCTACCTCTTGATTTGTAGGTTCTTGAATGACTTTCCTATTGTTTGTAGATGCCTCTTCCTTCTCGGAATTCTCCTTGCAATTCTTTGGGCAAAGTTATGTATGAGGCTCCCAACATTTTGCATGCCAAATCCCATTCAATTTGCAATGAGTGTAATTATTATTGTCCATTATCTTGGACAACATGCCCTTCTTATCATTCTCCACATTCTCATTTGGATAGTGATCCTTACAACTTGCATCCTTCATCTTGAAGGCAGGCTTCTTTTGGGTGGATTTCCTCTTCCAACACATGGCCACATAATGGCTATCCATTCCACATAAATTACATGGATATGTATACCAATAATTTTGTGCTATGAAACCACTCTTCTTACATTTGAATCAAACAATGGAAGATTTGTTCTTTCCATACCTTATTGGGATGTCCTTTGTGCAAACATGATGAGGGGGTAATGCATTACCTCATCCTTTGGGATGTTCATCTCTCCTTGGAGATTCTTTGCATTATTTTTTTATGATTTTCCCATTATTAAAAGGTTTCCCCCTTCTTAGTTCCATCTTTCATTCACTCACATGGTCATGGAGTGACAATGTGTTATCTCCTTCTTCACGAAGCTATTGTCCTCTTCTTGGAGACTCTTATTTGGTCCTTTGAGGTGGAACAATGCTACCTTCCTCATCATGAGAGACTTGCTCATTATTTTGAGAATCAAACTCCTCATTAGATTTGACAAAATAAATTACGTCACTCCCTTGCATGGGTTATTTTTGTAGAGCTAGTGGATTGGTGATGCAGGAATATCCAGGTTCACATCCAATCTTGCATCAATAAAATATATGTTAGTTTAGGAAATCCATCTAAGCATTATGTTGTGCAAGTTTCTTATTGCATGTCTTGTTGTAATTTTATGCAAGTCCTTTGTGTTGTGCAAACCTTGTTTGTGTTGTTTTTGCGCAAACCTTCTTTGTATTGTTTTTGCACAAACCATCTTTGTGTTATTTATGTCACATTTGTGCACGTGAGTTTAACATAGATATGTGCTCCCTATGAGTGCACTTGTGTTTATAATGTCACGCCCATCTTTTGTTGCGCATAATTGTATCTATTTCTTGTCTAAATAAACTTATGAAGTTTTGCACAAGAATTTATATAAATTTGTTACTCCAACATAGTAGTGTGGAGATTTACAGTGTCTTTCTATTGATTTGTGATATATCTTGAGCAACAAGGCATTTAGTAGAGTTGGTTCTTCATTAAAGAGGTAGCTAAGTGGATGAGGTTTTTCTTAGGGAAACTGGATCTTCATCATGTAGGTTTTACATGGAATTGTAATTCATTTAGAAAACTTGCAATAAAGTGTAGTATCATTCTTGAGTAGACAAAATAATCACGGTGTAAAGGTTTTCATGGTAATTGATGACTATAAAGTCATGATTTTGTGCAACTTTCTTTAGGTATAATGTACAAGCCTTTCTCCTCCCATATCACAACACATAAATGGTACTCGAGAAAGCTCCAAGTGAAATTAAAAATAAATTCAAAAAATTTACTAGACATCCAACCTAATATAAAGAGACTTTACACAAATGGCATCTGCTAATTCAGGGCTTCCCCTTACAAACCTTTTTTCCCAAACATGAATGATTGAAATGAAAATGTTTAGAGTCTTTTCAAACCATATATTTGTATTAGCAACAAATAACATGCAGTCAATGAAAATATTGGTAGCTCTAATGAAACAATGCCCATAGGCAACCTCAACTGATCCCTCACCTAATAAATGGTGCATAAACAAATTTGACTGAGCCTTAATCAAATCAATGGACCAAAGTCAACTTCAACTAATCCTTAACAAAATGTTATCCCCACGATACCTCAAGAGAGGATTTTTAATAATATCCCATCTCGAAGAGCTATCTCGACTGAGGATTTCATCAATCCAAAAGTATAATAGCATGTATAAGTAATCATTTTCATTTATGAACTAAAATATTAGTCAACAACAATAATAAAAGTTAAAACACAACCACCAACAAACAATCAAAAAGGTCAATTGACACTCGGTTTTGGTCAAAGAATGAGCCTTCTAATTAATACAACTCTCTTCTTTGTCCAATCAATCAATCTGCTTTTCTCAAAAGCTCTTCATCAAAAAATATTTTTCAAACTCAAACAAACCCTTAAACATTTTTATTTGTCTAATCATTCTGTTTACTCTACTTTGCAAAGCTATGCTTTAATTTTCAAGTTTCTTAACATTCCTCTTAGGCTTGAACTGGTACAGCATAAGTCTCATTTCTCAAAAATGTGACTCTTTTATACTTGATATTAATTTCCAGTCATTCAAAGTCTTCCTTGACAAGAAGTTCTACAGTAAAATGAATAATTGATAGAGCTTTGTTTCTATTTACTGCATATGTAGAAGAAGTGCCTCAATTCTTGTCATCTTGCAGCATGAATATAATTGTACATGGCTAAATTACCAGCATAGGTTTGGGTACATATACTGGTACGTGGTTTGGGTACAGGGGTTCGCTATTTTCTTTTGGGACATATACTTGTATTGTTTTCAGGGAAGATGGGAAGTTTAGTGTGTTGTGCTGAAATGTTGTCATACATTGTAAGTGTTGTTGGTTTGGGCAGGTAAAGGGAAGACTTGTTTTTTTATGATGAGATGCTCCATGGAGCTCTCCTTGATCAGAGAGAACTTTTTTTATTGGTTGAGACAATATTATTGTCTAATGCCATGGGATCTAATAATCTTGGAAGTTTGTAGACTATCTCTTGATAATCATGTCTTGGGAGATATTCATTACATATACAAAAATAAATAATGCCAATGAATCACTACTATTAAAAATCAACATTCTAGAATGGGAGGGATGGATTTTCCATATCCTACTAATATGAAATCATGTTCGTGTGTTGGTGGGGATGATTTATCTGGGCTCTGATATCACTATTGTATGTTGCATTTCCTGTACTTACATCTATATGTTGGAGAGAGAAAACTAAGCATAAATTTTTACACTAGAGTCATTTTCATTGCTGAGCACAAAGCATATATTCAGCTCTGGATATTTCAGCAGACAAGGGTTGTTTCGTGTACAACTTTATCTAGCAGACAAGGCCAATTTTATGGACAAGTGTGGTTTCATGTTAATTTTAGCAGTTATCAGCTTCGTTCAACTTGACATAGCTGATCTGATTGCTTATCCACATGTTCGTTGCATTTGGAGAGGCATCAAGGTTATATTCTTCATTTTGTTTTCTTTGTTTACTTGTTCACCTTATATGATTTAGAAGATCTATGATTGCTGGATCATGATTACTACCAAGAGAATTCATTTTACATTCCAACCCAAATGTTGTGTCATCTGCCTTTCCTAGCCCATTTAGATGAAGGCAAAGGGAGAAAAGTAGTGAGCCCGAAACAAACAAATTGATTAGTGCAAATTTGATTTTGTTGTGTTTTGTTGGATAAGAGGCAGAGGTAAAAAAAAATAGAAACATAGAGCTGCTGCTCTATTTAAATTTTATATTAAATAGACAAAAACAGAGCATTTCATATGCTAAGTCCAGCACACTGAAAAATAAAACATGTATATTTCTGTTTAAACAGAGCTTCAGCTCTTCCATACACAAAATTAAGAAAAAATAGGGCAGCTTCTTTTATCTATAAAAACAGAGCAATTTTTTTTTTTAACTCTTTGCGAACACACTAATTCAAACAACACACAGTCTTCCTTATTTTCTACGGTGAAAGGAAGACCATACTCCTAATAACTTCTCTGCAGAAGAAATTAATTAGATAGAAAGGTGAAGGGACTGCAAAAGTATGGGCAGAAATACATAATAATGAAGATAGGATAGCAGCATATGCGAGAGTTGAATAGAGGCATGGAGATAGACAGATCAATCCTTTAGAAGGACTTCAACATTTATGAGAAAATAGTGTTTTGTTTGATGCATTCATTGAAGGTAGTTGGGATTACATTCCAACACTCCCCCTTAATCACAACTACTGCCATCTAGAACTCCCAAACGATCTCTCAAATATTCAAAGCTTTCTTTTCCCAGTGGCTTGGTGAAGATATCTGCATACTGATCTTGAGACCTACCAAAAACCAAAAAGATCTCTCCATTGTTAATCAACTCTCTAATGAAATGATATCTTGTGTCTATATGTTTGCTTTTCTTGTGAAAAACTGGATTCTTTGACAATGCTATAGCTGAGTTGTTGTCACAATAGATCTTTGTTGCTTCTTGTTGTTCTTGCCTGAAATCTTTTAACATTCTTCTCATCCAAACTGCTTGACATGATGCACCTATGGTTGCTACATACTCTGCTTCAGCTAATGAAAGCGTAACTATTGGTTGTTTTTTTGAAGCCCATGAAACTACACCTATTCCAAAATGAAAAACATAACTGGAAGTGATCTTCCTATCATCAATGCTTCCTGCACAATCACTATCTGTATATCCAATCAGCTTGAACTCATTTGAATTTGCATATTGAATGCCATAGTTCCTTGTTCCACTCACATATCAGAGAATTCTCTTTCCTGCTTGCGAATGAGAGTCCTTTGGAGTCTCCATGAACCTTGAAATGAGACTAACTGCATACATTATGTCAGGTCTTGTGGCTATTAAGTACATGAGGCTACCAACAAGCCTTTTATACAAAGTTGGATTAATGTTGCCTCATTTATCATGCTTGCTTAATTTCAGTCCTGTGACAATTGGTGTTGGAGCTGATTTGTAATTTGTCATGTTAAACCTTTTCAAAATGTCATTTGCATACTTAGATTGGGAGATGAATATGACATTACCATTCTGATTTACCTCAATGCCAAGAAAATACTTCATGAGGCCTAAATCAGTCATTTCAAACTCCTTTTTCATAGCTCCTTTGAACAAATCAATGCCAAATCACCCGTGAATATCAAATCATCAACATACAAGCAAACAATTATGATCTCACCTTGCTCATTCATCTTGGTATACAATGTAGGCTCATTGCTGCACCTATTGAAGCCATTTTGCAAAAGATAGGAGTCAATTCTACTATACCAAGCTCTTGGGGCTTGCTTGAGTCCATAGAGTGCCTTTTTCAGTTTGTAAACTTTGTTTTCTTGACCCAAAATCTCATACCCAGGCGGCTGCTCCATATAAACTTATTCTTCAAGGTAACCATTCAAAAAGGCTGATTTTACATCCATTGGGTAAACTGGGCACTTGTTTTGAGCTGCTATTGCAAGTATAGTTCTCACAGTGTCTAATCGAGCTACTGGAGCAAATGTCTCATTGTAATCAACCCCAAGCTGTTGTGAATATCTTTTTGCCACTAGTCTCACTTTATGCTTTTGCACATCACCATTTGCATCTAATTTGGTTTTGTAAACCCACTTCACTCCTATAAAATCCTTGCCTTTTGGAAGGCTCACTAACTCCCATGTTTGATTCTTTTCTATTGCATCAATGTCATCATCCATTGCATTTACCCATTTTGCATCCTTAATTGCATCTTCATAATGAATAGTATCTTCTACTTGTGAATAAAATGCAAAGAGAGAAATCAGACCAGCATTGTTCTCACCTTCATTTTGATCATAAATGTCTCTTAAACTTCTTATTTTTTGTCTCCTCAAGCTTGCTAATGTAGGATTTGACATATCACTTGAACTTGGACTTGTGGAATGTGGACTTGATTGTCCTGCACCTTGATTGCCACTTGTAGATGGTGTTTGTTGTACATTTGAAGGAGTGGATGCTTGAATGCGTGGGGCTGTCCTTACACTTGATGATGGTGTCATTTGATGACCACTTTGTTGAGCCTAAATGGGTGTGGAAGGAGTCACATTTGATGGACTACCTGTTGGTGTAAAATCTTCTCTATCTTCTTGAGGTAAGTTGGCTGCAATATTGATTGTCTTCTCCAAACTTCCATCCCATGCTTCATCTTCTATGAATTGTACATCTCTGCTGATTATAACTTTTTTGGTTATTGGATTGTATAGTTTGTATGCCTTGGATTCATCACTATAACCAACAAATATACACTTTTCTCCCTTGTCCAATTTTCTTCTCAACTCATCTGGCACATGTGCATATGCCACACATCCAAATACTCTCATGTGAGCAACATTATGTTTTCTTCCTATCCATGCTTCTTCAAGAATCATATTATTCACACTCTTGGTTGGACATCTATTCATAATGCATGTTGCACAAGCTATAGCTTCACCCCAATATTCATTTGACAAATGCTTTGCTTTCAATATGTTTCTTGCCATTTCCATGATTGTTCTATTTTTTCTTTCAGCTACCCCATTTTGTTGAGGTGTGTACCTGGTTGTGAATTGCTTGTGAATTCCATGATCTTTACAAAAATTTAGAAATTCATTTGATATGTATTCATCACCTCTGTCTGTTCTTAATGCTTTGATGTAGTACCCACTTTACTTCTCAACAAGTTCCTTGAATTGACAAAAGAAATCAAACACTTCTTTCTTTTGCCTTAGAAAGTAGACCCATGTTTTCCTTGAATAGTCATCAATGAAAGTCAAAAAGTAGAATCTTCCACCAATTAATGGTGTTTGCATTGGCCCACATAAATCTGAATGAACAATTTCTAAGGGTGCCTTTGCTCTAATTGACTTGCCAGTTGGAAATGCCTCTCTATGTTTCTTTCCCAAGATACATCCTTCACATACTCTTTCTGGTTTTTCTATTAATGGCAAACCCTTTACCATACTCTTCCTATGCAACAAATCTAGACCTCCAAAGTTGAGATGCCCAAATCGTAGATGCCATAACCAATTTTCATCTTTCATTTATGCTTGAAAGATGGTTTGTGTAACTACTACAACCTTTTCTTTATCCTCTTGTGGGTTCATTATGGGCTGTGCTTGAGCATATTCCACATTCAAATCTGGCTTAATCTTTAGGGGAAACATTCTATTGTTTGTCATTTACACTTTAGCAATAAGCTGATTACTTGGAAATTTATCTAGAATAGTGCATTCTTTGTTTTTGAAGAAGACTCTATACCCCTTTTGAACAAGCTGCCCAATACTCAATAGATTGTGTTTTAGACCAGGTACAAAATACACATCTAAAATATACTTTTTCTCCCCCTATTTAGTTAGAATGTTGATATTTCCTTTGCCCATAACTGAAACTTTGTTGTCATTACCCAATGTGACATATGATTTTACACTTTCATCTAAACTTGAGAACATTTCTAAGTTCCCTATCATATGATTGCTACAACTTGAGTCTAAAACCCATACATCCTTCTAATTTTCTTATGCTACATTGCATGCTATGAACATATTTCTCTGATTTTGGTTTTCTCTTGTAAAGTTTGCATTTTGTCTGCTAAAATCAGATTGTTTTTTCTTACATTCATTTGAATAATGCCCATATTTCTTACAATAATGACATTAGATTTGAAATTTGTCATACCTTTGACCATGTGGTTGATTTTGAGATGGGTTTGGGCTTGAGTTTTGGCTACTGCCTCTTCCACTTGAGTTTGATGGGCTGCTTCTTCCACCTCTATAAGAATTCCTTCCTCTACCTCTGAAATTCGATCTTCCTCTGGCTCTACCATAGTTGATTAAAGCTTGTGTCTTGAATGCATGCTCTAATGATGAATTTGCTGACCTGCTTAGTCTATGCTCATGTGAGATGAGAGATGCATGGAGCTCATCAACTAAAAACTGTGAGAGGTTCTTTGTTTCCTCTATGGTCACAACTATGGATTCAAACCTTGTGGGTAAACTCCTTAAAATATTTTCAACAATCCTAGTATCTTCAAGTGTCTCACCATGAGATCTAATTTGATTAACTAAACCCATCACTTGTGTGAAAAAAGTGTCTATTGAATCTGAATCCTTCATGAAGATTGTTTCAAAATCCCTTCTCAACATTTGTAACTTAGTTGTCTTAACCTTTGCCATGCCTTGATATGTTGTTTGAAGAATATCCCATGCCTATTTAGACTTTGTTGCTGCTGCAATCCTTGGAAAAATGCTCTCATGCACTGCTTGAAATATGTAAAAGAGAGCTTTAGAGTCCTTATTTCTATTATCCCTCAACATATCTTTCTCTGCTTGAGATAGAGCATTGTATGATGCTGCATCTGGGGGTTCTGGAAAGCCATTCTCTACAAGATCCCATATGTCTTAAGAATAAAAGAGTGCCTTCATTGTTATGGACCAATAATCATAATTGTTCACATTGAACTGTGGGATTTGAGGATTTGTTAAATTTATGCTTGTGCTTGCCATTGTTGACTGTGTATACCTTTGCCTTGAAAAACTTTGTTGGAGCTCTTTGTTGATGAAGTCATTTGCACTAATAACCTTTAGCTTTAATAAAACTTTCTTTTCAAGAGCAACCTTTGGCTCTAATACCATTTGTTGGATAAGAGGCAGAGGTAAAAAAAAATAGAAACATAGAGCTACTGCTCTATTAAAATTTTATATTAAATAGACAAAAACATAGCATTTCATATGCTAAGTCCAGCACACTGAAAAATAAAACGTGTATATTTCTATTTAAACAGAACTTCATCTCTTCCATACACAAAATTAAGAAAAAATAGGGCAGCTTCCTTTCTCTATAAAAATAGAGCAAACTTTTTTTTTTTACTCTCTGTACACACACTAATTCAAACAACACACAATCTTCCTTATTTTCTATGGTGAAAGGAAGACCATACTCCTAATAACTTCTCTGCAGAAGAAATTTATTAGACAGAAAGGTGAAGGGACTGCAAAATTATGGCCAGAAATACATAATAATGAAGATAGGATAGCAATGTATGGGAGAGTTAAATAGAGGCATGAAGATAGAGAAATCAGTCCTTTAAAAGGACTTCAACATTTATGAGAAAATAGTGTTTTGTTTGATGCATTCATTGAGGGTAGTTGGGATTACATTCCAACATGTTTCTCCTCGTAATGCAGTTTTCAAGGAAGCAATATTCGAGTGGTTAAGTTTTGTGACACTGCAATTTGAAGCTTTTATATTAATGGGAGGGGTTTAGCGTGGAACCTTTTATGGATCAAGATAAATAGGGTTTATTAGCTATGTTTTCTTTCATTTTCACAAGAGATTTTGATTTTGTGAGATGTTGATGCAAATGTAGAAAATATGGCAAACAATGTGATATATTGTTAACTCTTTACATATGGCTATTGGGCACAAAGGATTTTGTGAGAGATTGGTGGTTATGTTACCATTTTCAAATGATAAGGACCTCCATGTTTGTGTGGATCATTTGGTGAAGTTTCCTATATCCTATAGGTTTACTACCCCCAATTCAGTTTGAGAAGATTTTGCATTTGAGTTATTCTATAGCCATGGAGGGTTTTTGGACTTCATAGAATGTGACTTTTATTGTTCCCTAGCTTCAAGATCTGCATGTTGTGGGTTACCTACAATTAAGGTTGATGTTGTAATAAATGGGAAGGCAATGTTGTGGTGTTCCACAAAGATCATAAGGAGTTTGTGCTTATGAAGTTATATCAATGTATCTAAGTGTAGCAAAACATTTGTGGGAATATAGTGCTTATAATGCACTATAATGGATAATTGAATCACATAATTGAAGGGTACATAATTTTGTATGGGCGGATATTCAAGATAGTGGTGGCTGTTTCAAAACAAAGTAACCCAAATCTTGGAGTTAAATATGCCGAGTGGTGGAAAATCTACAGAGTTTTCTCATTTTACATCAAACTTTGTATTTTGTGATTTCATTTTTATTCATTTGATTTTTTAATCTAGTTTCCCTTTAAGACCCCAACTCTATAAAAATATGACAAAATAAAAATATGAATCTTCCTTTTGGGCTTTTGAAAGTCTATCCCTGCTATGAAATCAAATTATATAATTCCCAATGTATATAAAAGAAACATGTTGGGAATAAGCTATGCATAATAAAATAATACAAGGGAGATATATGTTTTATGAACTTTATATATACAGTTTTATGTAAATTTTTAATTGAGTTCTAAAGAAAGAGAGAAAAGAAACTCAATACAGGTATGGTTGAAAAACCTATTTGATTGTGCATGCATTGAATCAAAAGTTTGTGAAGAGATCCTTTTAACTTGGGAGGAAGACCTATCTTACCAAAGTTGATTGGGTAGGTGATTGATGCAGTTACCCTATTGGTGAAATCTGGCTTGATTTGAGCAAAGTAATAGTACCTAAGAGCTTGGTTGGGAGGCAAAAACAAGATAGCTCCCAATAAGATGGTTGATGCTTGATAACATTGATGATATTGATTGACCTATAAAATAAAAATCCTAGATGCATGAGCTCCTAATAATTATTTCCGATGCATTTGACCTCCCAACCCTCTCTCTCTTATAGGCACAAGCAAGAGGTGGAAGTGGGTCATCTAAATATAATTTATGCATGCAAAATCTTGAAACACAAATTAGACAAGGTTATATTTATAAATGGGTCAATGGAGCTTGCATGCTCTTGGCTAAAAGGTTGATCCTTACCATTGACGGTCAGGGGTTCCCAAAGCTGACCATCGACGATTAAGGTCCATAAGAATAGGGTTTAGAAGGTCAGGGTTATTTAGTTAGGTGAAACTGAGTGCAGAGTGATTGGTTTAGGTCTGATAGGTGTAGGTTAGTCCCAAGGGGGTCCTAGGGTAGGCATAGGGATATTTCAACATTCAAAAGCGTAGGTGTGTAGATTTTTGATGTCTACATTTTGCCCCTTTTTGTTATGCAATTTGCATGAATGAGATGCAAAATAAAAATGGAGTATGGGTCAAGGGTCTGGTTGCCCCGAGAATGGAAGGAGGTGTTCCCCCTCAAATTGAGATTTAGTGAGGTGAAGTTGAAGTGGGTACGAGTTTGATAAGTGGTAAATGGTGAGCCATAGAGTGGTGACATGAGGTCGAGCATTTGAGATGAAAACTTGTGCATAAAATGTAACAAAATATGTGATAGCCAAGATCACACATATACTAGGTTACCATAGTTGGTGAAAATAAGGGTTTGTACCAAGAAGGACAAGTGATAAGTGAACCATGTGACTATTTGTAGGTGCGACAGCTAGGAACATTCATAAATGTAAGTATTCTAAGTAATTTTTGTGTTTCCATTGGGTATCCAAGGCAAGAAGTACTCCCATAGAAACATAAATGGGTCAAGTGTCATGGGTATCCAAGGTAGGAAGTGCTCTCGATGAGACACAAGCAGGTCGATATGCGTGAGGTGGCATAAAATGCAAAAGGGGTCAACATGGCAATGTTTTCACTGAATCAAAGGACCAAGCAATAAGTGTTGCTAAATTGTGCACCAGATGGGTCAAAATAGACTAACGGTGAGGTGATGAGGTGGTTGGGTTGGTGGAAGAAAGGCATCTCTAAAGTAGGCAAGAGCCTAGTGTAGTTATGTTAGGATTTGGTAGGTTGTAGGTAAAAATTAGAATTGGGGGTTTAAAGGGTTCCC
The DNA here is from genome assembly GCA_037957365.1 of Torreya grandis. NCBI lineage: Eukaryota > Viridiplantae > Streptophyta > Pinopsida > Cupressales > Taxaceae > Torreya > Torreya grandis. The sequence goes on along the minus strand of JARHVA010000015.1, from coordinate 2,505,556 downwards.
TGACCATCGATGGTCAGGGTCCCTAGAAGGTAATCATCAACGGTCACCCTAACCATTGATGGTCAGGGGAAACCCTAAAAATATGAGGAGTAAAAGTAAAAAACAAAAGTCATTTTGTCATTATTATTGTTTCATTATGTTTGATCGAGCTCTGGTGATTTTGGTGCTTTGTGAGGAAGTTATTTCCTAAGGTGTGTGTTACTCATTGGCCAGCAGCATGTGGGTGATTGCATGGGTCCAGGATACAGGGAACATGAGGACATGGTCGAGCACCTACTCATAGGCTCAGACCATAGAGGAGGTCATGGAATGAAATAAGGGGTGCATTTAAATGGGTAGTGTAGTTTGATTTTGTTGTTTTGAATTTGCTTTGGGTTGGGTAGGTGTGAAAATTGTTATTTTGACATGTATGCCCTAAGTAGGGTTTTTAGAGGTTTTAGTCAAAATGGTGGGTAGAGTGTCAAATTTACAGGGTAGGTAGGGTAATTGGGTAGCATGTTAGCTAGGTAGGGTACTTAATTTAGTGTATTTTAATTTTGTTAACTATTTTGGGCCTTGGGGGTTTTGGGGTTCCAACCATGAAACACCCATAGGTGACCATCGATGGTCAAGTCTGACCATCGATGATGGACACCCTAAGAACTAGGGGTCCCCAATCATCAATGGTCAACATGACCATTGGTGGTTAGCTAACATAGGGTAGGGTTTCTAAAAGTGTTTAGGGCTTAGGTATGGTATGCAGGTTTAAAGTTTAACAGTTAGGGTTAAGATAGGTGGTTAGGCTTGAATATTAGTCAAATAAGTTGGGTACAAAGGGTAAATGGGTTGTGGTTATGGTTAGGTCAAATAGGTTAGGGTTAGGGGCACATTTAAAAGATAGGGTAGATGAGACCAATTAAAGTCTAAGCCAAGCTTTTTGATTTGATGCAGGCTTGAGAGCAGATCCAGATGCACAACTAGGTGTTATTCATCTTTCATGTGCTTATCAAGGGGTTGACTATGGATGATAGGGTGCATATGGAGGAGGTAGGGCTAAGAGCGATGAGGCACTACCAGTATGTGCCTAGGGATGCATCGATGATAATAGCACTCATCGAGAGATGGGATCTTACTAATAATACCTTCTTATTGTTGATTGGAGAGATGATTATTCTCCTAGAGGATGTATATAGGATCACTCAACTCCCACTATATGGTGAGGTAATTAACTAGATAAAGTAAGAGGAGCGAGATGAGTATGTTAAGTATTTATATGAAGATAATAGTGGCTAGGTTTGGTAGTATTCTGGAGGGTTTAGCTACACAAAATTATACGTGAGGGCCCTCAAGGAGAGGAAACTTATGATGATGTTGATGATCATGGTTATTTGCTTTGGGCTCCTAAATTCTAGTAGCAAGAGATTTCCTTATGTATTGTTGGTTGTATTGGTGGATTTATTGCTTGGGAGGACTATTTGGTTAGGTCCCAATTTTATTGGTTCAGATTTATAAGGAGTCGTGGGGATTCAAACACCACAGGAGATATGGTATCAGTGTCGACCTAGTTATTCATTGCTAGGCTTATGAGCACATCTGGGTGTTGTGACCAATGGGATTACCATAGGTAGGGTATACATAGATCAAGTTCCCTATTAGATTCATGAGATGGAAAGATGATGTGCTTACATTAGGGGTAGGTAGTGGAGCACATGATGTTGATTGGTTCAAAGGTGCCCTAGGTGCATTGGTAGTTGGGGATATTACCTAGAGACCATATCTATAGTTTTCCATCTGCCCAAGCTACAAGAGGCAAACCCTCGCTATACAGAGTTATAGGTGGATCATGGGTCACCGAGAAGGTGAGGTTGAGTTGATTCCATTCGACCACGTGTGGCACTAGTTTGGATTGCTATAAGGTGTATCAGGTCCACATCCATGATATAGGAGGTATGACTCAGAGGTTCAGTTATCAGTGCCCCAGCCTACTCAAATAGTTTTAGATGGTGGTTTTGAGGATCTGTCTATTAGGGCTCATATGGATGATGTAGGGTACGTAGATGGTTATATGGTTTGGTACCATCTGATCTATGTAGTGGAAAACATTGGTGGAGATGATGAAGGGGTGAGGTCGATGGATGTAGATCCAGCCAATTAGGATAAATAGGGAGGGGTGGCATTAGATTTGACCCAGGCTTAGATACAAGTGTTGTAGGGATAAGTGGCCTCACTACAGGGCCAGATCACCATATTATAGGGTCAACTTGCCACCATTACAGGTGAGAGAGACCTACTCATATAGAGGGTTGGACCAGGTATAGCAGTAGGAGGAGGACCACCAGACACAGCACCTTGAGCACATTATCTATCTACCATGGTAGAGTTTAGATATTATGAGGTGATGGTATTAGACTAACTACCCCAGGATATGAGGTATGTAGAGTACAGAGGGAGTTTGGTCGATGGGCCATCGATAGCTACTTCAAGTCAGTGGAATTCTATAGTGGGTCAAGTAAGGGTCTCGAGGGGACTAACACCAAGTATAAGTATAGATGTAAGTATAGGTACAAGTGTGGCTAGTAGTAGTGGTGTAGGACCTTGTGTAGGTACAAGTGGTGGCAGTGGTAGTGGTTCCCTATGACCATGTTCAAACATGTTTTGGTAGATGTATACTATTTTGCTACCAGCTTGTGTGTTGATGTAGTGAGATGTATATGTTTTTGAGAGGGATGATACATTGTTCCATGTATTATTTTTTGATGACTCAATGTATATGATGTATGGTTTTCAATGTTATGTATGATGGATGCTTATGGTTTATGTGGTGCTCATGTTTATGATTATGGTTATGGATTTTGGTTCTTGACTTGTGGTTTATGAAGTTAATGTTTTGGTTAGTATCTTAGGCATGTGATGTTAGAAAGATAGTTATGATGTTGTGATTTTGTTCATGGATATGATAGGATGTGTTATTGATGGATGTATGTTATATGATAATGTAATGGATTTTTTATGGTCATATAGATGGAATGTTAAATGGTATATGCTATAATGTCTTGCTCATCGACATGGTTTATGCTTATATTAGTGTAATGAGATTCTCATAGGCTCATATGATGTGATAATTATAAATGGATAGGTTGATGTGTATGGTCTATTGTGATATGCTTACATTGTGTTTGGCACATAAAGAGATAGATGGTATTGATTGTTGACATAGTTGATAATGTTCACGCTTTTGATGTGATGGTTGTTGTTCACGATCATAGAGGTAGAATGTTAAAGATGAAAATACATGAAGTAAGTAGGTGACAAACTAGATGTGTAGGAAAGCGATGAGAGGTATATCCACATGAACTGATAAAAGATAAGAAAAAAGAACACAATGCCTTTTCATTAGTAAGAATTGACATGAAACCCAAAGTTGGATTGGCCTAGTGCAAATAAGCCTTTCAGATGCTTTGCATTAGCATGCTTATGTTGATAAATAGGCATCTTGATCACAGTGTGTCAAGTAAGCTCATAGTCTTATGCATATGATATGTGGAGGGGGAATGGGTGAAACTGGAACTATTAGTGAGACTAGCATTCCCTTTTTGTTGATGCAGGAAAATGCACCCAGTGGCAGGAAGTCGAACTCCTACCTTCTCCTCGCAACATGGAACTCCCCTCTTGCCTATGGGACTGGCGAAGCTGGAGGGGAGAGTCTCTAGATAAGGGCTAGCTCCCTTTGATGCATCATTTTTGTTTCAGCAAGTGCTAATACAGGTATATACAGCTATATAATGGAGGGGGGATGAAAAGGGAAAGGAGATTGCAGGAAAACAAACTATTCTAAAGAGGTGATGGACCAAAATAAGTTGACCTTCCCACATCCACACTCAGGATCAGACAAAAACAACATACATACACTCAGACTTGGTAGAAAGACCAGGCTACAAGAAAATGATAGGGAGGTTCTTATGAAAATGAAGGAATAGGGACTCACCAAGATGCTCTAAAATACATACTGTAAGTGACTTCCTCTGTTCTATACTTCCAAATAGAGCTCTTCTCCTGTCAGCTATAGAAAATGGTGCTTTGTAGATAACTAGTGTGTTGGTGTTGAACCTGTGAGAGCATCAAAAGACAATGACTGAACACAAATTAACACTCAGGTCATACACATAATATCCATCCAAGAAGAGGTAAAAAACTGTGTTTATTGATTTAGGTGGAAATTTTAGCAAGGCTACACCTTGTAAAATGTGGAAGATGATTACAAAATGACCAATTCGTAATGTTATATGGAAAAAACCAAAGAGGCTCATTTGGCGCTCCATTTTTGCAAGTGGGTTATCGCGTGCTTTTTCATTGGGAAGAACAAGTCGCTTAGGACATTTAATGAACTGCCCCTTTTGTCTGTTCAAAGTCTACCTTTCTTGGTCAATACACGGTCTGCCTATCCATTAAATGTAGAATGGATAAATCGGTTGTATTACTTAGATGTTTGCATCCCCAATGATCAATTCGCTGGCACTATTCCACCTGCCAGAGTCACTTCTCAAATTGGTGCTTTCTCTTTTCTCCATTTTGTCTCTATCTGGCTCATTTGGCCCCTAGGGTGAACATCTTGGTGGGTCGCTTCATTTTGGGCACCTTTTTGGTTAGCGCTCTCTTTGTTTTAAACACAAACGGCCACCTCGCTTTGCTAACTTTGACAGTTTCTAGGACGTCCTCGTCCCTGCTGGCTTCTCTATGGCTTGTTGTTCTTTAGCACCCTCCCAGGCACTCTTTTGCCTTGTATACTTCGGCAGGTCCTTTGGATGGTCTCTCGAGTCCTTGTGGACTTTTGTTCGTAGACATTTCCCCACAGACAAAAAGTCCCCAAAAATTCTCTTGGGCTTGTTTGCTTTGTATATCTCACAGGCTTTTGTCTGCGGACATTTTCCCGCAAACAAAAAGTCTATGGAATTCTCCTCGCCCGGCTTTAGACTTTAGACGGCCTGCCCAAATTTAGACCTTACCCATATTTTTCTTTTGAAGTGCTTACCCTCCACAAGGGTAGTAAACTTGGACTAGGCCGATGAACCAAAGGCCAAACCAATAAACTAGGCCTGTCTGACGTTGAAGATGGACGAACCGAACCGAAGAACCATGGTATGAACTGTGTAGCCTGAAATTTTTTTTTTTTGAAAAGCAAGGGGAGGAGGTGACCACAATTTTTCCTATGGGTAAAATTGGTCAACAGATTGGTGACTCACAGGGGAAGCATGCCTACTATGCTCAGAACCCAATTGCCTTGTAGTCTGTTGGGCACGGAGTCAGATGCAACTATAACGAAAGTTAGCAACAACCCCAAAAGATTTGAGAATCAAACATGAAGCTTTACCCCACACACAAAGGGAAACACATAAGGCTAAAAACACTACCTGTGCAAACTGCACTTAGGGAAATCAGGAAAAGAAACTGAAAATAAACTACTATATACAACTAACCAGGAATGTTTGCCTCCCTCCTGGATCGAAAGGAAAATTTCTTAAGTTCCCTTCCTGGCAAGAAGACTTATGGTGCCAGGCAAGTAGCTAAATGAAAAGGGGATTTGGTGACTTGCTCCTCCTGCCTATCACCTAGTTTGGCTGGAATCTGAGTGGATCAGATTCAAACATGCCTCCAACATACATGTACTCTTCTTGTCCCTAGAGGCCTGTTGAATATTGGTTCTTCATATTGATGCTCCTCACCAAGAAATCAATGGTTACTAGCTCATCACTGTAAGCCCTTTGATCTGCACATTCCTTCTACAATATAACATGGTCCAGCCTATTTTCTTTTGCCTCGTTGAAAATCCTGTCAGACTCATCCCCTGCTTCCTCTTGGCCTTCTTGAAGAAGAGTGACTGTTGTGATGTCTGAAATGGAATCACAAACTAATTGCTCATCCCATAGAACATCACCTCTCTCTTCAAAACCTTCTTCTTCAAGGCCTTCCTCTGCATAGTCATCCTCATCATCAAAACAACAAGGAAGTTCATCAAACAGAGAGGAAGAGAGCTCACCATGTATTTGTTCCTCCTCGTATTGCTGGAACATCTACATATATGCAAGACCTGCATCTTCTCCACTACCGATAAGGTCTTTACAAGAAACATCAATGATGATTTCTTCTTCGTTGTCGCTCATGATAGCCTCTTGAAGAACTGCAGCTTGGATTTTCTGCTCCTCACTCGCCTCATGCATAACAGGTTCTTCCTTGAGAAGAGGTGAAGTGGAGAAAACATGTGGAAGAGGAGGCAGTCCTTGAGCTAGAATCGAATGATTCTCCTCCTTCCATTTGATCAACACTTCATCAATATTAGGTACAGCTTGATAACTCTCTTGAAAATGTGTAGGTGGGGTGTGTTCAGACATGGAATGTGCTGTTTGGTCTGAGCCATCCATCACACATTGGCTGAGGAATTTCTCTCTGGATTCCAACTCCACAATTTTCCCAGCCAGATCTTCTTGGAAATGCCTTTCCTGGAGGTCACCAACATTATCATGAGCAGGAGCAGCCTCAACTTCTTCAAGGTTTTGAAAAAAACCTTTCTCTTCCTCCACAGCCCCATGATTCTACTGTTTTCCCCCAGTTCGGGATCTCAGAATTGGGATTTTAATCCCGTGAATAGGAAGCAAATTTGTTTTCTCCAAGGTCATGGGGCTCCTCTGCAAGGTCTAGAAATTTTAACTCTCTTTCAAGAAGCAGCTTCAACCTAGCCTCTAAATCTCCAATTTGCTTGGTTAGGTTGTCCTGAAAGAGTATTTCTTGGAGGTCATCAGCATTATCCTCTTCAAAGCTCTAAGCTGGTCCCTGGCATTCCTTCCTCCAACTCAGAATCTGCGCATTATGCTGAAGGACTTGGGGAGGTTGGGGAATGCAAGGAAGAGACTATTGGTGCACTAGATGAGTCTTTAGAAGATGGACGCATTGGCTGGTATTCCCCCCAATGGAAAATTCACAATCTAAAGAGTTGAGAAGATTCATCTCCATGGGAGGTTGCTTTTATGTCATCTGGTGTTGGAAAGCCAAGCGCACGGGATTGAGATCGAATGCATTTGATGAGCTGGAGTGGGCAAGTGTTATCTGATAGAAAGGATTTGGTGCAAAAGAGGGGGTTTTCTTCAGGATAGGAGGGGGCACGCAAGGCTACCTTGAATAGATGGATTTCTCCATTTTGTTACCTCCTCCATGGATTGCAAGGGCTGAGCTTGCCTAAACAAATGGTCCTCTTTATACATCAGCTCATGCTGATATCTATACTGCTCTTCCAGCATGTTAATCTCCAATTCCAGTGCCATGTCCTTTATAGTTATAGGGCAACTAGGAGAGCTGCTTGAGGGGATTGCATAAATATCTGGAGCCTGATTATATTCACATGAAGGAAAACAAAACCCATGATTCTGTGCAAAAGGATTATACATACAAAAAAGATTTTTGAATGGCACCAGGCTACGCTTAACCAGCAAATTTAACTCAGAGTCGCCAAATGCTGAAAATACTCGATTTGTTGTAGCAAGACCAGCATCAATCCTGATACCTTACTGTGTTGTCAAACAAAGGTCCCACCAGGCATGCCAGAACTGTTGACGTAGGAAAAATGCACCCAGTGGCAGGAAGTCAAACTCCTGCCTTCTCCTCGCAACATGGAAACTCCCCTCTTGCCTATGGGACTGGTGAAGTTGGAGGGGAGAGTCTCTAGATAAGGGATAGCTCCCTTTGATGCATCATTTTTGTTTCAGCAAGTGCTAATACAGGTATATAAAACTATATAATGGAGGGGGGGATGAAAAGGGAAAGGAGATTGGAGGAAAATAAACTATTCTAAAGAGGTGATACACCAAAATAAGTCGACCTTCCCACATCCACACTCATGATCAGATAAAAACAACATACATACACTCAGACTTGGCAGAAAGACCAAGTTGCAAGAAAATGATAGGGAGGTTCTTATGAAAACATATGAACAGGGACTCACCAAGATGCTCTGAAATATATACTGTAAGTGACTTCCTCTGTTCTATACTTCCAAATATAGCTCTTCTCCTATCAGCTACAGAAAATGGCGCTTTGTAGATAACTGGTGTGTTGGTGTTGAACCTGTGAGAGCATCAAAAGACAATGACTGAACACAAATTAACACTCAGGTCATACACAGAATATCCATCCATTAAATACATGATTTGCCTATCCATTAAATGTAGAATGGAGAAATTGGTTGTATTACTTAGATGTTTGCATCCCCAATGATCAATTCACTGGCACTATTCCACCTGCCAGAGTCACTTCTCAAATTGACGCTTTCTCTTTTCTCCATTTTGTCTCTATCTGGCTCATTTGGCCCCTAAGGCAAACATCTTGGCAGGTCACTTCATTCTGGGCACCTTCTGGTTAGTGCTCTCTTTGTTTTGAACACAAACAGCCACCTCGCTTTGCTAACTTTGACGGCTTTTAGGACGTCCTCATCCCTGTTGGCTTCTCTGTGGCTTGCTATTCTTTAACACCCTCCTGGGCACTCTTTTGCCTTGTATACTTCGGCGGGTCCTTTGGATGGTCTCTCGAGTCCCCATGGACTTTTGTCCGCGGACATTTCCCCACAAACAAAAAGTCCGCAGAAATTCTCCCCGGCTTGTTTGCTTTGTATATCCCGCGGGCTTTTGTCCGCGGACATTTTCCCGCGGACAAAAAGTCTGTGGAATTCTCCTCTCCTGGCTTTAGACTTTAAACAGCCTACCTGAATTTGGACCTTACCCTGATTTTTCTTTTGAAGTGCTTACCCTCCGCAAGGGTATTGAACTTGGACTAGGTCGATGAACCAAAGGCTGAACCAATGAACCAGGCCTGTCTGAAGTTGAAGATGGACGAACTGAACCGAAGAACCATGGTATGAATTGTGTAGCCTGAAATGATTGTTTTTTCAAAAATCAAGGGGAGGAGGTGACCACGATTTTGCCTGTGGGTAAAATTGGTCAACACTTTTCATTATGTTTCTAAAGAAGTAGGATAAACAAGTGTATGTCCATATATAAAGTGTAGATTGATAGATGCAAGAAGTCTACTAAGGAGAGCCGATTGTAACTTTCCAAGACTATTAAATTTATGAGAGCCAATTGTGGCTTTCAAAATTCTATTGTTTTTGTTTGGGAGTTTTTGTTATTTTGAATTTGCTTTAGGATTGGGGAAGTTGATCGAAGTGGGAAGCTTCCAAGAAATTGCTAGCTTTGATAGAGGCTTTACTCATCCATCCTTCAAGGGAGTGGTCTAAGTTTACGTGCTCAGTTCAAATGCTTTTGATAGTTATCTTTCAAGGGAGCAGTCCACCTTACATTTGGCTTGGATATTTTTTTTAACAACTGTCCTTCAAGGGAGTAGTCTGTGAATTCTAAGAATGACCCATAGGTTGTTTATGACTTTTGATATTATTTTTGTTGACATAGAATTGCTTATACATGCTCAAGGGATTACCTTTATGAAGGCAAAACTAGGTTGACACGAAGGTCCAGTCAGTGAAAAAGGGGTATAGGTGGCAACGAGCATAGAAAAAATTTCAAATAGATGGGAAGTACTATGAGAATCATTCCATGGATAGTTCCATGGTACTCATAGTTCAATATTAGGCTATAATTGTGATAGATAATCACATGATTTAGTTTCAACCGGTTGCCCCTAAAAAGAGGGAAGTGAATGTGGTTACAAGGGATGCTTAAGTTAAACAAATAATTATTGTGACCCCTATTTAACAATAGAAGGGATGAAGATGTGAAGCACTGAGAGGCTTAAGTTCTAGTTTTCCTTTGATAGAGGACAAATGATAAGCTCATAATCCATACTTATGGGTTATGATGTAAGGTCCAAGCCAATTGAAAGCAAATTTGCCCCTTTTGCCTTTCTCCATATTAGTTACATGTTGATTTTCCTTAAGAACAAGATCTCCAATATTGAATTCTTGAAATTTTAGGTGTTTGTTATAGGCACATGTGATTCATTATTGATAGATATAGAGATGGGAAAGGGAAACCAAATGATGCTCGTCAAGTAGCTCAAGTTGAGATAAACATTCTTGACGATAGTCATTTTTTGAAATAAGATCATGCAAAGATATGCAAAGAGAAGGTATTTGGACTTCAAGAGGCAATACAACCTCAGCTTCAAACATGAGAGAAAAAGGTGTAGCACTTGTAGGGGTTAGAATGTTAGTATGATATGCCCATAAGGTGAAAGGGATGTGCAAGTGCCAATCCCAACCCGAGGCATTAACCATTTTGGTAAGCATGTTGTTAAGGTTTTTATTAGAGGCTTTGGCTTGTCCATTTGCTTGCAGGTGATAAGGTGATGAAAATATAAGTTTAATACCAAATACATCACAAAGGCCCTAGACTTACTTATTTTTGAAGGATTTGCCATTGTTGGTGATGATCTTATGAGGCACACTAAAATGGTAGATGATATGATGGGTGATATATTTGGTAATCTATTCAGATTTTATCAAGATGAGAGGAATAACTTCCACCCATTTGGTAAAATATTCAATCACAATAATGATAGAATGATGTCGTTGTGAAGAGTGGGGTTGATTTCACCAATAAGGTCGAGACCCCATTGTGAAAAGAGCCAAAAATTTGTGAAAACATGACGGCTATTGCTAGGTGCATGATGTAAATTAGCGTGTTGTTGACACTTGACACATTTATTCATATAATCATATCAGTCTTGGTTAACGGTGGGACAGTAACAGCCCAGGCATAGGATGCACTTAGCCATAGTGAGTCCACTAAAGTGGCCCCCACAGATACCCTCATGTGTCTCTTTGATAGCATGAGAGGCTTCTAGACCACAAAGGCAATGGAATAGGAGGCCATCAAAACCATGTTTGTAAATAATTCCTCCCTTAATGGTGTAATAGGAGGTGCTCTAAATAAATGCCCAATGGATATTCCTAGAGAGGCTAGAGAGAATTATGCCAAGGTGAAGGTAGTCGAAGTTTCGTTGATACCAAAGGTCAAGCAGAATCTCTTCCACACTAAAGATGGTTGGATTATCCAATTTGGTGTAGGAAGGTTCGACAAGGCAATGGAAAATGACTGATAGTTTGGATTCTAAGGGTGTTGATGGGATCTGAGAGGCAAGAGAAGCCATGGTATCGACAAACTTGTTGGTAGATCATGGGGTGGTTTGAATATGGTAATGTTTAAATGATGTTAGGAACTCTATAATTAGTTGTCTATACATTTGCATCATTTCATTATTGCATTGGTAAATGTCATTGACTTGGTTGGCCACAAGTTAGGAGTCACCAAAGATATTGATTATTCTGACTCCTAAGGCTAAGGCAGTTTGGAGACCTGTGACTATGGATTCATACTCAGTAACATTGTTGGTGTATTCAAATTCAAGTTTAAATGACAAAGGAAGTGGTTCAAGGATAAGATGGATAAGGATGATACCGGATCCCCAACCCCACTAAAATTTGGAACCATCGAATAATATGGTTATGTGATTGGTAAAATATGCTTTAGATAGACCTCTGATTGACTCATCTAGAAATTCAAGAGGGGGAGGTTGGGTGTCTAGTAGGGTGCATCAACCAATTGGTTAGCAATGACTTGCCCCTTGATTGATTTATGTTAGAAGAATGCAAGGTTAAAATCAGCTAAAATCATGAGCCACTTAATCATATGTTGGTTTTGGTATGGTTTGGAGTGCATGTACTTGAGTGGGTCGGTATTAGTTATGAAAAAAAATTTGTGGTTAAGAAGGTAGTTAAATATTTTGGTGGCCACAAAGACTAGAACCAAACAAAGTTTCTCAGTATGTGTGTACTGAGTCTCGTACTCGATAAGTGTGTTTCTAATGTAATAGACATCTTGCTCTTTGTGGTGTTCATCTCGATGGGAAAGCATTACCCCTAGGGAATGGTCAATGGCAGATATATAAAGGTAGAAAGGTTGATCATCCTTAAGAGGTGTGAGGACAGGTGGAGATATAAGGTGCTCTTTGAGTGCATCGAAGGCCTTTTGACAATCAACATTCCACTTAAAATAGATGTCCTTTTTCAAGATGTGGTGGAAGGGTTGACACCGATCAAAGAATTGGGAGATAAAATGGTGGATGGATTGGATCTTCCCCTGCAAACTATGAAGTTGCTTAAGATTGGTTGGAGGTAGCATCTCAAGGATGGATTTGATCTTGGTAGGTTCAATCTTGATTCTCCACAGGGAAATGATAAAGCCTAGAAGTTTTCTTGACAAGACCCCAAACATACGTTTCTTGGGATTGAGGGAGACATGATAATGGATAAGTCGCTCAAAGATAATCTTGAGAATGTTTAAGTGGTCTTGGAAAAGTTTGGACTTTCCAAGAAGGTCATCCACACAGTCTTTGACAATTGTCTAGATAAGGTCATGTAAAATATAGGTCATAGCACATTGGTAGGTTGCACCAGCATTTTTAAGACCGAAGGGCATGACTCTATAACAGAAAGTCCCCCATGGGATGATAAAGGTAGTTTTGTGATAATCTTCAAGGGCAATCAAATTTTGATTATAACTTGAGAATCCATCCATGAGTGACAACATCTCATGGCCTACCATAAGACCAACAAGTTGGTTAATGCTAGGTAAAGGAAAGTCATATTTTGGGTAGGTGAGGTTGTCACAAAAGTCCACATAGATACATAGTCCCCTTGTGGTTTTATTGATAGGCATAATGTTCAGAACCCACTGAAGATAATCAATGGGTTGAATGAAGTTGATAGAAAGGAGGCATTGGAGTTATTCTTTATGATAGGAACATTTTACTCACATATAGATTAAATAACACAAACTAGCTCATATATTGTTCCAACACTCATGTTACAAACACAACATTCCTTATGAGGAAGGAATAACTCCAATCACAGGATTCTTTGAGGGGAGTACCTCCTTAAGAGCAAGGCTCTATTAAAATTCTTATTAGATACTCTATAACACCATATACCCCTATACTTATACTATTTCCTACCTATCTCTCTCCATATGCTAAAGCATGTGGGATTATTTGTCAGGCACCTAGAACAACAAACATGTTCTCATGCCAACTTGTCAGGATCTTGCTCCTCAATTAGAGCACAATATGATTACCTCTGTATAAGCAACTAAACACATAATTTAACCAGAATGAATAAGAAACTAGAAATATGAAACAACACAGGATATGAGAGACAATACACAATTGTATTAATATTCATACAGAAGGAAATACAATAAAGAAGATGCCACACTTCTTCTTCCCACACCTCTAGAGCTCCCACACTTCTAGGGTTCACCTATAATTCTCCTTCTTCACTTCACTCTCTCATCACGGTCACAACAATCAACTCCAATACAGAGTTGTTGTTCACCTCCACTAGTCAGTAACAACGTTGCCAGTACACCAAGTACACAACCGTACTCCAAGTAGATCTCCTTTTCCTTGCTACCACCTACAAATCAATAGACCTTACTTACCCTGTAGATGTCTCTACACCCTGAAGAACCCTTGTCCTTGCCTCACCAAGTCCTCATGATTCTTCAACCAGTACCCTGGTGGATCTCCTAGTAGAACTTGCACAACCTGTAACTCTCCCTGATCATACACACTCAGCACCCCTTTAGAACTAGGAGGAACACACCTTGCTCTCTTCCCTCTGAAGGAGCTATTATTTGCTCTCTTACTCTCTAGCACACTTTTACAATATAGCCCATGAGTCTATTATATAGATCTCATGCATACAATAATTAGACTTTCTTAATTACAATAATTAGACTCGCAACTCTAAGACTATAAATAGCCTTTAACATGCAAACTGACAGTCCAAAAATAGACCTGTCTGGAACCCACATGCAAACTGCATGCACACACAGGTTGCCGATGTCGGCTCCTTCCTGACCGATGTCGGCTGACTCATAACTGACGTTGGTTACTTCTGCACTATTATATGACCGACGTCGGTTGATCAGACTGACGTTAGTTTCCCTGCAACTCATTTTGCAACTCAGTAATCCTTCGCAACCTCCTCTGTGTCTGCATCAGTGAAGCTTTTAGCTCCATAACCTAACAATCTCCCGCTTGGAGATAAATAGCTGCACTATACCTATACCTGTACACTGTATAATTTGTTTCCTGGCTTGTATCCCTCTTCAAGCTCAAACCTGAAGACCAACCACCACACACCCTATGGTGCACCTCCTGTCATCCAAGTCACCTGCCACATCTGAACCTACAACTCCATGTAGTGAAGACCTTGACCCTGCATAACATGAATCTCTGCTACTAGTCCCTCTCAGATACCTGAGAATCTACCTTCCCCAAATTGGCTCCAAACTCTCTGACAACTCCCACTGCTTGGGAAAACTCAGGTTTACACCAGACCTTATGTGATTTTGAACCCTGTTCTAAGCTCAGCTTGAACTATCTAGCCCTTGGTGTGCTTACCGATTCTGCATCCTGCATCTTGAACCTCACCAACACCTTCTTCACATCAGCTCCCACTGGAGACAAAATCTCCATGTCTCTTATGCTAAAGAATTTTGCTGCTCCAAATTCCTCATGACATACCTCTGAACTAACCTTACCCTTAGCTCAACATCTCCCTGTATGTACGAACCTGCTCCAAGCATACCATCCACATACAGTAACAGGATAATGTCGCGACCATTATCCACCCTAGTAAGACAAACACAATGATTACACTGACATTAACTAAAGCCCTGCTTTGTCATCCACCTGTCAAAACCTGTACCACTGTCCTGCAGCTTCCTCAAGACCATATACCCTAGCCTTCTGTCTCACGTATCCATCCACTCTCTTTTTTAACTTGGGAATCCATCCGTCTTTCAGTTCTTTTATCCCGGCTGACAACTCTACCAAATCTCCCGCTTGGTTCTCTTCCAAAGAATTCATGCCATGCTCCCACTGTTTCCTGGATTCTACCTACATTGCCTCTTCACATCTTCCTGGTTCTTGACCATTAGTAAGCAATAAGTAATATAAAGAAGGTGAACAATGAATATGAGGTTCACTTACCCTTTCTGACCTCCATATGGGCGTTTGAGACTCCTTGACAGCTTGCTGTCCACCCAACATCCGTTTCAGTGACCGATCTCGGCCATCTCCAAGTCTACACCCAATCGATGTCGGTTCTCTGCACTGACACTGACTGTCGATGTCATTTTCTTGGCCGACGCAGGTGTCCCTTCTACCGACGTCGGTTCTTGTATGATCGACATTGGTTCCTGCTACCCGACACCACCGACTCTGTTGATCTGCACATGACCAATGTCGGTGCCTGTCTGTTCAACGTCAGTTCATCCTGACCGACGTCGATACCTGTGTTTTCCTGTGAGTGATGACTTTTTACCCACGAGATCCTTTTGGGTCAAAACCCTATTCAAATTAACACAGCCTTGCTCAGAATAATTCAGTCCCCTTAGCTGATCTCTGTCCGTCATCTCCTCCATGAACACCAAGGCTTTCCAGTTCTTAAGTTTATCAAAGATATCTATCTTCCACTTAAGAACATGCATTCCCCTCCTACATATGTGACCAAGCCTACAAAGCCACATCTCTGCAACAGAAGGTGAATCAGTAATATATGTAGATAGATAAAGGATACCTACTTTCTTACCACCATCTAATTCAAGTGCATCCACTGTGAGAGTTACTATGCATCTCTTATCACCCAACTTTCCTGAAGAAATTAGACTCATCTCCAAGACTGGAACCTGCATGACCTCCTTCAACACCCATGTGTTATCTGTCTGCAATTTCAGCTTCACTTCCCCTTTGCCAACAATCTGACAAGGCTTACCAACCCCTAAATAAATCTCTCAAAAGTCTCCCTGGACATACTCATGAAAAGATGCTCTATTTCGGGCTGCATGAAAAGAGGCAAAAGAATCTGTAAACCAAGATTCTACTTTATCCAGAGCATCCTGTGATATATCACCTACAACATCTACTTCTATATGCTGATCTTCTACCGACCAACAATCTTCTTTTACTTGCTCTTTCTTTCCATCAATCTGACCATTCGTGCTATTCAGTTTCTCCATTCGTAGCTTACTTTTTTCTGCCATTGCTATACTCTCACTCAATCAGAAACCCCTGTGAGTACCCTGTAATCAACACACACTAACCAGATTTGAAACACCCTGTTAGTAACCCAACCAAAAGCTCTGATACCATTTGTCAGGCACCTAGAACAACAAACATGCTCTCATGCCAACTTGTCAGGATCTTGCTCCTCAATTAGAGCACAATATGATTACCTCTATATAAGCAACTAAACACAGAATTTAACCAGAATGAATAATTAACTAGAAATATGAAACAACACAGGAAATGAGAGACAATACACAATTGTATTAATATTCATACAGAAGGAAATACAATAAAGAAGATGCCACACTTCTTCTTCCCACACCTCTAGAGCTCCCACACTTCTAGGGTTCACCTGTAATTCTCCTTCTTCACTTCACTCTTTCATCACGGTCACAACAATCAACTCCAATACAAAGTTGTTGTTCACCTCCACCAGTCAGTAACAATGCTGTCAGTACACCAAGTACACAATCATACTCCAAGTAGATCTCCTTTTCCTTGCTGCCACCTGCAAATCAACAGACCTTACTTACCCTATAGATGTCTCTACACCCTGAAGAACCCTTGTCCTTGCCTCACCAAGTCCTCATGATTCTTCAACCAGTACCCCGGTGGATCTCTTAGTAGAACTTGCACACCCTACAACTCTCCCTGATCATACACACTCAGCACCCCTTTGGAACTAGGAGGAACACACCTTGTTCTCTTCCCTCTAAAGGAGCTAATATTTGCTCTCTTACTCTTTAGCACATTTTTACAATACAGCCCATGAGTCTATTATATAGATCTCATGCATACAATAATTAGACTTTCTTAATTACAATAATTAGACTCGCAACTCTAAGGCTATAATTAGCCTTTAACATGCAAACTGACAGTCCAAAAATAGACCTGTCTAGAACCCGCATCAAACTGCATGTGCACACAGGTTGCCGACGTCGGCTCCTTCCTGACCGATGTCGGTCGACTCATAACCGACGTCGGTTGCTTCTGCACTGTTATATGACTGACATCGATTGATCAGACCGACATCGGTTTCCCTGCAACTCAGCAATCCTCTACAACCTCAGCAACCTCCTCCATGTCTGCATCAGTGAAGCTTTTAGCTCCACAACCTAACATTATTCCCTATCCTATTATACCTCTCTAGGTACATTACATTCCATCCCCCTTAAATATGTTTCACCCTCGAAACATGATAATAAATAAGAGGAGGACCAAATGAAAGCCAAACTAAAAATAACTTGAAGGCTAGATGGAAGCTCTACCATGCGTGCATTTTTGCTTCCACTTCTTATGTTTGTGTTGTGATAGGATCTTGTAAAATAATAAGGTGAACATAAGCACTGAAATAGGAGGTGGATGATGTCGTGTGAGAGGTGGGTTGATGTTGTAGGAGTCAAATCCTTGAGCTAACATAGATCCAAAAATATTGATGAGTCGATGCCAAATTGGATAAACCAAGGCCGGATCTAGCAAGGTAGATCTAAGGCTGGTGATGTCAAGGGTAGCTAGTAGAGGAATTTGGTTGAGAAGTCGAGGAAGATCACCATGAAAATTGAGCTTTTGAAAGTTGTTGAGAGCTACTGAGTAGGTGAGGTGCCATGGAAGATGTGGAAAATGATGGGAGAGTGTTGAGCCAGATCTGAGCCAATTGAGAAAACACTCCCTGATAGCTTTGAAATAATAACCTGAACTGCATATATTAGACCAAATATCTTGTCACAGAACCCTGCAAAGCTGGTAGATAGTATACATCATAGATGTTATGGCCATGAGATGACAGAAAAGAGCCTCTAATGTGAAATGAACTAAGGACTACAATATTTTGTTTTTGATTTTGATGTACAGACAAAATTTCATGCTTTGATTCAAAATAACCACTCATATACTAGATCTCACAAATACAACTCTATGGACTGTTATATTGACAGCAATATTGATGAGGTTCACAACTAACAATATGTTGAATCACAATACTAAGAATTATTACAAATCACACAAGGCTAAATAGCGAACTCAAATTTTTATGGTAATGAAAAAAATAATAACTTGATCCAGGCAACAATTCAGGCGACAATTCGGGTGATGGGTCCACCCCAATTGATGACGGAACTTTCGGGAGCCATAACTTTTGCACCGTAGCTCCAATTGAATCATCGTTTGAACCGTTGGAAAGCTAATAATGATGGAAACATTGTGAGATGGCATGGATATCTGTTTGATGAAGTTTGAAACCTGAAAATCTAATGGAAGTGCCCAAAGTTTAATTTTAGTAGTGCAGTCTAAAAATAGTAAGTTTCTAAAAATAGTAATTCCTTGAATTCTATATTGTCGTAAATCATGGAAGTCAAATCACTTAATATCCTTTGATATTGGAGACCTTCCACATCCTCCTCACACCTTGAAAACATGTATAAATGAAGATGTAACCTGAAATGGAAATCAAACATCTCTTCTCAGAGATAAGCATATGTTTGGGTCTGCAAATTTGATCAATAAAACATCTCTTCTCAGAGCTAACATTATTTGAATTGTTTTGTTCTTATTTCTTGAATTATATGTAAATCAAAGCTTTCAATTTTTGGATCATAACTGGCTCTAGAAAGGGATTTGATACCAAATGGTAGGAATCTTTTACTCACATATATATTAAATAACACAAACTGACTCATATATTGTTCCAACACTCATATTACAAACACAACATTCCTTTTGAGGAAGGAATAACTTCAATTGTGGTTTAATTTGAGGGGGATACCTCCTTAAGAGCAAGGCTCTTATTTTTGGATACTCTATAACACCATATACCCCTATACTTATATTATTTCCTACCTATCTCTCTCCATATGCTAAAGCATGTGGGATTATTCCCTATCCTATTATACCCCTCTAGGTACATTACACTTTGACAAGGAGAGCTATACAAGGATGCATGTGCTATAGTTTCTATCTGGCAAGCTTGGAATCATGATTAATTACAATGTTGTGGGTGGTAATGATAGGGTCAATATCGAGCATGTCAGCATATGACCAAGGGAATGCAATATTGCGGGCTTGGAGGAAGGTAGATAAGTCTTGTAGTTCCTCATGGGTGAGAGTTTGGCATAGTTTGAAAACATGGGGGTTATTCAAAGTGATTATGTCATTATATGTGGTGGGTTCATTCAACATGATTGAGGTCTCTGGAGGTAAGGATTTTTGGATGGAGGATTCAGGTACACCAAGGTAAGTGAGAATGGAATCATCATCCTGGGATTGGACAGTGTGAATGGTAGGAGAGTCTTCTCCTACCAGTTCAGGATGGACTAAATAGATGGATACAAGTACCCCTTCCTTTTTATAAGTCAAGGGGCCAAGGGTAATCATGTTGACAAAAAAAAAGCTAGGTGGGATGGTGTCCTCATCCTCACCCACAGGTGGAGGGGGTGTTGGTGAGGAAGGGGTCTCTTCTTCAACAATGGCAGGGGTAGTTTGTTTGGTTTTATTTTTATTAGGTAGAATGAAGCCAAGGCCATGCTTCTTGTGAGGATTTTGGTTCTCAATCAAGATCAATGTGTATGGTATGTGCCCGTATCGCCCTAAGCCAAATCCTTTCTAGGCACACTTATGGAGGTATACTTTGGTGAAGCCTGGATTGTCCAAGTAAGAGAATGTGGAGGTGAATGGTTAAGGTGAAGAGGGGATGGAAAAAATGCTAAGGGGCTTGTTAATTCACCCATAGATAAAGAGGTTTGATAGCTCAGAGGCCCCAAGGGGGTAATGGCTCCAATGTTAGGGTCATAACCTAGTTGGTGGATGAGCCTTCTATATTCTTGGGGAGTTTGGAAGGTGTCAAGGATGAGGAGCCGATATTATCTAAGGGTAAGGCATTGAAAGGTGAGTTCCAAAGGATCAATGATGGGTATTTGGTGTGTAGGAATAGATGAATTGGTATATGCCTCAGTGGAAGGGAAAATAATAGCTTTATCTCTCGTGGGTGAGGGTTTGATGGTGTTTGTTTGTAGTGCTTTGTATGGAGGTAGGAGAACGTCATTAGGTCGGTAGGTCATATTGCATGTTTCAAAAGGGCTAGGGTTAGCTTGTATGATAACAACTTGACCTTTGTCTTCAAACTTGACACAATGATGGAGGGTAGAAGGTACACAACCCATGGCCCAGATCCAAGGTCTCCCTAGTAAAACATTATACTGGAATTCACCTTCAACCACATAAAAGAGTTTAGGGAGCGTGTGAGGTCCTAGATGAATGTGAAGGATGACAGTTCCTAAGGTAGTGGTCATAGTGTCGTTAAAGGATCTAAGGATGACTGAAGTTTCAGACATGACATTTTCTAGTAGCTTGAGTTTCTCATAAGCATAGGAAGAGATGATGTTGATACTGGCTCCCCCATCAATCATAACCCATTTGATCAAGTTTGGTTGATGTGGAGATAAAAGCTTCAACTATTGCAGACATGGAGGTTACTGAGTTTCAGGGATATCGGCGTCGGTAGTATGACTGATGCTGGTATCACACAATCATCCTGAAACAAAGTCAACCTGTGACCTTTCATGTCCCTAGAACACACTCATGCCAAAGAATCTTGTTGCTCCCAGATTTCTCATGACACACCTCTGAACTAGCCTTACCTTTAGTTTAGCAACTCCCTGTATATGTAACCCTGCAACAAGCACATCATACAGTAATAGGATAATGTAGCTAATATTATCCAACCTGGTAAAGAGAAACACAATGGTCAAACCTCCATTGTCCTGTAGCTTATTCAAGACCATATACCCTGGCCTTCCATCTCACATGTCCATTTTTGCTCTTCTTTATCCTAAACATCCATTCGTCTCTCAGTGCTTTCTTCTAGCTGGCAACTCCACCCAAAACTCTCGTTTGGTTCTTCTCCAAAGAATCACATCCTTCATCCATGCCAAGCTCTCACTATTTCCTGGATCTACCTGCTTTGCTTCTTTAATAACTTCCTGGTTCTTTACCATCAGTGAGAAATAAGTAGTGTAAAGAAGGGAAATGATGAATTTGCGGCTTACTTACTGTTTAAGTCCTCCATATGGGCACTTGAGACTCTTTGACAGCTTACTGTCTGCCTAAAATCCATCTCAGTGACTGATGCCGGTCACATCTTAGTCTGCACCCGACCGACGTCGGTTCCATGCGACTACCTCATCACCGACGTCGGTTCCCCCTGACCGATGCCAGTGTTTATCTATCCCTGAGTCATCGACGTCGGTCTTCACATAGCCGACATCGGTCCCTGTCTGGATGCCGACATCAGTTTTCTAACCGACGTCGGTCTCTGTGTTTTTTTTGTGAGAAATAACTTTTACCCGCGAGCTCCTTTTGGATCAAACCCTTGTCCAAATCACCCTTGCTCTGCTCAAAATTCTTCAACCCCTTCCACTGATCTCTGTCCGTCATCTTCTCCTTGAAAACCAAGGCTTTCTTGTTCTTGTCATTAACATCGAATCCCTCAAGAAACGTCACTTTCTTCCTTCTGCATACAGAAATCTCGATTCATGCTTTTCAAATTTGAAAGCATACCCTTTGACTCAAGAACATGCATCTCTTTCTTATTCATGTGACCAAGCCTATTAAGCCACATCTTCGAATCTACAGCTGAAGTAGATAACCCAGAAAGAGAATCAGTAATACAAGTAGATAGATAAAGCATACCTACTTTCTTACCTCTTGCTACAACAAGTGCACCCTTGGTAACCTTCCAAGAGTCCACTATGAGAGTTACTGTGCAACCCTCATCACCCAAACTTCTAACAGAAATCAAATTTCACTCCAAAACTGGGACATGCATGACCTCCTTCAACACTCATGTGTTACCTATCTGTAATTTCAGCTTCACTTTCCCTTTTCCAACCATCTGACAAGGCTTACCATCCCCTAAACAAATTTCTCCAAAGTCACCCTGGACATACTCATGAAAAAATTCCCTATTTGGGGATGCATGAAAAGAGGCACCAGAATCTAGAACCCAAGATTCTACTTTATCTAAGGAACATACCAGAGCATCCTGTGCAACAACACTTGCAACAACACCTGCTTCTTCATGTCCTTCATGCTGATCTTCATCCGACCTGCAATCTCTCTTTAAGTGCCCTTGCTTTCCACATTTCCAGCAGGTTATTCTGCCATACCTAGACTTGGATCTCCTGCCTATCTTGGACCTTGATCTCCCACACTCGATCTTCTCTCTTTGCCTTCCCCTGCTTTCCACACTCAAAGCATTTTCTGATGATTCACCTGTGCTTTTCCTGCGAATCTCTTCATTCAAGATTACACTCACAATATCATCCACTTTTAAGAATTTTGAAGCAGACGCAGTATTGCTAACTGACATTACCAAGCTCTCCCAACTTTCAAGTAATGAGCATAAGATTAAGAGAGCCTTAATTTCATCATCAAAAACAATATTGAATGAATTTAACTGGTTTACCAAACCATGGAAATCACTAAGATGACTATGTACAGATCCACCTTCCAACATTTGCAAATTAAATAATTGCTTCATAAAAAATACCTTATTCGAAGCTGAGGGTTTTTCATATAAATTTGCCAAAGATTCCATCAAATCTACTATTGTCTTAGCGTGTGATAAGTTGGAAATCATAGACGATGCAAGACTCAACCTTATAGATCCCAGAGCCTTCTGATCAAGAACCTCCCATTCTTCATCCTTCATATCTCGGGGCTTGCAATCAACCCCACCGAATGGTAAGTATAAATCTTTCTGATACAGATAATCTTCAATCTGCATCCTCCATAATTGATAGTTCTTGCCATTAAACTTCTCCATTTGTAGCTTACTTTCTTTTGCCATTGCTCTACTCCCACTCAAACAGAAACACCTGTGAGTAACCTGTAATCAACACACACTAACCAGATCTGATACAACATGTTAGTATCCCAACCAAAAGCTCTGATACCAATTGTTGGGGAATCAAGAACAACACACATGTTCTAATCCCACTTGTTAAGATCTTGCTCCTCAGAAAGAGCACAATATGATTACCACATACAAGCAATTAAACATGCGAAATTAACTAGAAGTACGAGTAACTAGAATTCACAAATAGCACAGAATATGAGAGACAATACACAATCTTGTATTAATACTCATCCAAAAAGAAAATACAATAAAGAAGATGCCACTTCTTCTCCACACCTCTCAGAAGCTTCCCACACCTCAAGTGTTCAGTAATTTTCTTCAAGAGTTCACTCTCTTACCAAAAACGGTCCCAACACACAACTCACACACAGAATTGGTGTTCACCTCCAACTAGTCAGTAATAACCCTGACAGGACACAAGTACTCAAAGTATTTCAAGTAGATCTCCCATAATCTTGCAACAACTTGCAACTCAACAGACCTTACTTACACATGTAGATCTTCAAACGTGGCCTTGCACACCTGCTGACCAAGATCCTACAATTGGAAGAAATCTTTTTCTTGCCTTAATTATAATACATGCCAATGGGTCTATAAATAGATCCCAAACTTAAACAATAACTTAGACTTCTAATTTACAATAATTAGACATGCCGCTTGAGACTATAATTAGCCCTTAACATGCAAACACTCGGTTCAACGAACTAACTGTCCGTGCAATGAACAGTTCTGGAACTGCCACAGGCAATCGACGTCGGTCCCTATCTACCTGGAGGTGACCGACGTCGGCCGACCTCCTACCGATGCCGGTTGCCCTTCTATTCACCCCTGACCGATGTCGGTCATACTACCGATATTGATATCCCTGGAACTCAGCAACCTCCATGTCTGCAACAGTTGAAGCTTTTAGCTCTAATACCATTTGATAGGACCTAGGTTCCCCAAAGCTCTGACACAACTTGTCAGAATTAAGAGCACACATGATTACCATTGTATAAGCAACTTAAGATGCAAAAATAACCAAAAGTACAAGTAATTATCAATGAAAAATAACACAGAATAAGAGAGGCAACACATAATTGTATTCAACTCAGTTAGAAGGAAATTATAACAAAGAGATCACACTCTTCTTCCATTATGTGGGCATACCAGTAATCTTCCCTCAAGAGTAATCTTCTCTCAATACAGGTCACAACACACAGCTAACACAAGCTGTTGTTCACCTCATTGTACTGTCAGTACAATCGAGTACAAACCGGTACTCCAAGTAGATCTCACCATGATCTTGCTCCTTGATTTATTGCTGTCACCTTGGATCTTGCTCCCCCGCTGATCTCTTTTTGAACCTCACATACACACACCCCTGCAGACCAACCTAATCTTACTTATCACATGTAGATCTCCTCCATGATCTTGCAACACCCTGCAAATCAAACCTGATCTTACATACATGAAGAATCCTACTTGATTCTACCATGGGAAGAACTCTCATAGTTCTACACTTTACAATAAAGCCCATGAGTCTATTATATAGATCTCATGCATAAAATGATTAGACTTGTGGCTCAAGACTCGACTCAGTCTCTAACATGCAAACAACTCATTCACTTAACTGACTGTTCGTCAACAACTAGTTCTGAACCACACAGGCGACCGACGTCGGTCCTTGTCTGACTGGAGGTGACTGACGTCGATTGATTCTGCCGATGTTGGTTGCCTTTGCACTGATCCCTGACTGACGTCGGTTGTGGCCTGCTGACGTCGGCGACTATCATACTTAGCAACCTCCATGTTTGTATCAAGGTGAAGCTTTTAGCTCCATAACCTAACATAGGGAGCGTGTGAGGTCCTAGACGAATGTGAAGGATGACAGTTCCTAAGGTAGTGGTCATAGTGTCGTTAAAGGATCTAAGGATGACTGAAGTTTCAGACATGACATTTTCTAGTAGCTTGAGTTTTTTATAAGCATGGGAAGAGATGATGTTGATACTGGCTCCCCCATCAATCATAACCCATTTTATCAAGTTTGGTTGATGTGGGTTGTAATAAAAAGAGGAGGATTCGAGTCCTCAAGATGGATAGAAGGTATCTCTGAGTCCTTAAAAGTAACAAGGGCGGAGAGTTGGAGAGCACCTACAAAGGCATGTATAGGTTGGGATTCCCCTAGTTTGAATTTAATGGCTTGTATAGCCTCGATCATGGCCTGACGATGGTGATTAATGTAGTGCTTTTTTCTATTGGGTTTTGCCTACATGGCCTTATGGCCATTCTTTATCAATTATGATTCCTTAGGTTAGTTATAAAAGGGTCACATAGGCTAATTATATTTTTAATGTAATTATTTAATTAGGAAAATTAGAGACTTCCCCATGTTTCCCTAATTTTTCCTATATGTACCCCATTTTTCTTTTTTGGAAGGTTAGACAAGTTAATACAATCTTATGCAAGTAGCTATATTTTGCAATATTATCATGTGAAGACAAGCTTCTTACTTCTTTGCAATTTATCTATGATTTCATTGCTTAATACATAGATTTGTTCAATCTTTTGTGCAAGGATCTAAGATCATGGCCAATCCAACATGGTATCAAAGCCATTTTTGCTAGTATTACAACAATCTTTGTGGTGAAATCTTGCTACATTCATTATTTCAAAAGAAAGGTTTGGTGGGATTCCTTGGAGAATTCACGAAAAGCTTTCGAATGGAGCTTTAGATCTCAAAACTGACTATGTCATTGGTTTTAAAAGGTGCCAAAACTTTAGGATTGACTATAAACTTGATCTAGTTCTAGAACAGTCAAAATTTCTTTTTTTAGCATCTAAAGGCCCTATTTTTCATTTTCAACAGAAATCCATATTTTTTGTGTTGATGTGCAAAAATGCCTTCTGGGTTTTCTTCCTTGGATCAAAATCTCAAATGGGTCTCTTTCAGATTTTTCATAGATGAAATATTTTAGATGTTTTTATTTACTCAGTTTGCGTGCCACCAAACCTCTATGCTATTTGGATCTACAGGAGGTCATTACTTTGGCTCAACAGTTGATCAACTTTAAGTTGCATGCTTTGGAGAGTCCGCTAACCAATATGGACTTTCAAAGCACTGTTACTTAGCCAACAAACCAACTCAAACTTCCAACGGTGAGTAACTTCACTTTTTTTAAGTTAAGTTGTTTGATAAGTCTGATCACTTGTCTGCAAACCAAATCTAGTTTTAGAAACTGTTTTACTTGCAATCTGAGAAGTTAAGTAATCAAGGTCCAAAAACCTATATTACTTTCTCGTAGACCAACTCAAGTTTGTGGAAGTACTTTACTCGAGTTTGTGAAGGGTAATTACTTGTCGAGTAAAGCAATCCAAGAAACTCAAATTACTTTTTGTACCAATCCAGGGTTCTAGAACAACACTACTCAGGTTCTTAAAGGCTGATTACTTCTCAAGTAGAGCAGTCCAAGAAACTTGAATTACTCTTCGTAAACCAATTTGGGGTTTTGGAACAACACTACTCGAGTTCTTGAAGGCAAGTCTGGAAAAAAAAATTCCATTTTTGGAAAGGGTCTAGGGATATGCGAAGTAAGAACTCGTAAGTGCTATAACTTTCAATACGTAGCTCCTTTTTGGGTTTTTTTTTTTTTTTTTTGAACGTGCATATTTTTTTAAGATCTACACATTGATAATATTTTTTGGACCTTTTGAAAAATCCATTTTTAACTCAATTCAAACCTTTTATACCTTTCTTGTTGGATGCATTATCGGTTGTTCCTGATGTCCCTCTTGTACTCTCTCACACTAATTGCTCATAGACACATTCTCGGTGGAACCCGACGTCCAATATTGAGTGTGTGTTGTATTATAACTTAAGGCGGGGGGGAGTCTTATTGATAGTTCAAGGGGGTACTTGTACTGATTGAAATCTATTATTTGCTTTTATTTCAATTCTATAAATTATCTCAATCTAATCTGTACTAATGGATCTAAACATTGAACCACTCACACCATTTAACTATCTCGAATGGAAGTCTAAAATGCAGCTTGTCTTGAGAGTTAAAGGACTCTATCAGATCAATATGGGTGAGGAAACTGAGCCATATGCAAATGCAAAAAAGGTCAAGTGGTACAACAGATGTGACGAGGCCTATGGGTTCTTATGCTTGTCAATGTTTCTTGACCTTCTATTTCATATTCAATCTATAAAAACTCTTAACGAAGTCTGGACCATTTTAGACAAGATTTTTGGAGTGTAGGACATCATTAGGGGTCATGAGCTGGAGAATGAGCTCATCACATTGAGCCCAGGTGACTATGACACCCTACAAGACTTCTTTACAAAGTTTAAATCATTGAGACTGCAATTGAAACAATATGGCATTAAGAAAACAAATGACCAGTTGATTATATTTGTGCTTGCAAAACTAGGTCATGACTATTCAATGTTCATCTCTACATTTCATGCTATCAAACGTGCACTTGAATCCACTCATAAAATGCCATCATTTAATGAGTTTCTTACCGATCTGACTCGAAAGCAAGATAATTTGGTTCAAATGGGTGCACTAAATTCTTCAAAATCACATGCCTTGATTGTTAATTAGGATAAGAAGAAGCTTTATAGTAGTGGCAACCAGGAGAAGAAATAGTCTAACCCAGATCATGAGCATAAGAAGAATAAAAAATCAGATGCCAAGCCTAAGGCATCGTCAAATGAGTCCTTCTCAAGTGGGAAATCTAAGAAGGAGAAACTTAAATGCAATTTTTACAAGAAACTTGGACATGATGAATCTTAGTGCATGAAAAAGAAGATTAACACCTTGACTAAGATGCTTGAGAAGAATAACATCAGTGTTCTTGAGTCCTCAACTTAGAACATGTCCACACAAGATTGTACAAAGGCTAAGGATAGCAAAAAGAGTAAAAACAAGGGCAAGCCACTTGTTGCAGTAGCTTCTCAGCTTTTGACTTGGGTTATTGACTAGAGTGCTTCCTATCACATGGCCTCCTCAAAGGATCTATTTTCAGAAATAGAGCCATGTTCTGTGCCTTCAATTCTCATGGGTGATGACACTTTGATAGAATTCAATGGTAAAGGATCAATTGAATTAAGTGACAAGACCTTCAATGATGTTTTGTGTGTTCCTTCACTATCCACCAATCTTTTTTCAGTGTACCAAATCACTCACATAAGTGCAAGGAAGTGAGTTGAGTTCACACCTAATTTAATGATTATCAAGGAGCTGCACAGTGACATCACAATGGCTTATGGGAAGGCCAATCATCAATCTAGACAATATACCTTCTCATAATTTGTCCCAAATCAGCCCTCTATTGCATTGCTTACTCATGCAGATGGAGTGAGAAAACTATGGCATGAATAGTTTGACCATTTAAACTAGTGTTACCTGGAACAACTCAGTCATCAAGACATGGTTTCAGGGTTACCTAAAGTCAAATTCTTAGATGGCCTATGCAATGAATGCATTCTTGGCAAGCATCCATAAGAGAAATATGACAAGGACAAAACAAGGAGAGCCAAACATAAGTTAAAAATTGTCCACAGTGACATAGCAGGTCCATTTCTAAAACCTTCATTCAACAAGACTAGATACATGCTCACATTCATTGATGACTTTTCAAGGTACACCTGGGTGTTTTTTCTCAATTTTTTTTTTGAGGTCTTTGATCACTTTAAGGATTTCAAGGCACTTGTGCAAAAGCAATCAAACTATTTCATCAAAATCTTAAGGATTGATAATGGTGGGGAGTATGTCAATAATAGGTTTGAGCAGTTTTGCATAGAGGAGGGGATTCAGATGCAACACACAGTTCCATATAGTCCTCAGTAAAATGGTGTGACCAAATGTAAGAATCATACCTTGAAGGAAATGGCCAACTGCATGCTTCAATCAAAGTCTCTTGCTCCTCAGTTTTGGGTCGAAGTAATCAAGTGTGCATGCTATATTCAGAACCGCATTCCACATAAAGACTTGAAAGGAATCACTCTTTTTGAATCTTGGGATGGTCTCAAGCCCGTAGTAGATCACTTTCGAATGTTTGGATCACCACTAATGGCTCGTATTCCCAAGAAGAAATGCAAGGCAATGGATCCTCAAATTCAGTGTTATATCTTTGTGGGGTATGCAAAGGGTACTAAGGGATACAAGTTTCTTCATCTTAAAACTCATGAGTTGTTCATTGAAAAGAATGTCAAGTTTCATGAGGGCCCACTTGAACTCACCACTGGCACTCCAGACTCTTCAAAAGTCTCACTGGACATTGATTCCACCTTAGACAATGGCTTGGATCCACCTCAAAATCCTTCTGATGATCAGGTTGACTCTTCTTCTTCAAGTTCAAGTGATGAGATAAATGATGAGGATTCTCCTCCTCCATCTCACACTCACACTTCAGATGATGATGATTCACCTCCTGATTCTCCAATCTCATACAATTTGGGTCCCACTTGGGCTAGATAGACACTTCAAAGTGCTGGGAAATGGGTTGGAAATCCATCGAATACAAGGCAGACATGCTCACAGTTTTAGGGGACTTCACATGCCTACTTGGCCATTACCTCAAATCCAAAAACCTTTCATGAGGCATTTGGTATTCGAGAATGGGATTTTTCTATGCAGGAGGAGTATAG
The DNA here is from genome assembly GCA_037957365.1 of Torreya grandis. Taxonomy (NCBI): domain Eukaryota; kingdom Viridiplantae; phylum Streptophyta; class Pinopsida; order Cupressales; family Taxaceae; genus Torreya; species Torreya grandis. The sequence goes on along the minus strand of JARHVA010000015.1, from coordinate 2,475,899 downwards.
TTCTCTAATCAAGAATAAAACATGGGACTTAGTCCCTCTTCCTAAAGGAAGAAAATTTGTTTGTTGAAAATGGGTTTATCAGACTAAGTATGGTGTAGATGGGTATGTTGATAAGTACAAAGCTCATTTGGTTGCAAAGGGGTTTTCTCAAGTGCCTGACATAAACTACATTGAGACATTTGCTCTTGTAGCCAAGATGACATCTATTAGGCTCACTCTAGCCATCACAGTCACACATCAATGGGATGTTCACCAAATGGACGTCAAGAGTGCTTTTTTACATGGTGACCTCAAAGAAGAGATCTACATGGAGCAACCATAAGGCTTTGTGAAAGATTCTTCCTTGGTCTGTAGACTTAGAAAATCTATCTACGAACTCAAACAAGCCCCTTGGGCATGGTATGCCAATATAGACTCCTTTCTCCTCACAGTCGGGTTCACTAGATGCCACTCAAATTTGAATGTCTACATCTTGTAGCAGGATGATTCTCTGTTGATCCTAGTTCTCTATGTGGATGACTTGCTGATTACAGGGAGCTCACGATCATCCATCTCAGTAGTGAAAACTGCACTTTCAGATAGATTTTCAATCACAGACATGGGATTGTTGCATTACTTTCTCGAGATTAAAATCATCTAGTCAAACTCTGGGATAATTTTATCACAACCCAAGTATTCTCTTTATTTGCTTATGAGGTTTAACATGGCTAATTGTAAGCCTGATCCTACTCCCTTCTTGTCTGGTGTGAAGCTTGACGCTGATTGTCTTACACCATTGGTTGATGTAACTCCATATTGGAAACTTGTGGGCAGTCTTATCTATCTCACACACACTAGACTTGGCATATCTTATGCAGTTGGCATGGTCTCCCAGTTTATGAAAGAGCCACATGAATTGCATTAGAAAGTAACTAAGTGGATTCTACACTACATTCAGGGTTCGCACAATTATGGGATACACTACAAAGCAGGAATAGAGGTTGATTTGATTGGATACACAGATTCAGATTGGGATGGAGATATTCAGAGTCGAAAGTCCACTTCAGGCTATAGTATCTCATTTGGTTTAGGTCCAACAAGCTAATCAAGCAAAAAACAACATGCAATTGCTTTATCATCTATAGAGGCAGAATATAGAGGGGTCATCAATCCCACCACTGAGGCAATCTGGGTTCAGGGGATTCTCACTAAGTTTGGTATCTAGTTTTATAAGCCATCAATTATCTACTGTGACAACCAAAGCACTATCCAGATTTGTAGGAATCTGGGTCTCCATCAAAGGACTAGGCATATAGAGATTCACATGCACTTCATCGAGGAGCTTATCAATGAGCAAGTTGTTGATCTTCAGTATTGTCCAACATCGGAGCAAATTGCAGATATTCTAACCAAGACCTTCATAGAGAGTAAATTTGTTCATCTGCAAGCTCTCATTGGGGTTAGGGTTGTTCCACCTTCTCCTTCCTCCTATAGAGGTTCTTTACTATGTACTTGGGTACCTTTTCAGGATTTCAATGTTGGGACCCGATTCTCATCTCACCTAAGCTACGCTTAAGGTGGGGTGTTAGTGTAGTGCTTTTTCCCATTGGGTTTTGCCTACACGGCCTTATGGCTATTCTTTGTTAATTAAGCTTCCTTGGGTTAGTTATAAAAGGGTCACATAGGCTAATTATATTTTTAATGTAATTATCTAATTAGGAAAATTAGAGGCTTCCTCATGTTGCCCTAATTTTCTCTATACGTATCCCATTTTTATTTTTTGGAAGGTTAGATAGGTTAATACAATTTTATGCAAGCAGCTATATTTTGCAATATTGTCGTGTGAAGACAAGCTTCTTCTTCCTTTGCCATTTATCTATGATTTCATTTCTTAATACATAGATTTGCTCAATCTTCTGTGTAAGGATCCAAGATCATGGCCAATCCAACAGAGGTGAGGTGGAAATGAGTTCGTAGAGGCTCATCTTAGTTGGGGTCTGGTGAAGTTGTTTAAAAATGACCCTCCTGATGGATTAAGAGGGTTTAGTCTCCGAGGTGCCTATGATGGTAACTTTGGGCTTAGATATAGACGTGGAGGTTTGGATATGGTTTGGTTTAGGGTGAGTTGGTGGGTATGTCAATGGAATGGGCACTTTGGCCTTCCATTTATCCTTTTGTTGTGATTGTGTGACCACATTAATGGTATGGATAGAGGGGCAAGGTGTGATGGGGGTTGGGTAGATTCTTCGTCACTCTGAGATGAGAGTGGGGGATTAGGAATGTGTTGGTGATTGGCTGTTGGGTATATTGGTGGATGAATGAATGGAAGGTCATCTATGAAAAGATTATCCGCATCATAGAGTTGGTGGATAATAGCCTGGAGAACTTTGAAACTTTTCATGTCATGCCCAGGTGTCTAGTGATAGGATTAGATTCGATGGTCATCGTACTAGGCTGGCTTCGGACCAAGAGGATCGAAAGGTCTAATAAGAGGTAATGTGAGGCTGGAGGTTTGCAATAATCTTTGAAGAATGGTTGTATAGGATTCTGCTAGAGGTAAGAAAGGTTTAGGGATCATGGTTTGGGTTGGTAAGATGGGCATGTTGGTGGCAATAGGTTTGGTCAGAGATGGTTTGGATAAGGTGATGTTTCTAGTTGATGGTTTTGGTCTGGGTATGTTGGTAGTTGGGTGGCCGAGCTTGATGGTCTAACCATTGGTAATCCAGGAAGGACCGATGCATCAGATAATAAGTGAGTTGGTGTAATCAATGACAGTGGGTGACATATGTTAAAGGGGGTTGTTTTTTAAGCAGAGTGGAAGGGCGAGGCCCTAAGATAGAGGGTAAGGTAGAGGGAGGTAGAGTCCTAGTCATGTGGCCCTTCAATGTTTTCATCCTCTTGGTTGGTGTGGGTCGAGACCTAGGTATAGGCTTGGGTGGGGTTAATTGCACTTTTAAAGATGGGTGAACCAAACTTCGAGTAGGGAAGGCACCAAGATTTTTGAAAGGTTTGGTTGGTAAGGTGGTTGTTGGAGAGGTGGCTATGTTGGTTGACTGAGAAGGTAGGGGGTTGGTAGAAGTGTTGATTGGTCTAAGGGGTGGTGGAGAAATGATGGATTGGTTGGTTGAAGCCATGCTAGAAGGTTCAGGTTTGTTGATGTAAGGGAGTCTTAGGTGGTGCCAAAAAGTGGCTTGATCCATATTTGGTTTTAAGGCAAATTCCAATTTCTGCACTAATGTGGAAAAATGTTTGTGTAGTGGTTTTGATCCATGGGTAGTGGATGCAACAGATAGACTTGTAGGTTGTGGAGGATGGTTTGTAGGTTGGTCTATTTCCTGAGGTGAGGGAGGTAGGGTTGGGATAGATAGATCCTCCATGAGAGGTGTTGGTGGAACAACTTCTCCTCTAGGGATGATGTCCATAAGAGTGGTAGTTTGTTTGGTAGTTGGTGGAGGTGGAAAATCAGGAACATTTGTTCGTTCAAATGCACTAGTTGAGGTAGTATGTGATGATTCCAAAGCTTCTATGAGTGTAGCTCAAGAGAAAGGATCCTCCTTGGTTTGGGTCTCTGAAGGAGGGGAAGGTGACTCCATCACCTTGGTAGGTGAGGTGGGGGAAGAGTAGGTAGATGGGATCGTTGGGTCCTCGTGGGTAGGTGTATTACGAACCATATTGATTGTGTGGGCATTATGAGAGCGTTCGGCCTGTATGTCCTCATTTTTTATAGGGGCAAAGTTGGGAAAAAGCTTCTTGAAGATGTTAAGAGCTTGATTTTGAGGGGCATTGGGGTTATCCAATGTGAGTTCTCTCTTGTCAATGAGGCTTTGAACAACATTCTTAAAAGTATTACATCAATTGACATCATGTCCCATTACCCGATGAAAAGCATAAAGATCATTCTCGTTGTACCAAGTAGGTGTTGGATGAGAAGAATCAAACTATTGGGGAGGTTTGATGGGTAGAAGCTGTATAAGATTAGCTTTTAGTGGCTTTTTTAGAACTGAGGCATAAGATTCTCTAAGTGGAGTGAATTGTTTTTGGTTGATTTGGTTTGGGTTTCACAAGATCTAGTTAAAAGGATTGAGATAGTTTTGTTGATTGACATTAAGTGGTGGGTCAGCCTTAAGGACAAATGCATTCGCAATTCCCTTGTTCTTAGTCCCAGAGTTGGCTTGATTGCCCTTTTGGAGGAGGCTTCGTTGGTCTTGAAGGTAGAGTTCTTGTTTTGTAACTTCAATTTACCCTCATCTATGGCCCGATTTTCTAGCTTACATGCCATGGTAAAAGCCTCATCAAAAGTTCTGAAGCTTTGGACACGCAATGTAGAAGATATATGTTTGGCGTAGGCTCGAGTGCAAATCTCTATAAGTTTGGGTTGAGGCATGGAAAATGAAAATTGATTAATCAAGCTTCTCCAACAGGGAACAAAATCGACAATGGACTTCTCATCAAATTTCCTGATAGAATAGAGGTTCGTGATAGAGACCTTCTTTAAAATGTTAATGGAAAAGTGATCTAAGAAGACTTGTGCTAGTTGGGTGAAAAAAAATGGAATGCTTGGTGAGGGCATTATACCAGTCGAGTGCTGGGCCAGATAAAGACATGGGGAAGGTTCGAAGGAGAAGGGCATCATCGTAAGCAATCATGTAACATACATTCCTGAAAGCCCTGAGGTGTTGTTGGGGGTCCTCCTTACTTTGAAATTTGGTAAATTTCGGAAGCTCCCATTGATGAGGGTAAGGTTTGATGGGGACAGAAGGATGAATAGGTTCATTACAAATCTGATCATACGATAAAATGTAATGAGCCCCCGAAATGGATGACTCAAGGTTTGTCATCTTGTCTATGAGCATCTTCATTAGGTCGGTTTGAGGTAGTGCACCAAAAAGATTGTAAGACTGATATAGTGTTTGAGGTTGGGCAACATATTGGTAATTGTTTGGCAATTGAGAGGCTGTCACATATTGGAATGTGGATGCTAGAGATTGGGTAGGGTAGGTGGATGATGGTGGTTGGGTAGTGGGTATATACCCTTGTGGGTTAGGGATGTATCCTAGATTGGGTGCAACGGGTAACTGTTGAGGAGTCCTTATGGATTGGGTATGGGTGGTAGTTGGGTTGGTGACAAGAGTTGAGGTAGTGACCTTTGTGTTAATGGGTGGTGAAGTAGAAGGGATAGATACCCCCAAGCTTGGTAAAGGGGTATTAACCGATGGGTTAGTTTTCACAGAGGGGAGGTTGGTAGTGCTAGTGGTGGGTGTTCCAGCAACAAGTGGAGCATGATGGGTTAATGGTTGGGTTGTCCCCAAGGTAGAGGAGTCATTAGTAGGGGCGGAAGGTGTAAGGGTAGTGGTTGATTGGATAGGTTGGTTTTCAACTGTGGCGTCAGAGGGGTTAGTAGACGAAGATGCCTGGGTGGTTGAAGCTTGGGTGCTGATCATGGCAACAAGGATACCCTTTATAAGGTGGGATGGCATGCCATAAGGGGGATCTTGAGGTGGAGTTGAAACTGAGATATGGTAAGGACAGGTGTTAAGGTAGTGCTGAAGAGAAACTAGATTGTTGTCTAAAAAAGTGGTAAAATCCATGTCTCATTGGGGAAATACCCAAAGAAAAGTATGGCTTCCCAATGGATGAGGCGAATCTTTTGCCTCAGAGACGTACTTCATAGATGAGGAGGTAGAAGAGGTTGATTTAAGTGACGGGTTCTGCTCCACTAGGTCACTTCGTTGTTAGCAAGTGAGAACCATAAAAGAAAAAGGGGAACGAAAACAAGAACAATCTCACCACTCAAACAAGAAGACAACAAAATGATCAAGATAATCAAGACACAAACTATGAAGTATGTTAAGCCTAGAGGTTAGTTTTAATGTCGCTTTTGGTTTATGCCTTAGTTTATGAGAATGTGTGATAGAAGTTGGCTTGTAGATCAGGAACTATAGAAGCAATCTATGGTTGGTTTTGGGTTGTTTAAGTGCTCAAAAGAATCTATATTGGAATCAATATGTGGCTTGGTATTGGGGCCTACCCCCTCACTTCATGATCCCACAACGATAAGAGTGTTGAGTGCTTAACCAATATATATTGATATCCAGAGTTTATACTCAATCGGAGCGCTGAGTTGGTTCTCCCCTTAGTAATGACCTCCAAGTAGGATTGCTGGGAATGGGTAAGGTGACCGCTAGGTGATGAAATCCTAGTCAGGGCTTGTCTCAAATTGTTTTGATGTTTGATTGATGAAAGTGGTCTGCTTAGTGTGTGCAACAAAAGTGGTGCTACGATAAGATTATTGTGCTTTAATTCAAAGTGAACTAATGTTAAAAGCAAGCAATGGTTGCAGTTGATTTTAAACCCAACAAAAAAGTTCAATTTCAATTATGAGCATAGATAGAGAGAAGAGCATACAAATACAAAGAAAACACGAATAAAGACTCTAGGTCCCACTAGACGTGCCATAATGTTTCATGTAAATTTTTACTTAAGTTCTAAAGAAAGAGATAAAAGAAATTCAATACGGGTATGGTTAAAAATCCTGTTTGGTTATCCGTGCATTGAATAAAAGATTGTGAAGAGCTCCTCTTTGGCTTGGGAGGAAGCCTTGTCTTACTAGAAGTTGATTAGGTGGGTGGTTGATGCAGTTACCCTATTGGTGAAATCTGGCTTGATTTCAACAGAGTAACGATCCCTGAGAGCTTGGTTGAGAGGTGACAAGTCGACTCCTAATAAGATGGCTTATGCTTGATAACGTTGATGATGTTGATTGCCCTGAATGACCTGCAAAAGAAAACTCTTGGATCCTTGAGCCCCTGATAATTATTGCCGATAGATTTGACCTCTTAGGCCTCTCTCTCTTATTGGCACAAGCAAGAGGTGGAAGTGAAGGTGTAAGTGGGTCATCTAAATATAATTTGTGCATGCAAAGGCTCGCAACACAAATTAGACAAGGTTATATTTAGAAATTGGTCAATGGAGCTTGCATGCTCTTGGCTAAAAGGTGGCCCTGATCGTTGACGATCAGGGGTTCCCAAAGCTTACCGTCGATGGTCACCACGACCATCGACGGTCAAGGTCTACAAGAATAGGGTCTTGAAGGTCAGGGTTATTAAATTAGGTGAAACAAAGTGTAGATTGGTTGGTTTAGGCCTGATAAGTGTAGTTTGGTCCCAAAGGGGTCCTAGGGCAGCTCCAGGTGTATTTTGACATTCGAAAGCGCAGGTGTGTAGATTTCCAGTGTCTAAATATACAAACATAAAGATAAACACACATACATCTGACTTAAATAAAAATTGAACTTTAATATATATATATATATATATATATATATATATATATATATATATATATATATATGAACTTGTTTACAATGTTATATCAAGTCGTAACGTTTTGTTTCATTTGATACGTTTTACTTTATATTTCCATGCACACACTTGATCGTGTATTTAGCATTCAACACACACATCTTCCTTGGAAGAACTCTCTCTTTATCTTGAACATACTCTGTAACACCCATAAGTATAAAAATCTGCATTCACCAACAACTGAGCCAAATGATTGATACGTGATGCTTCTCAACAACTTTGTGTCAAATTACCACCAAGATGTTGCTAGCACTTCTTTAGTGTGACAAATGCAATCATACAAGTTCCTGAGGTGACTTAAGATAAATTTCACTGCTTGACATGTTGCATAGCTCTTCGCAACATCTTATTGTAACTCAACCCCTACACTCTACTTCGCAACCTTCCATAGTGGAATGAAACTGTGTAAAGAGCCATGCGTAGCACTACCATCTTTATTGCACGCTAACAATCTTGCACAACTATCATAGGCAGTGTCTGCACAACTCTACGAAACCATCTCTGCGTGCACAATCAATCTGCATTTAATGTTTGCCCAAACTCTTTCCTTGATCATGTAGTCAATTGAAACTTCACTACTTGATTGTGCACTTGTCATTTTCACAAATAGATCTTTCATGTCAATTTGTGCAGACAATTGATACTTCTCTCGCTTGATCATGCTCTTATCGTTTTCGATCAATAGCATGCCATCCATAATATAAACTAATATATATATATATATATATATATATATATATATATATATATATATATATATATATATATATAGCATGGTTGGTGGATATCGTACACCATAGGGCCCATACTGTACACCAAGCACAAATTCAAGGCAATTGTTGGATTTACATGCCATGTAACCATTGTAAACGGGTCTGCAGTTTGTAGGGTCGCGACATCTTTGATTGGTTATTTTCTATTGTCAAGGGTCGATGAGAACATCTTGAGCGCTTATTTGATTGTAACATGGCTCCACATCCGATGTGCAACGCAAATTAGCGGTGCAATGTCATTGACATGGGGACAAAACATTGAGAACCTGGAGCCTATCTTGTAGCTTTCATTCATCCATGTTGCCAATTATTGATAGTTGGGGCAATTACATCATGGATAAGAACATATGAAAACACCATATCTCGAAGCAATGATGCAATCAAGGGAAACAAATAGAAAGAAACCACTGTGAAGATGGTATGTTACCATAATTACGTTGATGAAACATACATATATTGTAGCAATCACAAATCATGGGTTTCGAGTGAGGTACAAATACCGATTTAAACTCTTCGTTTTACAAAAACATAAAATAACATCCCTTCCGACATAGCTTACACTCTTCAGTATGGCAATTGTAGCATCCACAATAAAAATTATGACCGTGATGGTGGTCCCAGATTTGATATACATCCAACCACCATAGCACTTGGATAGAGTATGCAAACACTGGTGGGGATTCGAACCCAAGGCCAACAAACGACCCAAAATTGGCAGTGCTTGTGGCCCTGGTGGTAATTTTATCTTTCTTGCAATCACCAAATAAAAAGAATTGTGGACTATTGTTATGAATACAATGGATTATATTAGTGTTATTGAGAATGAGAATAGAAAAAACTTGGAAATATCTATATCTATATCTATTTACATATGGCATCCTACATCAATCAATTAGATCATATAAAAGACATATTTCATTGAAGAAGCATTTTCCATTTCTCTTCTAATTAGTTTTAGGGTAGTCCAATTAGTTTTTATATAGTTGAAGTACTCAAAACTTTAATCTAATTAGTTTTAGCCTTGTCTAAATTGACACAATGTGCATTCTCTACGTTTTAAGAGTAGCCATTGGATATCTGATCCCTGTTTTCATTGAGATGGCATCTGGTTCAATCAAGTATTAGGTAATTGAGACAATTTAGTGGAAACTACAGATTTCAGTGATAGATGTGACATGTCACTAAGCTCTACACGTGTATCTATTTGAGCTTCGTGAAGTCCATCACCTAAAATGCCTCTCACCATCACCACCTAGCGCGTTTTGAAATATTTCACCACTTTCATGCTATGTATGGCCTTGCCCTTCCCTACTACATCGTTGTTTAAGTTTGGTGTGAAACAAAGAGTTTCTTCCCTGTGCAACTCATTGCCACACTGTTTGAAGGAACACACAACCTTGTTTTCCATTGTCACCTCCACTCAAAATATCAGATTAATGCTTTGTGCACGAAAGGTGATATGGGTTTAGTGGCCATGGGTTTCAAGTGAGATACGGCTGCCGATTTACACACACTCACTTTACAAAACTCCCTTTACCAAAAAGGAAAACTACATCCCTTCGAGCGTAACTTGCACGTTTGGGGCAACTCTGAGTTACATACATGTTGTTAGGAGCATGCCTAGGTGGTGTTCCAACTGTCACTAAGAAAAGCAGGAGCCATGACGATCCCTACCAGTGGCATTGCCTAATTTCTGACATTAATGTCCCAGAGACCAGAGGTATTGCACAGAGGTTACAAGAAGAGATGGAAAGAAGCGAAACACGTCCACGAAGACCAAGTGTCTAACAACTGAAAGAGTCTTCCAGCATGCTTATATTCTTCCAAATTGAGTAAGGGTTTTTTTGGCTACCTCCAAGTAGATTTGAGAAGTGGCAAAGGTTGTGAGTGCAGAGCAGAGAAAGAAAAAGTTCCAGCCCCATGAGAGCCATCCTACTCTGTAAATATTGTACCGATCATTTCAGGTGTAAGAATAAAGCCGAATATTTGCTTATGGTGGAGTTTTTATATTCCAGTAGGGTTTTCTCCACATAAATCAATGTCATACATTGTGGGGTATGTTGTTCTGTTCATGCTTTCTGCGATTTCCTTTTCATCCACACTGCGAATTGGGAGTATGTTCAATTACACACTAATGCATATATTTCAGTTGGTTTGTGCTGAATTTTCATAGCTTCAGATTTGAATCAACATAAACAAGTAGGAAGATCTCTGATTAATTTGTAATACTCGTAGAGACTGCAAATTACAGATCAGTTGTTGAACAATTCTGCGCTTTTATTGAAGATCATGCCCTGATTGAGTTTGATTTTTCAGAGTCTATTCACATGCTGTAATTGCAAAAAACCTAGATAGTTTCTTGATTTCTGATAAATCGTTGAACAACCAATGGGAGTTTTTAGCATATGTCCATAATCAAACTTTGTCGGATCACCAGGCAATCCAACTACACAAGTTTTCAGAAAAGTCTTGAGGTCCATCCTTCGAGAATAAGTGGAGGCAACGTCTAGACATACACAACAAAATCATGGGATGGTGCACTAAAGGTAACAGGATCCAAGGCCATGAAACGTATTAATTTACTGGGAAGCTTAAAATTCTAAAACAAAGTTGAATATTTCTTACAACTATCAAAAAAACTTCTGGGCAATCTGCACATCAAAATTAGAGACTTGGGTTTTTAAGCCAGAAATGTTGGCACAAAAGCAAAAGAGAAGAAACATACTGAAGACAAAAACCGAGAGCCACCTGTCACATGACAAAAGAAGATACGAATAGTTTAAAAAAACTAATATAAAATGACGGAATATCAATTCCATGCAGTGCAGGATCCAGATGCGATTATCCAATCTGTTACAGTTTTTTATAAGAATCTGCTAACAGAGCTCAACACTGACAGGAGAACAGCCCAAGTTGAAAGCTTCAACCACGTTACAAGTTTAAACACACCAGAGGAGAATACAATGTGCTTAGCTGCAATCACTGAAGAAGAGCTTAGGTACTCCATTTTCTTGAGATAAAGCACCTGGACCAGATGAATTCCCATATCAAATTTTCACGGACTTCTGAGAAACAATCAAAGGCCTTCTCAAAGCAGCATCTTCTCAAAGCAGTAGACGAGTCCAGGAGGAATAAAAATAAATAAGATACTTCAATGCAACATCATTGGTATTACTCCCAAAAATGCGAAAGTCAAAACTCTTTAAGAGTTCCAGCCAAAATAATTATGCAGCATGACATATAAAATCAATCCTAAGATAATCACAAACCCGATCCAACCAATGCCATTAATAGACCTTGGTCCTTCGATAACTTCATAGAAGCCCAAGAAATCTCCCATACCCTTTACTCAACAAAGGGTTCAAGGATGCTGATCAATTAGCTTCTTTGATCCGACCTTCACTTCTATAGAGATCTATCATGGACGTATAACTCCACCTATCAGGCTTACATTTGTCTGATTGACACATCTCTTCAAAAAGAAGGGTAGCCTCCTCCATATGGCCTATATCAGCACTCATACCCAATAAAGTATTGTAAAGAATCATGTCCTTGTTCCACCCCTATTCTTTTATTTTGTCCCACAACTTCAAAGCATCATCTACGCCCCTAGCTTTACCAAAAAGCTTAATAAGGCAAGTTACAGTTATCTGATTAGGACTCAGTCTGGCATCAGTCATCTCTTTAAAATGCTCTTTAGCCGCCAATGATTTCCCTGCCTTCACTAGAGCACCAAACACTGTATTAAATGAGATCACATCAGGCTTAACCCCCAAAGCTTTCATTTCCTGGAAAGCATTAAGGACACCATTAGAATCCCCAGCATAGCATACACTCTTAAAATGCCAATTTATTCTTTAAATTCAGGAATTCACTTGCGCATACAAATTCAAGATCTCCTGTACCCAGTCATTCCCACTGAGGGCATCTAGCATTGCAGTATATATTACCTCGTCAAGCATACCACCAGTCTCTTTCATTCTCCCAAAATATTCCACAGCCCTGTGGAGAAGATCGCACTCTTCTGCACAATAAATGCCAGTGGAATAAGTTGTGTGGTTAGGCTTAATCCCTCGAGCAAGCATGTCCTGCAGCAACGTCTCTACCCTGTCCCATCGTCTTCTCCTTCTCAGAACCTTCATGGCTACAGTGTACACAAAGGAATTCATCTCAAAATACTCAATTTTGCTGAGCCACTGGAAGAAATAATTGCATTAGGCCTGAATCCAGCTTTCATCATCTGCCTGCATGTCCTATTAACTTCATTGATCCGACCTACACTTGTATAGAGATCTATCATGGAATTATAACTCCACCTATCAGGCTTACATTTGTCTGATTGACACATCTCTTCAAAGATGGCAGTAGCCTCCTTCATAAGGCCTATATCAGCACACATATCTAATAAAGTATTGTAAATAAATGTGTCCTTGTTCCACCCCTCTTCTTTAAATCTGTCCCACAATTTCAAAGCATCATCTGCCCATCTAGCTTTACCAAAAATCTTAATAAGGCAAGTTGTAGTTGTTTGATTAGGACGCAGTCCAGCATCGGTCATCTCTTTAAAGAGATCCTTAGCCGCAGATGGTTTCCCTGCCTTCACTAGAGCACCAAACACTGTATTATATGAGATCACATCAGGCTTAACCCTCAAAGCTTTCATTTCCTGGAAAGCATTAAGTACACCATCAGAATCCCCGGCAATAGAATGCACTTTTAACAGGGTGGTAAATTCTTTAACATTAGGAACCCGCCCATCTGCCCTTCCTTGCTCAAACAAATTTAAGGCCTCCTGTACCTTACCATTCCTACAAAGAGCATCTAACATTACAACATACGTTACCCCATTAGGCACACAACCGGTCTCTTTCATTCTCTCAAAATATTCCACAGCCTTGTGGAGAAGATTGCACCGCATAGCACAGCTTATGACAGTGGAATAAGTTGTATTGTTAGGCTTAATCCCTCGAGCAAGCATGTCCTGCAGCAACTTCTCTACTCTATCCCATTGTCTTCCCCTTCTCAGAACCTTCATGGTTACAGTGTAGACAAAGCAATTCATCTCAAAATCCTCATTTTTGTTGAGCCACAGGAAGAAATAATATGCTTTCTCCCAGTCTTGAATCTTGTTGATGATATTAACTGCATCTTTGGGAAGTAGGGTTTGTTCTATGGAATCTAGGGCTTCAAAAATGGCCCCCTGGGTTGGCTCACAGGAATCTATTTTTTGTGCAAAGAGTATATTGCTTAGGGTTCTGGGCTTACTTGGATTGACGCACACTGATTTTGACTTGTATTTTTTTTATGCCCTGGTTAAGCTCACGAGCATCATCATTACAAGGGGGTTTTGTGATCAGAAATTCCTTAGCAAAGGGTTTAAGCTCAGGGGCATTGTTAGAAGGGGATTTTGTGTCCAGAAATTCCTTAGCAAGGGGTTTTAGCTGGTCTGCCAAAGATGGGTATTTGGGTTTCAGTTTTATCTCTATATTGCGGGAGTTTGCTTGGGAGATGATTGAAGAAGGCTTGAGCCTCCATGGATTGCTTTTGAGCGTGGATTTGCGCTTTGAATTCAAAATGAAAAATGAAGAATCGGGATAGTTGGTGTGATGATAATGAGTACCTGCCAGAGACATTGTTGCTTATGATGTTAATTCAGTGCCCTTGCCCGCCCTTTGAGTTAAAAGTGGTCCTTCGCTTAACTGTAAATGGCGGTGACGAGGATCATCAATTTTTCTTCCACCACATTACAGATGCCTTAAGTCCATCTATCTGAGAAATCTTGACAGTTGACAGATAGATACCTGGGGTTTGTCCTATACTACATTAACTAATGATTCCTTTAGAATTTCCTCCTCATTAGTCATCAAAGGCTTCAATTTAGGTAGATTAAATTTTATCATATCTTAAAGATATTAAGTTTGTTTTATATGATTAATGGTTGTTTTTTATTATTAATTTGGATATAAAAGGTGTAATTAAAGGATCATCAAAATCTGACCTTTTTTTAAAAAAAAATTGTAGATTGTGGAAACATAAAATGTTTAATAATTTATTTATGTAATTTTTAATAAAAACTATTAAAAAGAGTATTTAATTACATATTGATTGGTGGAAATTAGAAAGATGTTAAAAGTACGAATGGATGATATCATCGAAATGATTGTAAGCGAAAGTCTTTTACCATATATTTTTACAATTGTTATTAATTATGAAAGTTAACATCATTATATTTTATGATCTGTAATGAAAGCAACGACGATAATTAAATTTTTGGGATAAAGAATACATAACATATTCAATGACAACATATGCTATTGAGTTGAACACTAAAGGGACTTATATTACAAAGGTTGTTATTTTTTTTTTTTCTTAAGTGATTATTTAATTTGAGTTCCATAGAAGCTACCGTGAGAGCCACCTACTTTTTTCAAGTGTTTGTTGGTGTAGGTTTTTTGTCCATTATATAGTTTTCTTACACATATATATTAAGCGTGCTTAGTTAAAATAATTAGGTCACTTAGGTGTAATAATGAGGTCATTAGTTGCACATGCACATGCTTATTTGTAGTCAACATGGTTGTACTATTCATTTGGCAACCAATGTTGACATGTTGCGCTTGGCATGTTTCACATGAGTTTACTATTCACTTAGCAACTACGTTGTATTTTCATTACTAAATGGATGTGGATCAATACTTCATGTCTCCCCTCCATAAGTATCATAAATAACTCTCCTAAGTTTGCAAGTATAATGCACACTCGAATATTGGATGTCGGACTCAGTCGAAAATGCATCCAGAGTAATTTGTGCAAACAAGCTTGTTTATACTGTGAGGGGAACCGACCTTCTGCTAAATCAGACTTCACTCGTCGGTCTTTGACACTCAAAAGTATTGTACAATAGGGTGCAATGCAGGTGTTTGAAGGCAACAACACCTAGTGGGGTCAAGGGGCAGTGCCCCTTGCAGGGTCCAAGGGTAGCACCCCAAACACACTCCCTATCGCAGTATAGGACATAGTCGAGAGGTAGCACTCCCGACACCAAACGTAATTTGAAATTTCTCAAAATTCATCAATTTTATTTAAAAAACTGACCTTCCCCAATAAATATCGATTACCACTAAAAATGTGTTTGAAAAAATTATATTAAAAAAAAAGGTCAAATACTATATATAACTATATATATATATATATATATATATAAAAACAATTCCTTTCAAAGATTATTTATATCAAAGATTATATATATATATATATATATATATATATATATATATATATATAAACTCAATGGATTATTTTTATATAAAAAACAATAAACCTCCCTTCAAAAGAAAGGGTCTTCTCCATGTTTTAAATCACCACACCTTTACATGTTTAAAAAAAAACAAAAAAACTTTTGACTTGTTAAAAAGTGCCAAACCTCTTCTTAAAAGCCAAAAAACACTATAAAATATTCAAAACCATGAATTTGAAGCCAATGTGGTTTTAAAAACCATATTTTTGGGGTAGAATGCAATTTTAACAAGAAAAAAGGGTGGTTTTGGCTATGTATATGCATGGGAGGATGGCATGGAGGTTAGGAGAATACTATGGGGTGCAAAAAATATAATTGTTAACCCAAATAAGTGGTTTTCGTTAGTTGGCAAGGTGGTTTGGCACTTACAGCATGTGAGAGGTGGAGGATGGTGTGGAGGGAGATATGATTCAAAGAGCAATCCTTAAGTAGTAAAAACTAGAAAAAACTCACATTCAAATCCCCAAAACCTACAAGTTTACTTTAAGTGGAAAACCCTTGCTCAAATACAAGGGGTTTTCGTTGGGTGGCGTGGTGGTTTTGCCAAGAACTAACCTCTCCTCTCCAATCTTCAATGTCTATATTGGCAAGGGTAGCCTACATGTGAATTTTTTCCAATCTACAAGACATAGCTTATACACCAAAACAAAAACCAAGACAATTATGGTTTTGTGTGAAAATAAGCCACATACAAACAATTTCAAGATTTTAAAAAAAGAAAACGATGTTTGTTTATTAGTCTCAAAGTTTTGATACCATATTAGAATCATCTACTTATGAGACGTCCAAGATCAAATGTTGAAAGATCGAACACACAACTTTGTTGAAGGAAGAAATCAAAATGAGAGTAGAAACTATAATAACATGTATTAGTGAAGAAGGTTGTTATACAAAGCTTACAAAAAACCTATTGACACACATCTAAGCTCAAAGGCTTAATGAGCTCTCTAGCACAATAATAAATGCCCCTACAAGCTAAAAAACCTACTGAACTTTATATTAGACAAATTGTTATATTGCAATATTCTACACAATCCACTACGAATGCCTTGAAAGAGAGGTCCTTATACAAACAGAGGTATTGAGGTACATCTATTTGACAATGAGAACACAACTTAGTTGCCAAGTGAATAGTAAACCCATGTACAACATGCTAAGCCCCACATGTCAACATTGCTTGCTAAATGAATAGTGCAACCATGTTGACTACAAATAAGCATGTGCATGCACAAATAATGACCTTATTATTACACTTAAGTGACATAATTATTCTAACTAAGCAAGCTTAATATATGTATATGAAAACCATATAATTAAGCTTGTTTAGTTAGAATAATTACGTCACTTAAGTGTAATAATGAGGCCATTAATTACATATGTACATGTTTATTTGTAGTTAACATGGTTGCACTATTCATTTGGAAACTAATATTGATATGTTGGGCTTGGCATGTTGCACATGGGTTTACTATTAACTTGGCAATTGAGTTGTGTTCTCAATGCCAAATGGATGTGGATCAATACCTCTTCTCTATCTATCTCCAAGGCATTTGTAGTAGATTGTGTGGAGTATTGCAGTATATCAGTTTGTCTAGTGTAGAGTTTAGTAGGTTGTTTAGCTTGTAGACCATCTATTATTGCACCACAGAACCCGTTAAGCCTTTGAGCTTAGGTGTGTGCCAACATGGTTTTTGTACGCTTTGTATCACAACTTTCTTCACTAATACATGCTATTGCATTTTCTACTCTCATTATGATTCTTGATTAAACAAAGCTGTATGTTCGATCTTCCAATATTCGATCTTGGACATCTCATATGTAGATGATTTTAACAATATTTACAACACACTGAAATTATCATGTACAACGATTCATTCTCTTTTCTAAATACCCTCTTTTTTAGATTTTTTAAATATTATTCTATGGGATAATTTAACATTTAGTGATTGAAATACCTTTGTCTGCTTTGAATATTGTTAGGTTTTATCAGAGTTTCCTAAATCAATTTATATGGTAGGGGTGAAAACTTGTACAAAGGTTTTTTCTTTTTAATATTTTGTTTATTTGCATTTGAATGGATCTGTTTTGTGTTTCGAGGCATTTTGTTGTTTATGGTTTGGAGGTTTAGAATTTAGGGTTTTAAGTAATATCGATTGTCGACCATTATGATTGTTTTGGGTCTTAAAAATTTTAAAAAATTTCAAGCGACCATTATTTACATTGCATATTTTAATTTTGGGTTTTAGGTTTCAACACATTTATGAATTTTATGATTTGTCTAAACATAATATTAGCAATTTTATTATCTTATAATATTTGATATATTAATATCTATTTTTTTTTGTCTTAAATTTAAAAAACAATAACTTTTATTGCTATTAATGGTCTAAATAAACATTTGACACGAGGATTTTTAACCAACACAAATAAGTTCGTCCGACTCAGCCCTATATTTTTTTTAAATTAATTTTTTTATTTTTTTAAAATTTTGCATAACAAAATACCCAAACACCATAGTTATTATATAATATTAATATTTTATTACTTTATTAGTATTTTTCATTGTATTTGTCAATTTTGCATATTTATAAAACTATGTTCACACCCTTCCTGAATGGATCTATATTTTTTAGCTTGGTAACTATAGTTTTACTTGTACCTAGAATTTATATTTTTGTGCCTACATTTTCGTATGGGTAAAATGACCCGAATGCACAAGACCAGGGCATTATTCCACACTCTAAGATTATATTGTTTCAATGACTAATTAATGGGTAAAATGGTATAAATTTATAAACAAGGCATTTATTTCATAATATTTTTTTAGTATGATTAAATGGCGGGTAAATATAAACTTAAAAATTTATTCACACTCACAGAAATATTCACATATCTTCTGAGTTACTATTTTATGTTTTGTCATGGTATCCTAATAAATGAAGGGATTTTGAGTGGGTGTTTTTTATGCAATAATGATATAGTTTTTTTTCAAACTAGGATGTTTTGATATGCACAAAAATTTCATACCTAAATGCATGATATATGATCCAAAATCTTAGATTTGAGTGTTGGTTAGTATACAGGAAATGGATTGCCTAAGAACCTACTTAAATAGGTACAAATAATTTTTTTTCAAACTTAAGTAGTTATTATTTACATATAATAAATACATTTCATTAATTTTGGTTATAATGGGCATAAATGATTTAATTTTCAAGCTTTGGCATCCTTGTTTAATGCCAAATTTCATTTCCTAAGATGAAAATTCTTTTTTACTAAGTACGTGAGTTATAAATTTGTTAAAACCCTTCTATAGATATCCAAAAGTGTAAAATGCTATTTCTTCTATTCAATTTGTATGTGGAAAGCCAAACATATTCAAAGTTATGTTGTATAGTGTCCATGCAATGTATAAGAACTTGGCTTGACTTAAACCATGGTTTTGGGAGTGATAATTACATTGATTGGAAATCAATCAGTGAGTTACGCTATTATTTGTTGTTGACTCTCATACCAATTCGTAAATGTGCTCACATTTCAATTTAAGAGTCCATTGGAGGTCTACGCCGATGGTTTGATGTAGACAATGTGAGTCTTAATATGTATATGATGAAAAATAAACTAACCATAAGGAGTTGGTTATTGACTATTTTGTTCACATATCTAATGGGCTAGGAAACACATTTCCTCTTCCACCAAAATCCAATAAGATAGAAAAAAATACATGTGAATTCCTAAACAAAGTTTCTAAATATCTGGGTGAAATCAAGATTTTTGCAATGGGACTATGAACTAATATTGTCTTGGTATGTATAGTTTTGTATTCTTCTTTCCAAGGTTAGTGGCAGTGCAATTAGCCTAGTGATAATTGATCAGGGTTAGCTTTACTCATCACCTTAAAAGTTTCTAGATTCAAAATTAACCTTGTGTGGACAATGACATGTTTTATGGAATATTTAATGGGTTTTTCTTTTTTTCATTTTAGGCAGTCAAAAAGAACAAGTCTTTTGCTAGCAAAGTGAAAAATATTGTTACACTTAGCAGTTACTTTTTCGCAAGTAGAAACATAAATTCTATTGCAAAAGTTAATGTAAGTATAATTGCCCTTCATACACCCTTTCATTGCTATTCATAACATCAAAAAACTGCCAAATCAGACTTATAATTAGTGAATTATTTACTATTGAAAATTTCAACATTACTTTGCATACAAATTACTATGTTATTTAAAATTTAAAATAGTACCTACATAGTGACTTGAAACACTCAAGTATTTTTGTTTTTATAATTATTTTGTGGTTGTGATTGTTCTTAATCTAGATCATGCACATTTAACAATGTTATTAGATTTATTGAATTGCTACCATCATAATAGCTTTGTAGACTTAACATACCTATGTATTTTTTTTATTTTTCTTTTCTTGTGCAATCATCAACATTCAATCAATACCAATGCTAAAAATTATCCCATATTATAGTGTGCTAAAATAAATCACGAAAATAGGTAATATTACTACTGGTCTACCAAAAACTATCACATGACAGTGTGCAAAATAAATTAATAAAATACCCAATCAAACAATTAGGCCATGGAAGGTGACATTAGCATTATAATATTAAAGCTCAATGTGGACTATTCACTTGGCTAATAGTTACATTAACATAACCATATATGTACCATTGTGCATCTATACTAAACTTGAAGGTATTATATACTATTAATATTTTATATTATTTTATTTGTATTTTTTATTGTATTTGTCAATTTTGTATATTTATAAAACTATGTTCAAAGCAATGGTATTTACACAGTCCATGAGTTAATAGCAATAGTTTCTGGGTATAAAACTGTGGGAGAGTTTTTCAATAAAAAACTCTCACATAGTTTTATACCTAGAAACTATTGCTATTAAAACTATGTTTGTATATGTTTGTATGTGTGTGTGTGTATACATACATACATATTAGATCAAATTTTTCTAAACTTCTTCAAATGTATATGTACATATATGTATATGTATATATATACATATATGTGTATGTACATATACATATATGTGTATGTATATGTGTGTGTGTGTCTATGTGATTAATTTTTTTTAAATTTTTTAAAGAATTCTAGATTTTCAGATTTTTTTGCCATACCGAATTGATATATATTTGGAACTTGGTAACTATGATTTTACTTACACCCAAAATTTATATTTTTATGACTGCATTTTTTGTATAGGTAAAATGACCCAAATGTACAAGATCAGGGCATTATTTGACACTCTAAAATTATATTGTTTTAATGATTGATTAATGGGTAAAATAGTATAAATTTATAAACAAGGCATTTATTTCATAATCAAAATTTTGATTTTTTGTATGATTAAATGATGGGCAAATTTAAATTTAAATTTTACAGATAAATGCATTTTATTCACACTGCCACAAATATTCACATATCTTTTGAGTTACTATTTTTTGTTTTGTCATGGTGTCCTGATAAATGAAGGGTTTTTAAGTGAGTGATTTTTATGCAATAATGATATAATTTTTTTCAAACTAGGACATTTTGATATGCACATAAATTTATTGCTTGAATGCATGATATATGATCCAAAATTTCAAATTTAAGTGTTTGTTGGTATATAAGAAATTGGTTGCCTAAAAACTTACTTAAATAGGTATGAATAATTATTTATCAAACCTAGGCAATTACTATTTACATATAGTAAATATATTTCCTTAATTTAGGTTATAATTGGCATAAATGGTTTAATTTCTAAGCTTGGGCATCCTTGTTTCATGCCAAATTTCATTCTTAGACATGGAAATTATTCTTTTATTAGGTACTTGAGTTATAAATTTGTTGAAACCTTTTATAGATATCCAAAAGTGTAAAATGTTATTTATTCCATTCAATTTGTATGTGGAAAGCCAAACATTTTCAAAGTTGTGCTAGATAGTGTCTATGCAATGTATAGGCACTCATCTTGGGTTAAACCATGGTTTTGGGAGTGATAATTGTGTTGATTAGAAATTTGTTAGTGAGTTATGCTATTGTTTGCTATTGAATCCCATACCAGCTTGTAAATGTACTCACATTTCTATTTAAGAGTCCATTGGGAGTCTACATGGATACTTTGATGTGGACAATGAGTCTTAATATGTAGTTGAAGATACATAAACTAATCATAAGGATTTGGTTTTTAACTATATTGTTCATAGAGATAATGGGCTAGGAAACACATTTCCTCCACCAAAATCTAAGAAGATAGAAAAAAAACTTATGAATTCCTAGTTGACAGACATTCTAAATATCTAAGGGAATCATGATTCTTGCAGTGGGACTATTAACTAATATTGCCCTAGTAAGTATTATTATTTTTTCTTATTTCCAAGGTAAGTGGCCATGCAACTAACCTAGTGATAATTGATTAGGGTTAACTTCACTCATCACCGTAAAAGTTTCTAGATTCAAGATTGACCTTATGTCGACAATGATTTTTTTTATGGAATGTTTAATCGGATTTTTTGTTTTTCATTTTAGGTAGTAAAAAAAAAAAAAAAACAAGTCTTTTGCTATCAAAGTGAAAAACATTGTTATATTTGGTGGTTAATTTTTTACAATCGGAAGTGTAAACCCTATTATAGAATCTAATGCAAGTATGATCTCCTTTCATTCATCCTTTCATTTCTATTCATATCATTGATAAACTGCTAAATCAGAATTGTAATTAGTGAATTATTTATTATTGAAAAATTTAACATTAGTTTGCACAAATATTGCTCTATTATTTGAAAATTAAAATAGTACCTACATGGTGATTTGAAACACTCCAGTGTTTTTTTTATAATCATTTTATGGTTGTAAGTTATCTTAATCTAGATCATTTACAATTAACAATGCCATTATATTTATTGAATTGATACCATCATAAGAGCTTTGTACACCTAATATACCTATCTATTTTCCTTCTTTTTCTTTTCTTGTGTAGTCATCAATATTTAATGAATGCTATAAATTATCCCATACTATAGTTTGCTAAAGCAAATCACTAAAGTAGTTAATATTACTACTGGTATACCAAAAGTTATCACATGGTAATGTGCTAAAGTAAATCAATAAAATACCCAATCAAATGATTGGGCCATGAAAGGTCACATTAGCATTATAACATTAAAGCTCAATGTGGACTAGTCACTTAGCTAATAGTTACATTAACATAACCATGTATGTATTATTATGCATCTAGACTAAACTTGATAATACAAAATTGGGTGGGAAGTCTAGATACTAGTAAACAATATGTTAACATACCATTTCATATGTACTAACTTTTACTGAGATTTATAATAACTCAATTGGGAGTGACTAATGATTAGTAACTTTTATGTTAGAATTGACCTACAAGTTCATGTTCATATAACAATGTATAATATAGAAATATAAAAGAATACATAAAATCATATTAGGCACACTCCTATGATAGTGAATGGAAGCTGACATGAGTTGTCTCCTCTGTCCATCAATGATAAGAGATCTATGATCATATAAAACATTTAAAACAGATACCCATTTTAGATCTAACGTTGTATGTATCAGTATTGCACATGGTCATAGTAATGTAACAACATGAGCTCTTTGAGAAGCATATGTCATTGCCTCTTACAAGTGGGCTTGTTGATACTGGTATATATTAACACACACACACACACACACACACACACACACACACACACACACACACACACACACACACACACACACATATTTTGTGTGTGTGTGTGTGTGTACAAAAATTGATAGACAAGCCATGTTAGAAGTTAAGAATTATGTACATTGTGTGTGAGAGATTAAATGAGGTTCAAGTGTGGGCTATTGAATATGATGGTGAATTAGATATGGGATATATTTTCAATTTCTCACAATAAAAAATAAATAATTAGGGGCAATTGATGCCAACCTATAAACAACATAAGGAGTGTTATCTAACTGTATGCCACTTTACATTATGAATCAAATTATCCTATCAAAACATTATGTGAATACACATATATTATCATATTAGTATCATCACCATTATATAAAAATATTTATACACAACCACATGACAAAATACTATGGCAGAGCTTAATAAATACAATGATAGATGCATAGAGCCTAGAAAAAACATGGATAGGATTATGGAATGCTATTTCTATTTTCTCTATACTTTTCCTTAAGTTTTCAAGTCCCCTCCATATTATGGATCTTATAGTATTACATAACACATTAAATTTTTTTGTCCTCTTTTTGCCGAATATTATATTGCTTTTGTCTGATAATGAATCGTGACCTCTATTTCAAGTGATTTTGCCTATGATTTTATCCACAATGTTGACCTTTAAATAAATGATAGTCTTTATCATTAATTTCTAAATTTGGTTGAAGTTTACTAACTTCATTAATGTTATCATTTGTTACTTGTGTAAAATACAATATAATACTAGTAGAGGATTGAGCTTACATTGAAAGCATAATGCCATCAACACACATAAATCATATCTAAATGTCTTTTTTAAGGTCCACAAATTTTGAGTAAAAAATTAAGTACATAGGACTCTAAACTTTTACACATGTTAAAGATGATGAAGATGAATTTTAATGTCTTGTAGACTAAATTTTTAATACTATATCTTTATTATCTTATTTGTCTATGTTTTTTTAAGCTTATTTGAAAAATTGATAGTACCTCACATTCATCTTGTAGCAAAGAAAACATATACAATAATGATATTTTATTCTCATTTTAGATACATAATTATGTGCAATATATTTGAATAATATAATTTGGTGATATATCCAGTTTTATCAAAGAAAGGGAAAGCTATTAAATAAGACAGTTGTAATTGCTAAAGTTAGTGATTGTTCAGTCAATTGGTAACATGTCTATAATAGTTTTAGTAATTATTTTAAAGCTTTCTAGTTATCTTGTATTTTTATTACATTCAGTTTACTTAGCATTGTAGAATGAAATTGACAAATAGAAAAAAAAACAATGCATATGCGTAGCAATTGACAAGTCATTTCTGTCAAAACATACAAGCCATTGTTGAAAACCCAATGCAATAACATAGATATTGCTTTAGAAAAAAAGAACATTTTTAGAAGTCATTTTAAAAATAAAATGTAGGTGATTGCTTATTTGATGCTTTTAAAGTGCTATTGCATTTTTTATACCCATCAATCAAATTACATGTTAGAATTATTGAACATTTTCTAAATTGTTAAAAAAAAAATGACCCCCATGCATTAAGTTATTTTGAATTAGCGTTAGATACAAAAGAACTATATAGACTACACCAAGTACAAGACACATAAACATATTTTTGTCGAATCTAAATTTCTATAATTTCATGTACAATAATTGGTAAACATGGCCTATGAAGAGACAATTTCTATATAAATTGGCTTTACTGAATATTACCCTACACCTTCATATTGCATATTATTTCATGATCAAAACCCTCTATATGGCCATTATGAACCATTGTAATATATTAAATTAAACAATTATCAAAGCCCCTTAACACAAACACCTATATCAAGAACTTACTCTTTAGTTTCCCTTTATTAGGAATCAAATGCTATAAAAATGTAATCACTTGGACTTTTCAAAATGTTGAAAACCACATCTTATTATGGTGATAACATATTAAGCTCTATTTGTCATTTGACAAAATGTATTTTGACATATGCTCCTTGAGTCGCTATTTGGCACAATATTTTTATAATGCATTTGTCTCTGGAGATATAAAATCACACACTTGTTTGAAAGATAACCTAACAAATAATGTCATTAAAAAAAACCAACTATTGAAAATTGGTAGACATACATTGTAAATATGGATTTCATCTATGATGAAGATGGAATAGAAGGAAATAATTTTACTATCTAATTGCTTTCAAATTTATTAAACATAAACATTCACTTATGGTCATCAACAAGTCAAAAAATTATCAAAACTTACAATGATTGTACTCAATCACAATCCTTATATAACATCATTTTATTAAACAAATATAGACCTTGTACATTATGAACTGTTAATAATGCAAGAACATACTGAAGCAGAAGCTCATGTTGTTGGTAATTGCATAGAAACATTAGAAAAAAAAAGAACTCTCTTTACACCAAGTAAAGAACATTGCATGTGAAAAAATAATAAAACATGTAAACTATAAATCATTAACAATAGACAAGAATATAAAGCCATAATTTAACCCTTGTAATTCTAATACATAGACATTGCCACATGTCCCAACCATATCTTGACATCGATTAAATAACATGGAATGTAGAAAAAAAAAATTAAAGAAAAACTATCAAGATCAAGATTAATAAAAAAATTCAATGAAAAAAATATAGACACACCCATATATGTTTGTGGTATTTGAAAACAAGTATAGTTCAAACACAATATGAAGCATTTTAATTAGTCTAAAAAGGACACATGCAAATAATTAATTCTAAACAACAAATTCATTCTTTAAAACAAATGTGTAAATTATAATCAATCATTGAGAAATGGAAAACTTGTTGCATTTGCAACACTTGTAAATATTAGATTGAACAAGCACTTACAATTTGTAAGCAGGCTATCGGATTTTTAAGAAAGACTCATTACACTTAGAATTGCATTTGATCAAATAATAAACTTAGGATACAACAAACCACAAATTAGCTTTACAACCCCAACTATCAATGTCCGGTATCAAGTGTTGATAAAATTCAAAAAGTTCTACCTCGACCCATAGACAAAAGAACAATAATTGTAATAGCTTTAAAAATAAGATTGGAATACAAAAATGCATATCAATAAGGAATATTTTGTTCCAAACTTATTATGAAGGTATAACAACAACTATATACATAAAAATTGTACATTACTCATAATGGGAAAATTAACTTTGATTGGAAATCATTCATATCCACTAAAGTTATAGATAATGCAAATAACAATAATATGTCTAGTGAATCTAAAATTGATAGTGGTAGTGAAAACAATTTGGCTTCTGACATAAATGGAAATAAGTCTAATGACACTCTGGTACATGGTTTTGTAAACTCAACATGTATTTTTGCATTGGAAGATAAGTTAATTACAATAGCACTAGTTGAGCTTCTTGGTATTTCCAAAGACAAACACTTGAAATGAAATTTCTAACACTTTTCTTTGGCAATCCTCATGATGATGATGTTATGTCAAGATCCTCATATCAAAATATATCACAATGGAAACTCTTGCATACTAATCATCATTTTGGATATTATTTTACCAATTTATTTTTCAAAGCAATAAAAATAATTATAGATCAAGTTGGAAAGACTACATGGATCCAAATTAGAAAGGGCCAACTAAAGAGAAAAAAGACAGGGATATCAAATACAAACCAAACTTAAAAAAGTTACTCAAATAAGAAATTGGATATAGACAATTCAAAAAAATCCGTATTTTACTTGATTACATGCAAGGTCTCTAAAAAAACGTGTTTTCCACGATACGTCAATTAGGACCTCAAACATTTTTCTTGACTTTCACAAGTGTTGAACATTCTTGGAAACTGTTAATAAATGCATTGAAATGATTGTATCAAAAATATTAAAAAATTTAAATTCACAATTAAATGAATTGAATAAATCAAATGACATTTATTTCCTTGTAAGAATAAATCCAGTCACTTATACACGTTATTATAGACATTGTATCAATGAAATAAAACAAATGTTATGTGAAGACGAAGGTTTTATAGGTAAAATCATATATTACTTTCATGTGAAAAAATTCCAATGCAAAAGAAATGCTCATGATCATTGGATAGTATGGACCAAAGATGCATAAATATATGAAAAGAACCAAAATTTAAAAATTATGCATTTTATAGACACATACATAACTTGTAATACTAACATCCTAGAAAATGACTTAGCAAAATTTCATATACACCATCATATTAGTAGTTTTAGGAAATGAAAAGAAAAAAAATGTAGATACAATTTCCCACAACTACCAATGAAACAAACAACAATACTTGAACCATGTGAAATAAAAAATGAACTTGCAATTTCAACATAAAAACAAATTTACGTATTGATAAGTAAAAAACAATATAACATAATAACAATACAAAATACACAATACACTTGATCAACGATACATAATAGCAATACAAAATACAATACATAATATTAATACAAAATACACTTGAACAACCCACCATTTTTCTTGCACACAAGTATGGAGCAATACTTTCTTAAAAAAACATGACATACTTATGACAAGCCAACACAAATGCATAATATATTCTAAATGATATGTTACAACAACATACTAAAATTCATATATGAAAAAAAAAACATGAAAATCACACATACTTTAAAAAATATATGAAAACAACATGCAACAAAAAACATAAATGACATCAAAATGTTACACGGACTTGGAAATGCAATGTTAAACTATAAAAAAATGTATGCACAATAAGTTGTTCACTTAGTGTTATCATTGTCATTGAATCATTGCTCAAGAACATGTACCTTCATAAATAGATCTTACCTTGATGAACAAACATTTATTTAAAAAACCTCCCATTCTCTTGAGACAAGAACAATATGAATCCAAAGATGTCATGTGTTAATCTATTATAGATTATTACATTGCATGCCTTGCTACTATTGACCATGTTTGTCTAACTAAATTTATTTCTAAGTATATAAAAAAATGAAAATCTATTAAAAAAATCAAATATTATACATTTTATTAATTACAATAAACATCTTGACCTTGAAAACTATTGCCATGAATGACTATTATTATATGTCCCATTTAAATACAATGAAAACACTCTGAAATAGAGTCTTGGAACATGGAAAGAGGCATACAATTTGCAAAGCAAAACCATAAAACTAAATGAGGTAAATTTCAATCATGACACCAATCCTATGTGGGGAAACATGCACGATGTCATTTACCAACTTGAAATTGATATTGAAAACATGAGCAACACAAGATTTCATTCCAACATAACCAAACCTATACAAGAAGGATATGATCTGGATGTGGACTTGTCATTATTAAAATTTGCACCAATTTTTTTTTTTAAACTGTTTGAAATTAGACACCACCCATTAATTACTGATAATGTTAACTACTATAAACAAAGATGAATGTTAAACGATGAATAAGAAGCAATTGTTAGAGACATTATTTTAAAAAAAAGTATAAATAAAAATAAGCCATTGTACCTATTATTAATAGGAGGTGGAAGGACTAGAAATATTTTTATATTAAAATTTATATGTGAAATACTAGTTCATATTTATGCACAATGTATTGACAGTGATCCATCCAGGCCAAAAGGCCTCAGTCTTATATACACAAGAAAATTTGCATACATTACAGGTGGCATAACATTGCATTCTACATTTTTATTACCTTTTAACAATTTAGAACTCATTCCATTAACCAGTGAGAAGCTTGATAGATTGTCCAAGTGTTATAATCAATTATGTATAGTGATAATTGATGAAATATCACTTGTAGGAGCAAGAATGTTATACTATATTAATAGGTGCTTGCATGACATAATGTAATTTATGACTATGTACTTTGGAAATATTGACATGATATTTTGTAGAGACTTCTACCAGCCTCAACCTATAAATTATTGTCTCATATTTGAACATCCAAAAATAAACAAAGAAATAGTCCCATATGTTTTTTAAAGAAAATGTAAAATGTTACCAATTGCACCAAACTATGCACCGAAATGATTAAAGCTTTGCGGTTATACTGAATAGAATAAGTACATGTGTGTATACACAAAGTGAAATAACATATATTAATCATAATTATTTACATTCACCACTAAATGACCCTTTGTTCCCTTATCTTTTTTACTTAAATGATGATGTTAATACACACAATGACAAAATGTTGACACTTGTTTCACATAAATAAATTGTTGTTAATGCAAGAGACAAGAAATATGACACATATAGTGAAGGATAAGGATATGCTAATTATATATGCCTACCACAAACAAATGTTTTAAAACCTAATATATTAGTTGAAGTTTTTACTAGAAATTATGATATGCAAGATGGGCTTGTCAATGGTTTAGATGGTATATTCAAATTGTACACCAAAGAGAATAACAATGACGTTATTTGGGTGAAATTTAATAAAAATCATGTTGGACATTCTCAAAGAGAAAAGCATATTAATTTTTATAAAATCCATATTGAATCAACAAGACCTATTCCAAAGCCTACTTACAAAAAAAAAGATTAATAGTATGAAGCCAATTTCCAGTACAATTAGCTTGTACACATGCAATATATATAGATCCAAAGGTCTAACCATGAAAGGTGTTACAGTCAAGCCTCTTGGTTTACACATACATGGGTTGACATATACGACACTTTTCTACCTAAATACCATATAGTTATTATATTTGTTAAGCCCACTTACAAACAAAAACTTTATAGTAAAAAAAAATCTATTGAGATGTCAAGATTACAATCAAATTCAAAGTGGGTGTTATAACATAACTTAAAATCATATATTTTTGCATAATTTGTTGTAATATGTTCATTTAAAACTCATACACTTCATCTACATTTAAAATATAATGAAATGTGACATATTATGCTTATAAGAAACATACATGCCAAATATCAACACTTATAACCATATTCTAAATTAAATGACTTGTAATTCAGTACATAATATTTAGGGTATTATGATATGCATAAAAACAAATGTTTCCACTTTAAATCCAATACAATGTATTGAAAATAAAGTAGAAACATTGACAATAAAAATTGTAGTATGTCAACATGATTTTACAATTGTTAATATCTATGCATATCCATCTACTTCAATTTTAGATGTCATAAATGTTGTTGAAAAAACATATTCAAATGTAAACACATCTAAAAAAACTTACATATTGGAAAACTTTAATATCGACATGCCCACTTCCAACAAGTCAACAATGCTACTTGAAAAACACATGTCAGATTCTAACATGCATTTCTTGTTAAGGAAACATAAGCAATATACAAACAGAATCATAGACTATGTATGGTCAAACACTAAAAAATAACATAATTAGATTCTAACAATAGATACCTATTAGACTGATCATGATGTTATTTATCTAGTTAAAAATAACATTACTTAAACACTAGTGCAAAAACTATGTACATAGAAAATATTGTAATTTCTTGTCTATAAAATATGTGTTTTAGTATTTGACCATTATATGTTTTTAAAATTCATAGCTTGTATTTAATTTTGGTTAATGATATGGATTCAAAAACAAAAAAAAATGGAGAATGAAAAAAGCTATTGAATAACCATCATCAAATTTGTTTGACACTAGTCAAATTAATTCTATTCAATAACTATAGAAGTTGTAACATTTTAATCAAATGTTTCTTTCTTACTCTTAAAGAAATTATGATAAATCTTGAATTAAAATTTCTATCCTATTTCATTAATTTTTTTTTTGTCTTCTTTTAGTGCAAAAACATAACAATCTCCTCATCCTCAATATTAGACATTTTTGTCAGACAAAACATTGTTATCTTTGAAATATATATACTAACAATGTATGGTCCTAGACATACTAGAAATCTTATTTCACCACTAAAAGTAGGGATAGTCCATGTTGACTTGGTTGACCTTCATGGTCGGATGATAATAATAGTTAATGTCAGCAATAAATTGATCCAAAATTTTGAAATGCACTTGACTTAGGAAATAGTGTTCACATTTCAGACTTCTTGGTAAAGGAAAAATCAAAATATGAAAGAGGAGATCCTGAATTTTGAATCGTGCTTTATAGAAAATCAATAATGGAAAACATATATAGAGTTTGAAAAAAATGCAAACTTACACCATATAGTACAATCATTGATTTTGTAGAATCAAAGAACTTGACACATAGTTCAATGCATATGTCAAAGATGGAGAAATTGAGCAAAATAATACAATAGTAAGATTGAATTTATTAACATATCATTTTTCCTTGCATTATAACTCTCTTTGTTAAAAAATTAACTAGAATTTTTTCATTTTAGGTTTAACTTTATGAATAATATCAACAAGTTTGTCATGATATGTAGAATCAACTAAAGTCTAAAAAAAATGCTAATGTATATGTTCAAAAATGTTGTATGCAATGGATCAAAAGGTACTCAGAATCTTTATGCTAATATTGCATCATTTATTGAAACATTGAATGATGAATGCACTAAAAAACAATTACAAACAATGTCAAAATCAAACATTAAGGCAAGTACACATTTTATTTCTTAAAACCAAATTAACATTACTTTTCCCTTGTTTCTTGACCACATTACAAATCAATACCTAACAATAAAAATTTTAGGTCACATGGATGCCAAAATAATTTTTTTAAAAATCTATAACCATTTTAGCCAACTTGCAATTCAAGTCAACATTCAATCTTAGTAATAAGTCCTCATATTGATGGTTCTTTACATTGTGCAAGATGCCTAGGTAATTCAGGTCATTCCTATACTCAAGCACTGACATGTATCATTCATATGAAATATTAAAAAGTTGAATGCATATTGTAGAAACCTATACTTGATACTATACTACCAAAACTATTAACTATATCATTTGAATAATATCAGTAATGCATTTCAACAACAATATTTATATTAAGAAAATTTTAAATGATTAGCACATTCACAATAGAATGGATAATACTATTGTTGTTATACAGTAATGAACCATGATTCCAAGGTAGTGAGTTTACTTTAATTTTTTATTATATAAATGTTTTGAAAATACAAATAGCTAGTTCACTGTACTAATGCATTTTTTATTTGTTTTGTTTCATTTCAGGATATTACAAAAATATGACAAGATGTTACAACCTTTTGTTTACATTAATAATGATTGCCAAACTTTTTCTTGAATGACTATAGTATTTAAGTTCCTATCCTAAAATGAATTCTTATTTAAACTTGCACGTCTTAAATAGACATGGTGTTAAAATGTTCATTATTATACTACTATGCATTTTTGTATTTTTATGCTATTTCCAAATCACTAGTCTCTAGATTTGGAAAAAAAATGTTCATAAATTTAACTGATATATACTATATGAATTAGACTTTGTTATGCATGTTATCTATACTTTTTTTCATTGATTGTTGAGAATTAGAAATTGAAATAATTAAAACATACAAATGCTGTACTGATACATTTTTTCTTCTATAAAATTTGTTCTTCAAAGTCGTGTTCTAGGTATATTGTATTTTTACAAGCTATTCTACAAGTATGCATATGGAAAAACATATTTAAAAAAAATGTTAAACATTATTGTTATATACCAAATTTATAGTTTATAAAATTTATTTCAATGGACATTTTGTTTCCATTTATCTATAAACAAAAGTGTACTTTTATAAAAAAAATAGCCTAATGCATTTTTTTAGAGAACAAGAGCAAGGCCATGCATATTGGCAGACAACTAAGGTCATTCCTAAAAACATTATTTGTTCAACATGTTTTATGTGTTTATGAAGATTTTAGTACTTAAAAATTAATGTTGTTGATCATTGAGATTAATAAAGAGAGTAAACTATGACATAAAATTTTACATCTTGGCCAATAAGTATTTATTTTATGACTTTTTCAGTTAAATAGAGCAAGGAAAGTTATAATTTGTGCCATTTAATGTATAGCTATTCATATTGAATGAAACTGAGGAAGTATAAATGAAATTATGGTAAATTTAGATGGAAAATTGAGCACAAAAGGATTTGATTACATAATTAAATCAAAATCCCAAAATGTCCAACTACCTAGGTAAAGTCTAGAGCTATTAAGACTAAATACAATTAGATGAATAAACCATTCAATATTACACTTAAATCCTAAATATAAATGCTCTAAATGATGATCAAATATCAATGGTGGAAATTTGAAGTTAGATGAAGGAGATCAATGGATGAGAATTAAAAGGAATTTAAAATTCCTTGGAAGCCTCTAGATTTAGAGGCTTTTAGAGAGGAGGGGTGAGAATAGAGAAGGTTATAGGTTTAGAGGGTTCTAGAATATTTCTTAGGGTTGATTATTAGACATGGGAGTAGATGGGGATTAGGTGAGGAATTAGGGACTAGGGGTGTAGGAGAGCCTAGGAGTAGGCCTAGTAGGTGGGTAGGTGGGCCATGAGAATTTAAAATTTGAAAATAATAGATAAGTGGGATTAGGATGGAGATAAGAGATAATTAGGAGGATTAATGATGAAATGGGATAGAATAAGGTTATTAGATGAAAATTTATAAAAGGGGATGTTAGAAAAATAAATAGAAGGGGTAGATTTAGAATGGGATAAATTAGAATAAATGAGACAGGTAAAATTAGTGTTGACTAATAGGAATATTAGTGACGATAATGTAGGTGAGTGAATTTAGATGCATACATTTTTCTCCTCTTTAAAAAGGAATTGAAAGTGGATGAATTAGAAGGAGTAATGGTCTTTACAATAAAAACTATTTCATAGATGAATATTAGTAGATGATGTTAGTAGAAGTGATATTAGTGACTGTGATACCCCCTCAAGGGGGTATGCAGGGAAGAATGAGATGGATGGCAACTTGAAAGAAGCAATGATGGGTGGGATGAGATGGATAGACAAGGAGATGGAATGTCAAATATGGGATAGAAGATGAAAAAGATGAATCTAACTTGATTAATGAACTACAAATGAATGATGATGCCCTTGGCAAAGACACATGCATAGGGAGTAGCGATAAATTTGCCATAGTTGTCGACATATCCCAAGGGGGAATCAACTATAACATAATGATGATAGGATTTAAAATGCTATAATATTTAGACGTATCCCAAACAAGGATACATGCAAGGGAGAGCTATAGGCCAGGATAAGATTATTATTGGATAATATTTATGATGGGTATAACTCACAGCTAAATTGATCAACATGATGATAGAGAATGAATGATAGGGTTGAGTGACCAAAATTTGAAGTTGAAGAACTAGATGGAAGTACAATAGATCAATGTGCCATAATATGATTAGTGATGATGCCCATATCAAGAACACATGTAAGGGAGCAATAGGGGAGATAGTGGATGAGCTATTTTTGGGCACTGAAAAGTGGCCAAGTGCTACCTACATAGTCTGAAAAGACCTCAGGCTAATGTAGTTCTGACTTGAGGATAAATGATAAGTGATGGAGAAGAAGCTGATGATGATGAAGATGATTAATGATCAGAAGATGATGTTAGTGATTATAAGATGTGACTCAGATGATGAGAAAAGGATTGGATGTTAGTTGAATGGATCATGATGATTTGAGTAACGATGGGGATATAATGATGAGTAGATAGATGATGAGGATGTAGGTGATCAAGACATCAAAGATGTCATAAGGATCATCATAGTCTAAGCAATCTGATTAAATATGACACTTGTCAGTATGCCCCATGATATAAGTATGACCAAGAGGACATGGTACCAAAGTGCGTAAAATGGGTAAGTAGTGGACTCTACATCTTTGAGGGCATTATTGTTGCTTTGGTGACCTCATAACATCCTAATTCATTACCTAATAGACAACATTAGATAATATAAGCATAATATGAACAAGGTATATACATGACACAAAGTCATATAAACAATGCACACAAGTATCTATAGGCAATGCCATAATATCTTGTCTAATCATAGGATGAGTGATTGGGTGATGGGTTAGACTAGGATGATCATGATGTGAGGATAGAGTAAGGATAGACTTAGATTGGGGATAGATTGGTAATGATGATAATGGTATAGATTCAGATGGGGAACTTGGATTAAGATGAGGACATAGATGAGGGTATGAAGATGACCAGGGATTACCAAAAGACAAAACGTTCTAAGAGTCCAATATAGTAAAAGGATTACGAGATGAGGGGATCGAATGCCTTTCATACTAGCAAAATAGTGATTGGATTGGTGTTGGGTATGGAGAGGTAATGATAAAGAGGTGATGGGATTAAGCACCTTTCAAATTAGCAAAATAGTGATTAGATGGGTGCTAGATATGAAAAGGCATTGATAGGGAAGTAATAGGTGCTAGATCAAATTCTTTGACAAGGTTGTGTATGTCAATAATACCTACTCAAATGGGATGATGATGAAGATATAAATGGGTGACCACTTAGGATTTGGGTTCAAGATGGAATAAAAGATAGATGAGGAAGGGAACCATAGGAGATGGATATTAGATGATTATTTGGGATGGTGATATGGAAAAAGGGATATGATGGTAAGGTGGATGTTAGTATGTGATGGATGCGACTAGGGGTAATAAGATAAGACATCATAGACTATTTTTGGATTTTTCAAATTTTTATAATTTTTAGGGTTTTTGACATATTTCAAATTTTTAGAGATTTTTGAGATATATGTATATACACTATATAGATGGGGTTACTATCAAAGGGAATACCAAGCCTAGAAACCAAGATAAGGATGGATGGAATGATGGATGGGATGACAAAAGGATGAGTGTGATGCTAATAATGGGATGAGGACCAAAGATGGAGGGACTAGGGATTGCCAATGACCACATCATAAAGGAACTAAATTATTATAGGCCCCAATGTTTAGTGGAAGATATGCCAAGATGGTTCTAGGATAGTTCTCAAGACACCTTCCACTTCTTTACACTGGTCACAACTAGAAGAAAGGAGGGATAAGATGTATGATATTATGGTAGATAATATGGATGGGATTGATAAGGGACACATGTGATGGCTAAAAAGGATGGATTTTGCCCCCAAGTGTTGTGGTATAATGTAGATAATAGAGTATTTTATGATGATGCCAAAACTCAATTTTCACCATGATACTTTCCCAAGGTTCCAAAAGACTAGTTTTCACTATTAGATGATTTTTTTTGACTTTATTGAGCATCTTGATTTATTGGATATGGGTACAAGATACAAGAATGCAAATACTTGATGGATCTTTATACAACACCTATTCTGGGGATGTGTGATGTTTTGATCATGTTACTTGATGTATTGGGGTCCTCATGACCTAATGTGATTCTTGATTTCAACCCCTCAAGATATCTATACTAGGTATCATCATTTCCCCTAGGGGAAATAATGTTTCCCAAGAAGTGATGGGAGATATGGATTATATTAGAGCTTGATTTTGATGGATGATAGGATCAAGATTAGGTGGTATAATGGGTGATGGAAGATTAGGACTAACAGTCACATACATCATTGAAGATGTTAGACATTCTTCATTTGATTGGTTCCAATTGATAAAAGATTGTAAGAGATCTAAGACACTTTGACTTTATGGTTCATCTCTGATCTGATTATTTGATGGATTATTGACCATACTAATAGTGAATTTAACATAGTTTTGATTTGTTGATTGGTTTTGAATTTGATTTCCCCCTAGTGACTAATTTTTGGCTTCACTAAAAGATATTGATTTTTTACTTGATGGATGGTGATTATTTTGACTTTGACTATCCCTTAGTGCCTGATTTTGGGCTTCACTAGGGGAAGACACTTTTGGATTATGCCGATGATTTAACTCTTCTTGATTTCTAATGATGGGATCAAAGATGACTGGATTATGATTGACTTTTGAAATATGGTCTTGGACCTTTTTATTTATGACACACATTATATTAATCATGGAAGGGTCCAACAATGCATGTTCCCATTTATCCTTATGGAGGGAGGTGATTAAATGATCATTGATAGGAAAAAAGGGGTATATGATGGATGAAGGTGGGGGAGATGATGGGATGAGGTCAATGAGTGATGATGGGGTAGCATGGTCCTCATAGGGGTTCTTAGGAGACATATTTTTAACATCAGAGAAAATATCCTCAATATTAGTAAAAGGGTCACTAAGACTAGTTATACTATGTGCATCCAAAGTAGGATCAAATTCACTCTATAAATCTTCAACAGATAAAGATTTTAGGAACTTTGTTATGACTTCATCATCTTAATTAGGATCCAAAGGTATGCCTGGTGACGTATTATAAGTATCCTCAAGGAGATAGGAATTATCATCAACTATTATAGTATTGATGAGGGATGATGTTTTTGATGAGGAATTTGATTTAGATAATGGTATTGAACATGATCTTAATGCAGATAAGACTTATGTTTGATTCAATTCTATCTCCAATGTACATGATGTAATGCTACTACTATAAGATTCATTATCCATAATTAACCTTTCATGGGGGATTTGATGTGATGCATGAAAGGGAGATGGTAAAGGGATAATGGATTAGGCAAAGAGAAGGCCATGGAGGGATTCATGATAGATGGGGGGATTAAACTCATGTGGAATGGATTTGTATTTAATGAAGGGTTTATTGACTATGTGGGGATTAGGGAGAATGGATGTGGTGTCTTGACCTTAGTTTTTGAGGGGAAAGGCTTGATCTTGATAGAGAATGGAATCATGGAATTCCTATTCTTATTCACTCAGGGATGTGGATTCATTTGGTTCATCCTTAATTACTATATCACCATGGTTGATGAGTTCTTGGACATAATCATAGAAAGGTTGATTAATAACATGCCCCTAGGTTCGATGATATAGATAGTATTGGTTTGCTTTATACTAAGAGGGCTTAGGCTTGGTGGGATCAAGATGTTAGATAGGTAGATAGACCATCATGTTAGTGATGAATAGATGTTTAAAATAGGATTCCAAGGATATAAGAAAGGGAGCATAAGGACCCACTTTACTTTGTGACTTAGAGGTGGAAGTATTAACCTTTAGATTAAATGGTTGGTGATGTGACTAGGTGGATGGACTAGTTATGGATGAGGTGGACAATATTGGATTCCATTTGATAATATGGAAATGGGTAGTTGATGGTTTTTGACTAGCAGAGGGAGGATTGGTGTGGGACTCATAGGAAGGGGCTTAGATGGGGGGTGCAATAAGTTGAAGGGGATCAACACATTCAGGAAGTAGAACACCCATCAAGAGGAACCACAAGAGGATCTCATCCTTATTGGCAGTTATATATAGGTCTATGAGAGTGAGTTCTCACTTCACAGTGGTGGTTGATAAAGGATAGATGATGGAGGTAGGCTAAAGATGGTTTATTATATGAAGTGGTTCCAAAAGATCAAGCTAGTATGATAAATGAAGATGGGGATGCAATAGGCTAATGGATTAAATGTTATGATCAGATTTTAGACCAATAATATAATAGGTGCTATCAACCTATCATCGATGCCTAGTTTTCAAGCTAACAAAAATATTGGGGATCTGATGGGTTCCTAGATTCTAACTAGTAAGAGGATGATATGATGAGTGCTAGTTATGAATAGGAGAGATGATTAGACTATAGACAATTATATTAATGATTGATGGGTTGCTAGATTGGAATCATCAAAGTGATAAGATACTAACAAAATATCACCTAGGTATGAGATCTAACCAAGTGATGAATGATTAATGTATTAGGATGATAGGATGATATGAAAGGATAATAAGAAGACTAGCTCAAGTCTTGGAATAATTTGCTCAAGATAAGATGGGGTATGACTATGCAATGAAGATGATAGGATAATGTGACAAGAACAAGTATAAATGATGATGAGATGGGGTTGGTGTTGGACTTGAGTGTGACCTAAAAGGGCCAACTAGGATCAGATAAGTAGAGGTTAGACTAGATGGGTGATGAAGGCAAGGTCAAGACAAAAGGATTGGTTATAGATAGAGTGGACTTGATGCGGATGACAATATGTGATTATGATATGTGATGGGGTATGATGAATGATTGGTGAGACCAAGATAGGATATCACTAGAAGGATGTACAAGAGAACAAATTATGTACAAGGGGATGATGATAAGGATGTTCAAGATGAAGGGATATATAAATGATGGGTAGGTCTAATGATAGGATATGACTAAGGATTTATAAGAGAATAAAGATATGTATAAGAGGTTAAGATAATGATATATAAGATGATGTTTAGGATATACGATTGATGGGGTGATGACCAATGGGGGGTGGATATGGTTGGACTAGGAGGATATTAAGACAAAGTGGTGATGGGAGATAGTATGAGATGTGTAAGAGATAATATGTACAATGGGATGATGAATAGGATATATAAGATGATATATACAATGGGATGATATGATGTACAAGATGCTAGAATGATGATGTAAGGATATACAAGAGGGTATATGTAAAATAAGTGTATAGGTTTGGGTGAAGGTTGACTCGACCCAAAAATACCATTAATTTAACACAACACATCAAATAAAGAAAGCCATAAAACCTCTGATAATAAACTTAAGGGTGTGTATCCTGATGCTGGCACCATCAAATGGATTCCTTGGTGGGGCTGTAGGCCAATGACCTATTATGAAATTAACTAAACCCTCTCAACCCCATTTTGAAGATGATGGCTAATTAGGAACTAGTAATGAATCTAGCAGTGAGGCACCTATTATGACTGAAGGATCTTATGCTAGGTTTGCACGGGATCTCTAGGTGCATCCCTTATATACACAAAGGTATAATGGGACCCAAGTATATAGGATGTTGTCTAACCACCTTGTATCTTGGAGCTTAACTACCCCTCACTCCATGGAACCCTTTATAAGGAATTCCACTTTGGAACCAAATGATAGCTCTCTTGATATTTAGATTTTGCCAAAACATAGAGTTTGGTCAAGTGGATGGTAGTGAAATCCACATCACCAACCCCTAGAAAAATAAAAATAGAAAGGAGTTTATAGGTGGTTTTTGATCCTCCAAGAATCACCACAAGGATGCAAGGAGGAGAGCATACACCACTGTAGCTTTGGGGGACAATCAGGTAAGCCAAAAGATTAATTAACTAGTTATGATTAAGTGTGATGTGTTTACAAGATAAATACTAGAGTATAACAATCAAAGAGATATATACAAGACATAAGGATGAGAATGATCATGATGATTGAAATCATTATAAAATGATGTTTAAGATGCCAAAAAGGAGTCTTTGATAGGTAGACTGCAAGCATACAACTAGTAGTTTGATTGGCAAAACAGGAAACCTATAAGACAAGGATTAGTAGTTTTCAATGGACAATCTTGAGGGGAAACTTGAAAGACAATAATGTTAGACCAAAATATTACCTACAAAAGATGATGTTAAAAAAGCAAAATAGACTCGAGTTACCCTTGCAAGAAACAATATATTAGTCTAAAAGGCCTTAAGAAAAACCACTAAAAAAAATCATGATTTGGCTCTATAATTTCTTTGGGTGAGTGGGCCACAATTCAAGGGTCTAGGGGTGGTAGCCCCTAGTAGGGTAAAGGGGCAGAGCCCCTTGTAGGGTTTGGGGGTAGTGCCCTAGGTACGCTCCCTATCGTAGTATAAGGTGGGGTTAAGGGGAAGAGGCCCTGATTCCAAAGGTAATTTGGGCCTTTTGAGAGCCCTGGAATGACTCAACAATCATTGAAAATGACTAAAAAAATGCATTTAAAAAGACCAAATTAAAGGCAAAAATTAGTGTAAAATCATAACTAAATAGTGCAAAGTTGCAACCAGAGAGTGCAAAAATGTAAATCCATGGCAAAACTAGAGATTGCAAGTTGTGACTTGGTGATAGTTAGTTAACCATGATGGTCAACTATAAAATCATGACCAATAGTGTAAAACCATGGCTTAACAAGGCAATATCAGTACTGTGGGAATTTTGAGATTAGCGGTTTTGTGTAAAAGCATAAAATTTCACACTTTGGATATTTGATCAAAATAGTTTTGGGTAGGTCCAACCCAGTTACTTAGATGTCTAAAGATGTTTATTTATAGGTAATTATGATAGATTTAGGATTGTTAATGATGCATTAAAATTTTATGAATGGATATTCCAATATTTATCAAAATGAAATAGAATCATAAATAATTTGAAGTACAGAATGAGTATTTTAGTTAGATTATTATCCTATATCTAATTTCATAGATCTAAATATGACAAAAAATATATAGAATAGAATTCAAAATAGATAGAATTTACAAAATCACTACTAAGACTTCAATATAGTGATTTCATAGGGCAAAGTCATGACTCCCAAAAATTCATGATCTACAATTTTGTGGCTTGAGGTTTTTTGACTAGATTCCTTCTTGATGCTTTTTCTCTACCTGCATCCTACACACAGAAAGTGAAAACCTTGATTTGTAACACAAAACACACCAGATGAGCACATAGGGGTCAAATGAAAAAGTAATTTAAAATGATTTTATGCTTGTTTTCAAAGCCTACAAAACTATGAGTTAGTAGTACAAAAATGTATTTTATAGGGTAAAACCATGACTTTCAAAGTTACAGTTTTGTAATAAAGCTACAAAATAGATCATTAGCAGTTAGACAAAGTCATGAATTTATATGCAAAATAGTAATTCTCTATGCAAAGTAGTGATTCATAAGTTTCAGTATTGTTGAAGAGCTAAAACCTATCATGGCTAGACAAATGGTTAGCAGTCAAATCAAGTGGTTAAGACAAAATCATGAATCTTGGGACAAAATCATGACTGTAAGGTCATGAATACTAGTACAAAGTTACAACTTCCACCTGTGCATGCAAAACTTCCAAAATCTGAGATTTTTCTTCCACTAATTGATCTTGCAAGCTGCCAAAATGATTTATAACAAGCAAAATTATTAAATTAAGAGAAATGTCCTATTGTGGTCACCAAAATGTAGATGGAAAAATGAGCACAAAAGGATTTGATTACATAATTAAATCAAAAACCCAAAATGTCTAACTATATAGGTAAATTATAGAGCCATTAAGACTAAATGCAATTAAATGAATAAACCATTCAATCCTACACTTAAATCCTAAAGATGAATGCTCTCAACCATGATCAAATAGATTAAAAAAGAAGAGGATGAGATTGATTACATTATACTTATATTTTTGACATTATGATGGCGTGATGAAGGATTGTTGATAGTTGATTATAGATTCATGGACATGGATTTGATGCTCACTTGATTATTAGACATGGAGGCTTTATGATTTTCCAAGATGGTTTCCATGGAGGAGGAGTGGATTTAAATAGATTTTGGAGGGAGATATTAATCGTGGAGAATTAAAGCTAGCTAAAGGAGATTAATGGATGATAATTAAAAGGAATTTACAATTGAAGCCTCTAGATTTAGAGGCTTCTAGAGAGGAGGGGTGAGAATAGAGAAGGTTCTAGATTTAGAGGGTTATAGAATCCTTCTTAGGGTTGATGATTATACATGGGATTAAATGGAGATTAGATGAGGGATTAGGGACTAGGGGTGTTTGAGAGCCTAGGAGTAGACCTAGTAGGTGGGTAGGTGGGCCATGGAAATTTAAAATTCCAAAATAATAGATAAGTGGGATTAGGATGGAGATAAGAGATGATTAGGAGGATCAATGATGAAAAGGGATAGAATAATATTAGTAGATGAAGAATGATAAAAAGGGATGTTAGAAAAATATATAGAAGGGGTTATTTTAGTATGGGATAAAATAGAATAAATGAGTTAAGTGGAATTAGTGTTGACTCATAGGATTATTAGTGACGATAATGTAGGTGAGAAAATTTATATGCATATAGTAACCAACAAATATAAGCCAATTTATTACCCTAGAGACTATGTTTTTACTAAATATTTAATGCTTTTGATAAGAGAAAATATAGTTTGGAGAGTATTTAATGTTGTTCACATGACTAGAGTTCCTATTCTTTGGAAACATTCATGTTAAATTTGGATTTTTTTGGCAATTGAGTACATTGTTTTATTAATTTTAAAGATATGAATTTTTGTGTCAAAAACTAATATTTTGTATATCTTAGGTTTTATGAACATAACCTCCCTTATTTTTAAAAGAAATACTATAATAATTGCAACAGGGTTGCATGCTTTAGTTGGCCTCACAAAATTGAAAATCTTGGATCTAGTGTGGTGTTCAAAGATTCATGGTGGACTTATTCATACAAAATGTGAGTTATCATGGTGGACTTATTCATCTAAAATGTGAGTTATGTTGAGTTTATTCTTCACATAGAATTCAAGAGTTATGGTTTTATGTTATTATGTTGCAAATATACCTTTAATTTATTTTTGAGTCAATAACTCATAACTGTGTTAGAAAGAACACATGCTTTTATTTAATATAATTTATGTAATTACTTACCTTTGATCAATTTGTCATTGTGTGGGTAATAACTTGTAAATTTATCAGGATGGTATTTTTTGCTCTTCCAAAAACTAAAAATTATTTAGAATTCAAGGACATATTGGATATCATTTTATTAATCATATTGTATTGACCTTGTTGACT
The DNA here is from genome assembly GCA_037957365.1 of Torreya grandis. Taxonomy (NCBI): domain Eukaryota; kingdom Viridiplantae; phylum Streptophyta; class Pinopsida; order Cupressales; family Taxaceae; genus Torreya; species Torreya grandis. Next base: position 2,432,071 of record JARHVA010000015.1, on the reverse strand, counting down.
GATTGTTTCATGATCATATTAGAAACAACACAAATTTTACAATTTTATCCATTGAAAATGTGAAGGCATACAGGCTCATTTTTTGTGACATTAGTGGCAGATTTTTTTAGGTTTCTCTTTTTCCTAGAATTCATAAAATTCTTGGCAGTTAGGATCTTGATGCATATTGTTTCATTCATTTTAGGATTATAAACTTGGTATTGCAAGGCTTGCCTTTGTTGTTCATTTTTTAGTATTTGTTAGTATCTCTATAACCTTTCACTTTACATTTTGATATTTGTTATGCTCCTATTTCATGCATTATTAATTTGAAGGTATGAGCTTTGTGATCTAAGAGCTTGTTATTCATTAATTCATTTTTTTGGTTTTGAATATATCAATGGACATCATATAGCATGTTGTTCATTTTTCACATGATCAAATTTCCTATTGTCTCATACCATTCATTTTATACGTGGTTTATTTTTTTTAGTTGAGTGCATTGTTATGTAATTGTTAAGACATGATTTTTTTTTAAAACTAGTATTTTGTACTTCTTAGATTTTAAGAACATAACCTCCCTTTGTTTTAAAATAAGAATTGCAATAACTACAACAGGATTGCATGCTTTGGTGGGATGAAATTGAAAAACTTGGATCTAGAGAGGTGTTCAAAGATTCATGGTGCACTTGGGGATCTAAAAGGTGAGTTATGCTGTGTTTGTTCTTCACATAGAATTGAAGAATTATGGATTTATGTTATTATGTTACAAATCTACTTTTCACTGATATTTTGAGTCAATAACTCATGATTGTGTTAAAAATGACAAGGTAAGTGCACAAAGTTGGGGGATAAAAGGGGGCCTACCTATGGACATGACTTTTTTAAAATTTCAAAAATATGAACTTATGTAGATAATTTGAGATATCTACACTCCAAATTTCAATACGGTGTAAGATTATGAAATGTAAAATTTTCAGTATACTTTCCAAAACAGTAAGTATAACTAGATCAAACATCTAAAATTTGAAGAGGAACTCCTATTTTTTGTAAGAAAATAGAGTAGATAGATGTTTGTGTGGCCCACCATTTTTTGAGCAATGTTTAATATTGTTTGAAATCCTTTGGTGAAAATTTAGATAAGATATTCTAGTTTGTGACCTATAGTTTTTATATTTTTTCAATGAATATTTTTTTATGAATTTTACAAGTAAATAGATCTTGAAAACTGACAAAAAAATGGATAGTCAGTCGTTCGGCCCCCTAATTACCTCAAAAAAATAAAAATCATTTTTTTTTGAATGTGTGTAGAGTTAGGCCTAGTTTGTGACCATATAACTTGTTTTTCACTTGTACCAATGAAAAAAATCACTTGAACATGTATAAACATGCATATTTATGACATTTAATGACCTAAAAAAGGTATAGTCATAAATCAACATAGTTAAAAACCTTAAATTAGTCCAAAAATTAAAAAAATCATATTTTTGAAAAGAAGAGAGCGTGCTCGTCATGATGGTATTAATTTTTTGAATTTCACCATTAAAATTTGTAGTGTATTTGGTTATCAAAGTTGAATTTTATTGTTTTCTATCAAAACTCTCAGTCTCGGCTATAGATTGATAGGTCCAAGCCTTTGGCTCATGAATCCAAGCCATTTCTAAGCCAAAAGGCTTGGTGTTTGAATTTAAATACAAATAATATGATCACATTAATAACATGATCACATTATATCTTCATAACAACTAAAAACACAAATTTGGTCTTGAGATTGAATTTTATATATGTTCTTATATGTTCTTGAGTTTCCTAATAGTGGTATTCTTTCATGTGATATGGGAAAGGTCCCTAACATTGGATAATTAATTAAGGTGTCATGGTATCACATTAGACTTTGAAAATTTTATGAGAATTTTAATATGTTGACTTAACTGCTTATAATTACTTGGTTTTAAGGTGTAACTCATTATACATTTTATGATATAACTAATTTTATCATGATATGTCATAAAAAACATTTTTAAACCTATGGCTAAAACTTAGAATTTGGAGTACCAATCTAATTTTGCATCTAAAGTAAGTTGGGGCTATTTCAATCCCTTTCAACCTAATTTCATGACTATAAAATGTGATTTGGGGTTTGATTAGCTCCAATTTCATCAGTGCAATTGAAGCAAAGAAACATTATTTATTTATGCAAGTTTTACATCTATATAATGTGGTTTGAGCTCAATAAACTTGAATGCCATAAGCTAATGAATGAAAATGTCAATTAGTTCAATTATGGAGGCAAATAGGGTCACAATGAGCCACACAAATCCATTTTAAATTATATATGATGTGATTTGGAGTGAAATTAACCTTAATGACATGTCATATATAATTAACCAAATATTTGATTCATTTAATTGATGAGGCATTTGAGGCCAATTTGAATCCCTTCAAGATCAAGATATGATTTGGGAAAAAATTAAGTTCAGTTCTATCATGAATTTATCTAATTAGTCAATTTTTGCAATTAGGGGCATGATTTGGGAAAAATTGAGTCCCTAAACCAAATTTATGGCTCAATCAATTGTATAATGTATGCAAAATGTATGGCTTAACTAACTCTACCTTTATTATAAATACAAACATGAAGGTAATTATCATAAATAGGTTCAAGCAACTCAAATTTTCTTCGATTACCTCAGTAATTGGACCCTATATCCTATACCTTAAACCCTAAACCATGTACCATTTACCTTAAACCCTAAGCCATGAGCCCTAAACCCTAATCCCTTTAAATTTTAGACCCTAAACCAATCAATTTAACCCCAATTAACATATTTTATACTAATAATTAGATTCACAAGGATCAACTTGATCAAAATCATATCACTCATTACCATAATTGACTAATTGGCTCAATCTATGATGATGTGGGGGATAATTGAGCCCAAAATCACATTCTTTACTCATAGATTTAGGTTCAAAGAGCTCAAATTTTCCCTAATTTCCTTCACAATTGTAATTTATATACCCTAAAACCTATACCCTAAACCCTAATCCCTAAAGTTCTTAATCTCTAAACTCTAAACCATAAATATAAACTCTTTAAACTCTAAACCAAGCTTTTAAACCCAAATTAACATTATTTAGACTAAGAATTAAGTTCATAGGGTTTAGTTTAGCCTAAAGCACATGAATGATTACCCCATTTGACTAATTCACTTAATCTGCATGATGATATGGGGTATAATGATAAATCAAAAATACATTTTATATTCATAAATAGGTCCAAGTGATTCAAATTATCCTCAATTATCTTTGTAATCAAACCCTATGTATCCTAAACCCTAAACCTCATACGTCTTTAACCCCAAGCCCTAAACCATAAACCATATACCCTATATTTTAAACCTTAAACTAATTGGTTTAACACTAATTAACACCATTTAGAGTAATAATTAGGTATAAATTACTTAATTTGGCCCAAATTGCATTACTCATTGTCCCAATTATCTAATTGGCTCAATTTGTGATGATGTGGGGCCTAATTGAGCCCAAAAACACATTAGACCATATTTAAACCCTAAAACATATATACATTAAACCCTAATCCCTAATCCATAAACCTTAAATACTATACCCTAAATTGTAAACCATAAGTTCCCTATTTACCAATTGATTTATCCCTAATTAGCTTTTTTTCAGTAAGAATTAGGTTCACATGGCATAAAGTGATTATACCTTATATACACCTTTAAACATAAACCCTAATCCCTAATCCTTAAAACCTAAAACATAAATTGTAATTCCTATGCACTAATTTCCTAATCCAAGAATCCCTAAACCCTAATCCCTAATCTATGTTAAAAATAATGTGATCGCATTACTGAATAATGTGTTCGCATTATATAATGTAATAACATTATTGTATAACATGATTGTGTTATTCTTTATATAGATAAAACTCACTTTTTAACATCTATTTTAAACCAAAATTGAGAATTTTGTCCCCACATACATTCTCTATGTACTTATGTGGGACATGTGTACTTTTAACCCCACATTTGAAAAGATATCAATTTGTCCTTAATGGCTAACATATCACATTTAATGAAGAGGAAGAAGTTAAAGAATAAAAAACCAGAGGGATTATAAGATTTGAGAAACACAAGATATAAATACACAATTTTTGTTTAAGACAAGGTATAAACCCTAATCCTGATGAACCAAATGCTATAAATAATGAGTCAGTTGATAATAATGAATTAAAAAATGATGAAATCGACCATAATGAATTTAATAATGATGAAATTTATAAGTGTAGTGCTTTTTTCCATTGGATTTACACAATCTTTTCAACTTACTTAGGTTAGTTAATTAAGTCACTAGGGGTCATTTACTTTTAATGGGTTCTAATTAATGATTTAGGGTTTTACCTTTTTGGTGACCTAATATCACCCTATATGTATTTTATTTTTTCCAAAAGTGGCTTATGTAAACATTTCCTTTTTTGGAATTTTATTTTTTTTGTATCTCTCATTCTACCTCTATAAGAATTCAACATTCATCATGTGACCACTATTCAGAGATCTTGGCAAAATCTAACATGGTATCAGAGCTTTCCTAATAGCCTCATGAATTTGTCTCCTTGACACAATCCTCTTGCATTTGACATTATTGGTTTTCTTCTATATGGCTACATTTTTGACCTTAAAGGCATTTTCTATAAGCTACCTCAAAACTCATATCAAAAGGCCATTGATGAAAAATTTGCTTATATATTTTTTGTGGTTTTTTTGAGATCTAAAATGGGTCTCTCTTAGATTTTTGAGAAAGTTCATAGATTTTCCATAAATAAATTTTTCTTCTTGCTAATATATGTTTATATGGATGAGTAGAAGAGCCTACAAAACCCACAAATCTGATGACTTAAATAATCAGACTTCACAACCCTGATAACTTGGAAGTAATAGATAGTCAATAATTAGACTTCCAAAACCTGATAACTTGCTTAGAGAATTAATCAAACTTCTAAAACTTGAAAACTTGCTTGGTTAAGTCATAAAATTTTTGACCCCTAACTACTTGTAATTCATGTTCTCCAATAAAGTAGGTCAAAAAACCTAGTTTACACTGCTGTAGACCAACTTAGGTTTTCAAAGGGTGACTACATATTTAGGTTTACAAATGGAGATTACTTGTCTAGTAAAGCAGGTTTAAAAACTTGGTTTACACTATTCTAGACCAACTCAAGTTTGTGAAGGGCAATTACTTGTTTAGTAAAGAAAGTGTGAAAGCTCGACTACTAGACTAATTTAGGTTTTGAAAGGAGTCTTACTTCTTTGATTTCCTAAAGTTGAAGTTGTTTGAAAACCCAAGTAGTAGTCATTCAAAACCTCGAGTAAGTAGTGCTTAGTTATAACTTTGAGCAAGTAATGCTTAGTTGAAATCCCAAACAAGTAAAGCACTTTTCAAATTCTAAGTAAGCAAGCTCAAGAAACCCGTGTGATGTTTTGAAGGGTGTCAAAAAGTAGGTGAAAGGTAATGAAGAAATAGATTTAACTTTTTTCCATTTTTGGATTTTTAGATGAAAAAACATAAGTGTGGAAAAAAATTCCATTTTTGGAAAGGGTCTAGGAATATGTGGGAGTAAGAACTTGTAAGTGCTATAACTTTCAATTTGTAGCTCTATTTTGAGTGCTATTTTTTTTTGAAAGTGCATATTTTTTCAAGATATATGTATTGGTGATATTATTTTAAGATACTTGTAACATACATTTTATTCATGGTATAATGGCTTAAAACTCACTATACCTTTTTTGGATGCATTATCAGTTGTTCTTGATGTCCCTCTCATACTCTCTCACACTAATTGCTCATATACACATTCTCGATGATGCTCAATGTCCAATATTGAGTGTGTGTTGTATTGTAACTTAAAAGGGGGTCTTGTTGATAGTTTAAGGGGGTACTTATACTATGTGCAATTTGTTCTTTTCTTTCATCTCAATTCTATAAATTATCTCAATCTAATCTACACTAATGGATCTAAACATTGAACCACTCACACCATTTAACTATCATGAATGGAAGTCTAAAAAACAACTCACCTTGAGAGGTAAAGGACTCTATTTGATCACTATGGGTAAGAAAACTAAGCCATCTATAGATGTAGAAAAGGTTAAGTAGTACAATAAATATGATGAGGCCTATGGGTTTGTATGTTTGTCAATGTCTTCTGACCTCTTATTTCATGTTGAATCTATAAAAACTCCTAACAAAGTCTAGACCATCCTAGAAAAGCTTTTTGGAGTGCAAAACATCATGAAGGGTCATGAGCTAGAGAATGAGCTCATCACATTGAGCCCAAGTGACTATGACATCTTAAAATACTTCTTTTGCAAATTTTAAATCACTAAGACTACAAATGAAATAATGTGGCATTGAAAAAATAGATGACCAGTTGATTCTATCTATGTTTACAAAACTAGGTCATGACTATTCAATTTTTATCTCTACATTTCATGCTACCAAATATGCACTTGGATATACTTGGAAAATGCCATCATTTGATGAGTTTGTTTCTAATCTAACTTAGGAGCAAGATAAGTTGGTTCAAATGGGTGAATTGAAGTCTTCAAAATCACATGCCTTGATTGTCAATCAAGACAAGAAGAAACCTTCTAGTAGTGACAAATAGGAGAAGAAATCATCTAAACCAGATCATGAGCATAAGAAGAATAAAAAATAAGATACCAAGCCTAAGGCATCATCAAATGAGTCCTCCTCAAATGGGAAACCTAAGAAGGAAAAACTCAAATGCAAATTTTACAAGAAACTTGAGCATGATGAATCTCAATGAATGAAAAAGAAGATTGACACTTTGATTAAGATGCTTGAGAAGAATAACATTAGTGTTCTTGAGTCCTCAAATCATAACATGTCTACATAAGATTCTACAAAGGCTAAAGACAACAAAAAGGGTAAAAATATGGGCAAGGCACTTATTGTTGTAACTTCTCAGCATTAGAATTAGGTTATTGACTCAGGTGCTTCCTATCACATACCCTCTTTAGAAGATCTATTTTCATAAATAGAACCATGTTCTATACCTTCAATTTTGATGGGTGATGATACTTAAATAGAATTTAGTGGCAAAAGATTGATTGAAGTGATGGGAATTTCAATGATGTTCTATGTATTCCTTCACTATCCACCAATCTTTTGTCGGTATACCAAATCACTCACATAGGTGCAAGGAAGCGAGTTGAGTTCACATTTGATTTAGTAGTTATCAAGAAGTTGCATAGTGATATCACAGTGGCTTATGGGAAGGCCAATCATTAGTCTAGGTTGTATATTTTCTCATAATTTTACCCATATCATCCCTTAGCTACACTGCGTACTCATGTAGATGATGTGAGAAAAATATGGCATGAATGATTTGGCCATTTAAACTACTATTACCTAGAGCAACTCAGTCATCAAGACATGGTTTTAGGGTTACCTAAAGTCAAATTCTTAGATGGACTATGTAATGGATGCATTCTTGGAAAGCATCTAGAAGAGAAATATGAAAAGGGAAAATCAAAGAGAGCTGAATAACAGCTAAAAATTATCCACAGTGACATAGTAGGTCTATTTACAAAACTTTCATTCAATAAGACAAGATACATGCTCACATTCATCGATGAATTTTCAAGGTATGCCTAGGTTTTTTTATCTAAAATAAGTTTGAGGTCTTTGATCACTTTAAGGACTTCAAGGCACTTGTGGAGTAGTCAGATTATTCCATCAAAATATTAAGGACTGACAATGGTGGGGAGTATGTTAACAATAGGTTTGATCAAATTTGCATATCAGAGGGGATTCAAATGCAACACATAGATTAATACAATCCTCAGTAGAATAGTGTGGCTAAATTTAAGAATTGTAACCTGAAGGAAATGGCCAATTGCATGCTTCAATCAAAGTCTCTTTCTCTTTAGTTTTAGGTTGAAGAAATCAATTATGCATTCTATATTTAGAAATATGTTCCACATCAAGCCTTAAAAGGAATTGCTCCTTTTGAATCTTAGGATGGTCACAAGCCCATAGTGGATCAATTTCAAGTGTTTGGATCACCCACAATGGCCCGTATTCCTAAGAAAAAATACAAGGCAATGGACCCTCAAATTTAATCTTGTATCTTTATGGGGTATGGAAAGGGTACTAAGGGATATAGGCTCTTACATAATAAAACTCATGAGTTATTCATATGAAGGAGTGTCAAGTTTTAAGAGGGCTCACTTGAACTCACTAATGGTACTCTAGACTCTTCAAAAGTCTCACTGGACATTGATTCCATCTCAGATAGTGACTTAAATCCACCTTAAAATCCTCCTGATGATCAAGACGACTCTTCTTCTTCTTCTTCAAGTTCAAGTGATGAGAGCAGTGATGAGGATTCTCCTCTTGTATCTCATACTCACTCTTTAAATGATGACGACTCACCTCTTGGTTCTCTAATCTCATACAATTCAAGTCCCACATGGGCCAAATAGACACTTAAAAGTGTTGGGAAATGGGTTGGAAATCCATTAGATATAAGGCAAACACATTCACAATTTGAGGGGATTTCACATTCCTACTTGGCCATTGCCTCAAATCTATAAACTTTTCATGAGACATCTAGCATTTGAGAATGGGATTCTACTATGCAGGAGGAGTATAGTTCCCTAATCAGGAAGAAAGCATGGGACTTGGTCCCTCTTCCTAAAGGAAGAAAATTGGTCTATTGTAAATGGGTTTATTAGACTAAGTATGGTGTAGATGGGTCTATTGATAAGTACAAAGCTTGTCTAATTACCAAAGGGTTTTTTCAAGTGCCTTGCATAGACTACACTAAATTTTTTTATCTTATAGCTAAAATGACATCTATTAGACTCACTCTAGCCATCACAACCATACATCAATGGGATGTTCACCAAATGGACTTCAAGAGTGCTTTTCTACATGGTGACCTCAAAGAAAAGATCTACATTGAGCAACCACAAGGCTTTGTGGAAGATTCCTCTTTGGTTTGTAGACTCAAGAAATCTATCTGTGAACTCAAACAAGCCCCTTGAGTATGGTATGCCAAAATGGACTCCTTTCTCCTCATAATCAGGTTCACCAAATGCCACTTAGATCTAAATGTCTATATATTATGATAGGATGATTTTCTATTGATCCTAGTTCTATATGTGGATGACTTACTGATTATAGGGAGCTCATGATCATCCCATCTTAGTAGTGAAAACTAAACTTTTAGATAGATTTTCAATGATAGACATGGGATTGCTACATTACTTTCTTAAGATTGAAATCCTTCAGTCAGACTCTTGGTAACTTTATCACAATCCAAGTATTCTCTTGATTTGCTTACAAGGTTTAACATGATTGATTGTAAGTTATCTCCTACTCCCTTCTTATCTGGTGTGAAGCTTGAGGCTGATTATCCTATGTCATTGGTTGATGAAACTCCATATCGATAACTTATGGGTAGTCTTTTCTGTCTCACACACACTAGACTTGACATATCATATGTAGTTGGCATGGTCCCTCAATTTATTTAGGAGCCACATAAATTGTATTGGAAAGCAATTAAGTGGATTCTACATTAAATTCAAGGTTCACACAATTATGGGATACACTATAGAGTAGGAATATAGGTTTATTTGATCAGATACATAGATTCAAATTAGGTTGGAGATATTCAGAGTTGAAAGTCCACTTCAAGCTATAATTTCTCACTTGGTTCAGGTCTAATAAGTTAGTCAAGTAAGAAGCAACACATGATTGCTTTATCATATATAGAGGTAAAATACAGAGGGGATATCAATTCCAACATTGAGGTAATCTAGCTTCAGGAAATTCTCACTAAGTTTGGTATCTAGTTTCATAAGCCAACAATCATTAACTGTGACAACCAAATCACTATCCAAATTTGTAGGAATTTGGCTCTCCATCAAATGTCCAAACATATAGAGATTCACATGCACTTCATCAAGAAGCTTATCAAAGAGAAAGTCATTTATCTTCAATACTATCTAACATCAAAGTAGATTGTAGATATTCTGACTAAGCCCTTCAAAAAGAGTAAATTTATTCATCTACAAGCTCTCATTGGGGTTAGGGTTGCTCCACCTTCTTCTTCCTCCTATGGAGGTTATTCACTATGTACTTGCATACCTCACCAAGATTTCAATGTTGGGACCTAATTCTCATCTCACCTAAGCTACGCTTAAAGGGGGGTGTTAGTGTAGTACTTTTTCCCATTGAGTTTTGCCTACACGGTCTTTTCAACTTGCTTAGGTTAGTTAATTAAGTCACTAGGGGTCATTTACCTTTAATAGGTTCTAATTAATGAGTTAGGGTTCTAATTTTTTGGTGAGCTAATCTCACCCTATATGTACTTTATTTTTTCTAAAGTAGTTATGTAAACATTTCCTTTCATGTAATTTTCTTGTTTTTGGAGCTCTCATTCTGCTGCTACAGGAATTCGATGTTCATTGTGTGACTGCTATTGAGAGATCTTGGCAAAATCTAAAAAAATTGACCATAATGAAATGAATAATAATGAAATTGATAATAATAAATTATATAATGTTGGAATTTTACATTCAAAGTTCCAAGTTTTTGATTTTGTTGATGATGAGTATGTATGATGCTTTACCCCCCATGAATGAAGAAACTTTGATGGAAATAAATAATGATGAAATTAACAATCAATAAAATTTGATAAAAAATATAATTAAGAAATAAATAATGAATAAAATGTCATGCCACCTATAAACACTGAAAGTAATAATGATTTTGAAACTCTCAACAAATTCCACCATTAACAACACCTCCAAGAATTATGTGTAGAAAAGACAAGTACTTAATTGAAGTCAATAAAAATATTTTAGAATTAATGCATAAAAAAATGTCTGATCTCCATTTAAAAATACTGGTTCAAAAAATTTGGGATAATTTCTCTTATAATTTGAATTATGATATTCAAAGATGTCAATTATTTGTTTCATTGATAAAATTGATTAAGACAAGACCTATAATGTACACATTACTAAGAACATCTAACATGGATGATGAAAATAATGAAATTATTGAAAATTACATGGTAAATATCATATTGTAGGCCTAAAGTCATGCACCCAATATTATAATGTTTTCTGATGTATACTTACAAATTATGCAGTAAGTGGCTAAAAAAGAAAAAATGAATGCTTCTAAAAACAAGCTGAACACTTAATATAAATAGACAAATATTAATGAAAGTAATTGAAAGACATGAAAGACTTAATGAACCTAATACCAATGATATGTAGGCATTCTCTAGTAGACTTCCATGAAAATACAAGGCTATATCCAATGCTCTCAAAGAGTTACTTGCTCAATTTTGGAAAGACAATACAAGAGTTTCACCCAATGCAAGAGATGTAGTGAAAAGAAGAATTGGTTCTCATAACTATGAACCACATCTGAAATATTTCTTGGATATGAATCAGACACAATTTTGCTCTAATTTTTTAGAAAAACATACACAAATTTCTATTTGTCAAAGATATTTTTAGATGGCCAAACCTTTTTATGTAAAAATAAATCACACACGTACCACTTGTTGTAGGCAATATGTTAAATTTTCAATGCACTATGTTGTTTTTCACCATATTCATTGTAATTTGCATACTAACAATATTTTGAAAGAGTATGGCATTGAATTTCCACTAAAATCATCCATGGAATTTATTCTAACTATTTTTTGTAAAATAATGGATAGATAATTATTTTATAACAAATCATGTTTAGATGGAAATTTTAGCATTTATTGTGGATTACCAAAATTAAAAAATTATATCCAAGAGGAGAGTAAAAGTGCAATTGGATAGGTATTAATTGGTTTAAGAGAATATAAATTAGTAACTTATCAAGTAAAATATGGTAAAAAGTCTAAAAGATGTGAGATTCTTATAAAAAAGATACCTATTTTTGAGTTTTTGGTCAAATTTAGGGAGAAATTTTTTTATGAGTATGCAAGACACATACACAAGGCTAGATGGTTCGATAAACATTTCAATATAAGTAAGGATACATTCCCACTTGATTTGATTGTTTCATTAGTTAACTTTTCTAAACATTACACATTCAAACCATAAAATGGAAGTTCAATCACAATATTACAACTCATCACAAGTTACCATATCCTATCATATAACATTCATGTATGCACTTGATAGTATAGAGCCACAACAAAAAAATATTAAAGGAGTACCATTTATATATCAGTGATGACTGATCACATTATTCAGAGTATGTGCAAGTTTATTTTTAGAATTTCTATGAATAGTTGAGTAAGAGGAACATTACTTTCAATCAAAATTACATTTGGTTAGACAATTGAACATCTAAATAAAAAAATGAATAGATGTTTAATTGGTTGAGAAAGATGTACATTATCACTAGTGTAGAACACATTCAGAGTTTCACCAAGGCTATCCATGGAAAAGGGGAGTGTGATAATGTTGGTGCATGTGTAAAAAGAGTTGTTTTAAGGAAGGATTTGAAATTTGTAAAGGGTGATGATTTGACAGATGTAAAAATCATGGTTGAATGGTGTAATGAAAACATGTGTCATGGTGCTCAACCAAATTCCACTATTCATAGACATTTATGGTTAATGAAAGAAGAACGCATGGTAAAGTATGAGGATTGTATAATTCTAATAGGTTCTAGTGAGATCCACTCGTTTTGTAATTCAAATGTAACTCCTTAGACTATTCACACGAGACACTTACCATGTTTTTGTTCTACATGCATGGATTCTATTTGAAATGTGTGTGAGTCACAAGAGTGGGTGGATGATTATAGTTCCAAACCTCTAATTATAATCAACACATATCAAGTTCCAATAACATTATAAATTACATATATGACATTATTAGATGACTTTACCATGTATCTTATTTAGTGCAACTAGGTTGAATATTTTTCATTTTGTACAATTTATTCTCATCATATATCTTCATAATGTCACTAAAAACTATTTTTTGTGATATAGGGCATGCTTTTATAGTTATTACATATGAGGACAATGAAAAGGGCACATATTACTACTTGTGTTGGTGTGTAGAGAGAAATAAAAAATTGACTTCCCCATTTATATATGGAGATATCAGAGTTGTTGCCAGAATCTGGATAATGCGAATGCAATGGAAACGTGATCACACGAGATGAAGCTAGTGCACATCACATAGATGCTAAAACAATTTGAAATTATACAAGAAGATAAATTACATAAGACAAAATAGGAGAAAACCCAATATCTGATTAACATGAGATGGCCAAAGTGAGGAATACATATAGGAGAGTATGTAAGTAACTCCTCCACAAAAGGTGGACAAGACACCCCAAGAATAGACTGTAACTCCTTCATGAAAAGTGGTGACAAGGTGCTAAGAATAGAGAAGTAACTCCCATCAAAGGAGTTACTTATGATATTCTTATGACACCTATGACACATCTATGACACACACCTCCACATAAGCTAGCCTATCCCACAAATATAGGAAAACTCCATGTATGCACAAGAAATACAATTTCCCTAATTAATAAATAGGGAAAAATGAAAACCTACACTAATATCCCATATAAGCACAACTTAGGTGGGCAGTGTGGAAATATAAAATGGGTCCAGGCAACTAGGCCTGATGAGGTACCCATGTACAAATGCAATCTCCCATAAGATAGAGAAAAGGAAAAAACCCATAGGAAAAAACTCCCCCCCAAAAGAAAGACATAAAAGAAATGAAGAGGCTAAAAGGCCCCCTAAAGATGATGCTACTGCAAATGTAGACCACACCCCAAGAAGAGCTCATAGATGAATGAAATTACTCTCAGTGAAAAATTTGGTGAAGATGTCTGCAACCTGCTCTGAAGACTAGCAAAATATCAAGTCAATGACTTGACTATGAATAAGCTCCTGAATGAAATGCATGTAAATCTCTATGTGCTTGGTCCACTGGTGCTGAACTGAATTCTTGCAAATCTGAATGGTATTCTAGTTGTCACAATAAATGATGGTGGGTTGCTTGATAGGAATGCCAAACTCAGAAAGAATCCCCTGAAGCCAAATAGCCTCAGTAGCTGCATTAACAACTCCCCTATACTCTGCCTCTGTGGATGATATAGAAATAACATTCTGCTTCTTGCTAGACCAACTGATAAGACCAAAATCTAGAGAGAAACTGTAACCAAAAGTGGACTTGTGAGTCTGTGAATTGCTAGCCCAGTCTGAATCTATATATCCAACCAAGTCAACCTCTATGCCAAATTTGTAATGAATTTTGTATCTATGTGAACCATGTATATAATGCAAGATCCTCCTAGCTGCTTTCTAATGCAGCTCATGAGGTTCTTGCATAAATCTAGAGACAAGTCCCACTGTATATGATATGTCAGGCCTAGTGTGAGTCAAGTAGATGAGACTACCAACAAGTTGTTGATACTGAGTGGCATCAACCAATGGTGAAGAATAGTCAGCCTCAATCTTGACTCCTGATAGAAAGGGAGTCAGAGATGGCTTACAATCAGCCATGTGAAGTAAGAGAAATCCCTAAATCTGACTGTGAGATCTCGATGCCAAGGAAGTAGTGTAACAAACCCAAGTCTATCATGTCAAATCTATCCTGGAGAGATGCCTTCACCACTGCAATAGTCAATGAAGAACTCTCGGTGATCAAAAGGTTAACATATATAACCAAAATTAGGAGCAAATCATCCTACCACAAGAAGTAGACATTGGGGTCAGAATGGTACCTAGTGAAACCTGTTGTGAGAAGGAAGGAATCCATCTTGGCGTACCATGCTTGAGGGGCCTGTTTGAGGCCATAGATAGATTTCTTAAGTCTATATACTAAGGAATAATCCTGAACAAATCTTGGTGGCTGCTCCATGTAGATCTCCTCCTCTAGGTCTCCGTGAAGAAAGGCACTCTTCACATCCATCTGGTGCACATCCCAACCATGTGCTACGGTAATAGCCAAGGTGAGTTAGATAGAGGTCATCTTTGCAATGGGTGTAAAGGTCTCTGAGTAGTCAATGCCTGCCACCTGTGAGAAACCCTTGGTGACTAATCATGCCTTGTACTTATCAACTGGCTGATCTGTTGCAAACTTGGTCTGATATATCCACCTACATCGAACCATCTTTCTTCCTTTAGGAAGTGAAGTCAAATCCCAAGTGTGATTTTTGATTAAGGAAGAATATCCTTCCTCCATATCACTATCCCACTTAGGTAACCTAGATGCCTCTTGAAATGTCTATGGATCTGAAATTGAAGCAAAGAAAGCATGTGGATCTCTCCAAAAATCCCCCCTAGTATGTATGTCATCTATGGGATCTCCTTCCCAAGTGCTAGCACTCTCAAGTGTCTATCTGGCCCAAAGTGGCCAAGAAGTGGGCAAGTTAGGTGCTAACTCCTCATCCTTTGACTGATTAGAGGTGGATGACTCTGCATCACTGTCCTCATTGTCTGAACTCGAAGAAGAAGAAGATGCTCAAGAACCTATTGTGGCTGATCTGAATATGATGAAAAATCATCATGAAGAAGTAGATCCAATGAGGGAGAAGAAGTGTCAAGTGTTGAGTCTCTAGGACTCCTAAAAATGGACACTTCTCTCGATGAATAACTCATGAGTGACTGGATCTAGAAGGTGATATCCTTTAATAGCATTTGGATATCTTACAAAGATGCAAGGCTTGGACTAACATTCCATAGCTTTACATTTCTTCTTTGGAATGTGAGCCATGGTTGGGGATCCAAAAACCCTGAGGTGCTCAACATCAGGTTTCTTTTTATGCCAAGACTAAAAGGGTGTTATCCCTTTCAAATCTTTGTGAGGAACCTTATTTTGAATGTATCAAGCACAATTGATGGCTTTAGCCTAGTACTGTGGTGCTAAGGATTTGGAGTGAATCATATAGCTACCCATATCTTTCAAGAACCTATTCTTGCATTCTGCAACCCCATTTTGTGAAGGACTATAAGTGACTGTGTGCTACAAATCAATCCCCTCTGTGGTGTAAAACTAATCAAACCTGTTGCTGACATACTCCCCTCCATTATAATTTCAAAGAACCTTGATAGATTTCTCACTCTATTTCTCAATAAGAGCCTTAAAGTCTAGAAAAATTTCAAACACTTCAAACTTTTGTTTGAGAAAATATATCCAAGTGTACCTAGAGAAATCATCAATGAAAGTGAGGATGTACTTGGCCCTTGTGAAAGATGGTTTGGGAAAGGGTCCTGATACATCACTATGGACTAACTCCAAAGGTTGTGAAGCCCTCCAAGCTTTGCCTTTGTCAAATTTTGCTTCGGGATGCTTCCCAAGGGAGCACCCCTTGAAAAGTCCTTTTGAGAATTGGACACGAGGCAAGCCAATTACCATGTCATGTTTGCAAAGTTTCTCAAGGTAGCGGTAGTTAAGGTGGCCAAACCGCTCATGCCACAATTTGCTAAATTCATCTAAATGAGTCAACAATGCTATTAGAGAAGAATCTGGTGCAAAATGTGAGAAGGTGTATAACCTTGCTTGGTGATTTGCCCTACCCACTACCACTGTAGTATCACTCTGCAACTCCCTGATAGCCATTGAATCTGGTGAAAAGTCAACTCTCATACCCTAACCAATGTGAGTGATTTTTTACACTGATAGGAGATTGGTTGAAAGAGAAGGAACACTTAGAACATTATTGAATGTTCTTTCTTTCATTTCAACTGACCCTCTCCCTACAATGAAAATTGATGTGTCATCACCCAAACTAATTGAAGTCATGCTACAAGGCTCTAAAGATGAAAACTCAACTAGTGAAGAGCCTATGTGGTGAGAAGCACCCGAATCAATGACCCATGATGTTGTAGAAGTTGCAGTTGCTACAAGGGCCTTGCCCTTTTCTTTCTCCTTACCCTTGCCTTTTGCCTTGGTAGAATCTTGGGTAGATGAATTTTGCTTGATGGAC
Source organism: Torreya grandis (assembly GCA_037957365.1). Taxonomy (NCBI): domain Eukaryota; kingdom Viridiplantae; phylum Streptophyta; class Pinopsida; order Cupressales; family Taxaceae; genus Torreya; species Torreya grandis. The sequence goes on along the minus strand of JARHVA010000015.1, from coordinate 2,415,058 downwards.
TCTGGAACACCTATGTTGTACTTCTCTAGAAGATGAGTTAGGTGATCTATTTATTTTTTCATGCATTTGTGTTCATCATTCCCTGTCTTTTTACAATAGGCACACTTAACCTTATCCTTCTTAGGTTTAGCATTGGAAGAGGAAGACTCAGTGTTGTTTTTGGCTAGATTGTTGTTTTCTTTCTTCTTCTCTTGGTCCTTGTTCTTTTTCTTCTTCTCCTTTGTTGAAGTCTTATCCTTACCATTTCTAGCTATCAAAGCTTGGGGTTGAGTAGAATTCATTATGCCCATTTGAATTAGCTTATCTTGCTCCCTAGTCAAATCGACAATGAATGAATCCAAAGAAAGCATTTTCCATGTAGTGCCAAGGGCACTTTTTTGTGGCATGGAAAGTGGAGACAAAGACTGAATAGCTTGGACCTAACTTTGTGAGAATAGAAAGGATGAGTTGATCATCTTTCTTCTCTATCCCGCATTCTTTCAGTTGCAATCTAAGGGCCTTAAACTTAGTGAAGAAGTCTTATAGGGTGTCAAAGTTGCTAGGACTTAGACTTATGAGTTTATTTTCGAGCTCATGACCTCTCATCTCATCAAGCTTCCCAAATAACTTTTCTAAGGTGTCTGATATGTCATTAGGAGTCTAGGAGGATTCTAAATGGAAGAGAAGTTTTGGAGACATAGACAAGCTCAGTAATCCATAGGCTTCATCACTACGGTTGTACCACTTGACTTTTTCAACATCAGTGTTGGGTTCTACTTCAGTACCCATGGTGACCCTATACAACCCTTTGCTTCTAAGAATGATTGACATTTTAACCTTCCATTCATGATAGTTGAAAGGTGTTAGGGGTTTAATTTGATAAGAATCAATTTTTAGCTGAATTTAGGTGAAGTTGTGTTGATTGCAAGTTGTGAAATTATGTAGAAAGGAGAATGAAAACAAAGATTTGCAAGAGTGAAAAGCAATCACACCCCCCAAAATATTGAGCTCTCATAAATATGCAAGTGCATGCTCAAAAGATGTCAGACTCAACTGAGAATGCGTCTTAGAGAAATCAGTGCAAGACTAAAGCAAATAGGACATCGGACTTAGCCGAAAATGCGTCTCGAGAGACCCAAAATTTTGGCACTTTATAAACTAGTGCATTTTTGACAAATAACAAGCCTACACTGTGGAGAATCGAATTACAAACACTTTTGCAAAAAATGGAACCCAACTTTGAGATACCATTTGCAAGATATTAAAGGTTCAATTTTCTCATAAACTAGTGTTTTTGCAAAAAAAGAACACTTAAACATTAAAAAAATGCTTATTTTGAGAGAGAAAGTGGCCTTCCAACCACTCATTAGATTCGACACAGAATGAGGAATCCAAAGGAGGTTTGTGTGAGGGGGAATTGGCCTCTCACCAACTCGGGCCTCACCCTTCGTCTTTGATAGGCGAAGATACAAGTTTTAAATGAAAACTCCCAAATTACAAAACTGTCTAAAAATTAAATATTCAGTCAAATTGACTGATTTTTATTTTACAAGTCAATTTTAAATTGAAAATAATGAAGCATAGACAGAATGACGGATGACCAAGTGTCCAAGGGGCGCCACATGGGATGCCAAGTAAGGAAGGGGTGCCAAAAACAAACAGTGCAGATTATACTTGCAGAAAAGACAAAAGAACAACATATGTGGCAGTATGTTTTCACCAAAAACAAAGGCGCATATCTAATTTGCTGGGCAAGAAAAGGTTAAAGAGTTTCTAGACTTCAACACAGCAATTTTGCCAAAAAAAATGCGCCATTTTCAAAAAAATAGACCTAGACGCCATACGGCTTGCTTGTATGGCAGAACAGAAGACCAGAAGCTAGGTGCAGAAGCTTGGCATTGCTGAAGGCGCCTTGCTGGAAGAATAATAGCAGACCTGGCAGAAAGGATGCTTCATTTTCAAAAAAATTGTGCCATAGCAAGCTGGACGCCGTACAACTAATGGCGTGGATGTAGAAGGATGCTGGAAGGACTGTTGTTTGGAGTTGCTGCTCTTCCTTCTACTGCTCCACACAACAATGGTGCATAAGAACAAGAACCAACACCTGAAGTGAAGACAGCCAAGACACCCAACGGCCAAGGATCCCAAAGAAACTAACCATAAATGATATATATATATATATTTATTTTAGATCAAATCTAGAAAATAAAAAAATAAAGAGAACTCCACTCCTCTTAATTTCAAAATGAACTAAAAGCATAACCAGACACATGATTACCATTTTTACTCTGATACCATATCAGAGTTGTTGCCAGAATCTAGATAATGTGAATGCAATGGAGATGTGATCACACGAGATGAAGCTAGTGCACATCACATAGATGCTAAAACAATTTGAAATTATACAAGAAGATAAATTGCATAAAACAAAATAGGAGAAAACCCAATATTTGATTAACATGAGATGGCCAAAGTGAGAAATACATATAGGAGAGTACGTAACTTCTCCACAAAATGTGTACAAGGCACCCCAAGAATAAACTGTAACTCCTCCATGAAAGGTGGTGACAAGGTGCTAAGAATAGAGAAGTAACTCCCATCAAGGGAGTTACTTATGACATTCTTATGACATCTATGACACATCTATGACACACACCTCCACATAAGCTAGCCTATCTCACAAATGTAGGAAAACTCCATGTATGCACAAGAAATATAATTTCCCTAATTAATAAATAGGGGAAAATAAAAACCTACACTAATAGGAGAAAACATTGAATATCCCACTAGGTTAGTGGTATTCAATGGAACTTGGCTTCGATAATATCCTATAAAATAATTCAGATCAATGGTTGTTTGGAGAGTTTGAAATGCATAGGAAGATACTACATTATTCAAATTTGATTCTTGCAACAAATATTCATTTTAAAAAATATCATGGGAGGACATTAAATAAGAAGCTATGGAAATTTTGGGAGTCAGACCATAAAGCTATTCTTGATACTATCAAGGTTAGAGCAGATCTTAGTGGTTCATTGGGTTGAAATACCCAGGTATGTTGACTTTTCAAATTTAAATGCAATCAATTTTACCAAATGTTTTTTATTTTATAGGTAGTACATATGAAATTATTTTTTAATTAATTACTAATTTTTTTTTAAGGTTAGTGGTACCAAATAAGCTTCCACCTTTATGTGGTTGGCAATATCAATAAAGAATTTCATATTCTTCAAATTAAGAGAAGCTAACTTCTTAAGTACTTAGTGTTTTTGTGCTCCTGAATGGTAATGAAAATTCTATTTCAAGTGGATTTGAACATCGTGGAAGTGGGAGCACATGTAATTTACCTATCTAGATGTGATTAAAGTGATCAATTCTCAATTGGAGGTCCTAGAGGCAAAAATGGCAGTTAGAGCTCAATAAGTTGCCTATTTAATGCCAAAAAGTTGCATTTTAGAATCCATCACTGAACCTTGTGCCATGGATTGATCTTAAAGGTTATACTTAAGTGATCTAGGGTGTGATTAGAGGGATTCAAGAGGTAGGGGAAGGATCTAATGGTTCACGGAAATGACTTACAAGTTTTTTTTACACGTGTTTGAACTTAGGCTTAAAAACTATATTTTTATTATATTGGGAAGGGCATTCTTGAGGACATAATGGGTGGTGGGTTTATCTATCAAGCATGATGGGAAGAAAATAACCTATTATTAAATGTTATTATCCCCTCATGATATGTTGAATATGATAGTTTTTGTTCAAGAAGCATCGGAATCAGAGTTTTACAACCACAACTTTAACTTTGACAACATTTATTGTCAATTTTTCCACACTCTTGAATGATAGTAAAAATTTAATTTCAAGTGGATGTGAATTCCATGGTGGTGTGAACACATGTAGTTTGAATATATAGATGTGATTGCACTGATAGATTCTCAATTGGAAGTCCCAAAGGTAGAAATGATAGTTGAAGATCAAGAAGTTATCTATTCAATGTCAAAAAATTGCATTTTAGAACTTGTCATTAGAACTTATGACACAAATTACTCTCAAAGATTCCACCTGAGTGATATAGGGTGAGATTATAGGGATTAAAGAGGTAGGAGATGGATATGATAGTTTGAGGAAATGACTAATAGGTTTTTTTTAGGCATGTTTGAACTTAGGCTAAAAACTACATTTTTTTTATATTGAGAAGGGTGTTCTTCAGGCCAGAATGGGTTGTGGGTTTTTTGATCAAGCATGATGGGAGGCCAAGAATATAGTCCTAGATTATATTTCCCTTAAATGTGTTATAAATTCCATTTTTTGGTCAGGAAGCATGGAAATTGGAGTTCTACAACCATAATTTCAACTTTGACAATATTTGTTGTCAGTGTTTCTGCACTCTTGAACAGTAGTGAAAATGTACTTTCAGGTGGATTTATATGTTGTGGTGGTGTGAACACATGTAATTTGCCTATCTAGATGTGATACAACTGATAGATTCTCAATTGGAGGTCCCATAAGTATAAATGGTAGTTGGAGCTCAAGAAGTTGTTTATTTAATACCAAAAAGTTGCATTTTAGGACCTATCACTGTAACTTGTGTCATAGATTACTCTCAAAGGTTACAAAGAAGTGATTTGAGGTGTGATTATAAGGATTAAAGAGGAAGGGGAGAAACTTGAAGGTTCATGGAAATGAATTACAAGTTTGATTTTACACATGTTTGAACTTAGGCTAAAAATTTACATTTTTATTGTATTGGGAAGGGCACTCTTGAGGTCAGAATGGGTGGTGGGTTTGTAAATATAACATGATGGTAGGATAAAAAATTGGTAATAAACATTATCCACACCCAAAAACATGTTGGTAGTTCCTTTTTTTAGTCAAGAAACATTAGAATCAGAGTTCTATAACCACATCTTCAACTTTGACAACATTTGTTGTTAGTGTTTTTATGCTCCTAAATGGTGGTGACAATGTACATCTAAGTGGATTTTAATGTCATTGTGGTGTGAGCACATGTAATTTACCTATCTAGATGTGATAAAATTGATATATTCTCAATTAGAGGTCTTGGAGGTAGAAATGGTAGTTGGAGCTCAAGAATTTGTCTATTTAATTATAAAAAGTTGTATTTTAAGACCTATCACTACAACTTATGCCACACATTGATCTCGAATGTTACACCTAATTGATTAAGGGTGTGATTATAAGGATTCAATAGGTAGGGGAGAGATATGATGGTTCATGGAAATGACTCATAGGTTTTGTTTTATGCATGTTTGAACTTAGGCTTAAAAAGTACATTTTTTTTGTATTGGGAAAGACGTTCTTAAGGTTAGAATGGGTGGTGGGTTTGTCGATAAAGCATGATGGGAGGCCAAGAACCTAGTCCTAGAAGTTATCTACTCCTCTTGGACTTGTTGGCAATGCCAAATTTTTTTAGGATGAGGTCTTTGCATATTGACACTTTACTTCAAACTAATATTTTCTACTTACACCATTTGTTAATCCTTATATGGTTGAATGGAAATTAATTGTTTATTTTCAAATTATGTAAGGAATATATGGGTAGTAAATTCAATTTCTTAGTTACAAATATCTATAAAAGTTTTGATTTTTCTTATGCTTTGGGTGTGTGCTCTTGTATCAACCTTATAAATCCTCTCTCATGCATATAGTCTTCCTATCTCTTGTACAACACACTTCACCTAATAGATCATTCACTCCTCTCACACAAACATCATCCTTTCCTTATACAATTTTCATAAATTCATCCTCCTTGTCTCTTTAAAACATGTCAATCTTCTCTAGGATCTTAAACCTAATACATGGTTCCAAGTCCTTGTCTTCTCTCTAAGGCTTATATAATAATCCACCTGCTCAATTGAATCCTCTAACACACCTAATCCAATAGAAAAATATGCAAGTCATAACACTACAATCATTTACTCTATTCTCTTAAATAAGATTATATGCACAATATCAAGGTTTAGATAAAAATTGTACCTTCAAATCTTATCCTGAGAATTTCAAAGGGATTTAAAACTTACCAAGGACCCTCATGAACTCCAAAAATTCAATCAAACTCTTTCCATAGGACTATAGTAAATTATATCTTCATGATTTCTATACCTAAAACCACCTTTACTTGAGGGTTAAACTACTCCTCTATTTGCCTACAACCATTCAATCCTCTACACACTTGAAAATTAGCATGGGATGATATATCTTGGCTTTAATGAAATTATCAAACATCAAAGTTTATTTAACTACATTCATAACACAATGATAAGGAGGTTATTCCACTAGATAACACATATTTTATTGACCTTCATAAATATTTATAATATGATCCACTGTCATATCCTTGTCCTCATGGACAACATAGTTTTCCATATTCTTGCTCCATTTATCCCTCTTTCTTGAACCTACTAAATACTCTATTAACTCATAATAATGCCCCCTACTCTCATAAAACATAAACCCCCATGAAACTCTCTCTCTCTCTCTCTCTCTCTCTCTCTCTCTCTCTCTCTCTCTCTCTCTCTCTCTCACCCACTCTTGCATGATAGTGTATTTTAAGTGTTAAAAGTGATTTTTAGGCTAGAATAGGTTTGTGATAGAAGATATTATCAAAGATCAGTGTAGGAGGGCTAACACCCTTAAGGGATAGGCATAGAAAGCAATAGAACTATTAATGGGTGTTGAGTTAGGTCTAAATACCTCAATGGGGAGTTAAAGTACATCAAGATTGAGGTGTTGAAGATGATAAAGGAGTGAGGTGTTTATGAGTTAGAAACCAATCTCAAGATCATGCATTAAGCCTAGTAGGCCAAATAGCCCTTGAAGGAAAAAAGTGCAAGAAAGTGTAAAGGAGTGTGGAGGCCTTTGAAATTAGATTGAGTGGGTTGAATAAAGTTTGGATAGGTGGATGTAAGAGATAGACAAACTATTCTTAAAATTATTAAAGAAGAGGGAGGCATATAGGCATAACAAAGCCTAGGGAATGTATAGTGAGAGAGTGTGAAGAGTGAATGACAAAAGGGATAGGTTGGAGGATACTAAAAGAGTTGAGTACAGAAGAAGTATTGATAGAGATTACCCAAGAGGTGAGGGAAAATATAAAGGAATAAGCATCATAAAGGTCACATAAGTAGTCGGCCTAGTTTTAAGAAAAACTAGCCAAAAAGGCATTAGAGCCAAGTGAAGGTGAAATATCGAGTTTATAGGTATAGTATTAGAATGCAAAATTTGTAGGGATTTGTGAATGATTTTAAAATCCCTTAGTATTTTTAGTAGGTTATTAGGAAGGTTTGTTAAAAAGAGTAAATTACCAATTAAAAAATAAAATAACAAAAAATTACTAAAATTTAGGGTTAACAGATGTATATTTTTAGTACTTACCTCTTCTACATGGTGGCACAGTCAATTAGTCTCACTAAGGTAAAACATGATCACATAGTAGAGGAGAGTGAGGAGATTAAATAAATCAAAAGAAAAATGAGGAAATTTTGTGTTTGAGTTCACTTTTTTATTTTTTATAATTGACACAGGGAATGTAATCATGTTATTAGCATAATCACATTATTAATTTTACAATAACAAGATCATGTTATTAATATGATCATATTATTGGTTTTAAATAACATGATCATAATATGTCAATAACATGATTACACTGTGTCAATAACACGATCACATTATGTCAATAATGTGATTGCATTATGTCAATAATGCAATCATTTTATTGACATTACATGATTTGATTATGGGAAATGTATATAGAATTATCCCCCAACTTTGTGTACATACCTGACACATGTTTTTCATTAATATGATTCATGTAATTACTTCCTTTTGATCAACTTGTAAATTTATCAAGGTGGTATTTTCTGCTCTTCTATACACTAGAAATGTTCAAAATTTGAGAATATATTTATTAACATGTTCTTAGTCATATTGTATTAACTTTGTTGACTGCATATTTAATGATAATATTATAAATAACACATATTTTAAAAATTTCTTTATTTAACATGTGAAAGCATATAAGCACATTTTTTGTCAAATCAATGGCAGATTTTATTTGGTTTCTCTTGTTCTTATAATTTAGAAAATGCTTGGTAGTTAGGACATTGATGCCTATTATTTCATTCCTTATACAATCATAAAAATGGTTTTGTAAGGTTTTCCTTTATTGTTCATTGATGCAATGCAAAATTTATATGTAACATTTCGCTCTGCATTTTAGTATTTGTTATGACCCTATTTCATGTATTATTAGTCTAAAGGTATAAGATTTTTTATCTAAGAGCTTGTTAGTCATAAATTCCTTTTTTTTGGTTTTGAATATATCATTGGACATCATGTAGTGTGTTTTTAATTTTTCACATGACTAGAGTTCCTATTATTTGCCAACATTCATGTTATATGTGGTTTTTTTTGGTATTTTAGTACATTGTTCTATTAATTGTCAAGACATTAATTTTTATACCAAAAATTGATATTTTTCAATACTTAGGTTTTAAAAACATAACGTCCCTTATTTTTAAAAGAAACACTAAAATAAATACAACAGGTTTGCATACTTTAGTGGGCCTCACAAAATTGAAAAATCTAGATCTAGAGAGGTGTTCAAAGATTCATGGTGGACTTGTGCATCTAAAAGGAAATTTATGTTGTGTTTATTCTTCACATAGAATTCAAGAGTTGTAGGTATTGATTTTAATTGAATTATGATTATCATATCCCACCATATCCAGTTTGTATTGTTAACTGTGTTTTTTTGTTTGGACTAGTTGAGCTATTGATATGTACTTACTTTTTAAATTATCAAAATATTGGAAACAAATGTTTTAACAAATTTAAAATTAGGAAAACCATAAAAACATGGTGATATATATATATATATATATATATATATATATATATACATACACACACACACACACACACACACACACACACATATACATATATATATACATATACATATATATATATATATATGTATATGTATGTATATATATATGTGTGTGTGTGTGTGTATATATGTATATACACACACACACACATATATATATACATATACATATATATATATATGTATATATATATGTGTGTGTGTGTGTGTGTGTATATATATATATATATACATATGTAAATGTAAATGTATATATATATATGTATATGTGTGTGTATATATGTGTGTGTGTGTGTGTGTGTGTGTGTGTGTGTGTGTGTGTGTGTGTGTGTGTGTGTGTGTGTGTGTGTGTGTGTGTGTGTGTGTGTGTGCGTGCGTGCGTGCACACACGCACACACACACACACACACACACACACACACACACACACACACACACACACACACACACACACACACACACACATATGTATGTATTCAACATACACACATGCATGCATGCATGTGCTTCTAACATTCAAAATATATTCAAGTAGAATTGTAAATGATCACATTATCAAACTATATTTATAAAATTTGAGATAAAACTTAAAACATAAGACTAATAAATCTTTGAAGTTATGAAATCACTCCTCTCCTAAACTAATGAATATCTAAAGTTATGAAATTAATCCTCTTATATACTCACACACTCATCTGGATTATCTTTGATTTCCTCTCTCTAAGTTTTCCTTATTATAAATATTGGAAAATTACATAAAATTCTAAATTGAAGGTGTTCTCACCATTTGAATAGCTAAATGCAGAGAATTTATCCTTTTCTTGCATTGCAAGAGGGACTTTAAGATAAATTACTAAAACTTCAGATCATAAGTGAAAATTTGAAATAAAATCACAAATTACCTTAAAAACCACACCATAAAAATATTGATACATCAAGTTGGAATGTAAAGAAATTATTTGACTACTCCAGATAATGGAGGCCTTCAAATGCTTTGGAAATAACACTATACAATGCCTTGGAGAAGGGAAGTACATAACACAAAGCACATTTGATAGGGCACAAGATATGCAACATCAATTAAAGTTACCCATTTGCATCTCTATTTTGTTATGCAAGTGGTTAGTATTTAGTTTACAGATTCTATGTAGCTTCATTGGTTTAGTTTCAACTTTACAGGCTCATGTATGTCTGTAAATTTCAAGCAAGTATATTTTCCCTTGTGAAGTTCACTTTAAAGAAAAAATTACCATGGTTATTTTATTACCAGTTTATAAATTTAGCTACATACCTTTATTCTGCATATGGTTTTTTATATGTTTAGTATTAGTATTTATTGGTAAATCTACATATTAATTTCAAGTATGTTTGTCTTTTGTCTATTTTGGAAGGCTACATGTGTTGTATAAATATTTTCTCTTAATTAAGATATATTTTATCTCTTAATTAAGATTCTTCAGTTAATTTGATTATAAGACATTTTTTGTCTCTTAATTAATTTTTTTCACTTAATTTGATTATAAGGCTTCTGGTTTTCTCTAATAGATAGATTAATACTTTTGTTTGACGGCATGCTTATTCAGGCAAATCATCAAGAGCAACATCACCACTAGTTAGACTTTGAAAAAAAATTAGGGGCATAATTTTTTTTAATTGGGTATATGAAGGGGTAGCAAAACAAGGAACCCAATTGATGATTTTCTCTACCTGTAAAGAAAAAATTGTAGGTTCCATAAAGGGGGGACTGCAAAGTTGGGGCTCATTCATTGTGAGAATTGTTTTCCCTCTTTTCTTTTTGGCAGACCTTTTATCTATTTACATTTAGTCTATCAAATTATAAATATCTAAAAAATATTAGTTATTATTCATGGAATTTATATATGTTGGTTGGATCTCATTATGATAGAAATATCCTAAAATTTGAATCTTTTCTTCAATTATTTTTGAATAGGTATAGGTGTATTTATTTATTGGTACTATTTGGTGTCTTGTGTGTACCTTTATTTTTCTAGGAGAGGTTGCTTTTGATATAAAAAGGTGGAATGTTTGAGGAAAATTCAAGGAGAAGAATATATGTGAAATATAGATTTGGGGTTTTTTTAGGCTTTGGTGTAAAAAAATTCAGATTTGAAATTTTGGGTGCTGAAATTTTTGGTAGGGATAAGGATCCAAAATAATTTTAGGATGGTTGGATTTGTTAAGAGATGTTTGGGACATCAACGGTTATGGAAGGAATAAATATGAAAAATAATGAGAAGTAGCAATATAAAAAACAACATCATCACCATCATCAACAATAATAGCCCTATTTTAATAACACTTATAACTCTAGATAGGGATTCCGAATGAAGGTGGCAGTGCTCACTGAAATAATGCTATAGTGTCATGTTTTTTTACCAGTGTTGGGGTAATGATGGTGGAATACATTTATAAAACTTATATTATCACTTTAACAAATATCCACCCTAATTAAATACTTTGAAGTTTCATATGAATGTAATAAAGTTACTAGAGACTTACATTAAATCCTCTGTCATCTTCAAAATTAGTCTATAATACATATGCTTATCATTTTTTAAATAAAAAATACTGGCCAACCTTTTTATACTTATCAATATATTTCCACACCTTAAAATTTTCCCAAGCTTAATATTTATTTATTATTGTTTTTGAGTGTGTACTATTTTTTTTCTTTGATTTTTATGATTGTATGTATTTTATTGTGCATGGAATGTTCAAAATAATTGAAGTTGAGAATAATGGCCTTGATGCCATAGGAATAATAGGTATAATCCAAGTTAAAAATTTTAGTATAATTCCAAAAGGTAGAAAAGACATATATGTGCAATCTAAGTTTAAAATTGTGGTATTAGTTTGAAAGGCATTAGATCTATATTCTAAATTAAATATTCCTTAAAGTTGTAAAATTAATTTCAAAGGCATCATATTTGTAATCTAAGTTGAAAATTATGTTATCAATTCCAATGACATCATAGATGAAATACAATTTAAAATTACAATACCAATTCCAAAAGCACCATAGGTTTAATCCAATCTAAAAATTGCATTAATGATGACAAATAAAATCAATTTAATCCATGTTGAAAATTGTGGTATTGTTCCTTAAGGTTAATAGGCATAATCCAAGTTTTAATATTATAAATTACATTAATATTTATTAATCTTAAGGGTAATATATTTGTATTTTCAACCCAATACTATGGTCTTATAGATTTATATTAACATAGATTCTCCCAAGCTGATTTTTTTAGGAAAATTGATTCAATATCATAATATGATGGAATTTTATCTATAACAACCCTAAAAGTTTACACATTGAGATGTACTTGATGATATCTTTGAGATATTGGCAAGTGTCATGTGCGAGATATATTATGATGAATCGATGACAGTTTTTTACTGCCACCCCATAAGTTGATCATATGGTGACTAGTTAACATCATGTAGTTCTTAGCTTCAACAACCAAGATTCTTGTTTATTTACTCTTTTTTTCAGTTGGGATATTCTTCTTCTTCCCAACATCTGTATTATTCTAATTGTAAGATAATATCTTCTCCCCTAGGTCTGTATTAATCCATTAAGTAGATCTTATTCTTCTCCTTCATGTTTGCAATATCCCACATGTGAGATACTATCTCCTCTTCCATGTCTATTGTAATCTTCCATAGATGTTATTATTATGTTGAGCACTTAACCCAATATAGAAGAGGGAGGAGGCCTTTGATTGTCTTCATTTAATATTTCGTGTAGATGTTAATGGCATTCTTGATATATATATATATATATATATATATATATATATATATATATATATATATATATATATATTCTCTAGAACAGGGTTGTATATATATATTTATCTATTTTAAGGTAGTAGATGATTGATACCAATTATATTTTGTTTGGATGTAACATTCATGACCAATGCATAATTATCATGTTTAATGTTACCGCTCGGTTAAATTATAAAAATGTTCCAACTTGGCATAGGGACCTTCGTAGGTAATGTCCTGACAACACATACATTAGATAACTTTTGATTTGGCAATTAATATGTCTTAATTTGAGTCTATGTTAATATATTTTTGAAAATGGTAGTTTGTGTGAGAATATCTCCATTGTTCTTTGTATGAATAAGGTTGATGTGAAGAATAAGAAAGTGAAAGCAAGACAACTTAATTTTTATAGAAAGAAAAATCTTTAGTACTATGAGATTTTTTCAAAAAACAAATATAATTTTGACAAGCCATATGTCTACCTAGCATGCAAGCTCCTAGTCTCACTCTAGAGGTTCAAATTGGACTTACAACTCAACAACAATGAGTAAAACATTTAGAGGCTTTTTGTTTAACCTCTTTTAGGGGAGTTTTCAGATTTGATCTATCACTTTGATTAATTTTTTATTTGTGATTTATTTCTACTATCATATAAAAGGCATAATTAGTAGCAATAGTAACCCATCCTCTTCTAGATGATGACAATGATGCCTTGATTAATTATTTGTTTTGGATCCATACTTTGAATGCTTCTGCATCATTAGGGTGGTGGAATTAATTATTTTATAACATTGGAGATGACTCAGTTATTGAATTCAATTACTCATCTTTGGGGTTATTAGTTGCATATAATTTGTTTTTTAGATGCATTTTTCACATATATATGTATTAATCACCAAAATTATATCCATTCCTACCAAGATAGTAATAATGTTTTAAATTGTTAAAAATGTTTTTTTGAAAAAAATATTTTTGAATGGTTTCAAGAGCCATTTTTACTGATTAAATTTTTTATCATTAGTGCATATGTGATGGCTATGTGGATAAGTTTTTTAGGTGTGTAATTCACCTAGGTATTGATTCACAAATGTGCATGGAGTTCTAGTGTGTTGTCCTTGGCAATTGCATGACTAAACTCATTATGCATTGCAAAGTTCAATGTGATTCATATGTAGCCTTAAAATACCAATATTTATTGAATAAATTAACCTAAACATCTGGGCTAAGATAACATTTATGAGAATTTCATGTCAAAAAATTGTGAAATTATTCAATATTTATCCATGTATTGCTCTTCAATTTTACCTTAGGAGAATATATTTGTAATTGAACAAAATGATGGTTTCACTATGATGAGTAGTTGTTTTTTTCTAGTCTCCTCTTTTAGTATTAAATATTATGAATATATACATATACATATCTTACCCAAATATTTTTATGTAATTTGCTATAAAGTTGGCAAACCGATTTATTGACTAAAAATTGGTATATACAACCAAATGGTCATGTTTGAAGATATACCTTACTATCATAACCATGCAATAAAAAATCTCATAGATTTTTTAGAACATTTTAAAATATTCTTCAACTAATTTTGATAGATATCAATGCTATCCATTATGTCATTTTTCTTACCAAAAACTTAAAATAAAATTCAATTCGATTCTACCCCACAGGGATTTGGTGCATGATGTCTTTATTAATTATTAACATATCATGGACATCATAGTAAACCACTACTCTTGGATACACTTTTAGGCTACACATGTATTCATAAAAATTAAAATTTATCAAAATTTTTTTAGACCAATTAATGTGGATGTTTATGAGTATGAAATTAAAAATACCATTCACTAAGGTACACATTCTTGGAGATATCAATGAGGGATAAGATTAAATTAGAGTCCAAATTTAATTTTATGAAATGGATACCCTATAGACCTTGGCACTAAACTAAAGGAATAGAATATAATGTGCATGATACAAACATGTTTCTAAAAAGATACTTTTGACAAAAAAAATTAGAAGTATAATCATTGCCTATGACTGTAAGAACTGTTCATTCATGGATTATATAAGATAATGTGTCATTATTAAATTTATATAAAAAGAGATGTATCTACATAAGAAAAAAAATATGACTCAACATGTACAAATTACATACTATTTTTTTTGGATAACCCTATCTATACACTAGACACTAATTTGTTAAAAAGATGTAAATGATTAGTTATTCAAAAATAAAATGCACAAATGAAATTCTTGTTAATGAATGAAACATATAACCTTAGAATGAGTGAAGAGGGAAATACATTTACTTATCTACAATTATAAACACTCATATAAATGTATGATTTCATTTAGATGTGATGGGGATGTATTTACAAAGACCTTTATGAAACACATGGATAATTCTACAACACCTCCCATTGCAAATTGATGTTTTGATTTGATAATTTATGAATTGATTGAAGCTTTGACTGATAAAGTAGCATAAATTCATTGCATAATAAATCTTGTTGAAATGAGGGGGTCACCCTTAATTTATAAATTTTGTGGATGGATACGAGCCATTGATCTTGATCAAAGATCAATGGTAGAGAATGAGTCCTCCTAATTAAATAATGGAGGTTGAAGAGTAAATATGGGGGGTTGGCACGTGTTAATGATTTTCATTTATGAAGCATGGAGGTGGTTTACTTGGAAGAAGTATTTATTATATGGGGATGTGGAGAAACGTATTTAAAAATATTTTTTATTGGTTGGTGTGATTGCATGGAGATACATAAGAGATTGAGTGATGTGATTTTAGAAAATAAGAGTATTCAAAACCCATGAAATTTATTATTATGAAAGGATTAAATAAAATTTTATGATTAATTAACTAATGGGATAGGAAGTGATTTTTTTGGGATTAGATATGGTTTTAAAATAAGGGATTAATTGGCTAGGGGTGATGAATAGTGATGGGTTAGGCTGGATGAAGGATGTGGATGGACTCTTGGAATAAGACAAAGGAATGAAGATGAAATAATCAAGGGGTGGGTGATGAAGAAAGAGGATTTGTATTATAATAGGATGTGATGATTGATAATAGGATTATGATAGGTACAAATGATGTACATAAATGAGATTAATTTATGTATGATATTAAACTAATCAAGCTAATTATTTCACACTTTGAATTTTTATGATGATGGATTGCTTTTACCCAAGAAAGGATACATGCATGTGATAGATTGATGTCTACACATATAGGTCACAAGAATGATTTTTAGATATGTATAGTTATTTGGAAGAAATGGATATTGGGTGATGAATGTTAAGAATGCTAATGGAAATAATAATAATAATAATAATAATAATAATAATAATAATAATAATAATAATAATAATAATAATAATAATAATAGGGTGGGGGCCCTAGCTTGGTTGGCTAAGTATTTCCACTGCGGCTTTGTTGTTTTCATGTTCTAGTCTCCCCCCGCCCCATGGTACCGGTATTAGGCATGTCTAGCCAGCTCTGCCGGTCACATTAAAAAGTTTATGAGGCTTTCAAAAAATAAAAAAATAAATAATAATAATAATAATAATAATAATAATAATAATAATAATAATAATAATAATAATAATAATAATAATAATAATAATAATAATAATAATAATAAAGCTAACCTCAGAAACCCCATTTGTTTGAGCATTGCCTAGATAGTCTATAGGGACATCAAGATGACGTAGTTCTCCCTCTAGGGGAAGGATGTGATGAAGACGAGGAAGATGCCTAGATGATTTTACTTTGACATGGTTAGAAATGGATTTTAAGAGATGGATGATTAATTTTCAAGGGGATATACCTTCATTTTAGTGTGTGTATCCACATAATTTATAACTTGATTTTTTATTTTGATGTAGATGGGGTTGCCCCCAAATATCTGGTACTTGTAGATAATAGATTAATTACACATAACACCAAAAAATTGTTTTTCATCATGGTACTTTCCTAAGGTGCCATAAAAATGGTTTTCACTATTGGATGAATTATTTATCTCTTTTACATTTATTTTTTACTTTTTAAGGCATCTCAATTTTGGAAGCGTATAGGATGTTTAATGTTGACCCCTTTTGATCTTTAGCCCATACTTATTCTAGGTAGCTTCACTGCTAGGATCCTAATGTTTATGTGGACTCTATTGATGTCATTATGGTATTCATTGACTATTGATTTTAATTCCTACAAACCTCATAACAAAGTGTCATCATAGAACCTATAAAAGAGAGTGCCACTAGGGGAATAAAGTATGATAATCATTGGATTAAGGATCTAATTTGATGGTGGCATATAAGATTTGGATGAAAGATATGATTGTGAAGGGATGTATAAATGTCAAGAGGCAAAATTAAATTGGGACTAATAATCACACACATCGTTATTGATTTTGGATGCTCCCATTGTGCTTCATGTGACATGATTCTAGATATTTGGGGTCAAAGGCCTTTGAAAATTCTCTCGAGAATGCTACAAGAAATTAATGCTCTATAAGCGTGAGAATTGTTATGATTTGGATGATTTTTATATCAATCATGTCAATATTGATTTTAATGATTTATTCATCAAGTGATGCATAATAAATTACTCATTTATTGGTGCCTTAAAGAGTTTTTCATCAATAAAGTCTTCTTAATTGTCATGCTTTTGATTTTGATTTTGACTATTGGCTATCACCTTAGAGAGGTTTTCACTAAGGTAATTTTTTTCTTGATTTTTAGGATTTTGATTTTGATTGTCCAATAGTGCCTCAAATATATTTTCACTAAGGGACATTGATTTTTAATTTTTTAATTTATTTTTATGGAGGAACTCTTCCTATTCTTTGATATATGGTGCTAAATCAAATATGATTTCAAATTCATTGCTATTCTCTTTTGAATCGATGCCTTATTAGATCCACATGAATTATATGATTGATGTATCATTATGGAATAAGTCCAATAATGTCTGATTTTGTTAGTCCTAATCGATGGGTGTGGGAGATTGGATGTCCAAATAAGGGAAAGGACTAGTGTTGTAAAAAGGATGGTAATATTGATGAAAGGATTTTAAAAAACATAATCCTTGTATAAGATATCAATATAACATGTTTTGATGTCAATGATAACTTCCTAAAGAATCATAGAATGATCATTAATGTTTTTAGATTGATTTGTAGGAGTTATGTAACCAATGCCATGAGATATTGATGTTGATTCTAATGTTGATATCGATGATGAGTCTGATTCTAAATTTAATGTTGATGTTGATGGTGAGTCTAATTCAAATGTTGATCATGATGTGGATTATACTTCTATTTCATTATTTATAATAGGATATGTTAAGGATTTGGACATGTGAAGGCCATGTTGGATTATGTTATCCACCAATAAATTCTTCATTTTTTGATTGGTAATGAAGGCTTTGGGATAAATAGATTCTTATAAATGGGGGATTTTATGTGATGCACAAATATATATATTTTTGGCCAATAATGGATTCTTCAAAGCCAGGATCATTGAAGAAGGGTTCATCGATTATGGGTGGTCTGAAGATAAGATCATTGAATATAGTCTCTTTGATGATAGGTGGATGATCATAGAGAGGCTTAATGAAGATGGGTGATTAAAAAAAATGGGTTTGACAAAAATGAGTTGGTTGTCTTGACCTTAACTTGGAAGTGGAGGAGTTTGATCGTGATTTATATAGGAATCTTGGAATATCTTCATTTGTTAATTCTTTGTTGTGGATGCTTTTAAATATTATTTAGTGTCCCCTTGGTCAATAAAATCTTAGATGTAATCATGTAATTTTGAGAATTTATTAATAAAATGGATTTGGATATTGTGATGCTCACAATATTCCCCTTATTTATACCACTCAGATTTGGGTTTGCTCTCATCAAAAGGCTTCATATGTGGATACAAAATTATATTTATGGTGACTAGTTGGTAAAACATTGCTCTTAAAGATTCTTTCAGAGAAGTATATTATCCTCATTTGGATCCATGTTAGGACATGGATGGAATTAAATCTTGGTGGCATGATAATTTTTAGGTAGGTGATGTTAGGACATAATAGGCTTATTTGATTTGAAGTGGATCTAGGTTCAGATGGATGTTGAATGTTTGGTTGTTAATCTATTGTTGGATTTGGTAAACTAGGGTTTAAATTTGAGATAGGGGCACCAAAACATATTTAAATTTGATAGTATGATGGGGGTATTTCATTATAAATACTATATCTAGTGGATGAGATTTTTTTTGAGATTGGTTAGCTCGATAACTAGGGGTAAGCTGATTTTGATATGCATAGGTTTGACTTTCCCTACTTAAGATGGAGTTCATATTTTTGGGATCATAATTTGAAGAAATATAGGCACCTATTTATATGATCTATAAAAAGATATCATCTTTATTTTCAAATAGGTATTTTCAATCTATATCTCTTTTGGGTGCCATGGGTCTAGATAGGAGAATGGATGAATGTTTAATGTTGTCGATCCCAATTAACATGTGTGAGAGATTGAAAAAAAAATGGGGAAATGATTTGAGAGGATGCTAAATTTATAAATGAATTTGAATTTATTTGGATTTAAGCTCAAATTTTAGATTAATTTGATTTGGATGATTTGATTTTAATTTTGATTTTATGACAATAGTTGGTAAAGACAAATTGTTTGATTTGATTTTGGACATTGGATTTGTTTTGACTAAGTCTAATGAATTCGGACTAGATATTTGACTTGGATAAAGTTTGACATTTAATTTTACCTTGGGTGTTGGACTTGTCTTGACTTTGGATGTTGAATTGGTTTGAATTTGGACATTTGACTTGATTTAAATCAATTGCCTTTGGAATTGGTTGACCTTGTATGT
The DNA here is from genome assembly GCA_037957365.1 of Torreya grandis. NCBI lineage: Eukaryota > Viridiplantae > Streptophyta > Pinopsida > Cupressales > Taxaceae > Torreya > Torreya grandis. Next base: position 2,395,461 of record JARHVA010000015.1, on the reverse strand, counting down.
TTGACTTTATGTGTTTGACTTATGATTATTTGAATTTTTGACTTTAGAAATTTTACCTTGATTTAACTTTAGATGTGTGACTTATTTGACTTGGTTTGACTTTGAATGTTAGATTTGGATATTTAAATTTGAAATATTTGACATAATGCAGATGTTTTATATTTATTTGATTTAGACATTTGATGGTTGATTTTAGGTGATGTTTAGGGTTGCAAAAATACTAGTCTCAACACATATCGATCAAGAACACATGAGAAACATAAGCCTATGCTAGTAGTGATGGGTGTGAAACTGATATATATGCCACATATTTACCTTATAAGAAGAGGGACTAGGTTAATCTCTAAACTCTCATTTCACATGGTATGTCATGAGTATATTTTGAAATGTTGTTTTCCATGCACTACAAAATATTTGTATCCAAAAGGTACTAATCTGGGATATACAATGCTTTCTAGGTGCATCTTATATATACCTTAAAGTATGATAAGGTCTTAGTCCATGAAAAAAGAATATTAATGGGCATGCATTAAAGGTATAGTCCCATGTGCTCACTCCATCCATAATATTTTAGTGGTGTTACTGAAAAATATTTCTTCGAGAGTGTTGTCTAGGGTAAGGTATTGGAGAATAAAACCCATTCACTTTATGACCTACTTAAAATATGCAACTATTTAGCTAGTATAGAAACATGATCCTTACCAATCTGTATACCTCTTTAGAAAATGGGGTTGATTCTAACACTAGGGGATGAAATTTTAGTTTTTAAACCCTATCCAAATAGAAAATAAATATATTTAACTATTTCTAATCTTCAAAATCACCTAATAGGCACAAAAAGAGAACATATGTAGCTTTGTTCAAATGAGAGATAAAAAAGGAAATTAAAAGTTTTTGATCCTTAGGGTCACCTAATAGGTGCAAGAGGAGAGCATACATGTTTTCAATACTTCAAACACATGCACAAGCAAGCAAAGTAAGTAAATATTCTCTTAGTACACCAAATAAAAATGAGAGTTATTTTTAAGCATTAAAATAAATGTTTATGTGGTTTATTTTTTTTATTTGATGTCTTTAGAAAGTGTAAACCTAAAAAATATATATTAATAGTTAGACTTGACAAACTTTGACAAACATTTTTATTTTTTTTGTTTTACAGGTCGCACATGAAAAAATAGTCAACAATTAGGGTCATAGGGTCAAAATCATTAGATATTTAATAATAAAATATATAAATGAAATGCTAGTTAATTAATAAAACATATAACCTGAGATTGAGTAAAGAAGGCAACACCTTCACTTTATGACAAGTAGAAGTGTTCCTCTTGATGTATGATTTGTTTTGGATGTGATGTTGATGTAGTTAAAAAGACCTTTGTGAAGTGCGTGGATAATTTGGTAACACCCCCTTTCAAATATTATGTTTTTATTGAATAATTGATGAATTGATTAAAACTTTGATTGATAAAGTAGCAACACTTCATTGTATAAGAAAGCTTATTAAGATGAGGGGGGTCACTCTAAATTTATAAATTCTGTGGATGTGTACAAGTCATTGATATTGATTTAAGATAAATGGTGGAGAATAAGTCTTGATTCACATTAAATGAGGGAGGTTGAGGAGTACATTTGGGGGGTTGGGATGTGTTAAGGATTTTCATTTATGAAGCATGGAGGTGATTTAATTTAGAATAAGGATTTATTGCTTTGGGATATGGAGAAATGTATTTAAAATTGATTTTTATTGTTTGGTGTTTGATTGCATGGGGATCTGGAGGAGATTGAGTGATGTGAGGATTATTTGATTTTTTATGATGATAGAAAATAGGAATATTAAAAACCATGAACTTTATTATTATGAGAGGATTAATTAAATAGATAACTAATGGGATAGGGGTGAATTTTTTGGGATTGGGTATAGTTGTGAAAGAATATATTCATTGGCTAGAGGGTGATGAATAATGACTGGCTAGAATAAGGATGTTAGTGTAGATGGAGAACCAATTTAAGATTTAAGGATGATGTGTGGAATTAGATGATAGTAAAAATTGACAAGAAGTGTACAATTTTAGGTGTCTACACCTTATTTTCAAGTAAATCCTCATGTGCCATATTTGACAAACCTAGTTGGTCTAATTATGCATCTTCTATTTACACCTTTCCAAACCAAGTCTCAATTTTAGTGGGAAACACATTACAAGGTTAATGTATCTTCACATATTATATGAGATTTCAATAATTTTTAAATTCAAGAGAGGTGAATCCTCTGAGACAGAGCACTTAAACACATAATTTCTTCATCATATTCCAAACATTCTAGCATCATGTATTGCTAATCTCTTTAATATTATGTCTTCTCATGGTTTCCCCCTTAAATGGGAATCTCATATCATATGTCCTGTACTTACATAAAGTAACCAAAAACATCCAAATAATTATAGCACTATCATGGTTTGTCACATATTGAGTAAGTTATTTGTTATAGTTTGGATAATTTGATTTCTAGATTTATAGTCCAAGAAACTTTAGGCAAAGGGACAAACGAGTTTCATACTAAATCCCTAAACAATAGACCATATATTTATGATTAAATTTATAATTGAAGAATGAAGAGCACATGAGTTTAAGGTTTATTATTGTTTTATTGATTTTAATATGGAATTTAACATTATTCCAAACAAATTCTAGTACAACATCTTCAAGATCTCCAGATTTCAAAATATTTGGTTGTTATTATCATGAGACTTTATGAGAAGGTAGTTGCCCAAGGCTGAACTCCTATTAGTTTTTCAATAGATATCGATATCACCATTAGTGTTAAATATGGTTTTCCACTTTATCCTACTTTAATTGGTCTTAACATATATGAATTAGAGAATATATTTGTAAGTGTAGGGAAAATATGAGACACATCTTTATTATTTATGATATAATAATCAACACTATTTAATTATTTATGATTTGGCCTACAAAAACATCTTCACCTTCTAATATTGTTTTGTGATACTAATGGATTAAAAGTGAACATGAGTAAAACAAGAGTAAATTTTTTCAACACAACAAAAAAAAGTATAAGAAATTAATCTCATTTACAAAGGAAGTTTGGTTGAGGTGGTTTTCTCCTATACTTACCTTGGTGTGCCTGTCAAAGGACCTCCTTCAATATGTTATCTATTATAGAAGATACATTATGCAAGAGATATGTCGCATGTAGTACATTTCAAATATAATGTTTTGATCTAAAATTTCATAATGCTAAATCAAAATTATGTATGTTTTAAACTTTAGTGTTACCATCAATATTGTATGGTTGTGAGATTTGAGAATCTAGACTTTATAGTACCAATTGGGATCGAGTTGATAGAGTTTTTAAGTTAATGCTATCTAAAGACTTGTGGAAAAAATAATTATATCCATTTTTAATTATTTTAAATGAAATTTGTATGCATGCCCTTCATATTTTAGTTATTTTCCATGTAGTGATGTTGTTTCACAGATTAAGATGTATGGTAAATACAAAAATTGGGTATAACATAAATCCATTAAAGGCTCTTCAATTCTCTATGAATTTATGTGAACAAGGATAAAGAACACTTGGTATGCCCAATTTACATATTTCCTAAAGGGAATTGTCATTTACATCAATTTTATGCCTCCTAATACATATTATATTAATGCTCTCTACATGTTGAAAAAAATATATTCATAGAGGCATTAGAGATGAGGTTTAAAAATACTACATAAAATCAACTTAGACAAAACCATTGGAACCATTGAAAACAAAAATTTATCACTACATAGAACACTATATTCAAATAGAAGATAGATATATAATTAATTCCAAGTACATTAAGCTCTCTTTTGGTTTGAGATCTAAATTAGGTCAATTGTGGTCATAATATCATTAGCTTTGTAAGGAGTCAAATTGATTTATTTTGTAACATGAATACATATGTAAAATTTACAATAATGAACCATAATCATAGGAACATATTTTATGTAGGTGTATAGTATATGTTTTACCCTAATTTTGTTTTATAACCGTAATAGGATAGAAACTTATATAATAATTTAGATTGATAAATATGACATTGAAGAATACATTTAAATATAAAATAATAAAATTGATTACTAATATTTGACAAGTGGAATATGCTCAATATAGTAAGTACAACAAAGGGATGAATTCTTAATTTTTTGGGTTGATTATTTTCTTATACCTTTAATTTTGGAGTGGGCAACAAAATAAAACAAGCACATGATTTATCTAGTTTAGGAACTATGTTTCTATTTGTGTAGGATCAGTTTCATCGATCTAGGTTAGTATTAATTGTCGATACTGACTTATGTTGGTTGATACTATAAATGAGAGATTGAGACCATATGATCACCTTTGCCTATATCTATAAGTTATGTATGAAATATTTTGAATCCTCATGATGTGCACAACTCCAAAAATAATTATCCTTGACATTAAAAACATATGTGTGCTTTTGAGGGATATAAACCTACAAAAACCAAGAAATTGTAATGGGTTGAGCTGACCCCAATGTGATACTCCAAGGAGGAAATCAATCCACATGTAATTCTCAAACCTAGTGTTATTATGTAATTATGCTCCTTCACTATATGCATGCAATTAACGATTTGGTTTTGATACTTGAAAATAATTTATTTGACTTAGATTTAGTATTCTTTAAACTTTTCTCATGACTGTTTCTAGTAATAGATTCATAATTTGGGAAGAATAGGGTAAATTTTATCAATGTGTAATAATGTATAGATGTGTACCTATAAATCCCAAGTCCATTATTAAGTGAGACCTTAATTTATATGTACACACACACACACATACACACACAGACAAAAATAGACACACACACGCACACGCGCGTGCACACACACACACACACAGAGAGAGAGAGAGAGAGAGAGAGAGAGAGAGAGAGAGAGAGAGAGAGAGAGAGAGAGAGAGAGAGAGAGAGAGAGAGAGAGAGAGAGAGAGAGAGAGAGAGAAATACACACACATAGTTACATATAAAAATATATACAACACATATATATATATACACACACACATATATATATACATACATATATATATATATATACATACATACATATATATATTTATGCACATATATACATATACATATATGTATATGTATATGGATAATTCCACAGAGTTGGGGGACAATTACACAAACATTTACCCTAACATGTATGCATTATAGCCATAATGCATGTGCATTATTTAAATTTAGGATGAATATTTTTGAACCATAATGCATACACATTATACAATCCACATAACATGTACGCTTATTGCCTCTATGTTTAATGATAATAACACAACACATATGTGTTATGTTTAGTTTCAATAACACACACACGTTATTGAAACTAAATAAAAACATCTTAATCCATAGGCATATCCATTTTATTTTCATTTCATACTTGTTATACACTTTTCATAGCTAAAGCATGATTGTGTTCTTCTTGGAGGATGATTAAAACACACCTAGATCACTTGATACTTCACTGAATCAGTAATTTTACCATGGAGGGGAGGTAATAATAAAAAAATAAAACCTATTAACACTAAAATTTGAAATTTTTTTATTTTCATTATTTAATTTCTAATTCATATTATTTTAATATCTCATTCTACTACAAGAGACCAACATGCTAACCATCCTCCTAACCCTCTACCTAAACCTCGTAACCCTCCACATAACCCTCATATCCCTCTTATCCCTCTTACAGTTCCAAAACTTCCTCCAAGTAGTCAGGAGGATCTCGTTATACATAGTGGAAAATAAAATATAAATTAAACAAACAATTAGGAGAATGAGGGACCCCATATTGATGAACACCCACACCACCTATTTGGCCAATACCTTAGAGTCTATATTAGGTCAAGTTAACTTGATAATGAATCAAATTGATAGATGGGTGTTTAATCATAAAATGGAATATAAATTGGTATTATCTAGATTATTAAAGGGGTTTATAGAAATGAAATGGAATATGGGTGATAATTAGATCTATAGAAGGCCAATTAGATGCTAAACTCATATATAATAATACACTAAATTTATTATGTTGAGATAGTCTAAATATGTAAAAAATAATATGCTAGATATAGAAATGACAAAAAAGTGAAGTACTTAGCTTATTTTGATGCTAATATAGTTCTAGATCTAGAACATGCTATATGCAATCAAAAATGCATCATGTCCATAAAATAAATCCTAGATCAGATGGGATAGAATATACCTACACTTCCAATTAGGGGTCATACTATTTTTAATCGGGAGCATGACCAATGTGAGGATCTGATAGACCTATTGGGTTAAATACAGAAAGTTTCAAGATTTTATTACATACACTATTACTCAATTGCCCAAATCAGAATAATTGAGTTTATAAATCTATATCAAAATATACTTTGTAACCCATAGATTAAAAATAATCTAAATGTGTACTTTCAAGTTAAACAAATAAATATGGAATAATAAATACATGCAAAAAATAGAGAAATAAGAGATGATGAAAAACAACATACAAAAATACTAACATAGTATTTAATGTGGTTCACCCAAATGTTGGGCTACATCCACCAAGAAACTTAGTAATTATTCTATTCAAACTTACAAAGGAATTTATACAAGTGCCTAACACTTCCTACCCCTCACTCTCTATCTCAGAGGACTCTAGCAACACCTTTGTCTAAAGATAAATTTCTCTTTCTGTCAATTACTACGTAGCTACATTTTATCTAAAATTCACATATACATATCCTTTTTATACCTCTTTTCTCGATTTGAAAGGGATGATCACTATAAATAAGGAAGTACAAAATCTATTCTAACTTCTTACAATTATAATCTTTTACAACTTCCTTTCAAAATTAGGGAGTACAAATATGTTCTACGGTTACAATCTATTATATATTCATTTTAAAATAAGGAAGTATAGATCTAATCTATAGTTAAAATTTATTATAACTTCCTTGAAAAATAAGGAAGTATAGATCTAAAATGATACACAAATATAAAATATCAAATGCTTATCAGAAACAATAATTCTACATCAGGATCTAATTATGTATAGACCAAAATTAAACCTTTATATAAATCAAAACTTTCAAACTTTTATAGTCCATTAATTCCCCTTAAAACCTTATATCAATTGATAACAACACTTATATGTATAATCCCATAGCACTAGTCAAGTTGTAGGCTTTCTATTTTCAATTTACCCATAGCAACTGTAGTCTTCACCTATAGGTTGCCCATAACAACTACAATTTTCATCTACATGCTACCTATAACAACTACAATCTTCACCTACAGGTTTCCCATATAAAATATAGGTTTTCACCTATAGGTTACCCACAACCACTGTATGATTCACCAACAAGTTGCCCACAACAAATGTAGGTTTTCACCTACAAGTTTCTCGTAGTCACTATAGGTTTCATCTAGAGGCTACTTATAGCAACTGCAGGTTTCTTCTATAGGATGCCCATAATAACTATATTTTTTTTTTTACAGATTTCCCATATCAACTGTAGGTTTTAGGATTTTACATTAAAATAAAATGAGGCATTATGTTTTTACATCTCCAATAATCTCCCACTTGGAGACATAAGACCAAAACACCAACTATTGCAACCTCCCACTTAAACTCAAAACTACTGATTTCTTCTTCTTCAAGCTCATGCTTGAAGTCCCAAAAAATTTGAGTGTGCCCTCAACTTAATTTCTAAAATTACCTTAGTAATCATATCTATAGGATTCTCTTCTGAGTGAATCTTCTTGAGTGTGAACTGCCCACTTTCCAAAACTATATGTATGAAGTGGTAACGAAGTGATATATGATTTGTCCTGCTATGAAAAGTGGAGTTTTTATCTAGGTGAATATCACTTTGGTTAATAGAATATAGAGTATACTCAACTTTATTCACTCCCAACTCCTTCAAAAATCAGCTTAACCATAACAACTCTTTACTTGCTTTAGTGCAAACAATGTATTCAGCCTAAGTGATATAAAGTACAATAGCTTTCTGCAGCTTAGAAACCCATGAGACTATAGTTCCTCCAACTATGAAAATATAGCTAGTGGTATACCTTCTACCATCAAAATCACCTACCATGTCACTATCCAAAAAACCTTGAAACCCACTATTAGAACCTTCAAAACATAAACACATACTAGAGGTTCCTTGCAAATATTTTAAAATCCACTGAACTACTAACCAATGTTGCATACCAAGGTTACTCATGAACCTACTCACTACTCCCACTACTTGGGATATGTCTGGATGAGTGAAAATCATAGCATATATTAAACTACCCATAGTTGAATGATATGGTACCTTTACCATATGATCTTTCTCCTCTTGTGACTTAGGAGACTGTGTCTTACTCAACTTGAAGTGGCTAGCTAAAGGTTTAGAAATAATTTTAAAATTATGCATACCAAATTTTAACAACACATTTTCAATATATTTAGATTATGTTAAAGTTAGTTTCTTACCCAATCTATCTCTATCAATTCTCATTCTTAGAATTTTATTGGTTGGTCCAAGATCCTTCATTGGAAAACTCTAAAGAAAGCAATTTTTTCAATTCACTTATTCCCTACATGTTAGCTCCACACAACAACATGTCATCAACATAAAGTAGAAGAATAATGAATTTGCCATTTTCAAATTTCTTAGTGTAAACACAATGATCACTATGATTACAAGCATATCCATGCTCTAACATGAAAGTATCAAACCTTAGGTTCCATTGCCTAGGTGCCTGTTTCAAACCATATAAATTTTTCAACAATTTACAAACCTTTCTTTATTTCCCATTTACCTCAAAACCTTCTGGTTGCTTCATGTATATTTCCTCTTCTAAATCTCTATGTAAGAATTTTTTCTTCACATCCATCTATTTTAAGTGAAGATCATTAGAAGAAACAATACTTAATACAATTCTTATTGAGGTAATTTTGACAATAGGAGAAAAATACCTCTGAGTAATCAATTCTAGCCTCTTGTGCAAAACCTTTAACAACAAGCCTTGCTTTGTATGTTTCATGCCCACTCTCATCTTATTTTAAATGAAAAACCTATTTATTTTGTAACGCTTTCTTATCAGGTGGAAAATCCACCAATTCCCATGTTTTATTGTGTTTCAAGGAATCCAATTCTACTTTCATGCCCTTTTCCAATTGTACACAATCTTTGTCCTGCTTAGATTTTACAAATGATTCAAGTTCCCCACTATCAGTTAGTAACAAATAAAATAAATATGGAGAATATCTATTAGTAGGTTTACTTACTCTTGTTAACCTCCTTACCATAGGTGTGACTGGATCACTTTGAGCTTCTCTTGGCCTAATATTCTTAGAAGACTTTATTGGGTCATTAATGATCCTATTCCCATTATCTGATTCTATAGAGGTAAATGGAGTATTCTACAAGTCATCTTTTCTTTCTCCAAATACACTTGGAGGTATGACAATATTTTCTTTGCCAAGTGGACTTTCCACTTTCTTTTCTACAAGTTGGTCCCTATACATCACACTTTCATTAAATATCACATCACATGATTTCACAATCTTTATATCATCTAAACACAAAAAATGATAACCAAATGAGCTATCACCATATCTAATAAAAGTGCATCTCATTAATTTAACATCTAACATATTTCTATTTTCTTTATCAATGTGCACAAATGCTTCACAACCAAAAAATTTTAAATGAGAGTAGGAAACATTTTTACCTATCCAATCTTCCTTGAGAATCTCACCATCTAAAGCACTAGATGGTCCTCTATTAATCAAGTAAACAATAGTTGAATCACATCTACCCAAAAAGTAGGGGGCAAAATAGCATGGAGTCTCATGCTTCTAGCTCTCTCCATTAATGTTTGGTTCATTCTCTCACTTACCCTATTCTGTTGAGGAGTCTGAGGCACTGTTACTTCTTTTGAGATTATTTCTTGTGCATAGTAGTTCCAAAATTCTTTTGAGGTGTATTCTCCTCCATTATTAGATCTTAAGCATTTCAAATTCATGCTTGATTTATTTTCTGTAAGGGCTGTCCAAATTTTAGAGGTTTTAAATACATCAGACTTATTTCAGATACAATAAACCCATAACTTATGAGTTGCATCATCCACAAATGTAACATAATACTTTGAGCCTCCCAATGTTTGTACAAGGGCTGGTCCCAAAACATCAAAATGTACTAATTCTAATTTATTTTGTTTTCTTTCAGGCCTAATCTTCAAAAAAGAAACTTTTTTTGTTTACCAAAAATGCAATGTTCACATAAATATAAATTAATAAAATTTAAGTCTGATAACTTTCCTTTCTTATGTAAAATACTCATACCTTTCTGACTCATTTGACCCAATATTGAATGTGATAAATTAGTTTCTAGATTAGAAGTAGAAACTAATACATTATTAGAATCAATAATGCAATTACTCAAATACAATGTGCCTTCCTTTTTCCCTCTAGCTACAACAAGATTACCTTTTGTTACCTTCCAGGATTCTACATTGAAAGTAATAGTACATCCATCTTATACTAATTGACCTACAAAAATAAGATTTCTGGTAAGACTTGGCACATGTATTACTTCTTTGAGTATCCATTCATTTCTATTTTGTAGCTTGATCTTTACTGACCCTTTGCCAAGAATATCACATGGTTCATTATCTCTCAAGAGAACTTAGCCAAACTTAACACTTACATATGTTGTAAAATACTTGGGATTGAAATTAGCATGAAAAGATGCCCTTGAGTCAATCACACATGACTCAAGCTTTATATCACATGAAAAGACTAAAGCATCTTGATACACAGTAGTAGTATCACTTAAAGTAATATTTGCCTCCTAGTTATTATCATTATTTTGTTTCTCCTTGTGATTCTTTTTAGGAGCCCAACACTATTTTCTCATATGGCTAGTCTTTTCATAGTTATAGCATACAACACTTCTTCTTTATGACTTGGATATATGTTTGGAAGATAAATATCTTCCCTTTGATCCATGGCTCTTGCTCCTCTATTTATTCTTTTGTCTCCCTCTAGATTCAACATTTAGTGCCTTTCATATTGAAGTCTCACTAGATGTCTTCCTTCTCATTTATTTACAGATTATGACACCAAACAACATCCTCCATTTTAATATTATTGCTCCTAGACACATTGTTACTCACAACAATCACAAGATTATTCTAGGATTCAAGTAGGGAACATAGTAATAACAAGACATTGACTTCTTCATCTAGTTTCACTTTCAAAGAAGTCAACGGATTTGTAATAGTATTATAATCATTCAGATGTTTAGCTACACTTGAATTCTCATTCATTTTTAGGTTAAATAACCTCATCATAAGAATACACTTTATTTGCTGATGAAGGCATCTCATACAACTTGTATAAGGTGTTCATATGTTTTTTTTAGTCTTTTCTTTAGATATATTAGAGGCAACACTTCCTCCCAAGTAGAGCCTTATAGCTCCCAGAGATTTTCTATCTAAGACATTCCATTCCTAATCTATTCTCTTCCCCATCCTTTTACCTTTCCTTCAATTGGTAGATATAGGTCCTTTTGATATAGATAGCCAATCATCTACATCTTCCATAGAATAAAATTTTGTCCATTAAAGTTATCAACCACTCTTCTTCCACCATCTACCATTGTTCAAGATCTCCCACTTGATAAGATATTACTCTGAGTCTGAGATCTTGTAGAGATTTATAACTTGTAAAAAAATACACAAAACCACAAAAAGATGGCTTTGATACCACTTGTTGGGTTAAATACAAAAAGTTTCAAGATTTTATTACATATAGGATTACTCAATTCCCTAGATCAAAATAATTGAGTGTACACATCTGTATCAAAATCTACTTTGTAACCCACAGATTAAAAATAATCTAAATGTGTACTTTCAAGTTAAAAAAATAAATATGGAATAATAAATACATTCAAAAAATAGAGAAATAAGAGATGATAAAAAATAACTTACAAAAATACTAACACAATATTTAACGTGGTTCACCCAAATATTAGGCTACGTCCACCAAGAAACTCAACAATTCTTCTATTCAAACTTTCAAAGGAATTTATACAAGTGCTTAACACTTCTTGCCCCTTAGTCTCTATATTAGAGAACTCTAACAACACCTTTATCTGAAGATAAATTTTTCTTTCTATCGATTACTATGTTGCTACATTCATCTTTTGTCTACAATTCACATCTACATATCCTTGTTCTGCCTCTATCCCCACTTTTAAAGGGATGATCACTAAAAATAAAGAATTACAAAATATATTATAACTTCCTATAGTTATAATATATTATAAATTCCCTACAAAATTAGGAAGTATAGATCTATTTTATGGTTACAATCTGTTACAACTTCCTTGCAAAATAAGGAAGTATAGATCTGATCTGCAATTAGAATCTGTTACAACTTCCTTGTAAAATAAGGAAGTATAGATATGAAATGATACACAAATATAGAATATCTAATGCTTATCAAAAACCAAAATTCTATAATAGGATCTAATTACGTATAGACCAAAATTAAACCTTTATACAAATCATAACTTTTGAACTTTTATAGTCCATTAATTCCCCTTACAACCTTCTATCAATTGATAACAATACTTATATATAGAAGCCCATAACACTAGTCAAGTTGTAGCCTTTATATTTTTAGGTTACCCATAACAACCATAGTCTTCACTTATAGGTTTCCCACAACAACTATAGGTTTTCATCTACAAGCTACCCATAACAAATGTAGTCTTCACCTACAGGTTGCCTGCAACAACTACAAGTTTTCACCTAAAAGTTGCCTGCATCAACTACAAGATTAACCTATAGGTTGCTTGTATAAACTTTAGGTTTTAATCTATAGGTTGATCATAGCCACTACAAGTTTCATCTATAGGCTACCTATAACAACTATAGTTTCTTCTATAGGCTACCCTTAGCAACTGTAGGTTTCTTCTACAGACTACCATATTAACTATAAGTTTTAGGCTTTTCCATTAAAATAAAATGAGGTATTATGTTTTTACATCTCAAACAAGACCTAATTAGGGGATCACTTATCACAACACACTATGTGAGATAGGGTTCCAAAGCCTATAGTCTAACACAATCACACAACAAACCTAAAAGAGTCATATGATTTAATATTTCACTAATCTAATAACAAGAAAAGTAAGTCTAATCTAGTGTGCACCAATGCTTGTGGCACAAAGTGGGGGTTAGAAACAAAATAAAATAAATAACTAAACTAAATATGTATAAAATACATATACTCATGTCAATGTATACATAATTCTAATACATGGAAGATAAGAATACATATGCTCTATCTATCTACTCTTACAAAGGAGGAATAAAATTAGGAATGCTTACCTTTTAAGATGAACCCACCGAGCCTCAATGTCCCCCTTGGCCAAGGTGCTTCGTAAGAGATTATCATGATATGTAAGGATAAACAAGATAAATCAGCTCTATACTACACAAACTATCCAATCATCCAAAATAATTATCCACAAGATGAGATCAAAGCTCTAAAGAAAGTATTGAACCCTAAAGCTTTATTCCCCAAGTAGAATGGTCAATAGAAAGATGTTCATTCACACTTCTTTGCTTAATTCTTCACTCTTTATGAAATTGTGGTAAATGAGCTTGTATATATAGTATTAACTTATTTTAGTCATATGAAATGCAAAATTTGGTTACTTAAGTATGGCTAAAGACACCTAATCCATAGGTCCTCTTACTTGCTTGCACAACCCTTTTAGGATTTTCTTTCACTAATTCCCAATCATTTATAGCCTTTTGGACTTAACCCTTATAGACCCAATAACTATTTCAAGCCCATATCCATTCCCCCAAGTCTCATTCCCTCTAGACAATAGTGCTCAACTTGGATAGTAGCACTAAAACCTAGGGTGTCCTATTTTTGGTGCTGTTGTCCAAGTGTAGTTTTGGTCCTAATGGTCATATTTTTATTGAATCCTTATCCTAATTCTTGTCAGCCTAATGTAAATTCATTCAACCCAAAATCATTAATTTCCCTATAAAAGTCCATTCAAATCCCATTTAGAAGCATTGACACTCATTTACAAGAGAGAATCAAGAATACAAGAAAGTACATTCAAACACTTTTCCCTATTTTCTACATATAACCTTATAATATTATTCCAAGCTTATTCAAACCCTTACACCAGCCCCTAGCCATCTAAAATAAACCCAAGTTTGTATTTAGTTGCATTTTCATATACAATTACACCTAACTCTTCAATGGGAGAACTACATTAGCTTGATCCATCCTCAGAGTATTGGTATGTAGGTAACATGCCCACACATGGGGTGTGAAGTGTGTCCAACGTATCCTTTACACACTAACCCCTTATATCTCTTTCCAAAGTTGACATTAAAGTTTAAACATGAAGAGATCCTATGGATTTTAAGATTAAAATAGATGCATAGTGAGCTTCACAAACTTTTGGGCTTTGATATTTCACTGATAGGGTAACTCAGACCTACCGAGTAGAACCCAAAAAACTCAAATCACCTAGATAATATAATCAAAAAAGGACTATAACACCAAATAGTAGGGTGTCCCACTTTTGATGCTCCTATCCAATCTTGAAATGAATTTTAAGATCTTGTTTACGATAGTCCCCCAAACTTGCATAGAAATTTACTAACCCTATAACATCCATCTCAGTTAGTTTCTAGATAAGTTTGATTTTCTCTCTATTATTACTATTTTTAGAAAAGGTAAAAATATAAGGTATTTACATAAATCAGTGGCTTAATTATTGCACATATTTACTAATTTACCCTACGCAGACCCATTTATTCAATTAGTAATGAAACTCCATTATTTTGAAAAATAGTAAAATATTTGGTGAACCCGACTTACTTCAAAATTTGCATAAAACCCTAGAAACCCTAGGGTAAATTCCTAGCTGATTTTCCTATTAATTTCTAAATTTTTTCTTGAATATTAAAATAAAAAAATCCTCTCAAATTCTAAAATTTTGAAGTAAATTTTAAAATAAATTTATTTCAAACCCTAGTTATATAAACTAGTTCCTTGTAATTTTCCAATAATTTTCTAAATTTTTAGTTGTATATCAAAATTAGAAAATCACTTCAAATTTCAAAAATTCATAGTAATTTTCAAAAAAAATATTTTTCTCAAAACCCTAGTTTCATCTACGAGGTCCCATCAAATCAAGTATTTTCCCATAAATTTCTAAATTTTTGCTTGAATACTTAACTCAAAAATTCATTTTCAATTTCAAAAATTCATAGTATTTTGCAATAATTCATTCAAACATCCCTAGTTGCATATACTATCACTTATTTGCTTCTTGAGATATCACTTTACATGTTTGGGAGATCCGTATCCTTTTTTTTTCAAATTCTAATTAACTATTTTTAGGAATTTGCATTTCTTATATTCAATACATTCCTTTTCTAGCATAGTGTCTATTAAAACTTATTGCAAAACATTCAAACACATTATAAATTGTTTTCCTACTTTCACAATGGCCTAATATAGCAGTTTTGATAAAACTAATAAAAGAGAACTCCAATAAATATTAATGAAACATATAGATATGAAAGATGACATGCTTAGGATTCTACAAGAGGAACAACAAAAATGGAACAATGGTCAATCTTCTCAAACCACATAGCCACCAGTTGTAAATGACACTACGGGGGTAACTATGTCTCAACAACCCCCTATAATAGCCCAACCTTCTTCTATGCCACTAATTATAGCTAGTAAATCCCTATCTCTTGATGTGACAACCCTTGTGCAAGAGATAATATATCTTCAATTCAAGGTGCAACATCTTGAGCAAGGCATCTCTAGACCTACACATGCATTGGATTCTTTTGTTTTACTATATACACCATTGGCATGTCACATTGCTTCTACACCCTTACCATAATGTTTTGTTCAACCCAAAATTACTATTAATGATGGCAAGAGTGATCTAGAGACACACTTGAGATATTTTCACATAGCATGCTTGGACTATATACCCAATGAATGGCTAGTTAGAAATCTATTTCCATGGAACCTAAAGGATTATGCTTTACAATGGTTGTATAGTTTATTGAATCATAAGTTCATGCATTAAATCCTTTAGCTAACATGTTCTTAGCACACTTCAACATTAAAATTGGTGATAAGGATTCATATGCTCAAATTTCTCAACAAAAATAATGACCAAATGAGCATCTCATGGACTATGTTCTTCAGTATAAGACCATCTTGGCTAAGATGACTAGTCCCATGGTAGATCAGGAGTTATAGAACCTCTTCAAATAGAGTCTTATACCATCACTTCATGAATCAATCATGTTCAAGTGATTATCTTCCTTCACTAAATTATGTCATACACTAAAGGATAGAGAAGTGAAACTCATTTCAATGGGCAAACTCAAGTATACAAGCATTCCAAACACAACTAATAAGAGTACAAAAAAGTCCCATATAAGGTTAAGTTCAATGATAAAAAAGGCATAATCAACCTAAAGTAAATGCAACTTTAGAGCCTCCTCAATGTATAGTTTTATCAGCACCCCTTCGACGTAATTTCTCACATCTTCCAGTTCTTCCAGCCAGGGTGTTACAACAAATTTTAGATTGTAATATCATATCTTTCCATCTTATTCAAGAAGTTGATCCAAACAAAACCTCTTCCCAAGGGATATGATCAACAAGTATTTTTTGATTACCACAAGGCATTAGGCCACACTACAAATAGATGTATTAGTTTGAGACATAAGATACAAGACTTGATAGATGACAACCTACTCAATTTTGACACTTCAATTAAGCCTCCACAGGAAAAACCAACATAGGATAAAGATTTGAAAATATTTTTAGATTCATTTCCATAGCATTCAAAATAAGATACAAGGGACACATCAGGGGTTCACCATGCATATTATGCATATCTACCACTAGTTACATACTAGGCATCTTCATTTGAATCGCATCATTTAAGTGGTATGATTGGTGTGTATGAGTCTAGAGTTCTAGCTAGAACTTTGTTATCATTCTCAAATTAGGGGATTATGGAGGATAATTCAAATTATAATACACTCTTTATTAGAGCACATATTCATAATCATCCCATTCATAATGTTCTCATTGATAATGGTTTCAGTGTCAACATGTGCACCGTTACATTATTACAACATTTGGGATATTTAGAGCAAGATATCACTGCAATAGATACAATTATTAGTAGATTTAATGGGCACATAATAAGTTTATTAGGTGAGATTATACTTCCTTTACAAACTATTCCAACACATGTGACCACATATTTCATTATAATTCTCAGTGTAGGAGTTTTTGATATGTTTTAGATTAAGGTAAAAGTAGGTTTTGAAGGGGCCCCAAAACCCTTTACAAATCAAGAAAGATAAAACATTACAAAATGCCAGGAAAGGCAAACCCACTGAAAAAATAGTACCTAAACCAGGTTTTACAAGGACCTGAATCCTAAACAAAACTAGGTTTTACAACCTGAAACAATTCTTAAAAATATATATCATTAGCAACAAGCATTAACTGTGACAATAAAAACCCCAAAATACCTATGGTTTCTCTGTCACTAAGAATGATGAAGACACCATCAGATCCAGTAGTAATGACGGCCATAACTAGGTTCGAACCAACAAACCCTAAAAAATGTGCTACCCACAAAAACATCACCTTAAACAAAGAAACAAGCCCCAGAACCACCGCCACCAACACCCATTTCATCCACCTGACCAACTACCCAAACTCCCCCTCTGTAGAGGATACGCCACCATGGCAATCAAAATCATCAAAGAAATCCCCAATGTCTGTAAACACCTCAATATGAGCAACGACCCCAGTTGACAGAATGTGATGGCAAATAAGGCAGCCACAAAGGTTAGGGCTTAGTTCAGTACTAAGACTGCTAAATAAAACTTTATGTGGCTCCCCCATAGGGGTTTCTGCCAATAAAACCTCAGTGTCCAACATGCCAATCACCTACCTTCACGCCAACACGGCGTGGGCAAAACTGCCCCTGATATAGAGGCACACAGATCTCGACCAGAACTTAGCCCAGCTACCTATAGTGGCCTCCGTGAGAACCCTGTACGGCTCCCCTATGGCACCAATTAAACACACACAAGCTACAAATCCAACCCTATTTCCAAAATAAAGTTCCATGCATTAGCAGATCTGGCATTTCTATGCCGCGCAGACGTAAGGGTTTGAGGGGGCCGTGTAATCGTGAGCCCCACCCGATGAAACCATGGAGTTTTTGATATGTTACTTGGTCACCCATGGATTCAAAAAATTCAAGTAGTACCATCTACAGTTCATAGATGCATGACATTCATTCCCGCTATTTAAGTTATTACAATTGGAGTTCCATATGAGTTACCACTATCCAATTTAGAGCCATCTACTTTGAAGTCACTAGTTCTAGCTTCTCCACCAGTTTCATTTTCCACATCCATTACAATTTTTCCTTTGGTACAAATTTAGACACAATTGACACATCCATTGTTAGTATAGAGGGTTCATACACCTCCACAAATTTGTGATTCTAGATAGTTTCTAGCTAAAATTTTCACACCCATAGTAGTTTCATTGAGATCTCATGGGTCTACACATAAAACACATGTTAAAATAGCTTCTCCTACTTATAGATGGGTCCCTAAGATCCCTATAATTACATCTACTTCTCAAAATTATATCAGGACCCCACAGTCAATTTCTACTTCAAATATTTTAGAGCATCTATAACATATACAACTTTTAGAGCCATAATCTCAACATTTTCATCGTGCTTGACATTCACACAAAATTCCACTCCTTGATACAAGACACCATGATAGGGAGTCTCGTATGAGACTCATCAGTTAGTATCATCCTATCCTAGTCTATTTGTACATAATCTCTTTTTCTTGATTATACATAGCTTATATAAAAATACAAAAATAATATAAAATTTCAAAATACAAAAACATTCAAATAATTTAAAAACACCAAAAACATTTAAATTGTATGCATCATCCATGTTTTACATTTCTACTACTATGTTATACTTAAATTTTTTGTTCTATGCTATTATTTATCAATTATATACATTACCATGCTTCACTTGATCTTCTTTGAGTGTGTGCAGTGACTTTCAGTTCCTTGATTGCTTCATTCTATCCATTAAGGGGGCATCCTACTTCTACATTCGAGACACACATTGACATACATATTCCCTCTAGGGGAATCTTCTACATGTCTACACAATCCAGGGTACGTTATTCTTACATCACACACTCTAGTTATCATGTTGACATACATTACTTACTAGAATACATAAATTACCACATTGACACTCACTAGTATCTTACACTTGTATATTTCCTAGTATATACCTAGTAATGTACCAAACATGTCTTATATACTTTCACTCTTGATTGATTAATTAGATGTGATTGTACCTTTTCAAATTTTACATGCTTTCCTTTCTTGATTTGCATAGCTAGATGTGATTGCATTTTCAGTTTTAGTTTTGTTCTTTATGTGTGCCTTAGGATATTTGCCAATGTCCTTTGCTTTTATTAGTGTGTGTGTACCTTTGGAAGTTTGCCAATGTCCCTTGCTTTTACTCTTCTATGTGCTTGTTGCCCTCGTGCCAATCTTTGTTTGTTTCAAATTATATATGTATGTGGCATTTAAACATGCCTTGTATGCTTGCTTTCCAATTTGAGTGACATGTGCCCATGTCCCTTATTTCTATGACCCCTTGACCAACCTTGTATGCTTCTTGCTTCTTGATTTTTATGCTTGTTACTTGATTGTTTGTCATTATTTTCAATGCCATGATCCATATCATGCATTTTTCCTTACTTTCTTGGATGCCATGATGGACATCATTTTCCATCCCTCCTTGACAACTAATAGCCAACAACTAACATCTAACATTTATAGTTCCAATTAAATACATTGCACATGCTATTACATTATTATATCTATCTAGGCATACCCATGTTGATCTAAAAATCTCTCAATATAAATGTTTCTATATCTCAAGATATCTTGTTGATTGTCATTGCATATCATGTATATTTCCATCTTTACACACTTATAGGGTTTCTTATGAAGGTAGTCATTGTAGGGTACTTATTCCTATCCTCAAAAGAGGGGGAAACAAATAAGGGTTTTGTCACATAGATCAGAGCTCCTAATGATTGAAACAACAATTTTTAGAACACTTAGAACATAAAATAGACATTAGACTAGGTAGAATAGACCAGGCAAACAACAGAGAATATAGAATAGTCATCAAATTTGGCCCTGAATAATAATGCCAAAGTTGGACTATAGCACCAGATAGTAGGGTGTCCTATTTTTATCACTCTTATCTAGACAATAGAAAAATTAATTTTTAAAAAATAGACAAAAAGGTGAGTTTAGTCATAGGTTTGTCAATAGAACACAATCTAGATTCAACATATTTCAATACAATTTTTGCTCAAAGAATCTATATATAGGGGGCATCATGCACAAAATGATGGCTCTCACTTCTAGTTTTAGATTAGGCAGTTGATATAACTTTCATATTAGAATCCATGTTCCAGACACTAGTTATTAGGGGCAATGTGCACAACACTTTGGTCCTCCCCTTTTTTTGAGTTTAGTTTATCTTCCAAGAATTTCTCAGCAGTTACGTGCCTTACTTTATCTATAGGTGGTTGGCATCATTTTTTAAGTTTGACTTTTATATAATCTTGACTTCTCGATTACTCGAGTTCACTTCCATATAAGCCTATTGCACCAATTTTGGAGTGGCTCTCATACAAGCCTAGTCTCCATCTTTTGAAATGGCCCAGAGTGGCCTAGTTTCTAGCATACATTCAGCTATCCATGCCAAATATTACATTCATGGGCTTTAGGATCCATTTCATATGACATCTATTTCATACCGATATCACTTCATAGCTTCACTTCATAAGATAATGATAGAGCCAAAGAGCCAACCTTTGTATTCTTGAGCCACCTATTTAGAGGGATTGGACAAATAGTGCAAACATTGATTATGACATGCATGATTCATTAGCTTCACTTAGTGGGAAATGATGGAGCCAAGGGGAAAAAATTTTTATTCTTGAGCCACCTATTTAGAGCGATTGGACACATAGTCTAGACATTGATTATCACATGCATAATTAATTAGCTTCACTTAGTAGGCGATGATGGAGCCAAATGGCTAGCCTTTGTATTTTTGAGCTACTTTTTGAGGAATTGAGCACTCAATTCCATTCATGATATAACTTTTGGTATAACATCATCCAACACAATCCAACATTACTCAATCTTACTCAAGACCATAATAGATTCACACTTGCATAATGTGCTCTCTATGTACTATCCAATATTACTCAACATCACACAAGCTTCATGGGCTTCACCTTTACAAGTAAATTTCAGGTATGCTTTGTATTTTTTTCCTTTATCTTAAATATTTTTCTTTACTGCATCACTAAAATAAAGGGGGGGAAAATGTAGTCATATAAAATATAAAATTGGTTACTTGAGTATGGCTAAAGACACCTCATCCATAGGTTCTCATGCTTTCTTGCACAACCCTTTTAGGTTTTTCTTTCACTGATTCCTAGTCATCCAAAACATTCTAGACTTAACCCTTATAGACCTAAGTATCTCTTTTAGGCCTAGATCCATCCCCCTAGGTCTCATTCCCTTTGGATAACAATGCCTAACTTAGATAGGAGTGCTAAAACCCAAGGTGCCTTGTTTCTAGCATTGTTGTCTAAGTGTACTTTTGGTCTTAACGATCATATTTTTTTGAATCCTTATCCTAATTCATGTCAATTTAACATGACTTAATTTAACCCACAATCATTAATTTCCATATAAAAGGACATTTAAATTCCATTTAGAAGGGTTGACACTCATTTATAAGAGAGAAGCAAGAATACAAGCAAATACATTCTATTAGAGTTCACCAAGATCTCTGAATAATGAGCATGTAGTAATGTCGAATCCCTGTAGAGGTAGAATGAGAGCTCCAAAAACAAGAAAATTACATAAAGGAAATGTTTGCATTAACTAGCTTAGAATAAGAATAAATTACATATAGGGTGAAATTAGGTCACTGAAAAGGTAAAACCCTAATTCACAATTAGAACCCACTTAAAGGTAAATGACCCCTAATGTGTTAATTAACTAACCTAAGTAAGCTAAAAATATGTGTATGTAAAGCCACGAGGTGGGAAAATGCATAAACTAACACCCCTCTAAAGTGTAGCTTAGGTGGGTAGAAGAATTGGGTTCCAAAAATGAGTCTTGATGAGGTATCCAAGCATAATGCAACTCCCATAAACCAAGGTAAAGGAGAAAACCCCTAGGAACAAAACTACTCCCCAAAAGAGAGAAAAGAAGAAAAGAGAGCTAAAAATCCCCACTAAAGTCTTAAATTGACTATAGCCACCTGATGTCCCTCAGAGGGATACTCAAAAGTGACTATGAATTAGAAATAGACACAGTGAAGAGTTGTTCACCCTGAAATAGTGAATTTGTCTACCAAGTGCCTTATGGATATTCAACCAAGGTGTAATTCCTATGAAAGGAATGATTATCATACTATGAGGTATATGAGACAACTACTCTACAACAATATGGTGTACTAGATACACAGGTGAAGAATGTCTATAGAATCCTATATAACTATTGAATATACTACCTAATGTTTGATGTATCCTAGATCAATAGACCATTTCCCTATAATTTCAAAAGTAGACTAGAGGTAGGTGGATTAGGAACTAACTCTTGAATATATAAAAAGTGATAAGGATATGGTGGAGGTGTGTCCACTTCACTGCTATAGTCATCTACAAAAGAAGATTTGTTAAGATAGAAAAATGCTCAGGCTCAAAAGGGTCAATAGGTATAGGTGAGTCAGAAGAGGAATCTGATAAACTTGAAGGAGAGTTAAAAGCAAAGTGTGAGAAGCTATATAGCTGAGTTTGATGATCAGCCATTCCTAGATCCAAAATAACATCACTGTGTAACTCCTTGATGTACATTGAATTTGGGGTGAATTCAACTCGCATGCCAGACCAAGGTGAGTGATCTAGTAGACTAATAGAAGATTAGTTGAGAGTGAGGGCACATTTAAAAATTATTGAATGTTCCAATGATAACTTTAATAAATGCTCTCTTGATGACCTTTTTAGAAATGTTGTCACCCAGTTATATAGAGGACATGTCACATGGTTCCAAGGAACTGAAGTCAATCTGTGAAGATGCCATGTCATGTGTAGCACCAGAGTTAATGACCCATATAGGATGAGTTGGAGGCACAACTAAAACTAAGGATTTTTCCCTTTTGTTTCCCCTTGTTATTATATTTTTCCTTTTATTTTATAGAGTCATTTGCATTAGTATATTCATGGGTTGATGAAGATGGTTTGAAAAAATCTAAAACACCTATGTTGTTCTGAATAAGAAGGCTAGTAAGGTGGTCAATTTGTTTATTTACACATTTACTCTCATCATGCTTACCTGAGTAATTACCACATTTGATCCAATCTTTCTTAGGCTTATGAATGGAAGAAGAGGTCACATTGTTTGATTTGGAGGTGGAAATATTTTCACCTTTTTCATCATTTTCTTGCTCTAATTTCTCTCTCTATTGCTGGAGGAATGCTTAGAAGTGACTGTGAATCAGAAGTAGATGCAATGAAGAGTGGTTCCTAATAAGGCCTTGTTTCTAGGACCCAACTCTTCTACCCACCTAAGCTATGTTTCAAGGGGGTTGTTAGTGTAGGCATGTTACAACCTAGTGGTTTTACCTACACGTCTTTTCAACTTACTTATGTTAGTTAATTAAGTCATTAGGGGCGATTTAAATTTAAGTGGGTTCTGATTTTGAATTAGGGTTTTACCTTTTTGGTGACCTAATTTAATCCTATATGCACTTTTTTATTCTTCTAAGTTAGTTAATGCAAATATTTCCTTTATGGAATTTTCTTGTTTTTGGAGCTCTCATTCTGCCTCTCCAAGAATTTGACATTATTGCATGCTCACTATTTAGATATCTTGGAATTTGAAAAGATGTGTAGGTAAAACCACTAGGTGGAAAAATGCCTACACTAACACATTCAAGAAAATTTTCCTATTCTCTACATAAAACCTTATAATATTATAATAAGCTTATTAAAACCCTTACACCAACCCCTAGCCATCTAAAATACACCCAGTTTTACATCTAGTTGCATTTTCATACATAATTGCACCAAACACTTTAATAGGAGAACTACATTAGCTTGATCCCTCCTCAGAGTATTAGTATGTATGTAACATGCCCACACAAGGGGTTTTAAGTGAATCCAATGTATCATTTACATATTAACCCCTTCTCTCTTTCCCAAGTTTCCATTCAAGTTTAATCACAAATATCTCCTAGGGATTTGAAGATTAAAATAGATGCATAGTGAGCTTCATAGACTTTTGGGCTTCAATATTTCATTGATATGGTAACTCAGACCTACCAAGCAGAACCCAAAAAACTCAGATCACTTGGACAACAATGCCAAAAAATGACTATAATACCAAACAATAGAGTGTTCTACTTTTGGAAATATTATCCAATATAGAAATGAACTCCAATATCTTGTTTGAGATAGTCTCCCAAGCCTACATAGAAATTTATAGACTCTGCAACATCCATCTCAATTAGTTTCCAACTAAGTTCGATTTTATCTCTATTATTACTATTTTTACAAAATTAAAAAATGCAATTTATTTACACAAATTAGTGGATTAATTGTTGCACATTATTTCTTAATTTACCCTACTCAAACCCATTTATTCAATTAGGAATAATAATCCATTATGCTAACAAATAATAAAACACTTACCCTAAATTTTTTTGGGAACGTTGACTATGATAGGTTGACCTAGTTGACCTAGAACATTTTTGGGGTTAACTCTCTATGAATATGCTAGGTTGGGTAGGAGGCCAACAAACTAAAAGAGAGGAAAAGTCCCTAAATTGTACTAGGTTGACTTGTTCAACCTAGCACAATTGACAGGTCAAAAGGGTGCTAAAATAAAAAATGAAGGATAAAACATAACAAGTGATAGGAATAGGTATAAATAAAAAGAATAAGCTTGG
Source organism: Torreya grandis (assembly GCA_037957365.1). Lineage (NCBI taxonomy): Eukaryota > Viridiplantae > Streptophyta > Pinopsida > Cupressales > Taxaceae > Torreya > Torreya grandis. The sequence goes on along the minus strand of JARHVA010000015.1, from coordinate 2,370,194 downwards.
GTTCAATGGTTTCATGAGGCTAGAGTGTGGATAGAAAGAGGTAAAAGGAATGACAATCTTATGAAGCATCGATAGTCTGCCCACCCCTTTCCTAGTGCAACCAAAGGCATGCACTTAAAGAGACTAAGAATTGACATGTTCCAAAAAGATACAAAATGTCATTAATAAAAAAAAATTAAAAATATTATGTGTATACATATACCCCAACTGAATCTCATCACATGTCATGTAAGTGCAACACGAGATGGTGCTTCAGAAGAAACCATGATAACACATAATGCTGATGATAAGTATGGTGCAGTAAGCAAAAAATAAGATAAATGAAAGAACTATATTGAGAAAAACATGCCTTTAAATTATATTAGTTATATAAATAAAGAAGTATAATTTAAGAAATGAAGGTGTCCAATGTAGAGTACACTAGGTGAACTTGTAGAAGTTAGTGCAAAAAATAGACAAAAGTATAAATTTTTGGAAAATAGGCATATAGTAGTGAAAAAGGTAGATATTTTAAGAAACTTTGGAAAATTAGGATTATTAAGGAATGTTTATAATATTAAAGGAAAATTATTGACAAAAGGATGGAAAATTAATGACAAAAGGATGGCAAATGATTGGAAATAAATGACAAATGATTGGAAAATGAAGGAAAATAATAAGAAAAGTATGACAAATGATAGGAAATAAATGACAAATGATAAGAAAACATGTAAAACATAAATGGAAAAAATGAAATGTAGAACATACTAGATCACGTTGGAAAGCATGTAAAACATAAATGATGAAATATCCAGGCAAGACAACTTAAACAAAGATATGGAAGAAGGTAAAAAAAGTAAGCTCATGTAAGATAGGCATGAAAAATCAAACATAAAGAAAAATATGAAATAATGTCAAATGAAATTTAATTCAAGATGTAAGATAAACATGAAGAAGGAATACATAAAGTTAAACATGAAATAATGGTAAAATGGTGTGGATTCAACTACCACAATAGAAGGGTAGTACACTAATGACAAATGAAAGAAAAGAGTGATCCATAGGTACTCAAACATGTTGTTTTTCTCTAAGGATAGATAAAAATGAAATAAATTGATTCTAACATGTTTTTAAGAGATGAAGAAGAAAGAATTAAAGAAGAGGGGAAAATAGATTTGGAATCACAATTTTTCTATAAAGGGGGGAGATGAAATGGGTGGAGGGGAGAATGAAGGGAAAAAACTAAGGTAGAGAATTCTTTATCAAAGTCAAGACACTAAAATTAGGTTTGTCAAAATAAGATGAATTTCAAATTTAGGGACTATGAATAACTTCTCTTAGCCACACAAGTCTTGGGTAAACAAATGGAGTATATGGATCATCCCATGAAGGCTATATGCATGAAAATTAAACTGGACCTACCTCCTTGTGATGTGTTCCCCACTCTTCAAGACCCCTTAAAAAACCATGAATCTAATACTTGGGTACTTGCATGATAAATTAGGTAGTAGCATAGAGTTTTTTAAAATCCCCTATTCCAATCTACTAGCCTATTATACCCCAAAGGACTTTGACTCTATGTGAAGCTAACTGTGGAGTTTGAGCTTCGATTAGAGATAGGAGATGTTGTAATCATGTATTTTGGTGTGAATTTTACTTTTGAGATTTTTATGTTTCCTTTTAGATATCATTGCATTTTGTTTCAAATAATTTGGATTTTAACTTTCTTGATGGATTTTTCTATTCCTCCTCCATATAGATTTGGAAAACCAAACATGGGTGCTAAGGATGACTTTCATTTGAAAACTTGGGATAAGGTTACTAAGAGAGAGAAAATTTAAAGAGAATAGGGTCTAAGAGTCTCATAAATCAAGGTGAAATAAAAGTGATATCTTGATTTCAACCTTGTTTTATCCAACGTGGAGATGAAAGGAAGGGGAAATCAAGAGGAATGACACATGGAACAATTTGAATTGCATAAAATTACAAAAAATATGACAAAGGGAAAAAAGGGGGATACAATGATAGTAAAATGTGATTCCTTACCATAAGCAAGAGGTAAGTGGATGAAAACATGCTAATATATTATTGTTGTGCAAATTCTATTTAACAAAAGAATCCTAAAGTGTGAGAACAAGGATCAAGAATATTAAAAGATGGTAATTTTATGAGGAGGGTCAGGTTTTATCCATGGTCTTACCTTGCAAATCACAAAAGCAAAATCCAAGGGGTGCCAAAAACAAGATTGACAAGCAGTAAAATAATGAAGAAACATAAGTAAAAGATGATAATTTTGTGAGGAATATCAAGTCCTATACCGGTCTTACGATACAACTCACAAAATAAAAATCCAAGGGATGTCAAAAAGAGAAATTTCAAAAGAGAAAGAAGAATATGGTACATCAAGAGGTAAATGGTAAAGAAAGGGAAAAAAATGATCATAAAGCTAATAAGGAAAAAATAAAATAAAATAAATAATAAATAAAAAAAGACATAAAAAGACAAAAAAATAAAAGAGATATATAAGGGTCCAAAATGAAAGCAAATGCCAAATGTGATGTATAAGAAAGACAAAGAACATAAAGGAAAATGATGAGGCTTAGGAAGGTGAAATTAAAAGAAGAAAAATTCATAAAAATAAAGAAACATGAGACAAAAATAATAAGTAAAATATATGTTAATGTCTGTATCAAATATGAGCATATGAAATGCAAGGATATAAGTCTCGAAAGGTTTCTTGAAGCTAGATTTATTTGTTATTATGCATTGTATAATAAGAGTGGGCATCTTAAGATGCCCCAAAAGGTAAGTGGTTATAGGGATGGGCATCACAAGATTCCCTAAAGTCTAAAGGGATATGTGGATGGGCATTACAAGATGCCCCAAAGTCTGAAGGGATATGTGGATGGGCATCGTAAGATGCCCCATCATGTGAGGTGGAATGAGGTAATAGTGAACCATTAGAATGAGTTACATTGGGTTGATAGGTGAATTTTGAAATAGGTAAATGTGTTGGTTTGTTTATTTTTTAAGGAGATTAAATGTGACATATGATGTGTACAAGAGGTATGAAGAGATAAAGGAGGACCATGTATGATGTGATTTAGAGTAGGCATTTAAACTAGGTACTCTTTTGGTTCATGTGACCTAAGAGGTTGAGATTTAATGGATGCCACAATATGTTTAAAGTTTTTCATGTTAACTATCCTTTCCTTATTAGTATAGGAAGAAGGATAAATTGTTATTTAAACAAAATTAGCAGATGAGGTATAGGTATGGGATGAATTTTTTTGATCATTAGGTAGTTGAAGTTGATGTGATTGTGGTTCTTGAGATTCAATTTGATAAGATTGAAGATAGTCTTGATAACATTCTTTAGTGAGAATATCAAGATTAAAATGTGGACCAAATAAGGAATAAAAAATAAATTGGTGAAGATCATGGCAAGACTCATGAGAATGACCTATATTAGCATGCCACCAACAAAACTTATCAGGATTGTATCATTTTAGAGGAGGTTTGGAAGGATCAAAGATCATGGGTTTAGAGGGTGGAAATTTTTCCTTAAATTTTTTTAGACTCAAGGGAGGGTGGGTTGGGTTAAAATTGGTTAAATTGAATGATCCATTTTGAGGTTGGGGAGACGTGGATGAATCAATGGTATGAGAATAAGATTGGAAATCTACTTTAGTAGTTGTTTAAGATGGTTCAAATTGAGTCATAAAAAAGTCTTGCCTTTTTTATTTCTCTAAGTCTTCTTCTAAAGTTTGAGAAAAGATTCAAAATTTATATTTAAGGGGAGGTTTAAGAGTTGTGACAAATAGTTTTAGAAGAGTGTCATCATTCATGTTATGGTCCACTTTATGAGCCAAAGATGTCCATCATTTGATGAAAGTATGAAAAGATTCATTAGGATGTTGCTTGGCATAGATGAAATAATTAAGGTAGTTGTCAGGAAGGTCATCATGTTGGAATTCCTTCACTAAAGCATTAACTAAATCCTCTAGTTTTGAGATGGAATGTCTAGGAAGGTAGTTGTACCATTCAAGTATGTCAACAACAAAGGTTTTGGCTAAGAGCTTGGTGGTAGAAAAGGTGTCAGTTTGGACCCATTCCTTATAGAGATTACCAAAAGACTTAATAAATATAGTAGGATATTTAGTCCCATTATATGTGATACTTGGAAAAATGTTTCCAATATCTAAGGATGTAATGAATTGGGATAAGGGTTTATTTTCAAGATGTTGAAGCATTTTATTATTCATTAGAGGTTGAAGGAGGATATTCCCATTGGAATATCCAAGAGGAGGAGGGAAATTTTTTTGATTTGGTTGAGACATGATGACTTGATATGGTTGACTAATCATGTTGCATGCTCATCATTTGAGATTGATTGGAATTTTACATGATGTTCATTTGATGTATGACTTGTGCAAGAAGTTGAGTTGTATCAATAGGTGGATTGGTGCTTGTAGGAGGGGTATTAGTATATATATGAATAGGATTATTAGTGTTTGTGGGAGGATGATTCTTTATAGGTGGAGGATTCCCAACATTAGTGTTAGTTATCCTAAGTGTGGTAAAAGAAGAAGGAATCTTGGTAAGGCCACCATTCTTGTGAGGAATGTAGATAGTACTGTCATCAAGGTTCTTAAAAATTTGAGAACCATCTAGATTATCAATTTGAGTGGTATGATGTGGTTAAGGATTCAAAAAATTGGTATTAGGATGAGGATTAGGATGAATGACCTCAACTACAGTGCATTTTGTAGTGAGTGGTTTAGGCTTAGGAGAAGGGGAAGGAATAAATTAGATAGTTTCATCATAAGTAATGAAATAAGTGAGGTTGTTATCCAAGTCCTTGATAATACAATGCTATTGACTAAGGGAAGGATGTAAAGATATCATCATGATGAAACAAGACTAGATAACATCATAAAGAGAACAAAAAGTGATAAACAATAGTACAAGGTCAATGTAACATAGAATTAGGGACTATAAAACTATATAGAGTCTATAGTATCGACCCAATTTAGTGAAAAGTGTTTGGTAGAAAGAGGTAAATATGTTAAAAATAGTACTAGGTCGACCAAGTTGACCTAACACAGTGTACAATGGCTGAAAAAGATACTAGGTCGATAGGGTCGACTTAACACAATAGATAGGGAAGAAAAGGAAAACTAATAACAAGCTATGAATTATATCAAGATAATTTCAAGTAATGTAATAAAGCATTAAGCACTAAAAGGGAAAAAATAGTCAATTGAATTGATGTTGGCCAATCTAATTGATGCACACAAAGCAAAATCTTATACTAACACTGGCTAATGCAAGATTTTACACACACAATTGATCAAAGAGCAATCAAATAACTTGAAAGTAAAGCTACCTACTTGGTCAACCTATAATGTTGATTAAATTATTAAAAATGATTCTAAGTGTAAAGGGAGATTAGATATAAGCAAGGTACTAGATATCAATCTATGGATAGTTTAAAGTAAGTTTAGGATGAAAGGGACTATAGTGGCAATGATACAAGCTTGGTATTAGGGCCTACCCCCTCACTTCACACACTATAGCAATAAGGGTAATGGGGTCTTAGCCAAAAAATATCATTAACCACACTTTATACTTGACTAGAGCATCAAGTTAGAATCCCCCTTGGTGATGAAATCCAAGTAGGTTATCCTGAGTAGTCAAAGTGTTTAAATGCTTATTGATGTTTATGTGGTTTGGTTGTGCGTGTAAAAGAATAGAAATAGTGCAACTAAGTGATTAATTGAAAATCCCCTAATTAGACTATGTGATCTATTTTAAGCATGCAAACAACTAAAAATAAAGTGTGATTAACATATATGGTTAATTCCAATTTTGAAACAAGGTATAGTTGAGAAGCTATATGGACAATAATATAGCATAGGGTTGATAGGGTCAAACCTATACTATGGAATTAAAGTCTGAAAATGAACTAGGTCAGTCAGGTCAACCTACCTATTTTAGAAAACATTTAACATATAACTAGGTCCATAGGGTCAACCTAGTTGACTATGCAGGGGTAGTTTTAAAGATTACAAACTATGAAAGGAAAGTAAAGAAACATAAAGATATAGAGAATTAGAAACTCACCTAAATGGTTTAGAGATGAAAAGGAGAAGATTATTGATATAAAACCTTGGATAAAACTATCAAAAACTTGTAAATTAAGTCAAGTTGGTCGACCAAGCAATATAGGAACCTACTGAAGAAGTGCTGAAAATGCACTAGGTTGACCTAATAGGTTGAACTCGAAGTTTGGAAACCTAAAAACCTTACACTGGGTTTAGTTGGTCGATCCAATTTTCTAAACTAAATTCTACAAGTTTTAAAACCTATACTGGGTTGAGCTGGTTGAGCTAGTTACCTGTTCCTTCAAACCTTTGTACAGAGATAAATAACTAGGTTGATAGGGTCAATCCAACATAATAAATATATGATAAAAATAATGATGAATAGAAATTAAATAAGTGAAATAAATATTTCAAGAATTGATTCACATCGGGTTCACTAGATTGTATGTAATTAGAAAAGTATCATGTCCATAAATCAATCATATATCTAATGGGATAGATCACACCTACACTTATAATTGGGGGGCATACAATTGTTAAGTGGGAGCATGACCAATGTGAGGATCCAATAGACCTGATTGAGGAATCTCTTGTCACAACACACCACGTGAGGTAGGGTTCCAAAGCCTACAGTCTAACAAAATTGCACAACCCTAAAAGAGTCATATCATTTAATATTTCACTAATCTAATAATAATAAAAGTAAATCTAATCTAGTGAACACCAAAGCTTGTGGCACAAAGTGGGGTTAGAAACAAAATAAAATAAGAAACTAAACTAAACATGTATAGAAGACATATACTCACATCAATTTATATGGAATTCTATTACAAGGAAGAGAAGAATACATATGCTCTATCTATCTACTCTTACAAAGGAGGAATAAAGTTAGGAATACTTACCTTTGGAGATGAACCCATCGAGCCTAAATTCCCCCTTGGCCAAGTTGATTCATAAGATATTTTCATGATATGTAAGGATAACTAAGATACATCAACTCTAGGATACACAACCTATCTAAACATCCAAAATACTTATCCACAAGATGAGATCAAAGCTCCAAAGAAAGTATTGAACCCTACATATTTATTCCCCAAGTAGAATGGTCAATAGATAGATGTTCATTCTCACTTCTTTGCTAAATTCTTCACTCTTTATTAAATAGTGGTAAATGACCTTGTATATATAATAATAACTTACCCTAAATTTTTTTTAGGAACATCAATTGTCCTAGGTCGACCCGATTGACCTAACATGTTTTTGGGGCTAACTCTGTAAGACTATGCTAGGTCAGCCAAGAGGCCAACAAACTAAAAGAGAGGAAAATTTCCTAAACTATACTAGGTCAACCTGGTCAACCTAGCATAATTGATAGGTCAAAAGGGTGCTAAGGAAATAAATGAAGGATAAAACATAGCAAGTGATAGAAATAGGTAGAACTAAGAATAATAATCTTGGGTTCAATGGTTTCAAGAGGCTAGAGTATGGATGGTAAAAGGTAAAAAGAATGATAATCTTATGAAGAACTCATGGTTTACACACCCCTTTCCCAGTGTACCCCTTAAGGCATGCATTCAGAGAGATTGAGACTCGATAGGTTCTTGAAAGATAAGAAGTGTCAGTACTTAATAAAATTTAAAAATATTGTGTATAAACATGCTAAAATTAAACTAGAAGGATATTTTAGAACAATCATTAGTATCTAGTTTTGGCTCTGATTCTTCTAGCTCTTTAGATAGTAATGTAAACTTGGGATGGTTACATCAATGCTACTATCTAGGGTCAATGCTAGTGTCTTGTATAAAATATTTACTCAAATAGAATGTGACCAGCTGGATGTTTTCTGGTTTTGATTCACCTTCACTCTAGTGCATTCAAATCTAGGTCATAGATTGTCACTCCCTGTGAAATGGAAAAAACTTAGCTTTCCATATTTAATATGGCTTTGGGATAAAATGGGTTAGTGGGAACATGGTGTTGAGTTGACCCCAATGAAATAATTATCAAAGGATGCTACTTACATTTTCAATACTTCAAAATAGGGCCTTAGACTCATGTAGTTCTCCCCTACATGTTGGCTTGCGTGTGAATCATATAATATATGCAAATCATGTACAACAATGACCTATCTTGTAACTTGGAATATTGGGATCTTGGTTTTCTCATTTAGTAATTAAAACTTATAGATGTTTTATACCTATAACTAGTAGATAAATAGAGAATTTTTATTCAATTAAATGATTGATAGAATGATTTTGATAAGTGCCTTTGGTCTCTTTAGTATTTTTCTAAGTATTGTTAGGTGAGGAATGAATGAGGGTTGATATTATATTTATATCAGTCATTTTGGAGTAATAAATCAAATTAAAGCATTTAGGCTGACCATTAGGATATGTTTAATTTGTAAATTGGATGACTTTAGGGCACAAGACACTTATGTAAAGACATGACAGTAACATCGTTACTACTATCTAACCCATATGTTGTCCAGGGAGTAGGATAATGGGTACATGCTTAGAACTTGTAATGATGGAAGATAAGAACATTTTAAGCATTCTAGACAAGATAAAAGACCTAGGTCATCAATATAAGACTAGTTAGACTAAGAGATATAGGCCAAGGGGCAAAAAGATAAAGCAAATGCAAGACTTACATAAGTGGGAAAGGTAAAAAACTAAGATTAATAACCAAATTTTGAGTTTTCCAAGTGTAAAAGACTAAGGTGTTATATAATCATGAAATATCATCTACATTTACCTCATTTAATCTAGTAATGAAGTTGCTAGTTTAAAGGAATGGAATGCATACTTAGGTGTGTATAAACACCTTATCTTTATGTGTAGCCAACCTGAGTGATTTTATGGTGATTGACTTGCAACCAAGATCATATTACAATATAAAATTTGTGCATATAATTTAGGTTGAAAGTACTTTAAATAGATTGAAATTGAAAGAGTAATGTTTAGGAGTACACCTGTGTGTCAATTTAACCACCTTGCCTATTGGTAAGTTTTTTTGAGAAAGATGTATCATTGTAAGGCTCTAAAACTAAGATTAAGATAAATATAGATAAATGTTTAAAGTGCATATATCCAAGGAGATAGATAGAGAGAGAAAGAGAGAGAGAGAGAGATTGGAAGGTACATGCCCCCACATTTGGAGTAAAAGTGAGTTGACACTTGATAGTTGAGATTAGCTCAATCATGCAACCCAATGATACTTATAACTTAGGGAGGATGGATGTTCAATTCTAGCCTAAAAGGTTGGAAATATTTAGTTATTTGATCACCTCAAACATACCAAGAGTGAACCAACTACTGTAGAGTGGCTAAATAAAAGTTTGTAAAAATACAAAAAAGTCTAAGATAGGGTAACAATCCATAAAATATTTTTAAATTATGAAACTAATTTTGATTTTGTAATATTAGGAGTTATTTCATATCATATGCACCTTAGATATGTCTCATGTTGAAACTGTATATAAAAATATTTCCAATGTATAGAATTTTACCACAACTATAAATTTAAATCATATAACTATGTGCTTTAGCCAATTTAGATAACTGTGTAAGTTTGGAGGAAATGCTTCTAAAGGATGCCTCCACTGTATATGGAGAAATATGAAAAATGATATAAGTATAAATGTGGATGACATGTTTTCAAAACATGCCCCCACTATAAACTAGAGATGTTGAATACTAAATAGGTGTGAAGAACATGCTTCCCAAGCATACCCCCACTAAATTTGGGAACTAATATAAGTACCATACTAAATGAATGTGGATAACATGATTCAAAATCATATCCCTAGTGAAGCTAAGTACTATGAATGTGTGGAAGCCATGCCCATGTGACATGCCTCCTCTAAATTTGAAAATTGATATAAGTACCATTTACTGAATGAGTGTGGAGAACATACTTCCAAAGTATGCCCCCCACTCATGTATCTATGACTTACCCCCACTACTATTTCCCACCTTTGAGGTGAGTGAAATATAGGAACTAGTAGTTAACTCACCTCAAAAGGATAATAAAACTCTATGAATATAGCTATGTAGCATATAAAAGGAACACATATAGGTAGATATAACATTAAAGCACATAGAACTAATGTGATCCTATGTAGGCCTCATATGCATGATAAATATCATGGCAACATCTAGATAATAATAGTACAATCTCAACAAGTAAATAAACACACACACAAGAGCACTTAAAAATAAGTCAAAAGGCAATGGTCCAAGGAGACCACAAGTAAGGGGCATGTTCAAATGCCAAACAATAGAATAGACATGACTTAGTCAAGTTTACATAAAATCAAGAATGAAATATTCAAATCTCCATAAAATAAATAATGACATATGCAAATTTCAACGAGATTATACATAGGCACGAGGGACATAATCAAAGGAACACATTCAAATGATCAAAAAAGGAATATAAGACACTCAAATAAGTACATAAATTAAATCATAATCAATCAAAATAAACATGTCATAGTGGTCTGTTGATCCAATGTGTTAGGAAAATTATGTCATGTGTATATCATATCAAGTACCATGTGTAAGATATAATCATGGAAAATAGGCATGTGTAATATTACGTAATATATTTTGTGCAAGTGCATATTATTCCTTAGGATTTTTAAAGTCTTTCATTCAAGTGTATCAAGGTGGTATACACCTTTTCCCAGGTTTAATATAATTGTAAATGGTCCCAACCAATTTGGTTTGAAATTTCCTTTTTTGTCCTTTTCTACATTGGTATTTTTTATTTAATTTTAGTACTAGGTCACCCACATTAAAGTCATGTGGTTGAATTTTTTTTTATATGCTCATTTTACATGATCCTAATAAGCACATATGTGCTCATTATCCTATGTGCATTTTGCACTCAACTACTCTAACTGATACAATCACTTTTCATAATATTCATTATCTTTGATGATGTCTTTTAGATAAAAACATAAATAAGATATATCAAGTTCAATCGATAAGATGAATTCTATACCATCAACCAAAGAGTAAGGTTTGGCCTTAGTAGGTGTGTATACATGTATGCCCATAGAGCATATACCATATGTTGGTGCCAATCAATGTTGTATCATTCAATTATTCTACCAAGTATTTTGATAATTATTTTATTGGTTGTCTCTACTTGGCCATTACCCTATGGGTAATAAAGTGTATAAAAGGTATGATTAATCTTATATTTACTATAATCATCTCACTTTATTTTTTTAAATGATGTCATATTATTGGAAATTAGGGATGAAGGTATGTTGAAATGGGAGATGATATTAATCATCAGAAACTTGCATATGTCTTCCCCTATGGTAAACTCAAGTGAAATGCCTTCCACCCATTTTATGAAAAAATATGTATCTATAATGATAAATTTGTTTCCACCAATGGATATAAGATTTACTTTTCCTATTAAATCAAACCCCTATAAGGAAAAAGGCCATGATGAAATAATCAACTATAACTCATGTGATGGTGCATGATTCAAATTGTTATATTTTTAGAATTGCAAACATAGTTTTGTATGTTCGATACATTCTTGTTCCATTGTAGGCTAGTAATAACCTTAGCGTAATAATTTTTGAGACATGGCACATCTATTGAAATGACCACCACACTCATTTTCATGCATTTCCAAGAGTGCAGTGTGAGCCTCATCTTTGCTTAAGCATTAAAGAAATTATCCATAAAAACATCATTTAAACAAATCATTTCCAATAATAACATAATGAAAATTTTCACTTTACAACTTTCATTTATCATTATGTGAAAAATGGTATGGTATATAAGATCAATAAAGAAAAATATAAATATCAATGTACCATTCTATGTTTATAATATTGTGAGTAATAGTAAGAATTGCCAAGGCATTCCTTTGATTAGAAGAAATGGAAGGATTTCATGACTATCATATTGTAAATTTTATATGATCATCATCAAAATTCATCAAGCATGTTTAGCATCTACATGGTGGTTATCTTTATGTCGAATACTGTCAATAGAAAATGTGTCAAATATCTATGAGTTTATCTACCATTTATTTTAAAATATGTTCTTCCTTATTTTGGTAGTGATTGGTAACTTGGTTAAAAACCAACTGGGAATAACCAAAACCTTGGATGTCCCTTATATCAAGCTTATGTGCTATGGATAAATTGATAACCAAGGCCTCATGTGTGACTATATTGTTGGTGCAAAAGAAAGCTAATTTTTAAAATAAAGACATATTCACGTTTAGGGGTAAAAAATACAATACCAACACCTGATTCTATTAAAAATTTAGATTCATCAAAGAATATTATCCATGGAGTAGAAGATATATTATATGTCTCAAACTTATCTCAAAAAGCCTTGGTGAGTGGAAAAGAATATGGCAAAGGAGCTGTGACCAATTGGTCGGTTATAACTCATCCTTTTATTGAATTTTGGGCTAAAATTTTTATATTGAAATTTGTGAGTTACATTACCCATTTGGCTATGCAGATGATTAGGTGTGTTTTGTTCATGAGGAACCTTAATGGATATTCTTTAATTATAACATAAACTTCATTATTGAGCAAATAATGTCATACTTTATGGATAGCAAAAACCAAAGATAAACATAATTTTTTTTATGGCTGTATATTTGTATTCATAATAAAAAAGGTAGATACTGATATAGTATATTGCCCTCTCTTTGTGATTAACATCAAATTGTGCTAGTAAGGCCCCTAATGCCTGATGGGTAGCCAATATGTAAAGAATTAATGGTCTATCTAGAATATGAGGTATAAGTATTGGTGGGTTTGATAAATAATTTTTGATCTTATCAAATATTTATTAAAATACTTCATCCCATATGAAATATATACCCTTTTTTTAACAAATGTGTGAAAGGGCTTGTTTTATTAGCTAATTGGGTAATGAAATGCCAAATAGCTTGAATTTGGCCTTGCAAACATAGAAATTATTTTATATTGGTTGTTGGTGGTATTTTTATGATATATTTTACCTTTTTGGATTAACCTCAATGCCTAATTTAGAAATAATGTATTTGAGGAGGTTTTCTAAAGATACCCCAACAACACATTTTTTGGATTTAATCAGATATTGAACTTGCATAGGCACTCAAATATTTTTTGTAAATCAGTAGCATGGTATCGGTTATGTTTTAATTTTATTAGTAAATCATCAACATAACCCTCAATAGTTTTGTGTATGAAATCATGAAATAGTGTCATGGTCTTTTGATATGTGGATGGACTACATTTTTAATCTAAAAGGCATGATTGTGTAACAAAATTTACCCCAAGGAATGGCAAATATAGTTTTTCTTGGTTTTTAGGGTTAATTTTGATTTGGTTATATCCTATGAAACCACTCATAAACTAAAATTTCTCATATCCTGCTATGGATTACACAATCATGTCAATATTAAGTAAATGGAAGCCATCATTAGGGTAAACCTTATTTAAATCATGGTAATTAGTGCAAAATCAAACATCACCATTTGGTTTTTTAATAGGGACAATGTTGGATACCCAATCAGAATGTGTAATGGATCTTATAAATTCAACATCTATTTTTTTGTATTTTGTCTTTTATCAACAATGTCACTTTAGGATGCCTTTTTGTATTTTTTATTTTACCAGCTTTGCATCTGGGTATAATAATATATTATGCATTACAACTGATGGATTGATCCTAGGCATATCCAAATAATCCTAAGAAAAATTTAGGTTAATCATGAAGTACCTATTGATAGGTTTTTCCTTCATCCTCCTACATCATTGTAGTAAGTAAAATTTGTTTAGGGTCCTTATCCATTTCTAAGTTATATTTGAATGTTTCTTCATTTAACAAAGTAGATTTATCTATGATAAATGGTGTGTTAGGAATAAAATTTGATGCATCATGTTGGATATTTGGGTTTTCATTCTCACCAAAGTAAGCATGAGCAAAGGTATCATGAGGAAACCTATTATTGTGATAGAAGGAAGGGAGATACTCATACACCCCCAAATAATCTAATAATAATTCATCATTAGAGAACTCATCCATTGTTAGAATGTTCAGGGAGGAAATGTCATCGATTAAATGATGGTTGACCACTTAGAGATAGGTTGCAGAGATATTCTTACATTTCATTGAGGGATATATTTGTGTTTAGTAGCTTTATTTGAAAAACCCAATCCTTTTCAGCTTGTATTATTTATAGGAGAAATAATTTTCACTATTCCTTGATCATTTTTACCTAACCCTTGTCCCTTTTACCGTATTTGAGTAAATATTGAGAAATAAAATCAGATTTATAGGCTTAAAGTGTGGTACACAAGGGTAGTTAAACCATTTCACAATGTTTGAAAAGATTAATATCCATTGGAAATGTGTAAATGAATCCCTTATGACTAAATTTTAAACAAGAATGTAATGTGGAGGGAACCATATACATCTCATGTATCCAAGGTCATCCTAAAATAGTATTATAGTTTAAATGATTTAGCATAACTTAGCATAAAGTGGGAAATCTATGAGGACCTACTATAATATTCAATGTTATCTATCCAATACTTATCGTGACATATTTTCAAATCCATTAATACTCATATTATATGGTTCTAAATTGGATGTTTCAATACCCATTAGAGAGAAATGATATGTTTCAAATGTTGAGTCTAGGGAAATTATCCACAAGAACTCATTTTACCATTTTATTTCAAACACATACCTAAATATAGAGTGGAAAACAATAATTTATAAGGTGATGGGTTGGTAAATTATAATTTTCAAAGGATATATTGGTCTCAGTCCATTCTATGGAGATTAAAAGTGAGGCCACATATGATGGATTCGACATTACAAGGTAGCAAGGTCATACGTAATGCATGTAAAAAAACATCCTTGTAATGTGAATAATTGTGAAATAAGTCTAGTACTGAGACTTTGGTAGTAGTGTGTTTGGATTGGGAAAAAAAATGTCCTATAGAGAATGATTTCTTCATGCACTCCCTTTGGAACTTTGTAGTGATAGGTGAAGGCTCATTGTAAACATTAAAATAAGGAGTATGTAGGAAAATGAGTTTTGATTCTCTTATAGATTAGAATGAGTTAATTAGGTATGACATGTAACAAGTAATGACCACTACAAGGTATTGGATCATGAAATAATTAACATAACTATCCATGGGAAACATTATTTCAAAATTTATAAAAATTTAGGGATCAACAACAACAAAAATTAGAAAAACCTAAGTGACCTAGGGTTTGATGTTCAAAGATCAAGTTCACCAAATGTTTAACCCTAAAATAGAATATAGATTAGTGTTATCTAGATTGTTAAATGGGTATATATAAATGAAATGGCACAAGGGTGGTAATCAGATCTATATCAAGCCAATTAGATGATAAACTCATATATAAGCATACACTAAATTTATTATGCTGAGATAGTCTAAATATGGAAATTATAACTATGCTAAATATAGAACTAAAAAAAAAGTGAAGTACTTAGCTTGTTCTAATGATAATGTAGTCCTAGATTTGGAATAAGCTAAAATTAGACTAAAAGGTGATTCTAAAAGAATTTTTATATTCTAGTTTTGATGTCTCTAGTTTTCTAGATAATAACATTAGCCTAGGATGGTTATGTCGATATTACTATCTAGGGTCAACACTTGTGTGGTATATGGAATATTTGATGATGTAGGATGTAATCACATGAATGTTTTTGGGTTTTACTTTGCATTCAATCTAGTGCATTTAGACTTGGGTCATGGATTATCACCCCTTGTGAAATGATAAAAACCTTGGTTTTCCATCTTTAATGTGACCTTGTGTAAAAATGGGTTAGTGGGCACATAGTGTTGAGTTGACCCTAATGACCCTGCTATCAAAGGATGTTGCCTACATAGAAAATAATCTATAAGAAGGCCTTAGACTCATGTAGTTTTCCCCTATGTGCTGGCTTATGTTTGAATAATAAAATATGTGCAAATAAAATACAATAATGACCTAGCTTGTAACTTGGTAAATCATGCTCTTGGGATACTCCTTTAGTACTTCAAATCTATAGATGTGTTGTAACTATAAATGGTATGGAAATAGGGAATATTTTTTTAATTGAATGCTTGATAGAGTGATTCTTATAAGTGCCTTGGTCTCTTTGGTCTTTTCATAGGTGTTACTAGGTAAGAAATTAATGAGGGTTAATTTTGTATTCATAACAATCCCTTTGGGATAATAACTCACTTTGAATCACTTAGGTTGACCATTAAGATACATTTCATTTGTAAATTTTATGACTTTAGGGCACTAGACACTTGCATTAGGACATGAAAATAACATCATGCTACTATTTGACCTAGGCATTAGTGTCCAAGGAGCAGGAGAATAGGTACATGTTTAAAACTTGTAGAGATGGAAGATAAGTACATTTTAAGCATTCTAGACAAGATAGAAGACCTAGGTCTTCAATATAAGACTAATTAGACTAATACATATAGGCCAAGGGGAATAAATATAGAGTAGATGTGAGACTTATCGAATTGGGAAAGGTAAATAACTAAGAAGGTCTAAGTTTTCCAAGTGTACAAAACTAAAGTGTTATATAATCATAAATATCATATATAATATGAATCATACAAGGATAGATGTAGGGCTTACTATGATAAAAATTTGTTAGCACGTGAGATGAAGGATAAATAAATATCAAAATACCTAATTTATGACTAATTCATTGACCCAATAACCAATGCACATTTTTCAGTAACCATTAAAAATTTACCAATCCACCAATACCAACACAATTTGATTAAAAATAATTTATATGACCGATGGTGTATGATGTTTGATTACCTACTATGTAACAACTATGAGGTCCCATTATATTTTTTGAGGAAGCTCTATCATGAGTTTATCCTGAATGAGATTACTAACTATTTTGACTATGATGAGTTTTAACACTGAGGTAAAGGCTCTGCATAAGATCAACCATTTTCACATCATGCACTTAATCAACCTACATGGATCCCTATCCAAAATCCACTTTATCAGATCCCATATAAAGTGAAGGATGTAATGGAGATTGACACTTTACATGCATTTAGTGCACTTAAAGATACACTCATTCAACATATGAGTAGGATTTATAAGACCAATGATAGAGATAATCCACCCAATGTGTGTACCTAATCTCATTGTTGTAGATGCTATGGTGTTATATGCATTAGACCTTTGATGATGATGGTGGTGTTTCTGAGGGATTAAATGATATACTCATGAATGATGAGTTTTTAACATGTACAGTTGGTGTGTACACATCAGTCACTACACACATGTAGGCATATTTTATATAAATATCATATTAAATTTAAGTAATATTTGTATTTAAAAGCTAACAATTAATTTACATAGAAATTGAATAATATATATGTAATTTTTATGTTGTAGGAGGATGTGTTGCCTACATCTTCATGGTCCACAAGTTCATTTATGGATATTAGCTAGTCAATGTTTACATATGTAGAGATAGCTTGTGGGCCATCCACTACTGCATCTATTGATGTTACTAGGCTATCATTTACATATACAGAGGTAAAATTTTGAGTTAATATTGTACTTTATGTACATTTTTTTATTTATATAGATCCATGCTCTTGACTAACAATCATACATGTTTAAATTAAAATTTTAATGACAATGATGTGAATACAAATTATATGTGTGAGATATGTTGAAAGATATGGAGAGAAAATTCATAACCTAATAATGATTAACCTTCTAGACAATCTCCTTCAATGTCTAATATGTCTTTCTCATATTTTTTTAAAAATATATTGTTCCTCCTATTTATTCTAATCATATTGTTGGTATTCTTTCACCTTTTCAAACTTCTTTTAATGCTTCACATATTGCATGATTATCATCTCTTCTTCATAGTGTTTCTTAATTACTCAATGTTTTCATTGTTATCTATAATACCACTACTTATCTTCCAAGTTATCAAGTTTTTTCCCTTGTGTGAATCATGCATTCTATGCAATAGCTTAAGTCCTCTAGAAAACTAAGAAAAGTTGTCTATTTAGTTGATGACTATAGTAGACACTCATCCATCTTTATGATTAGAGACAGACACAAGCATTTATTTTTAATTTCATGTGCATAGGCACTCACTAAGGTACATGCTAACTTGAAATTTTGAATTGTAAAAATAGATTTGTTTTAATAGTTTTACTACATACTTGGAAAAATATAACTTGTGTAAATGTATTGTGTATGTAGGGTATTCATATGATAAATGATAGTAATATAAAAATGATTTTTAAGGCACATTATCACGTTTCTTCCAAATTTCACATGCCTATTTGTGCACCTCGACCTATCATTACCCTATTGAGTGTCAGGCATAGATTGAGCATGACCATGAGATTGTAGTAAGTGCATGGTTAAATTATTTTTCAATTCTAGTTAAAAATTATTTTATGAACTTGGTTTCATGTATATATGTAAATTTTTATAATAATATTTGTATTGGAATAGGTTCAACTACATATGAGCTATAAGCGTAGAAAGACCTGTAGTCAGAACTTGGAGGAATCCAAGGCATCTATTGGATCTCTATATACGAGCATGACATACCAAGGAGAGTCTTATTCAAGGAAGGAAAAGAGAGGGAAAATATTTTATGAGTGGTATGTCTTAGTTGATATAATTATTTGTATGCTTATATCGAAATTTATGTGTTTTTAGCATTTTATGCATATAGGACATTCACCCGACATTCTATTATGTTGTTAGATGATGTAATTTTTGTATGCCTATATGGTAATGTATGTGTTATTGATATTGTGTACCTATATGAAATTCATTCAACATTTTATTATGTTCTTATTTTATATGCCTTTTATGGTACGTATATATATGTTCACATTTTATAGTGATCATCTTTCCATGTACAATTTGGTCACATTATCATTACAAAACTAAATTTGATGGTTGTATGGCCATATTTAGATATGATCATCTTTAATATGTATTCAATGTAATTTATTAATAATAACTTAAAATATTTCAATATGTGTTGCAATTAAAACTATATGGAAGAAAAGAGTATAATGTTTGAGATAGAGTCATATATTACTATGAAGTGCCTCTCATGATTGAGCTATACCATTTATCAATATTCTAATGTGGACATCCATGTTACACTATTTTAATATCATTAGGGACTTGATATTTACATCTTGTATTCATTAAATTTATAGACATACAACATTTCTATTATAAGTACAATTAAAATAAATAATGAAATACTAATCTCTTGCATACCTTCTTCAGATTCCCTTATTCATTTTAATTGTGCATGTTTGATGAAGTGTTTATATTCTACCTCCTCCTTTGGGATTTTCTCTCTTTGAATATGATTTTCATTCTTGTTTGGAGACTAGTCTGTGGCCCTTTAAAGTAGTGCAAGATTGTAATTATCATGTTTCTTGAGGCCTTGGAATATTTTCATGGTTATAGATATTTTGTTTTGATTCATAAAATATGTTTTCTCCCTCTCTACTACACTCATCTTGACTATTTAATCTTTTCTCATTATATATCTACTCCACTGTTCAAGAGCACATAAACACTTACAACAAATGTTATCAAAGTTGAAGTTGTAGTTGGAAACCTATGCTTCTAGTGCTTCTTAGGTTGAAACTAGCATTTCCAACATGTTAGAGGTGGTGGATAATGTCTAGGACCAGGTTATTGGCCTTATATCATGACTTATTAAGAGACCCATGACCCATTATGACCTTAAGAACACCCTTCCCAAAATAAGAAAAAAATAGTTTTAATCCAGACTTCAAATGTGCTTAAAATGGAAATCGTAAGTCATTTGTATGAATGATAATAAATTTCATGTTTATGTAAAATCCATACAATTTTACCCAAGATCATGTTGATGGAACCATGGAGACAAATTTGTGGCACAAGTTGTAATGATGGGTCCTAAAGTGCAACTTTTTTGTAATGAAGAGATAATTTCTTATTCTCTAATTGACATTTCTACCTCTAGGACCTCTAGGTGTAAGTACCTCACTTCAATCACATATATAGGAAAATTACACATGATCCCATGACCATGATGTCTAAATCCACCCTAAATCATGCTTTCATTATGGTTCATGAGTGTGGAAAGACTCACAATAGATGTTGTCAAAGTTGAAGTTGTAGTTGGATAACTTCACCTCTAATGATTCATGGCTCAAAAATAACATTTTCAACATGTCCAAGTCGGTGGATAAGATCTAGGACCAAGTTCTTGGCCTTTGATCATGCCCAGTTTAAAGATTCCCACCCATTCTGGCCTCAATAATGTACTTCCCAATATAATAAAAATTTAGTTTTTAGCCTAATTTTAGGCATGAATAAAAAAAATAAGTTTTTGGAAGAATTAGAATAAACTCATGTTCATGTTGAATCCCTATAATTTCACCTTGAATCACATTGATGGAACCTTCTAGATGAATATGTGGCATAAGCTATAGTGACAGGTCCTGAAACGTAAGAGACAAACTCTTATCTTCCAATTGAAATGTATACCTCTAGGATATCAAAGTACAAGTCCCTTGCTTTGATCATGTTTAGATAGGAAAATAAAATGTGATCCCATGACCATGATGTTTAAATCCATTTGGAAGATTATTTTCACCACTATTAAAGAGCTTAGAAACATTGACAATAAATGTTGTCAAAGTTGAAGCTGTAGTTGGAGAACTCTGCCTTTAGTGATTTATGTCTTAAAAATGGCATTACCAACATGATTGAGGTGGCATATAATGTATAGGACTAGGTTTTTAGCCTTTGATCAAACCTAGTCAAGAGACCAACCACTCATTTTGGCCTCAAGAATGCCCTTCCCAAAATATGAATCTACCTTGGGTACCTCTAGGTGAAAGTACTTATATTTAATCATGTATAGATAATAAAATTTCTTATGATCATATGACCATGATGTTTAAATCCACCTAGAAGAATGTTTTCACTACTACTCAAGAGCATGGAAATATTGACAATAGATTTTGTCAAAGTTGAAGCTGTAATTGGAGAACTCCACCTCTAGTGCTTCATGGATCAAAACTAGCATTGCCAACACATTCATGGTAGTGGTTAACTTCTAGGATCAAGTTATTGGGTTCTGATCATGCTCTATCAAGAGACCCACCACCCATTCACATGCATGTCAAATGCCTATAATTTCACCCTAAATCATGTTTATGGAACATTTATGACCTATTTGTGGCACAAGTTATAGTAATGGGTCCTGAAATGCAATGTTTTTGCAATGAAGAGACAAGTTATTATCTTTTAACTTGCATTTCTACCTCTGAGACCTTTAACTAGAAGTGAGTCACTTAGAGAATGTATAGAAAGTAAAATTACATGTGATCCCATGACCAAAATGTACAAATCCACTAAAAATCATGTTTTCACTACTGTTTAAGAGCATAGAAATACAAACAACAAATGTTGTTAGATTTGAAGCTATAGTTGGATAACTATACCTCTAGTTATTTATGGTTCAAAAATATAATTGAGACCACATCTAAGGTGGTAAATACATCTAAGACCAAGTTCTTGGCCTCTCATCATGCCAGTTGAGAGACACATTATATACACATAATATTTTTGAGCTTTATCAGTTATTGATGTTTTCTCTCTTGTAAGAACCCATCTAATCTTAATCTCTTTGAGTACATGGCTTAAAGGGTGGACCAGGAAAGGGATTAGTAGATATTATTATTTTTAAAGATTTTTGGCCCTTATACCACCACTTAAAACTAATAAAAACTACTCCTATCCATTTACCTAGGCATTAAAACCCAACTTATACATTTCTCTAAACATCTCACAACCCAAAATATCCCCTAACTAAGCAAAACCCCCTTCTTACCATGTCTCCTACTCAATCAAATAGGTTAACCCTAGTATGGTATTTAATGCACATTATATAACTATGTCAACTTAAACCAAAATAATTTGAGATCTGATGACTCTATTTCTCCCCTAATGAGGTTGACCAAGTTGACTTCATCGACTAAAATCACAAGAGGGTTTAGGTTCGATCCTTGGCTATAACTACCCCTTAAAATTTATTTCTAAATAGAGGATAAATCAATTATGCATCATTACTACTAAAAAATATGCTTATACAATAAGAGGTTTTATTGCTAGGTGTTTGCCCTTGGATAAGTAGAACTTATCTTGAGGAAGTCTTGGATGCATAAGAGAGGTCTTGTATCCTAGAGCTGATTTATCCTTGTGATCCTTACAAGCCCAAAATAACCTCTTTAAAATTACCATTAGCTAAGGGAGAGATTGAGACATGATAGGTTCACTTCAACATAGGTAAGTATATTCCTAGCCCTTCATATTTTGATATGTAGATGTTTTAGAGTAAATATATATTGGATAGTATCTCTCATTTCTTAGATCATTTATATGTTATAGATAGATTTATCTTTGCATGTTTATTATCTTCCCCATTTATGCCACAAGCTTTTAAGAACATTGTTATAGACTTAATTTTCACCCATGGAGATGAGTTCTTCAAGCTCTCTCCAACTAAGCTACATAATGGGAAAAACCTCAAGCCATGGGTATCCTATAGTGAGGTTGAACTTCTAGAGAGGGTTAGTCCCCTTGGATCTATCACCTAAACTAATATCTTGCTTGGAAAAGGGATAAAAATACATAATAATTCATGAAAACATGTAAAAGGAAGGTGATGCACTGATATTTTAGACACTTACAATTGCACAAGACACACTATGAGACACTTTTAAGACTGTTAATATCAATTCATTCATTATTTGATCATCTTTAATCTAAGTATTTCAAAAAAAGGCACTGAATAACTATCAATATAGCATGGGAGGGTAGTTGTCCACTTCTAAACCAATCAATAAACTATCTATGGTACTTGGGATGACCTGTGAAATCTACAAAAACACTTCAAGAAGGTGAGAAAACTTAGACAAAGGCAAAGGAAAACATGCATTCACTTAACCACATCAATGAATTCATTAGACACATTGTAATTCATCTTGAAAATGGAGGAATTCATTCTTTCATTACATCAAATAGGTGTTACAGTACAAATCTTGGCATAGCCTAGGCATGCAAAAAGCATAAGAGTCATCTTTTTTTTTCGGGGGGGGGGGGAGAAAATGGGAGATATATAAGAAAAGGGAAAGAGAGAGAGGGAAGTGAGAAGATAAAAATTAATAAATGAGTCTCAACAACCTTTTATTGATTACCATTAATCTTGCCTTGACAAATTAACTTCATTATCCCCAAATATATTTTAAGCCCTTTGAATGGTCTTTAAAACATGCTAGAAGACTAGAACTTGCTAAGGATGATGAGTCATGATCCATTCAAAAGGGAATAGTACCCAAAGACTTTGTAACTTCATTGAATTCTCCACTTGACTCCTACATCTTTTGAATGAGCTTATTGCACCATGCTTCATCTTGATATGTCTTTTATGTTACCATATAGTTACTTAAACTTATTCACTAGTGTCCATTCTGACATTTATTTCACAATCACCATTCTACCATTACTCCAAATTCTAAATATAGGTCCATTGTAGATGAAAACCAATCCCTTTATTAGGTTTTATATAGTCATCATGAAAATACATAGACTAAGGCTTATTGATCATGAAGAAGATGCAATACCTACACCTTAGGGCTTTTTAGAGGTCCAACTGAGCTTTAATGACATTATATGATTCTTTAGGGTCTACTCTGATAACCTAGATCATATTTTATATTGCATTTATATACTTGATTGTTTGGGTGGAAAAATCCTTTGCATTGACATGTCTACATGTGTGGCATTTCTTTGGGATACCTATTTCATTTTGAAACATGAAAATTGATGCGTGGACACATGGCTTCATACTACACCTCCCTAGAACTTGACCAAAATTTATCCATTGATATTCATGAGAGCCTCTTGGTTTTGACTTTCATTATTGCTGTTGATATTCTATTTACATTCAAGATTATGATATTTGGTAGTCTTGTATTATCCTTAATCTTGGCCTTCAAGATTATGACACTTGGAAGCTGTACATGCCTTTTATAGACCCCACTATTAGTTCATATGATCAAATGTGCTTACACCACATAGTGACCTTGCATGTAATCTAAGATTATTGACCTATTGACTTAATGTGTACCATCGATCTCATTGACACAGTTGAACAGTTGTTGTTGATCTTTTTTTGTATGATATAACACAGATTATTGTTCTTCATTTGCATTGTGTTTGTGACACTTGGCAACAATGCATTCAATCTCATGATCCATTGACTTGTTGACCTCAAGATCATCATTGGATCTTCATTTGCATGATAAAATGTGTGTTATTGATCTCAAACCCACTCTTTAACATTTATCATTGATTGAGATTTATACATAGGAACATGCACCATCGATCTTGATCTAGGAACTTTTTGACTTGGTTGATCACCCACATGTTGTCAATATTTAATCTGATAGAATGTCATTTCACCACTTGGTATCCCTGAATTCAATGTCAGGATCCTATTGAATATATTTGAACCCAAATGGCTATTTTTTGTAGCTTTAACTTGACATCCTCAAACACATCCCATTTATTTTTTAAGGCTTGTATCCTGAGATAGAAAACTCATCAAGACACTAAAATTTCAAGGGATTCTCAGGAACACAAAGGGACTATTCCTAGGGGTAGAAGGCTACTTGAAAGAGTGGCCTAGTCTATTGGGAAAAATATTTTTATGTAGGCTAATTTTGGCCAACATTTTTGGTGACTCTACTAAGAAGCATGCATGCTATGCTTGAGAACCTAAACCATTTACATGAATCTTGAAATCATAAACAATGAAAAATATGATCCATGAGTGCAAGGAACCTTTTGACCTAAAAAAAACTATTCCAACGAGATAATGAAGGGAACACACAAAATAGGGAAACTAAATTAAACAAAGCAAGTGTGCAAAATTACTTATTTGAGACAAAACAAAAACAAACTAATGTGA
This sequence comes from Torreya grandis, assembly GCA_037957365.1. Taxonomy (NCBI): domain Eukaryota; kingdom Viridiplantae; phylum Streptophyta; class Pinopsida; order Cupressales; family Taxaceae; genus Torreya; species Torreya grandis. The sequence goes on along the minus strand of JARHVA010000015.1, from coordinate 2,345,022 downwards.
TAGAATAACACTTATAGGTAAATAAAAAAACTAATTATATACAAGGAACCTAGATCTTTAATATCAATGCTTTAGATTTATCCCATTAACTAGGATAGGAAGATCCTTGCCATCCATCTTTTCAAGTTGGAAGGCATTGTGGGATTTGTAGCTAAAAATTGTGTATGAACCACTTCAAAGAGAGTCCAACTTTGTATGCCTTCTTGGTTTAGCTCTATCCTCATCCCACTTGAGGACCAAATCTCCTTCTTTGAAACTTTGTGGAGAATCCCTCTTGTCAAAGGCTCTCTTCACCTGTGCTTGATGGATTTCCATGGATAACATGGATTAATTTCGAACCTCTTCTAGTTCCATAAGCTCAACATATCTGATCTCCATTGGTTTATTCTCCAATAATTCTAGCTGATGCATTAAATCTAAAGTAAGAAACCCAAGAGAAATAGGTAATATTGCTTCCTTACCATATACTGGCTTGTATGGAGAGTAGGATATTGATCTTTTGTAAGTGATCCTATCATCCCATATAGTTTATTTCAAACTAAGATGCCATGACCTATGATTATCTTCAATAGTCCTTCTTATGATCCTTAACAAGTTCTTATTTGTGGACTCAGTAAGACCATTGCCTTGTGGATATTTATTTGATGAAGTTCTGAGATAAACACAATGTTGAACAACCCAATGGCTGATACTAGTCCACACAAAGGCCATAGTATTGTTAGAAATAATAGTTGAAGGAACCCCAAATCTAGTAAGCAAACCTTAATATAAATCTAGAACATTGGATTCTTTTGCTTCTTTTAATGCTACTAATTCTGTCCATTTAGTAAAGTAATCAGTATCAGTTAGTATTCATTTATGTATTGAGCTTGAAGGGGGATTAATAAGACCAATAAAGTCCAATCCCCATTAGACAAAGGGTTGATCTAACATAATTGGTTAAAGAAGTAAGGCTACAAGTTTTAACTTTCCTAAACACATAACACATTGTTTACACTTCCTAACCCATACATGATAATCACCAAATATGCTTGGCCTATAATAGATAACTATCAATATCTTAAGGGATGTGGTCCTTGCATAATAGTGCCATCCACCATGTCTAGTTTGGCTATATATACCTCAACAACATGCCATTGATATATTTTTTGAAGAAAACACCATCAACAAGAAGAAATGGAATTGATTGCAATCTAAAATATCTTCTTTTTGAATTACTTAGATGCAAGGGGTAAATACCATCTTAGATATATCTTACCAAGTCATGAAAGCAGCTGGAAGGGGAGGTATGATTAGTTATAACCTCTTCATCATTTGACACTAAAACCACCTCATTTTCCTTTTACAAGTCTTGGGCTAGATGCTCACAAGGTCCTTTGTCTCTAATCAGCTTTGTAACCATGATCTCCACACATACTCTATTACCTTAGTTACCCAACCAACTTTTTTCTCACTTATGTCTTTGTTCAAGAGGAACTCCTTGATGCTTAGATGGGCAACCATTAGGTGTATCTTATTGTTAGATAACAAGTATCTAAAATTCTTGAGAGACTTTATAACTAAAAGTACATGCTTTTCAAAAAATGAGTACCTTGTTTTATACTCCTCTAAGCCTTGACTAAAAAAGGCTATTGGATGCTCTAAAGCCTCGTGATTCTATTGCATAAGAATGCCTAAAATGGTGTCTATGTTAGCATACATATACAAAATGAAATCCTTTGTGAAATCTAGGTTGATGAGTGTAGGAACACTAGCTATGGATTTCTTAATCTCTTTAAAAAATTTTACCCCTTAGACTAGTTGAAACTCTGATTCTTCTTTTGCATAGTTTTAAGTGGCTTAGCTAAAGTGGAAAAATCTAAAATATATATTATTATAAAATTGATTTTTCTTAGGAAGCTTTTCAAAGAATTCCTATGCTTGGGCAAGGAAAGTGCAAGAATTGAATCTATCCTTTTTGGATCTATACTCAAACCATATTTTAAAATCATATTTCCAAGAAGATTACCTTCATGAACTGAAAAGACACACTTTTTGGGATTTAAATACATCCCAAAGTGCCTACACCTTTTAGAAACTTGCTTGAGGTGAACCATGTGCTCACTTACACTCTTTGAGAAATTTTTTATGTCATCCAAATAAATAAGTACATACCTATTAAGAAGGCCTTGGAATGACAAATCCATGGCTCCATAAAAGGTTATTATAGCATTGGATAAACTGAAGGGAATCTTTCTATATGTAAATGTCCCCCACTTTGTAGTGAAGGTTGTCTTGAATTGGTCTTCTTCCTTGACCAAAATTTGTTCCATAGATGGTAATGGAAGTGATCTTTAAGGGAAGCCTTATATAAATCATGGAAGTCAACACATAGTCTAATCTCACCATTCTTGTTTTGTACTAGAATAAGGTTTGACACCTAAGATGAGTGCTTTAGTGAAAATATAATAGATAATTTTATGAGCTTATGATGCTAAGATCTCATCAAAGGCTCAATATTTGGATTAATAGGCTTTTGTCTTTATCTCACTAATTTAATTTCGGCCTCTAACTCAATGGTGTTTTGAGCAGATTTGAATCAAATCCATTGAGATCACTATATTTCCATGCAAACACATCAACAAAACTTATACACAATTCATTGAAATATTCCTTTTATGAAGGAGTGAATACCTTACCCAACTTCAAGTTCTTAGTAGCTACAATCTCCACATTGGTATAATGTTCCTCCTTTGTTGACAAAGATGACTTTTCCTTTATCAACTCATCATCACCACTTAATATATTATCAAGAATGATCAATACCTTGGGAATTTTTTTTGATTTTAGTTTCATAATATGAACACCATACTACTACAATAACTTTGATTTATTTATTGAGGATAACTCAGCCTCTTCTTATAAGAACCTAACAATTTGATTGTCATCTTCAAATACTTGCCAATTTTCATGGTTATCCAGAATAGAAGGCCTGATAACCACCTTAATGTGTGACTAAACATTTTCAATTTTTATATTAGTTGGGATATTAAAATTTTTGTTAATGAAAACCAACCTATCTCTATATTTGTTCTCATCTCTTGGTATTGCATGAATGTTGAAAGCCTAAAAATCTAAGAGTAAGTCCCAAATAATATGGTTATAAGATTTAAGGAATAAATTTTTACATACATTAAAAACTATTACTTGGTGAACTACAAGTTCACTATCACCAAAGACTTGCAAGGTGTTGACTTTCATCTTCCTAGCCCACTACAAACCATGAAATAATCCCTCATACTCTACAACATTATTTGAACAACCAAACAAAAACATAATATAAGATAAATGCCTTTGATTTGTTGGAGAAACAAACATCATTCCACCCCAAGTATTGTGCATATTATTTGATCCATAAAAATATAATTTCCATAAACCATCACTAGGCTCATCATCCTTCATTATGGCTAGAATTGGTGCATCATTCTCATAAAGGTAATAAACACCAAGTCCCTCTTATTAAATTAGATTATAAGGGTCATGTTCATTAAAATTAGAGGCCCACTCATCAATAAATATATCTATAAGTCCATCTAAAGGTGATTTGGTTTCCACCCCACTAGTTTATAACACATCATTCGAGATGACATAGTTAGTGTTTACAACACTTGGCATATATGGCTCCAAATAGAAACTTGTAATAGGTTCAAACATATTGTTACCTTGGTACCATATCGAGTTATGAACATCAAATATGTCTAATAAGCTGACAAGTATCCTCCAATATTTGAGGTGAAGTCCCTTAATAGACACATGGAAAAGTAGGCGCAAGTCCACCACAACTACATCTTGTTGAATGGTAACATTGGGGCAAACATGCAGTGTTAAATTCAAGTCTTTAATAACACATACTATCTTTTTTGGTGATCTATCTAGTTGTAACACTCCTTTAATATTTGGTTTGTAATCAATACCAAGCTTATCTTTAATTTACTTAGGCATAACAATGCTACTGGCTCCACTATCCACCATGCAGTTATGAACCAAAGTGTTACCAAATATCAAAGAGAGGTAGAAAGGAGGAGTTTTGTTTGATTTCACCTCAGTGTGTTCCACATTTACCATCCTATATACCTATTATAATTTTTGTTTAGTTGGTTAGTTTTAATTAGTTAGGATAACACCTTCCTTATCAACTAGTTATAGAGACAATTTGAGAGATGAAAGCTCTTGAATGAGCATATCCTTTTGTCCTAGAATAGAGAGGGAATCCCATATTTTAATGCTAACATTAGACTTATTCATTTGATCCAATATACTAGATTAATCCCCACTAACCTTTGGCTACACTTTCTAAACCATTAGTTTCTCATGAACAAGAGGTACTTGTTGGACCTTTTCAACCTCTATATTCTGATTTTTCTGTGATGTGGGGGGAAATAAGTTGGTCTCTGGCACTCTTGGAAATAACATTATGAGTAATTAAAACATTACTCACATCTTGAGCCTCATAATGGATATTATTTTATCTCTAATTAGAGTTACAACTTGACCATTTTTATTTCTAGTCTGACCACATTGATTAAAAGCAATATGGTCATCTATTTGCCAATTCACATCAACAACATCATGTTTCCCTTAAACTTGTGGAGTCTCTCCTTGTGAGTCCAAACTTATTTCTTGGTATTGAATTCCTTGAAGATAGAAGTCTTATTTTATCATTTATGGCATAATAATGTTTTGTGACACTAAGGCTTGGTTTTGAGTATCATTAAGATTAAATGGCTGCCAACCTGAATCTTGGATCAATTTGTTTTAAGGTGGTGTGGGAACAATAGATTTTGAAGTGGAAGGTATATTAGGATCAATAGATGCATATGGTTTAGCTTGAGTTATGGTTCTTTGTGGTTGATAGGGTGGTCTATTTTCTCTAAACCCTTAATAAGGAGGCTTTGATCTCTGAAGGGCTAATGAGTGGTTTAATTTTGTTGTTGATAAGGCCTATTAGCCTAATATTGTCTCTTGAGTTTCACTATTTCATTCCTGAAATATTGTAACAAGGTTTTCAATTCTATAAGCTCATTAGCTTGACTAGAAGGGGGTATAATTTGATATTTAGGGGATGGAATAAGAGCTAAATATGGGATTTGAGGAATTTGAGGAACTGGTATAGACTTTAATTCTAGGAATATAACATTGGAGGCCTTGGAGAGAGTTTAACAACTTGTATTAAGATACTCTCTACTCTTATTATAACCTTATAAGCATCTGGCAAGCTAATAGCACCCATTGCCTATATCATCATACTAATATCAAAGTTAAGGGTTTTTATGTAGTACAATAAGGCATATTATGGGGATGGTCTAATCAAAGTAGGTTTTTTGGTCCATGTTTTTTGGAATCTAAGGTTAAAATCAAACATGAACTCATGAGGAGCTCTTTTTATGCAATTAGCTATTCAACTAAAGATAGAAGGTTAGATTTGTCCTCAAATTGTTTGACTAATGCTACACCTAGTTCATCATAGGTAGCAATGGAATTCAGTGGGAGGCTTTTATACCACTACAATGATTTTCATTTGAAAGAAGTAACAAGTAGTCTAATAGCTACATTGTCTTGAATAACATTGTGAAATAAACATAGGTTGGCAATATCTTGGATGTGCTCAATAGGAGTTATTTGATCTTATCTAGAGAATAATGGATTAATCTTAATAGAAAATATAGGAATGTCATCAAAATGGGCTAAATTTAGTGGACTACCTCTATTAAATGGAATAAACACTTGGTTTCTAATGGCCATATGGATAGTGGAAATTATACTACTTAAAATAATAGGATAATCAGGAGATGAATATTTCTTCTAAGGATATGGTCTTGTCCTACTAAAACTCACTCTTTGATTTGAAGTAGAAGGTAACTCAATGAATTCAAGAGGAATAACTTTAATTGTTAACCTTATAGTAATCTTTGGCATGAGAGTATTGTCTGAATGATGATTTAAACTCTGCAATCTAAAGAATTTTTAGCTTCTGATGATGATGGGTTCCTTTTTATACTACAAATAATTATCCTCAACTCCAAAATTTAGCTATGCCAAAGAGAATGGGTCCACCAAGTAGGCCAAAAATTGTTGGTTGCTTAATTTTCACCCATGGAGATGAGTTCTTTAAGCTCTCTCAAACTAAGCTACACAATGGGAACAACCTCAGACCATGGGTATCCTATAGTGAGGTTGAACCTCCAGAGAGGGCTGGTCCCCTTAGATCTATCACCTAAACTAATATCTTTCTTGGAAAAGGGAGGGAAATAGACAATAATTCATGAAAACATGTAAAATTAAGGTGATACACCAATATTTTAGATGCTTATAATTACACAAGACACACTATGAGACACTTTTAAGACTATTAATATCACTTTATTCACTATTTGATCAACTTTCACATAAGTATTTCACAAAAAGGCACTAAATAGCTATCAATCTAGCATGAGAGGGTAGTTTTTTACTTCCAAACCAATCAACAAACTATCTATGGCACTTGGGATGATCTATGAGAGCTACAAAAACACTTTATGATGGTGAGAAAACTTAGATAGATGCAAATAAAAACATGCATTCACTTAACCACATCAATGAATTCATAGGAAACACTTTAATTCAGCTTGAAAATAGAGGAATTCAATCATTCATTGCATCAAATAGGTGTTACAATACAAATCTTGGCATAGCCTAGGCATGCTAAAAGTATAGGAGTCATTTTCATTTTTTTGGGGAGAAAATGGGAGATATATAAGAAAAGGGGAAGAAAGAGAGGGAAGTGAGTAGATAAAAATTAATAAGTGAAGCTCAACCACCTTTGATTGATTAGAATTAATCCTACCTCTACAAATTAAATTCATTAACCATAAATAACTTTTAAGCCCTTTGATTGGTCTTAAAAACATGCTAGAAGACTAGAACTCACTGAGATGAGTCATGATCCATTCAAAAGGGAATAGTCCCCAAAGTCTTTGGAACTTTGTTGAATTCTCCACTTGCCTCCTCCATCTTCTGAATGATCTTATAACACCATGATTCATCTTGATATGTCTTTTACATTACTAGATAGTTACTTGAACTTATTCACTAGTGTCCCTTCTGACATTCTTTTCACAGTCACCATTCTACCATTACTCCAAATTTTTAATATAGGTCCATTGTAGATGAAAACCAATTATTTTATTGGTTTTCATATAGTTATCATGAAAATATATATAGTAGGGTTTCTTGATCATGAACAAGATGCAAAACCTATGCCTTAGGGCTTTTTAGAGGTCCAGCTAAGCTTTTATAACATCCTACAATTCTATAGGGTTTACTCTAGTAACCTAGATCATATTTTATCTCACATTTATATGTTTTCTTTCTTGGGTGCCAAAATCCTTTGCATTGATACATCTACCTATGTGGAATTTCCTTGGGCTACCTATTTCATTTTGAAACCTGACTTTTGATGCCTGGACATGTGGCTTCATCTTGCACCTCCCTAAAACTTGATCAATTTGCTTCATTGATCTTTGTGGGAGTCTCTTGGATTTGAATTTCATTATTGACATTGATATACTATATGTATTAAAGATTGAAACACTTGGTAGTCTCACATTATCCTTAATCTTAGCCTTCAAGATTATGACACTTGACAACCACACATGCCATCTATGGACCTTGTTGTTAATTCATGTGATTAAATACACTTATGCCACATGGTGACCTCATTTACAATTTGAGCTTATTAACCTATTGACTAAATGCACACCATCGATATCATCTACATAGTTGAATTCGTGTCATTGATCTTCATATATATGATCCAATATAGGCTATTGATCTCCATTTTTACTATGATTGTGACACTTGATAGAAATGCATTCAATCTCATGATCCATTGACTTGTTGACCTTGAGCTCACCATTGGATGTTTATTTATAATATAAAACACATGTCATTGATCTTAAACCTAGTATTTAATGTGGATTTATTGTTGATCAGGATTTATACATAGGAACATACACTATAAATATTGATCCAGGAACTTTTTGACTTGGTTGATCACCCACATACTGTCAATATTTAATATGATTAAACATTGTTTTGCCACTTGGTAGCCCTGTATTCAATGTCAAGATCCTATTGAATATTTTTCAACCCAATGGCTATTTTTTGTAGCTTTAACTTGATGTTCTAGGGCACGTCCCATTCATCTTTGAAGGCTTGTATCTTGAGATAGAAAACTCATCAAGGAACCAAACTTGCAGGGGACTCTTAGGAACACAAAGGGACAGGTCCTGGGGGTAGAAGGCTAATTGAAAGAGTGGCTTAATCTATTAGGCAAAAGATTTTTATGTAGGCTAATTTTTTCCAACAAGCACTATTAGATTTCATATTTATTTAGTAGATTAGCTTGCTTAATATTATTTATAGTCATAAGACCTATCTAGGGTTATCATAAGATAACATTTGACTAGAGGCTTTTAAAACCTCTCTTTTTCCATAGTGTGATAAGAGATCCCTTATTGATCCATTATTGGTCATGACCTTGATTTAAATGTATTTTCAATTTTACTTGTTAGTTGATTACCTATTGAATATTGACTATTATTAAGTAGGATAAGTTATAAAACTATCTAGTTTCACTTGCATACATTTTGGTGAATCTAACCCTTGGATATTTTTAATTCTTATCTATAGATAATTGGATCAGCCTTGTCAACCTGGTTAAATTTTTTATGTGTAGGTTTTTATAGTTAGTTGACCCAATCGATTTCATTTGGATCTCTATGTAAGTTTTTTATAACTTCAACAACTAGGTCAACTTAGTTAGGTATCATTTGAAGGTTTCCAATTGAGGTGAGCTTGTCAATTTTTTTTGATTTTCTCACATGGAATTTATAGTTTTGTAATACTAGATTGATAGTATTGATACAACATTTTCCACCATTTCAAATTTAATTGAATTGAATTGATTGATTCTTTTATATTCTACATTTTCCTTCTAAAATATTAGGTCAATCTGATTGATATAGTTTTATTTAGTCTCATCATTTATTAGTTTTTAATAATTATTTGATTGGCTTGACTCTATTTAAATATTCTATTTTTACCTCTGTAGGTTCAAAATTCCTTCAAGACAACATAGGTTAAAATAGTAACTTAACAAATTTTGGAAAACTACTACATCAGCTTGTTTGACTCTGTATAATTTTCCAAGTTCACTCTAAATAATTCAATAATTATTTTTTATGAAATTTTAAGTAATTTTATTTTCTTTCTAGTTTTCAAAATTCAAATTTTAGTATCATTGTTTACTAGTTTTCAATTATATAAAATTGTACATTTATAGTCAATTAAGTTGACCAGATCAACTTAGTTCTATATCTACTTTCTATCCAGAACACTAAGTCAACTTTCTCAACTATGTTTCTTTTGGATTACCTTTCAATAGACTAAGTTGACCAGTTCAACTCTGTTCTATTCTATTTATACAATTAAGTCAACCATATCAACTTTGTTCTATTTGTTTTTTCCTAGTTAAATCAAATTGATTTGATCTATACTGATAGTGATTAAACTCATTGTACTTTTCAATTGGTTACTTGTTTATTTAATTTTCAAAAACTATAAAATATGGTGCACCAACTATTAGTTTGATGCCAAGTGATGCATACATAATTTGAAATGATGTAGTTACTTTAATAAATATTACACAATAATGGCAAACTAATGTAAACCACCATCAATAATTTTTCTCTTTATCAGATATACCCATAGGTTTTTTATTATCAATCTCATATTTCTCAACTTAAGATTTTTAATAGATTTAAATATAATTAATTTCCCAATGTTTATATAGACCTCTAAAATTACCTATTCTTATCTTCAAATTATTATAACAACATATGTTAAAATATATTTAACTCATCATCAATACATCAATTAGGATCTTAAGACAATGCTTTACACTATTTTTTACACTCTTATTTCAATGGGATTTAGATTCCATTATGAAGATCTTATAGGATTTTTACATTGATCGTAGGTAATATAACTTATTATAAGGATTTTTGTATTCTTGAGGACTCTTAGGAGTATGATTCCTTCATAATGTAACACAAAACTATTCATGATAGGCTATTAGGCCTAATACAAGAATTTCATAACATTGGAACTTTATTGATCACTTAGATGGCTTATTTTACTCCCTTATTATACAATCAATATATATCAACACATTTATTAAGTTAACAACACTTTCCAAGGGATCAAACTTCAATTTATTAAAAAATAGGCCTAGTGGACTACAAGCTTGATTTTGGTATTATGGGATTTTTTAAAGGGTTGAGATTTTAAAAAAAACCAAATAAATTATTATTATTATTCTTTACAACATGTTTTATGTGAAACAAAACATTTTTTTTGGCTCTCCACTTAGCTTGTTCAAATCAAACGCTATTTGCTTAAAAAGGCTAGTAGGCCTAATTAGGCCTAATAGGTCTAAAACACAATATATCACACAAAATCAAAAGTTATAATGATTATTGGGATTTATACCATAATTATAAACCATATTATACTTATATTATTTAATTACAACCTTTAATTGAGTGTAAAAATCTTCTAGACTAACCTTGCAACATTTTGGGCTTATTTCCTCATATAATTTTGACTATGTTTTGATGATAATTTCTTTTATACAGCTCCAATGAGTGCCAAAACACTTTCATTAAATTACTAACATCAAAATACACATGATCATAAGTTTTTATAGTTTTTGGTTTATTTGATTTCTCTAGTCTCACCTCTACTCACCCCAATGAAGGTTGCTAGGTGGAGTCACAGTGTCCCAATTGGGATCAAGGATACCTTTGGGTTAAAAAAACCCTAACCTAGAGTCTTACATAGGTTGTGAGCATTAAAAATTAAATATTTTGAGTTTTAATAATTTTCAAACCATTATAAAAGTTTTATCCTACCTCTGTCCACCTTCAAAAAGTCTCAATTCTTATTATGAAAATCCAAAACCAAAGCAACACAGTTATTTCCTTAATAAATACTGAATTTCTTCTTAGTCTTAGTCCTGTTTGACCTTAGTATGAACTTTAATAACTCATAGAATCATGATTCCAAGAATCATTAATAATAAAAACATAATAAATACCTTGTTAAAGCTTAATCACTCACCCTTAAACATTGATTACCTTTAAAACATACTTGAAGCTTCTCAACAAAGTCATCATTGACTACTACAATCATGCCTTAGGTATACAACTTGTATTCATATCACCATCCTACTTTGTAAAAAAAAATTAGGGGTAAAATAATACATTAATACATGGAATAACATTGTCTATTATTCAAAATATAAATCATTCATTAACATTTTTCCACATTCATCCTTAAAAGTGCAAGGAACTCCTTACTTGAAAATAAGTCTGTAAAACTCACTAGTCAACACAAAAATATATAAAATGAATCTTAAAACTTGATAATTAATTCCATTACAACATGGGATAGATACAATATTCTGATTTGGGCTTGAAGGAGTAAAAATTTCATTGATTTTCTTCAATCTACATACACAATTCTTCTCACTTAGTTTTTTATCTACTTCCTTCAATCTTCTCAACCTTATTCAAACTTCAAAACCTACTAAAGACTAAATTTACAATGGTATTTATTATTTTTTCACTCTCCTAACTCTATTATAAGTAGATTTATCACTCTACAAAAACATGCTATATTTATTTCTCAAACTCCTAAAGACTCTCAACCTCCCTAATGACTTGTCATACATGTACTTATCAACTCATCTAACATACTTCTACATTGGAATCATTATTGACTAGATAAGAGGTCACTTTGCATTTAATAAAGGTTAATTATTTCCCCCATGGAGCTATGATCCCTTAGAAAATGGCATATCATTTATAACTTTCCAAATAACTCAAACTTATATTTACAAATTCAAACATTTGAATATCTAGTTTTGGAGGTAAAATATATGTAAGGCTTATTAGACCACATAATGCTTTGTAATCCTTCATAATTACTTAAATACACTATGAAAACCCTTTCTATATCTAATTTATTACATATTAAAACTTTCAACATGCTTCCTAAAGACCCAATGAGACATGACAATAGGGCATTGAACACTTGCATTAGGACATGATAGTAACATCATGCTACTGTCTGACTCAGATGTTAGTTTCCAATGAGTAAGAGAATAGGTAAAAGTTTAAAACTTGTAGAGATGGAAGATAAGTATATTTTAAGCATTCTAGATAGGATGGAAGACCTAGGTCTTCAATATAAGACTGATTAGACTAAGAGATATAGGCAAGGGGCACAAAGATATAGTAGATACAAGACTTATGGAAGTGGGAAAGGTAAATCTTTTACATATATAGAGGTAAAATTTTGAGTTAATATTATACTCTATGTACATATTTTTATTTATATAGATCTATGCTCTTAACTAACAATCATACATGTTCAAATTAAAATTTCAATGATAGTGATGTGAATACAAATTATATGTGTCAGATATGTTGAAATATATATAGAGAAAATTCATAACCCAATAATGATTAACCGTCTAGATAATCTATTTCAATGTCTAATGATGTCTTTCTCATATTTTTTTCAAAATATATTCTTCAACCTATTTATTCTAATCATATTGTTGGTATTCTTTCACCTTTTCAAACTTCTTTTAATGCTTCACATTTTTCATGATTATCATCTCTTCTTCATATTGTTTCTTAAGAACTCAATATTTTCATTATTACATATAGTACCACTACTTATCTTACAAATCCTCAAGTTTATTCCCTTGTGTGAATCATGCGTGCTATGCAATATCTTAAGTCCTCTAGAAAACTAATCAAGGTTTTTTGTTTAGTTGATGACCATAGTAGACATTCCTCCATCTTTACGATCAGAGATAGACATAATTATTTATTTGTAATGTCATCTGCATAGGCACTCACTGAGTTACATATTAACTTGAAATTTTGAATTGTAAAAAAATATATTTTTTAATAATTTTAATACATACTTATAAAAATATAACTTGTATAAATGTATTATGTATGTAAGGTTTTCATATGACATTTGATATTCCCATAAAAATGATTATTAGGGCACATTATCATGTTTCTTCCAAATTTCACATGCTTATTCATGCACCTTGACCTGTCACTACCCTATTGAGTATCAGGCATATATTGAGCATGACCATGAGATTGTAGTAAGTGCATGGCTAAATTATTTTTTAATTCTAGTTAACAATTATTTTTTGAACTTGGTTGCATGCATATATTTAAATTTTATAATAATATTTATATTGGATTAGGTTCAACTACATGCGAGCTATAAGCATAGAAAGACCTATAGTCAAACCTTGGAAGAATCCAAGGCATCTGTGGGATCTCTATATATAAACATGACATACCAAGGAGAGTCTTCTTCAAGGAAGGAAAAGAGAGGGGGAACATTTTATGAATAGTATGTCTTAGATGATATACTTATTTGTATACTTATATGGAAATGTACATGTTTTTAACATTGTATTCATATAAACCATTTACCTGACATTCTATTATGTTGTTAAATGTAATTTTTTATATTCCTATATGGTAATGTATGTGTTATTGGTACTGTGTACCTATATAACATTCATTAAAAATTTTACTATGTTCTTATTTTGTATGCCTTTTATGGATTTTATGGATACACATATATATGTTCACATTTTGTAGTGATCATCTTTTCATGTACAATTTGGCTCACATTATTATTGTAAAACTAAATATGATTTTTGTATGTCCATATTTAGATATGATCATCTTTAATATTTATTTAGTGTAATTTATTAATACTAACTTACAATATTTCAATATGTGTTTCAATTAAAACTATATGGAAGAAAAGAGTATAGTATTTGAGATAAAGTCATGTATTACTATGAAGCACCTCTCATGATTGAGCTATACCATTTATCACTATTCTAATGTGGACATCCATGTTACACTATTTTAATATCATTAGGGACTTGATATTCACATGTTGTATTCATTAAATTTATAGACATACCACATTTCTATTATAAGTATAATTAAAATAAATAATGGAATACTAATCTTTTGCATACCTTCTTTGGATTCCCTTATACATTTTACTTGTGCATGTTTCATGAAGTGGTTATATTCTACCTCCTCCTTTGGGATTTTCTCTTTTTAGAGATGATCTACATTCTTGTTTGGAGACTATTCTATGGCCCTTTGAATTAGTGCAAGATAGTAATTATCATGGTTCTTGAGGCCTTGGAATATTTTCATGGTTATAGATATATTTTTTGGATTCATAAAATATGTTTTCTCCCTCTCTCCTACACTCAGCTTGACCATTTATTCTCTTCTCATCATATATCTACTCCATTTTTCAAGAGCACATAAACACTTACAAGATGTGTTGTCAAAGATGGAGTTATAGTTGGAAAACTATGCCTCTAGTGCTTCTTGGGTCAAAACTAGCATTTCCAACATGTTAGAGGTGATAGATAATGTCTAATACCAGGTTCTTGGACTTTGATCATGACTTGTTGAGAGACCCACCACCCATTCAGACCTTAAGAACACCCTTCCCAAAATAAGAAAAATGTAGTTTTAAGCCTGCCTAACTTCAAATGTGCATAAAATAGAAATTATAAGTCATTTGTATGAACCAAAATAAATTTCACGTACATGTCAAATCCTTATAATTTCACCCAGGATCATGTTGATGGAACCATGGAGACAAATTCATGGCACAAGTTGTAATGATGGGTCCTAAAATGCAACTTTTTTACAATGAAGAGACAAGTTCTCATTCTCTAACTGACATTTTTACCTCTAGGACATCTAGGTTTAAGTACTTAAATTCAAGCATATATATAATAAAATTACACATGATCCCATGACCATGATGTCTAAATCCAACCTAAAGCTTATTTTCACTATGGTTCACAAGTGTGGAAACACTCACAACAGTTGTTGTCAAAGTTGAATTTGTAATTGGATAACTCTACCTGTAGTGATTCATGGCTCAAAAATAACATTACCAACATGTCTAGGGTGGTGGATAAGATCTAGGACCAGGTTCTTGGCCTTTGATCATGTCCAGTTGAGAGACCCACCACCCATTATGGCCTCAATAATGCACTTTCCAATACAACAAAAATGTAGTTTTTAGCCTAATTTTAGGTGTGCGTAAAATAAAAATTAGAAGTTTTTGGAAGAATTAGAAGAAACTCATATTTATGATTAATCCCTATAATTTCACCTTGAATCACATAGATGGAACCTTTCAGATGAATATGTGGCATAAGTTGTAGTGACGGGTCCTGAAATATAAGAGACAAACTCTTATCTTCCAATAGACATTTATTCCTCTAGGACATCCAAGTGTAAGTCCCTCACTTTGACCATGTTTAGATAGGAAAATAAAATGTGATCCCATGACCATAATGTTCAAATCCACTTGGAAGATTGTTTTCACCACTATTCAAGGGCATGGAAACATTGACAATAAATGTTGTCAAAGTTGAAGTTGTAGTTGGAGAACTTTGCCTTTAGTGCTTCATGGCTTAAAAATGGCATTGGCAACATGATCAAGGTGGCATATAATGTACATGAATAGATTTTTAAACTCTGATCAAACCTAGTCAAGAGACCAGCCACCCATTCTGGCCTCAAGAATGCCCTTCCTAAAACATGAAAAATCTATTTTTTAAGACTAACTTCAGGTTTACATAAAATGAAAACCATAAGTTACTGGCACAAACCATATGAAACATCATGTGCATGTTTAAGCCTTCTAATTTTACACTAGTTCATTTTAATGAACATTGGATATGAATCTATGGAATATGTTGCATTGGCAGGTCTTGAAATGTAACTTATTTACAGTGAAGAGATAAGTTCTTATCCTTCAACTAGTATTTCTACCTCAGGTACCTCTAGGTGAAAGTAATTTAATTTAATCATGTATATATAGGAAACTTACATGTTATCCCATGACCATGATGTTTAAATCCACTTAGAATAATGTTTTCACTACTATTCAAGAGAATGGAAATATTGACAATAGATTTTGTCAAAGTTGATGCTGTAGTTGGAGAACTCCACCTCTAGTGCTTCATGAATAAAAAATGGCATTGCCAACACATTTAGGGTAGTGGTTAACTTCTATGATCAAGCTCTTGGACTCTGATCACGCTCAATAAAGAGACCCACCACCCATTCTGGCCTCAAAAATGTCCTTCCTAATATAATAGAAATGCAAATTTTTAGCCTAACTCAGCTATGCATAAAACAAAAAGATAAGTCATTGACACTAACCAAAAAAACCCTCACATGCATGTCAAATGCCTAAAATTTGAACCTAAAGCATATTTATGGAACCTTTAAGACTTAGTTGGGGCACAAGTTATAGTAATGGGTCCTAAAATGCAATGTTTTTGCAATGAAGAGATAAGTTCTTATCCTCTAACTGGCATTTCTACCTCTGAGACCTCTAATTGAAAGTCAATCACTTCAAGCATGTCTAGAAAGGAAAATGACATGTGATCCTATGACCATAATGTATAAATCCACAAAAAATCATTTTTTTAATACTATTCAAGAGCATGGAAACACAAAAAATAAATGTTGGAGAACTCCACCTTTGGTTCTTTATGGTTCAAAACTAGCATTTCCAACACATCTAGGATGGCAGATAACATCCAAGACTAGGTTCTTGGCCTTTGATCATGACCAGTTGAGAGACCCACCATATACACATAATATTTTTAAACTTTAATAATTATTGATGTTTTTTCCTCTTATAAGAACCCATCGAATCTCAATCTCTTTGAGTACACACCTTAAAGGGTGCACCAGGAAAGGGATTGGTAGACCTTTAGTATTTTGTAGGATTGTTGGCCCCTATAACACCACTTAAAAATAATAAAAACTACTCCTATCCATTTACCTAGGCATTAAAACCCCACTTATACATTTCCCTAAACATCTTGCAACCCAAAATATTCCCTAAGTAAAAACCCCTTTTTACCATGTCTCTTACTCGATCAACTAGGTCGACCCTATTATGGGATTTAACGCACATTATAAAACTATGTCGACTTAAACAAAAATAATTGAAGACCTGATGACTCTATTTCTTCCTTAATGAGATTGACCAGGTTGAAAACATAGACTAAAATCACAAAAGGGTTTAGGGTTGATCCTTGAATATAAATACCCCCTAAAATTTATTTTTAAATACAAGATTAATCAATTGTGCATCATTACTACTAAAAAATTTGCTTATACTATAAGAGGTTTCATTGCTTAGATGTTTTTCCTTGGATAAGTAACACTTGTCTTGTGGAAGTCTTGGATGCATAAGAGAATTCTTGTATCTTAGAGCTGATTTATCCTTATGATCCTTACAAGCCCACAACAACCTATTACAAAACACCATTAGCTAAGGGAGAGATTGAAGCATGATAGGTTCACTTCAACATCAGTAAGTATATTTCTAGCCCTTCATATTTTGATATGTAGATATTTTAGAGTAAATATATATTGGATGGTATCTCTCCTTGCTCAGATAATTTCAATGTTATAGATAACTTTATATTTGCATGTTTATTATCTTCCCCATTTATGCCACAAGCTTTGAAGGCATTGTTGTAGACTTAATTTTCACCCATGGAGATGAGTTCTTCAAGGTCTCTCCAAGTAAGGTACATAAGGGGAACAACCTCAGGCCATGGGTATCCTATAGTGAGGTTGAACCTCTAGAGAGGGCTGGTCCTCTTGGATATATCACCTAAACTAATATCTTTCTTAGAAAAGGGAGAGAAATACACAATAATTCATGAAAACATGTAAATGGAAGTTGATGTACCAATATTTTAGACACTTACAATTGGACAAGACACATTATGAGACACTTTTAAGACTATTAATATCACTTCATTCACTATTTGATTAATTTTCACATAATTATTTCACAAAAAGGCACTGACTAGTTATCAATCTAGCATGGGAGGGTAGTTGTCCACTTCCAAGCCAATCAAAAAAATATCTATGGCACTTGGGATGACCTGTGAAAGCTACTAAAACACTTCATGAAGGTAAGAAAACTTAGATAGAGGCAAAGGAAAACATGTATTCACTTAACCACATCAATGAATTCATAGGACATACTTCAATTCAACGTGCAAATAGAGACATTCAATCTTTCATTACATCAAATAGGTGTTGTAGTAAAAATCTTGGCATAGCCTAGGCATGTCAAAAGCATAAGAGTCCTTTTCTTTTTTGGGCTGAGAAAATGGGAGATATATAAGAAAAGGGGAAGAGAGAGAGGGAAGTGAGCAGATAGAAATTAATAAATTAGGCTCAACCAACTTTGATTAATTATCATTAATCTTACCTCTACAAATTAACTTCATTACCCCAAATAGCTTTTAAGCCCTTTGATTGGTCTTAAAAACATGCTAGAATACTAGAACTTGCTAAGGATGATGAGTCATGATCCATTAAAAATGGAATAGTCCCTAAAGACTTTGGAACTTCATTGAATTCTCCACTTGACTCATCCATATTTTGAATGAGCTTATAGCACCATGCTTCATCTTGATATGTCTTTTATGTTACTAGATAGTTACTTGAACTCATTCACTGGTGTACCTTTTGACATTCCTTTCATAGTCACCATTCTACCATTACTCCAAATTTTGAATATATGTCCATTATAGATGAAAACCAATCCCTTTATTTGGTTTTATATAGTCATCATGAAAATATGTAGACTAGGGTTTATTGATCATGAACAAGACATAAGACCTACACCTTAGGGCTTTTTAGAAGTCCAACTGAGCTTTAATGACATCCTATGATTCTATAAGGTCTGCTCTGATAAGCCAAATCATATTTGATATTTCATTTATATGCTTGCTTGCTTGGGTGAAAAACTCCTTTGCATTGACATGTCTACCTATGTGGCATTTTATTGGGCTACCTATTTCATTTTGAAACCTAACTTTTGATGCCTAAACACAATGATTCATACTACACCTCCCTAAAACTTGATCAAATTTTTTCCATTGATCTTCATGGGAGTATCTTGGTTTTAACTTTCATTATTGACATTGATCTACTATCTACGTTCGATATTATGATACTTGGAAATCTCACATTGTCCTTAATCCTGGCCTTCAAGATTATGACACTTGGTAGATGTACATGCCTTCTATAGACCCCACTATTAGTTCATGTGATCAAATGTGCTTACACCACATGGTGACCTTGCATGCAATCTAATATTATTGACTTATTGACTCAACATACACCATTTATGTCATCTACACAATTAAACACATGTTATTGATATTTGTTTGTATGATCCAATGTAGACTATTGATCTCCATTTGCATTATGTTTATGACACTTGGAAATAATGCATTCAATATCATTATCCATTGACTTGTTGACTTTGAGATCATAATTAGATATTCATTTACATGATAAAATGCATATAATTGATCTTAAACCCATATTTGCTTATATGATCCAATGCAAACTGTTGATCTCCATTTACATTATGTGTATGACTCTTAGAAACAATGCATTCAATCTCATGATCCACTAATTATTGACTTTGAGCTCACCATTACATCTTCATTTACATGATCAAACATGTGTCATTGATCTTAAACCCACTCTCTAACATGGATCATTGATTGAGATTTATATGTAGGAACATGAACCATCGATCTTGATCTAGGAACTTTTTGACTTTTTGACTTGGTTGATTGCCCACATACTATCAATATTAAATTTAATTGAATATAATTTCACCACTTGTCACCCTTGCATTTAATGTCAGGATCCTATTGAATATTTTTGAACCCAAATGACTATTTTTTGTAGCTTTAACTTGATATCCTTGAGCACATCCCATTTATCTTTGAAGGCTTGTATTTTGAGATAGAAGACACCAAACTTGTAGAGGATTCTCAAGAATACGAAGGGACTATTCTTGGGGGTAGAAGGCTACTTGAAAGTGTGGCCTGATCCATTGGGCAAAATATTTTTATGTAGGATAGTTTTGGCCAACATTTTGGGTGACTCTGTTGGGAAGCATGCCTGCTATGCTTGAGAACCTAAACCAGTTACATGAATCTTGAACTCATAAACAATGAAAAATATGATCCATGACTGTAAGGAACCTTTTGACTTGAAAAGATAACTATTCCATCCAGACAATGAAGGAAACACACAAAATAGGGAAATTAAAATAAACAAAGCAAGTGTGCAAAATCACTTATTTGAGAAAAAGCACAAACAAACTAATGTGCTAGAATAACACTTAGAGGAAAAAAACAAACTAATTATGTACAAGGAATCTTAAATAATAATGCTTCAGATGTATCCCATTAAATGGGATAAGAAGCTCCTTACCATCCATATTTGAAAGTTGGAAGACATTGTGGGATTTATAACTGGAAATTGTGTATAAACCACTCCAAAGAGAGTCAAACTTTGTATGTCTTCTTAGAGCTCTATCCTCATCCCACTTGAGGACTAAATATCATTCTTTGAAACTTCATGGAGAAGACCTCTTGTCAAAGGCTCTCTTCACCTATGTTTGATGGATTTCCATGGCTAACATGGACTAATTTTGAACCTCTTTTAGCTCCATAATCTCAACATATCTGATCTCCGTTGGTTCATTCTCCAATAATTCTAGTTGATGTATTAATTATAGAGTAGGAAACTCAAGAGAAATAGATAATCTTGCTTCCTTACCATATACCAGCTTGTATGGAGAGTTGGATATTGATCTTTTGTAAGTGTTCCTATCATCCCATAGAGTTGATTTTAAATTGAGATGCCATGACCTCTGATTATCTTCAATAATCTTTCTTATGATCTTTAATAGGTTCTTATTTATGGACTTAGCAAGACCATTGCCTTATGGATAGTAATTTTATGAAGTTATGAGATAAACACCATGTTTAATAACCCATTGGTTGATACTAGTCCCCACAAAGGCCATAATATTATTAGAAATAATAGTTGAAGGAACTCCAAATCTAGTAAGCAAATGTTCATATAAATCTAAAACATTGGATTCATTTGCTTCTTTCAGTGCTACTGATTATGTCTATCTAGTGAAGTAATGAATATCAGTTAATATCCATTTATGTCATTAACTTGAAAGGGGGTTAATGAGACCAATAAATTCCAATCCTTATTGGACAAAGGGATGATCTACCATAATTGGTTGAAGAGATAAGGCTACAAGTTTCACTTTTCCTAGAAACATAATACATTGTTTGCACTTCCTAACCCATGCATGACGATCACCAAATATTCTTAGCCAATAACAATCATCTTTCATGATCTTAAGTGCTATGGTCCTTACATAATAGTTCCCTCCACCATGTCCATCATGGAACTGCTCAAGTAATTTATATGTTTGGTTTGGCTCTATATACCTCAACAACATGCCATTGATATATTTCTTGAACAAAACACCATCAAAAAGAAGAAATGGAATTGAATATAATCTAAAATATCTTATTTTTGAATTACTTAGATACAAGGGGTAAATACCATCTTGGAGATATCTTACCAAGTCATGAAACTAGTTGGAAGGTGAGGTATGATCAACTACAACCTCTTCATCATTTGACACTAAAACCACCTCATTTCCTTTTATAAGTCTTAGGATAGATGCTCAAAAATTCCTTTGTCTCTACTCAACTTTGTGATCTTGATCTCCACATCATACTCCATTACCTTAGTTACCCAATCAACTCTTTTCTCACTTATGTCTTTGTTCAAGAGGAACTCCTTGATGCTTGGATGGGCAACCATTGGGTGTATTGTATTGTTAGACAAAAAGTATCTAAACTTATTGAGAGACCTTATAACTAAAAGTACATGATTTTCAACAAAATATTACCTTGTTTCATACTCCTCTAAACCTTTACTAATTTTTTTTATTGGCATCTCTAAAGCCTCATGATTTTATTGCATAAGAATCCCTGAAATGATGTCTATGCTAGCATAAGTATAAAAAATGAAATATTTTATGAAATCTAGGTTTATGAGTGTAAGAGCACAAGCTATAGATTTATTAATCTCTTTAAAACTCTTTACTCCTTATTTGGACTAGTTGAAACTCTAATTCTTATTTAGCACAATTTTAAGTAGCTTAGCTAAAGTGGAAAAATCTGAAATATATATTCTTATAAAATTGATTTTCCCTAAGAAGCTTTGTAAAGCCTTTCTAAGCTTGGCCAAGGAAAGTAAAATAATTGAATATATCCTTTCAAGATCTAAACTTAAACCATATTTTGAAATCACATTCTCAAGAAACTTACCTTCATGAACTGAAAATACACACTTTTTGAGATTTAAAGACACCCCAAATTGCCTACACCTTTCAAACACTTGCTTGACGTGAACCACGTGCAAACTTACACTCTTTGAGAAAATTGTTATTTCATCCAAATAAACAAGTAAATACCTATTAATAAGGCCTTTGAATCCCATATCAATGGCTCTCTAAAAGGTTGTTCCAACATTGGATAAACTGAAGGGCATCTTTTTATATGTAAATGTCCCCCACTTTGTAGTGAAGGTTGTCTTGAATTGGTCTTATTCATTGACCAAAATATGGTTATAACCACTATATCCATAAAACAAATAAAAAATTTCTAAATATATAACCGACTTTAAAATTTGTTCCATAGATGGTAATGGAAGTGATCTTTAAGGGAAGCCTTATTCAAATCATAGAAGTCAACACATAGTCTAATCTCACCATTCTTATTTCATACTAGAATAAGGTTGACCACCCAAGTTGAGTGCTTGATTGGAAATATAATAGTTAACTTTATGAGCTTATGAAGCTTAGCTCTCATTAAAGGCTCAAGATTTGGATTCATAGGCCTTTATCTTTGTCTCACTGGTTTAGTTTTAGCCTCTAACTCAATGGTGTTTTGAGCTAGATTTGGATCAAATCCCTTGAGATCACTATATTTCCATGAAAAAACATCAAAAAAACTTATACATAGTTCTAAGAAAGCTTCCTTTTTTGAAGGGGTTAATACCTTACCCAACTTCAAGTTCTTACCAGCTGTAATCTCTACATTGGCGTAGTGTTCCTCCTTTGTTAACAAAGATGACTTTTCCTTTCTCAACTCATCATCACCACTAAATATATTATTAATAATGACCAATACCTTGGGCAAATTATTTTTTTTCAATTTCATAATATGATCACCATGCTACTGCAATAACTTTGATTGATTTCTTAAGGAAAAACTCAGCCTCTTCTTACAAGAACCTAACAATTTGATTGTCATCTTCAAACACTTTCCAATTCTCATGGTTAGCTAGTATAGAAGGACTTACAACTAAATTAATGTGTGACTAAATTTTTTCACCTTTTATATCAGTTGGGATACTAAATTATTCCCTAATGGTAGTCAAACTATTTGTATGTTTGTTCTCATCTCTTGGTATTGCCTAAATGTTGAAAGCCTAAAAATATTAGAGTAAGCCCCACGCCCTATGATTATAAGATTTAAGAAATACATTTTTGCATACATTAAGACCTATTACTTTGTGAAATACAAGTTCACTATCACCAAAAACTTGAATGGTGTTGACTTTCATCTTCCTAGCCCACTGCAAACCATGAACTAGTGCCTCATACTCTATAACATTATTTGAAAATCAAAATTGGAACTTAATTAAAGAGAAATGCCTTTGATTTGTTGGATAAACCAACATAATTCCATCCATAGTACTGTGCTTATTCTTGGATCCATCAAAATATAATTTACATAGACCATCAATAGGATCATCATCCTTCATTATGGCTAGAATTGGTGCATCATTCTCATGGAGGTAATAAACGCCAAGTCCCTCTTCTTCAATTAGCTTATAAGGGTCATTATCATGTAAATTAGAGGCCCAATCATCAAGGAATAGATCTGTAACTCCATATAAAGGTGATTCAGTTTCCACCCCACTAGTTTATAGAACCTCATCCAAGATGACATAGTTAGTGTTTACAACACTTGACATATATGGCTCCAAATGGAAACTTGTAATAGGTTCAGATGTAATTTTACCTTGGTACCATACCTAGTTATGAAAATAAAATATGTCCAATCATATGATAAGTATCCTCTAATATTTGAGGTGAAGTCCCTTGATAGACACATGGCAAATTAGGGGGCAAGTCCACCACAACTACATCTTGTTGAATGGTAACATTGGGGCAAGCATGTAGTGTTAAATTTAATTATTTAATAATTCCTACTATATTTTTTGGTGATCAATCTACTTGCAACACTCCTTTAATATTTGGTTTGCAAACAAGACCAAGCTTATATATAATTTGCTTCGGCATAACAATGTTACTGGCTTCACTATCCACCATATAGTTATGAACCAAAGTGTTACCAACTATCAAAGAGAGGGAGACATGAGGAGTTTTGTTTCATTTCACCTTAGTGTTGTCCACCTTTACCATATTATATACCTACTATACTTATTGTTTAGTTGGTTGGTATAAATTAGTTAGGATAACACCTTCCTTCTCAACTAGTTATGGAGACAATCTAAGAGTTGAAAGCTCTGGAATGAGCATATCCTTTTGTCTTGGAATAGAGAGGAAATCCTAAATTTTAATTATGATGTTAGACTTATTCATTTTATCCACTACATTTAATTGATCCCCACTAACCTTTGGTTGCACTTTCTAAACCATTAGTTGCTCATGAAAAAGAGCTACTTGATGGACCATTTCAACCTTTGTATTCTAATTTTTTGGTGATGTCGGGGTGGGGGGGGGGACAAGTTGGTCTCTGGCACTCTTGGAAAAAACATTAAGAATACCTGAAACATTACTCACATCTTGAGCCTCATAAAATGGATCTTCTTTTATCTCTAGTTAGAGTTGCAATTTGGCCACTTTTATTTCTAGTCTCACCACATTGATTAAAAGCAATATGGTCATCCATTTTCCAATTCCAATTAACAACATCAAGCTACCCTTGAACTTGTTGAGTCTCTCCTTATGAGTCTAAACTTGTTTCTTGGTATTGACTTCCTTAAAGAGAGAAGTCTTATTGTGTCATTTATGGCATAGTAATGTTTTGTGACACTAAGTCTTGGTTTTGATTATCATTAAGATTAAATGGCTGATAACCTGAATCTTGCATCAAGTTTTTTTAAGGTGGTATGGGAATAATAGATTTTGAAGTGGAAGGTACATTAGGATAAAGAGATGCATATGGTTTAGCTTGAGTTATGGCTCCTTGTGGTTGATAGGGTGGTCTAGTTTATCTAAACCCTTGATTAGGAGGCCTTTGATCTCTAAAGGCCTAATAGGTGGTCTGATTTTATCATTGATAAGGCCTATTAGCCTAATATTATTTTCTCTTGAGTTTCACTATTTCATTCCCAAAATATTGTAACAAAGTTTTCAATTCTCTAAGCTCACTAGCTTGACTAAAAGGGGATACAAGTTGATCTTTACAAGATGGATAAGAGCTAAAGATGGGATTTGAGGAACTTTTATAGAATTTAATTATGGGAATATATGTATTGTAGGCCTTGGAGAGAGTTTACCAGCTTGCATTAAGCCACTCTCTACTCTTATTATAACCTCATCAGCATTTGGCAAGCTAATACCACCCATTGCCTATATCATCACACTAATATCAGAGTTAAGGGCTTTTAGGTAGTATAATAAGGCATATTATGGGGATGGTATAATCAAATCATGTTTCTTGGTCTATGATTTTTGGAATCTAAGTTTAAAATTAAACATGAACTCATGAGGAGCTCTTTTTATGGTAGTTAGCTATTTAGCTAAGGATAGATGGTTGAATTTGTCCTCAATTTTTTGAGTAAGGCTACACTTAGTTCATCCTAGGTAGCATTGGAATTTAGTGGGAGGTTTATATACCACTGTAATGCTTTTCCTTTGAAAGAAGCAACACATAATCTAATAGCTACATTGTCTTGAACAACATTGTGAACTGAACATAGGTTGGCAACATCTTAGATGTACTCAATAAGAGTTGTTTAATATTTTTAAAATAATAATGGGTTAATCTTAGGATTAGATACATGAATTTCATCAAAATAGGATAAATTTAGTGGAATACCTATATTAAATGGAATAAAAACTTGGTTTCTAATGGCCATATGGATAGTGGGAATTGTACTATTTAGAACAATAGGATAACCAAGAGATGAATATTTATTTTGAGGACATGGTATTATCCTACTAAACCTTGTTATTTTATATAAATTATAAGGTAAGTCAATAAATTCAAGAGGAATACCTTTACTTGTTAAACTTGTAGTAATCTTTGGCATGAGAGTATTGCCTGAATGATGATTTGAACTCTGTAATTTGAATAATCTTTAGATTCTAATGATGATGGATTCCTTTCTCTGATTTAAATACTTCTCCTTAGCTCCAAAATTTAGCTATCCCAAGGACAATGGGTCCTATCGAGCATGCCAAAAATTGTTGTAGACTTAATTTACACCCATGAAGATGAGTTCTTTAAGCTCTCTCTAACTAAGCTACACAATGGGAACAACCTTAGGCCATGGATATCTTATAGTGAGGTTGAACCTCTAGAGAGGGTTGGTCCCATTGGATATATCACGTGAACTAATCTCTTACTTTGAAAAGGGAGAGAAATAGATAATAATTCATGAAAACATGTAAAATGAAGGTGATACACCAATATTTTAGATGCTTACAATTACACAAGACACACTATGAAACACTTTTAAGACTACTAATATCACTTCATTCACCATTTGATCAGCTTTCACACAAGTATTTCATAAAAAGGAACTGACTAGCTATCAATATAGCATGAGAGGTTAGTTGCCCACTTCCAAACCAATCAACAAACTATCTATGGCACTTAGGATGACCTGTAAGAGCTAAAAAAATACTTCATGAAGGTGAGAAAACTTAGACATAGGAAAATAAAAACATGCATTCACTTAACCACATTAATGAATTCATAGGACACAATTCAATTCTACTTACAAATAGAGGAATTCATTCATTCATTGCATCAAATAGGTGTTGTATTATAAATATTGGCATAGCCTAGGCATGCCAAAAGCATAAGAGTCATTTTCATTTTTTTGGGGAGAAAATGGAAGATATATAAGAAAAAGGGAAGAGAGAGAGGGAAATTAGTAGACAAAAATTAATAAATGAGGTTCAAACACCTTTAATTTATTATCATTAATCCTACCTCTAAAAATTGAATTCATTATCCCCAAATAGCTTTTAAGCCCTTTGATTGGTCTTAACAAAATGCTAGAAGACTAGA
The DNA here is from genome assembly GCA_037957365.1 of Torreya grandis. Lineage (NCBI taxonomy): Eukaryota > Viridiplantae > Streptophyta > Pinopsida > Cupressales > Taxaceae > Torreya > Torreya grandis. The sequence goes on along the minus strand of JARHVA010000015.1, from coordinate 2,317,571 downwards.
ACTTGCTGAGGATGATGAGTCATGATACATTCAAATGGGAACAGTCCACAAAGACTTGGGAACTTCATTAAATGCTCCACTTTCCTCCATATTTTGAATGAGATTATAGCACCATGATTCATCTTGATATGTCTTTTACTTTATCAGACAATTACTTAAACTCATTCACTAATGTCCCTTTTGACATTTCTTTCACAGTCACCATTCTACCATTACTCCAAATTATGAATATAGGTCCATTGTATATGAAAATCAATTCCTTTATTGGATTTCATATAGTCATCATGAAAATATATAGACTAGGGTTTCTTGATCATGAACAAGATGTAAGACCTACGCCTTAGGGATTTTGAGAGGTCCAACTGAGCTTTAATGGCATCCTACAATTTTGTAGGGTTTACTCTGGTAACCCATATCATATTTGATCTCACATTTATATACTTTCTTGCTTGGGTGGAAAAATCCTTTGCATTGATGTGTCCACCTATGTGGCATTTCCTTGGGCTACCTATTTCATTTTGAAACCCGACTGTTGATGCTTGAATGTGTGGCTTCATCTTACACCTTTTTGGAACTTGATCAAATTTGCTCTATAGATATTTGTATGAGTCTCTTGGCTTTGAATTTCATTGTTTCCATTTATCTACTATCTAGATTCAATATTGTAACACTTGGCAGTCTCACATTATCCTTAATCCTAGCCTTCAATATTATGACACTTGACAACCACACGTGCCTTTTATGGAACCCACTATAAATTCATGTGATAAAATGAAATTACACCACAAGGTGACCTCATGTACAATCTAATATTATTAACCTATTAACCTAATACACACCATCAATCTCATCTAAACAGTTGAATACATGTTGTTGATCTTCATCTATATCATCCAACACAGGCTATTAATCTCCATTTGCACTATGATTGTGACACTTGACAACAGTGTATTCAATATCATGATACAATAAATTATTGACCTTGATATCACCACTAGATATTTATTTATAGGATCAAAACATGCCATTGATCTTAAACCCAATATTTAATGTGGATTGTTGATTAGGATTTGTACATACAAACATGCACCATCAATCTTGATCCAGGAAATTTTTGACCTGGTTGATCACCCACGTGCCATCAATATTTAATTTGATCAAACATCATTTCACCACTTGGTAGCCTTGTATTCAATGTCAGGATCCTATTGAATATTTTTGAACCCAAACAACTATTTTATGTAGCTTTAACTTGACATCCTAGGGCATGTCCCATTTATCTTTGAAGGCTTGTATCTTGAGATAGAAAACTTATCAAGACACCAAACTTTCATGGGACTCTTAGAAACACAAAAGGACTAGTCCTAAGGGTATAAGGCTAATTTAAAGAGTGGCTTGATCCATTGGGCAAAAGCTTTTTATGTAAGCCAATTTTTCCCAAAACACTAGACTAGCTTTCATATTTATTTAGTAGATTAGCTTGCTTAATATTATTTACAATCATAAGACCTAGTTAGGGTTATCATAAGATGGCATTTTACTAGAGGCTTTTGAAACCTCTCTTTTTCCATAGTGTGATAAGATATCCCTTATTATAGGTTTAGTAGATCCATTATTAGTCATGACCTTGATTTAAATGTATTCCCAAGTGTACTTGTTATTTGATTACCTTATCAGATCTTGAATCTTATTAAGTAGGATAATTTATAGAACTATCTAGTTTCACTTGCATACATTTTAGTGAATCTAACACTTGAATATTTTCAATTCTTATCTATAGACACTGATCAGCCTTGTCAACTCAATTAAAGTTTTTATGTGCAGGGTTTATACTTAGTCGACCCAGTCAATTTCATTCGGCTCTTTATGTAAGTTTTTTATTACTTCATCAACCTGATCAACTTAATTAGGTATCTTTTGAAGGTTTCCAATTGAGGTGAGCTTTTCAATTTTGTTTGATTTTTTTTGCATGGAATTTATAGTTTTAGAAAACTAGATTGATTATATTGATATGAAAATTTCCAACTTTTCACATTTAATTGAATCAGTTTGATCGATTATTTTATTTTCTACTTTTTCTTTCGAAAATATTAGGTCAATCTAATTGATATATTTTTATTTAGTTTTATCATTTATTAGTTTTTTATACTTGGTTGATCAGCTTGACTCTATTTAAATATTCTATTTTTACCTCTGTAGGTTCAAATTTCCTTCTAGACAATATAGGTTAAAATAGTAACTTAACAACTTTAGGAAAACTACTACATCAGCATGGTCAACTTAGTATAATTTAGCAAGTTTACTCTAAATAATTTAATAATTAATTTATAGGAAATTTTAAGTAATTTTATTTTCTTGATAGTTTTCAAAATACAAATTTTAGTATCATTGTTTACTAGTTTTAAATTCTATAAAATTATACATTTACATTCAATTAAGTCAACCAAATTAACTTTGTTATGTATCTACTTTCTATTTATAACACTAAGTCAACTCACTCAACTATGTTTCTTTTGGATTGACTTTCAATAGACTAAGCTGACTAGTTTGACTTTATTCTATTCTAATTTTACAATTAAGTCAACTAGATCAACTTCATTCTATTTATTTATTTTTAGTTAAATTAAAAGGATTTAACCTATACTGATAGTAATTAAACTCATTGTACCTTTCAATTGGCTACTTGTTTATTTATTTTTTAAATAAATACAAAATATGATGCACCAGCTATCAATTTGATGCCAAGTGATGCATACAAAATTTGAAATGATGCAGTTGCTTTAATAAAGATGAAACAATAATGGAAAACTAATGTAAAACACCATCAATAATTTTTCTCTTTACCCAATATACCCATTGGTTTTATTATCAACCTCATATTTTTCAACTTAAGATTTTAATAAATTTAAATATAATTACTTTCCCAATGTTTATATTGACCTCTAAAAGTTCCTATTTTTATCTTCAAATCATTATAACAACATATGTCAAAAGATATTTAACTCATCATCAATACATCAATTAGGCTCTTAAGATAATGCTTTACACTATTACTTACATTCTTATTTCAATGGGATTTATATTCCACTATGAAGATCTTACAAGTTTTTTACACTGATCATAGGTAATATAACTTATTATAAGGGTTTTTATATTCTTGAGGACTCTTAGGAGTATGATTCCTTCATAATGTAACACAAAACTATTCATGATAGGCTATTAGGCCTAATACAAGCATTTCATAACATTGGAAATTTATTTATCACTTAGATGGCTTATTTTAATCCCTTATTATACAATCAAATCATATCAATACATTTATTAAGTTAACAACACTTTCCAAGGGATCAATCTTTAATTTATTAACAAATAGGCCCAATGGACTACAAGCTTTATTTTGGTCTTATGGGATTTTTTCAAGGGTTGAACCTTAAATAAAAAACCAAATAATTTAATCTTATTCTTTTTTAAATGTTTGATGTGAAGCAAAACATTTTTTTTGGCTCTCCACTCAGCTTGTTCAAATCAAACACTATTTGCTTAAAATGGCTAGTAGGTCTAATTAGGCTTAATAAGTATAAAACATAATATATCACAAAATATCAATAGCTATAATGATTATTTGGATTTTTACCATCATTATACACCATATTATACTTAGCTTATTGAATTAAAACCTTTAATTAACCTTCAAACTCTTCTAGACAAACCTTGCAACATTTTGGGCTTATTGCCTCATACAAATCTGACTATGTTTTGATGATAATTTCTTGTATATAGTTCCAATAAATGCAAAAACACTTTCATTCAATTCCTAACATCAAAATACACATGACCACAAGTTTTTAGAATTTTTGGTTGGTTTGATTGCTCAAAAAATGATTTTTTATCTTTAAACCTTAACCTAGAGTCTTACATAGGATGTGACCATTCAAAATTCAAATTTGGAGTTTTAATAAGCAAACCATTATAAAATTTGGATAATGTATGTCCTACCTTTTTCCACCATCAAAAAGTCTCAATTCTTATTATGAAAATCCAAAACCAAAGCAACATAGTTATTTCCTTAACAAATTTGAATTTCTTCTTAGTCTTAGTCTTGTTTGACCTTGGTATGAACTTTATGACTCATAGAATCACAATTTCAAGAATAATTAAAAAAAAAAAAAACATTAAAAATACCTTGTTAAAGCTTAATCTCTCACCCTTAAACATTGATTACCTTTAAAACATACTTGAAGCTTCTCAGTAAAGTCATGAATTTATATCACCATCCTACTTTGTAAAAACATGTTAGGGATAAAATAATACATTAATAAAGGGAATAACATTGTCTATTACTCAAAATATCAATAATTCATTAACATTTTTCCACATTCATCCTTAAAAGTGTAAGAAACCCTTGCCTACTTGCAAATAAGTTTGTCAAACTCACTTGTCAACATTTTAAACATGCTTCTTAAAGACCCAATTAGACACTTCATATAAAAACATACAAGTTTTTATGATGCTCCTACATCAAAATAGACTTCTAAATTTTGATTTTTGCTCTTATTTTTCATTTAGTTTGGTTTTCTCTAGAAATTATGTACTAGTAGTTTTAAAACTACTTAGATACTATAATTAAGGGCTATTTGATACTCTATTTACAATCCCTGTCTATCATTTATAAATATTATGGCATGAGGGACAAGCCCCAATACTCATAACCATAGTACAAAGCTAAACATGGTCTTTAGTCTTTGCCTACCTAATGATATTTTGGAAATGCCTAAGATCTCCCTCTTTATTGAATCTTAGGAATCCAACCATCCATTTATTTGTGTGGTTCATTTGTTATTGGTTAGTGCCAAGAAGTTAATTTTAGATTATCCTTGAAACCAACTTTAGTGGGCTATGGGAATGGTACTTCCTTTACAGACAATGCTCTAAAATATTGAGCTAACTCTATCCAACAGACAATCAAGTATGTTTTAGAGCCTACACTTTTAATTAAAACCTTTAGTAAAAATTCTTGATCTTCTTTATTATTTTATCAACTTAATTATTTTTTCTTGTTTATTTCTATTTTATGTTATATTATAAAATTGTATCATCCAATGTTGATACAAGGTTTTTACCATGTGTTGTAACTAGATCGACCAGATTAACCTAGTAACATGTGTGTTTAGTTTTATTCTTTCTATCACTAAAACTAAATTGTCTAGATCTAGACCATTTTAAAATTTTCCTTCCTATAAAACTAAGTTGGCCTATTCGATACAGTCTTTTATAGATTATTCTTTTTATCTTCCTACAAAACTAAGTTGACCTCTTTAACCCAATATTTTATAGACTATTCTTTTTGTCTTCTTATAAAACTAAGTTGACCTCTTCGACCCAGTATTTACATACTATTCTTTTTATCTTCCTACAAAACTAATTTGATCTACTTGAACCAATATTTTATTGAATAATTTGTTTTACTTCATACAAAACTAATTCAATCTCTTCTACATAATATTTTATAGATTTATTTGTTTTTTTTCCTTTCTAACTACATTGACCTATTTGAATCTATACTACGTGGCCAATCTTGTTTTTTGGTTGCCCTATCTGAATACATGGTTCTTGGCTGATATAGTTCTCTGCATCCGTAAAACTCAAATGGCCAATCATATATAGTATCTATCCAAATTCACTTTATTACCATAATATTCATCTTTAAACATAAGCTTCATTATTATTAAATTTCTTGTTACCTTATTTAAATATCATGAAATCACCTATGCACATATTTATTGATAACCTTAACCCATTTAGATGATATACAAGTTGTTTCTTTTTACCTACTTTTACTATCCAAAAAGATAATCACTCTTGGTGTACATTTTCCCATCCCTTATATATTGCATGCAATATCATTCAAATAACCCAAACTGATGGTGTGATTATGATCCATTCCACACTTATCAGGATACTAACTTATCCAAACTACCCTACCACACCATTGGAGTAATTGATACAATTTCAACAAATGACCCTATAATGAATCCTTTAATAGGAAACATCCATACCCATAATAATAGGAGTGTTTCTCCTATCAACATTAACATTCCTACCAACACTAATATTATTCATAATATTACACCTTTAAATACTAATAATCAAATTGACACTACTCAAATCCTTGCACAAATAGTCCAATAAAATAATGTTATGCAAACATCAAACAACTATCAAATGATGAAAATGCAACATCATTTACTACAAATGACTAATCAACCTTCTTTATATTAGGTCAACATAATCAAAATTGTATTCCTCCTCCTCTTAGAGAGATAAATGGGAATCCCATTCCATAACCCTTCATATATAATAAGATGCTTCAAAATATGCAAAATGAACCTTTAGCTCCTTTAATTATATCCATTTATATTGGAAAAATTTCTCCAACTATTAAATATGATGGAACTAAAGACCATGCATCTATTTTAAGGCATTTGGTGATCTCTATAAGGAATGGATCTAAATAAATACCTTTGTTACAAATAAACTATTAATTAATACATGTATAGGTGATGTTTTAGAATGGTATAATAAACTAACTCAACATTCCATTACACAACTATAAGACTTGGCTAATGCTATAGTAAAGGAATTTCAACAAAATAGTGATCCAAGTGGATCATTGTACCGTTCTATTTTTAAAAAGTCTTTAAAATCAATTCAAATCATTTTTACATTGTAGTACTTGTCGAGAGCTTTCTAGCTCTTTTCGTGGTTCAAAAAATGGAGTCTAAATGCTCAAGATATAGCCAATTGAAGAAATCATGCGACCATGGTGGTGAAAGTGACATGACACTATTGAAAAATGCCAAGTGGACCAATCTCCATTTGACACATGGCAAATAATTAGAGGGCAAAAAAATATTGGTTAGGTGTTTTTTTTATGCACATGGTATTTGATAAATTCAAATGTATTAAAGGCACCAAACCTCCATACCAACCACCAAATACTCCACTAAACATGCATCTAGGCATTTGACTAGCTAGGTGGCGGCCAAATTTGGTGCCCAAATGCTAGGTGTTTGAAAACTTCAGCAACTTGCTATATTAAGCATGCAAAACAACCACACCCAACAAATGTGGGACAAAAATCCTTGGTCAAAGCACACCCATGGAGGAAGGATGCCCTTGCTCGCTTCCCTAGGCACATAGAAAGGATGAGGGAGTTTTGAACTTGAGACCTGGCACCTAAAAGGCTAAGGTCTTGACTGCTTTAGCCACAGTAGCTGAAATGTTATAAAAGGGAGTTATTTTTACTTGTATTGACATGAATTTCTGACTTTGTAAAGAGAATTAAGAGGATTAGAGCCTTGTTTTTGCCTTGTATAGCCTTGGGCTTTTATTTTTAGGTCCAAGAGAAATATTTGTAGGCAAATAAAGATTAGATAAGGTGAAATTGAAGATTTGTAAAGGTTTTTTGAAGCCATTTGTTGCAGTATTTTAATAAAATGGTCCTCACTATTGGGCAGACCCAGAGATGTAGGCTATTGAAGCCGAACTCCATTATCAATTTGCTGGTGTTATCTTTGATTATTATTGCATTCTGATCTTCATTTTAATTCTGATTTTACTTTCTTTATACAAAATTAAACACAAGAAAGTGAAAATTTGAAAGATCTTTTAAACATGAACAAGTGATTTTTGAATGACTACACTTGTATTTTCAGTTTACAGATCAGATTTTTGGTATCAGAGTGGTTGTTATTTAATAGTGATTGCTAGTGTATGTTGACAAGGTCTAAATCCCAAAAGGGAGAAGGAAAACTCGTTGAGTATACTCCAGAGATTGGTTCAAGGCATGCTTCAAGGATGGTCGAAGAAGAGATGGAATCCAAACAAGCTTTTCGTCGAGCTTTCATGGACATGAGAAGCATGGTTGAGGAACTATACCATGACAAACAAAGGAAATATGAGAATGAAAAAGAAGGTGATTCACGAGAATCAAAAGGTAAAGAAATTGAAAAACCTTCTCCATCGAATGACGGTAAAAAAATTGTGGAATCTCTCCCTTCACTAAAATTGGATATTAAGTTTGAATTACCAATGTTTAATGGTGAAATTAATGCTAAAAAGTTAGATAATTTGGTCAAGCAGATTGAAGTTTATTCTAGGGTCCAAAATATTGTAGGGGATGAGTCAAAAACTCATTTGGCTACTCTTCGTATGGGAGGTACACCTCTCATCTGGTGGGAGAGTAAGTTGAAGGAAGCCGAGCTTTAAAAAGGTAACTCAATTTCTACTTGGAATGAATTTATTGAAGAACTCAGAAAGCAATTCTATCCTTTAGGCTATATGCAACAAGCCATGATGGATTGGAAAAGTTTTAAATAAGGAAAAGGCCAAAGTGTTCAAGATTATACACAAGATTTTAGGAAAAAATCTTTACTTTTGAATGTTCCTCTATACACACAAGAAACACTACTAAAATATATAGGTGGGTTGCATAGTTACTTAAGACATATGATTCTTATGTTCAATCCCACTAATTTAGATGCAGTATGTGTTCAAGCCACTCATTTAGAGGCTAGAGGAAAATAATCAAAAGAATCTTTTCCTAAAGTAAAAAGTAAGCAATCTAATGTTAAGCATTCCAAAGGGGAAAGTTCATCAGGAAAGGGTAAACAGAAATCCACTTATACTATTAAAAAAGAAGAAGGAAAACCATTTTGTAATTATTGCAAGAAAAATCATGATGAGTCTAAGTGTTGGAAATTACATCCTGAGTTAAGGCCTAAGAAGTATCAAAAGAAAGAAAAGAAGGCTAATGCTATGGTTCAGGACTTAGGATCAGATTCAGGTGATGAAACTAAGATCACAACTATGGGGTTACATAATGATTTTTCTCTTTCAGTTTCTAGCACTAAGTCATCAAATGATGCATCTTCTTCTAGACAAAATTTTGTGCATGTTGATAAGAAAAGAAATGAATTGTTCCGCATTAGAGTTGTTTCAAAGCATACTAAGATTGACACTCTATTTGATAGTGGTTCACAAGCAAATTTAATTTTTGAAGAGGTTGTTAAGAAGCTAGGCTTATAAACCAATCCCCATCTAAAGCCTTATCCACTAGGTTGGGTGTGTGACAATGTGAAGCTACAAGTCTCCCAAACTTGTAGGCTAAGGTTTGCCATCACATCCAAGTTTGTAGATGAGGTTGAGTTGGATGTTGTTCCATTGGACATATGTGGGATTGTTTTGGAAAGCCCATATCTTTATGATAGAAAGAAATCTTCTATAGACAGGAGAATAAGTACTTGCTTGTTAAGGATGGCATTGAATATATAGTTAGAGCACATCACATTAGAACAAGTCTTTCCTTGGTTACATCAGGGCAAATGAAAAGACTAGCTAATTCAAGCAAGACTTTTTATCTCATGTTGATTAAGTCTAAGGAAAAAGAATATTCTCAAGCTTTGGAAAAGTGTGATCTTAGACACAAGAATGAATTGGTTCAAATCATTTCTACCTACGATGATGTATTTCAGGATCCTAAGGGCTTACCTCCTAAAAGGGGAGTTCAACATGAAATTCAGCTATTATAGGATTTTCCTCTCCCTAACATTGGCATGTACGGGTTATCAGTGGTGGAAAATGAGGAAATCAAGAAATAGGTAATGGATCTATTGGATAGAGGTGTTATTTGTCCAAGTTCATCTCCTATTGGTTCACTAATTATTTTGGTGCCAAAGAAAGATGGCACTTGGTGAATGTCTGTTGATTTTCGTGCTTTAAACAAAATTACTATTAAGAATCGTTACCCTCTTCCTCATATAGATGATTTGTTGGATCAATTAAAACATGCTATTTATTTCACTAAGTTGGATTTGAGAAGTGGATATCATCAAGTAAGAATTAATGAAGGTGATGTATGGAAAACTGCCTTTAAGACAAAACAGGGATTGTTTGAATGGCTTGTTATGCCTTTTAGGTTGTGTAATGCCTTGGCTACATTCATGAGATTGATGAATGATGTTTTTAGATAGTTCTTTGATGATTTTATTAAAGTTTACTTAGATGATATATTGATTTTCAACAAGTCATGGGAAGAGCATGTGATCCACATTAAGAAAGTCATGGATGCATTACAAAGGGAAAAACTTTATCTGAAAATGTCAAAATGTGAATTTGGCAAGACCTCTTTGATATACTTGGGTTACATTGTAGGACATGGTAAATTGAAAATTAATCCTGCAAAAGTGGTAGTCATTATTGATTAGCCTACACCCACTAACACAACTGAGGTTAGGAGTTTTCTTGGTGCAGTACAGTTTTGGAGGAAGTTTATTGCTCAATTTTCATATATTGCATCACCTTTGCATGCTTTGACAAGTGTGAAATAGGTCTTTTAGTGAGGAGGCAAACATCAAAAAGACTTCGATACTTTGAAATAAAAGATAAGTACTGCTCCGGTCTTGGCAGTTCCTGATATACAACAACCATTTGAGATCGAGACGAATGCAAGTGAGTATGATATGGGAGCTATTTTAATGCAAGGTAAGAAACCAGTTTGTTATCATTCTGAAACCTTTACAAGTGCAGTAAGAAAATATCCAACTTATGATAAGGAATTGTATGCATTGGTTCAAAGTGTTAAAAAATGGAAACATTACTTAATGGGCAAAGAAACAATAATACATATAGATCATCAGCCCTTACAATATCTTCAATCACAAACTAAGCTACAACAGTCTAGACATTTTTGTTGGATGGGTTTCTTAAAACAATTTCATCTTATGATCAAGTATAAAAAAGGAATTCAGAATAAGGTTGTAGATATGCCATCTAGGCCTCCTATGGTTGTTGCATCTATTCTTTTACAACATGGTTCTTCATCTCATGAAATTTATAAAGAACAATATGTGAATGATCTTGATTTTCAGGATGTTTATAAAGACTTGATGAGTAGTAGACAAGTAGAAGAATTGGACTATCATGTACACAATGATCTTTTGTATCATTTGGGTAAACTATGTATTCCTCAAAATGAGAGGGTGCACATGATTAGATAAGCACATACTTCTCTTATTTATGGTCATTTTGGAGTTGCTAAAATGGTTACACATTTGAAAATGTATTGTTATTGGCCTCATATGCAGGAAAATGTTGCTAAATATATAAGGGGATGTACTCTTTGTGCCACAAGTAAACCTAGTAACAAGAAATTGGGACTTTACACTCCTCTACCTGTTCCTACTCGCCCCTAGGAAAGTATCTCTATAGATTTTGTGGGGGGATTGTCTATGACACAAAGAAAACATGACTATTTATATGTGGTTGTGGATAGATTTAGCAAAATGTGTGTTTTGATTCCTTACACTAAGTAGATTAATGGCGAAGGCACTGCATATTTGTTCTTTAAACATGTATGGGTTCATTTTGGTTTGCCTACTTCAATTATTTTTTATCGAGATTCTTGATTTATTGGGGAGTTTTGGTCAGCTTTGTGGGGACTAATGGACACTAAATTAAAAAAGAGCACTACATTTCATCCACAAATTGACGGACAAACAGAGGTTGTGAACCGCACTGTGGTACATTTGCTTAGGGCTTATAGCAATAAAAATCCAAAATTATGGGATGAACAATTGTGTTACATATAACATGTATATAACTAGGCACTTCACTCTTCTACTATGAAATCTCCATTTGAAGTTTGTTATGGATACTTGCCTAAATCTCCTCTAGATGTTTGGTATGGATAGGATATAACTGCTGGTAAACCAAAAAAAGCCATTCGAGCTAAGAAGTCCATTGAACAAATACAACTCATTCATCAGATTGTTCATACTTAATTGGAGAAAAGTCAAGCCAAGTACAAAGTCAGGCATGACAAACATCGTATTGATCACCAATTTGTTGTAGGTGATATGGTATGGCTTCACATTAGTAAGGAAAGACTGACAGGTGAAGGTAAAAAGTTGAAACCAATCTGGTATGGTCCTTTTTGGATAATAGAAAAAATTGGCACAAATGCTTTTCGATTAGATTTACCATCTTACATGCATATTTATTTAGTTATAAATGTGGAAAATTTGAAATTGTATGAGCCTCCAATGATCATTGATCATGATGAAAGTGTATCCATTCCTTTTGTTGATGATTTTTCTCTTGAATATCCAACAGAATTACAGGAAGATATTATACTTGACAGGAATATGCGGACTTCATGAAGAGGTAATGTCGAATATCTCTATGTTGGTCTCAAAGGGATGCACCCAAGGAAGGCCAGATGGATGGAAGTTAGAAAGGTGAGGGAAAAATAACCTCACCTCATTACCAATAATTTCAACTTTTGGAGGTCCAAAAGTTCCTAGTGGGGAAGAATGATCCAGGTGGATCATTATATCGTTCTATTTTTCAAAAGTCTTCAAAATCAATTCAAATCATTTGCACATTATAGTACTCATCGAGAGCTTTCTATCACTTTTTGTGGTTCAAAAATTGGAGTCTGAATGCTCAAGATATAGCCAATTGAAGAAATCATGCGACCATGGTGGCGAAAGTGATGTGGCACTGTTGAAAAATGCCAAGTGGACCAATCTCCATTTGACACATGGCAAATAATTAGAGGGCAAAAAAATATTGGTTAGGTGTTTTTCTTATGCACATGGTATTTGATAAATTCAAATGTATTAAAGGTGCCAAACCTCCATGCCACCCACCAAATACTCCACTAAACATGCATCTAGGTGTTTGACTAGCTAGGTGGCAGCCAAAGTTGGCACCCAAATGCTAAGTGTTTGAAAACTTCAGCAACTTGCTATATTAAGCATGTAAAACAACCACGCCCAACAAATGTGGGACAAAAAGCCTTGGTCAAAGTGTGCCCATGGAGGAAGGACACCCTTGCCTACTTCCCTAGGTGGATTATTGTACCATTCTATTTTTCAAAAGTCTTCAAAATTGGTTTAACTCATTTTCACATTGTAGTACTCATCGAGAGCTTTCTAGTGCTTTTTTCGGTTCAAAAAATGGAGTTCGAATGCTCAAGATATAGCCAATTAGAGAAATCATGTGACCATGGTGGCAAAAGTGACGTGGCACTATTGAAAAATGCCAAGTGGACCGATCTCCATTTGACACATGGAAAATAATTAGAGGCAAAAAAATATTGGTTAGGTGTTTTTTTATGCACATGGTATTTGATAAATTCAAATGTATTAAAGGCGCCAAACCTCCATGCCACCCACCAAATACTCCACTAAACATGCATCTAGGCGGTTGAATAGCTAGGTGGCGGCCAAAGTTGGCACCCAAATGCTAGGCATTTGAAAACTTCAGCAACTTGCTATATTAAGCATGCAAAACAACCACGCCCAATAAATGTGGGACAAAAAGCCTTGGTCAAAGCATGCCCATGGAGGAAGGATGCCCTTGCCTGCTTCCCTAGGTGGATCATTGTACCGTTCTATTTTTCAAAAGTCTTCAAAATCAGTTCAAATCATTTGCACATTATAGTACTCATCGAGAGCTTTCTAGCACTTTTCATGGTTTGAAAAACGGAGTCTGAATGCTCAAGATATAGCCAATTGAAGAAATCATGCGACCATGGTGGTGAAAGTGACGTGGCACTGTTGAAAAATGCCAAGTGGACCAATATCCATTTGACACATGGCAAATAATTAGAGGGCAAAAAAATATTGGTTAGGTGTTTTTTTTATGCACATGGTATTTGATAAATTCAAATGTATTAAAGGCACCAAACCTCCACGCCACCCACCAAATACTCCATTAAACATGCATCTAGGCGTTTGACTAGCTAGGTGGCAGCCAAAGTTGGTGCCCAAATGCTAAGCATTTGGAAACTTCAGCAACTTGCTATATTAAGCGTGCAAAACAACCACACCCAGTAAATGTGGGATAAAAAGCCTTGGTCAAAGCATGCCCATGGAGGAAGGACACCCTTGCCTACTTCCCTAGGTGCCTAGAAAGGAGGAGGGAGTTTTGAACTTGAGACCTGGTGCCTAAAAGGCTAAGGTCTTGACCGCTTCAGCCACAGTAGCTGAAATGTTATAAAAGGGAGTTATTTTTACTTGTATTGACACGGATTTTTGACTGTGTAAAGAGAATTAAGAGGATTAGAGCCTTGTTTTTGCTTTGTACGGCCTTGGGCTTTTGTTTTCAGGTCCAAGAGAAATATTTTTAGGCAAATAAAGATCAGAGAAGGCAAAATTGAAGATTTGTAAAGGTTTTTTGAAGCCATTTGTTGCAGCATTTTAATAGAATGGTCCTCACTATTGGGCGGACCCGGAGATGTAGGCTATTGAAGCCGAACTCCGTTATTAATTTGTTGGTGTTATCTTTGATTTTATTTGATTATTATTGCATTCTGATCTTCATTTTAATTCTAATTTTACTTTCTTTATGCAAAATTAAACACAAAAAAGTGAAAATTTGAAAGATCTCTTAAACATGAACAAGTGATTTTCGAATGTACTACACTTGTATTTTCAATTTATATATCAGATAGTCTTCTAAAAAATTGTCTATCATTTTATCAATGTTAAGGAAACAACCTCAGAATCAACTCATGTTTTCTTCAAATGATGAATTTAATTAGCTCACAAAGCTGATATTAAATGAATGATGATAATTTTTTTAAATTATTTATCAATGCTTTAACACTTTCAATTCAGTATAAGGTCTGAAATTTTTCTCCACAAAAGTTAACCAAAGCATTTGATCAAGCCAAAAGATATGATTTACTTATTAAATAATTTGAGCCAAGTCATAGATCAACTAGGAATATTTATAAACCTCAACTGATGTAATTACAAGTGCTACTCCTCAAATGAAAGCAGGAATAGTCTAAGTAGATAATCAACTTGCTTCTCACCCACAATTAATAGTCCCACAAATTAAGTAGTTATTATCTCCATCTAAACCCTTCACCTATAATAATTCCATACCTTCATAGTATGATCCTAATGAATTTTGTTGGTTTCATGATCTTTTATAGTATCCATTTGAATTCATCTTAGTCCCATAATTTTAATCCTTAAACATAAGCTTCATTATTCTTAACTTTCTTGTTACCTTGTTTAAACATCATGAAATCACCTATAAACATATTTCTTGATAACCCTAAACCATTTAGATGATATATGGGTTGTTCCCTTTTACCTAATTTTACTACCCAAGAATATAATAACTCTTGGTGTACATTTTCCCATCCCTCATATATTATTTGCAATATGGTTCAAATAACCCAAAATAATGATGTGAATGGTTCTGATCCATTTGACACTTCTTAGGATACTGCCTTATCCAAACTACCCTACTACACCATTGGAGTGATTGATACAAGTTTAATGAATAAACCTATAATAAATACTTTAATAGGCAACATCCCTACTCATAATAATGGGAGTGTTCCTCTTACCAACACTAACATTCCTACCAACACTAATATGCTTCCTAATATTACACCTTTAAATAGTAATAATCAAATTGACACTAATCAAATCCTTGCACAAATAGTCCAACAAATGAATGTTATGAAAATATAAAACACCTCTCAATTGATGCAAATGTAACATAATTTACTATAAATGAATAATCAACCTCCTCTTATATTACCTCAAAATAATCAAAATTTTACTCCTCCTCCTATTAGAGAGACAAATGGGAATCTTATTCTATAACCCCTCATGCATAATAAGATTCTTCAAAATATTAAAAATGAACCTTTATATCCTTTAATTTTATATATTAATATTGAAAACATTTTTCCAACTATTAAATATGATGGAACTAAATCCCTATATCTTTTCTTAAGGCATTTGGTAATCTCTATAAGGAATGGATCCAAATTACCTTTGTTAAAACTAAACTATTAGTTAATATATGTATAGGTGATGTTTTATAATGGTATAATAAACTACCTCAATATTCCACACAATTATAAGACTTGGTTAATGCTCTCGTAAATGAATTTCAATAAAATAGTCTTCTAAAAAATTGTCTGTCATTTTATCAATGCTAAGCAATCAACCTCAAAATCAACTCATGTTTTCATCAAATCATGGAGTTCATTATCTCACAAAGCTAATCATAAAATTAATGATGATAATTTTTTAAAACTATTTATCACTGCTTTAATGCTTTCACTTTAGTATAAGGTCTAGAATTTTTTTCCATAGAATTTAACCGAAGCATTTGATCAAGCCAAAAGACACAATTTCCTTATGAAATAATTTGAGCCAAGTCATATATCAATTAAGAATATTTCCAAACCTCAAATAATCCAATTAAAAGTGATACTCCTCAAATGAAATAAAGAATATTCCAAGTAGATAATCAACTTACTTCTCACCCACCATTAATAGTCCCATAAATGAAGTAATTAATATCTCCATCTAAACCCTTCACCTATAATAATGCCATACCTTCATGGTATGGTCCTAATAAATTATATTGGTTTCATGATGATGTGGGTCATTCACATGAAACATGTCATGTGATTGTTAAATTTATTATTTATTTTACATTAGGAGACACATTCAACCATGATGTTATGATCTAATTAGGTCATCATGATTATGTCAAAGCTTCCCAAAAGAAATAGGTTACCAACACCACGTCTTTTAAACCTCAAAAATATTCTTATACCCTTAACATAAAACATTTGAATTACAATATTTATGTAATTAATTTTGATTACAATAAATATTATACAAATTCATAATATGTGAGCATAGCAAAAGTCAACTATAGACAAAACTTGCTCATAAAAACCCTATCACTAAACCTAAAAAACCTTCCATCGATGAATAATTAATTTAAATATACAACTACTACACCCACATCTTCTGAATCAAATGATGAAATACTTCCACAACCAAAACCTCAACCTAATTCTTCTATTCTTATGAAAAACATTGTACCTCATAAACCTCCTATTAGTTCTTCATCCTCTAAATTGCATTAGATTTTTTTGGAAGAAATTAATTCAATGTCTTGTAAAATTACCCTCATGGAGTTAGTTCATACTTCTCCATATCATCATAAATTACTTATGCAACAATTACAAGATATCAAAGAACCACAATCACTTGAGTCAAAATACATTCCAAACATCCTTCACTTATAAAAGTACATATTAATTAAAACCATTTCTACATCCTCTAAACCATCCATAGAATTTCTTGAAGAAGATATGATTAATGATAAAATTATTTTTTGATCTGATGATCCACATCTCTTTATTAAAATTATGATTAATAATACCTTAATTTGAAAAGTCTTAGTAGATGAAGGATCAGGTATTAATGTTACTTCTCTTTAATTAATACAACAAATTGGATACACCATAGAAAACCTTAAACAAACATGTCTCACATGTAAAGGATTTGATAAAATAAATCAAAAACCACTTGATTATATTTGGATCCCACTTACTATCAGACCTAAGACAATTTTCATTAAGCTCATGGTTATTGATTTAACATTATCTTACAACATACTTGGTCATCCATGGACACATTGCATGCATTTCATTGCCTCTTTAGGTAGTCAATGTATTAAATTCATTCATAATGGAAAACATTACAAACATGATGCCAATCCTAATCTATGGAGCATATAACTATCAAATCCTAAATCTCAATATCTCATTCCAACCATTCCCTACATTAATAGTGCACCTCTCCTTGATTTTTGTTAACATGAATACTGATTTACATGTTGTACTCACTTTTTCAGATGATGATGAACTAATGAATTACAAAACACTTGTAATACAACTAGGCTACCTCCTTATATAGTAGAATGACTTCCTCCTTATTTACTTCCAAATTATCATATCATTCCTTTAATAAATTATATTATCGAAAATCTTCCCCCATGAAATGCATATGAAGATTATTACATAGAAGATGACTTTACATGTGATGAATATGGAGTGTCCAAATTATTTTAATATTATTTATTTATGTCTCCTAAATTTTTTTATAATATAGGTTTTTAAACTACCAATTCTCCCATAGAAACAAAAACATGTAATATTTATCACACTTATGATGATAATTATATCATGACCCAAGCCCAATCACAAGATTTAGATGTACAACATTACCAAAGTACATTATCAAAAATACATGCCTTCAACTGCAATGTACATGTCATTCATATATCATCTGATATTGAATCAAAACTTGAAGGTTATGTGCCTCTCATCAATCCTCCATTATTAGATACCCCATGGGTAATTGAAGAACTATTGACTCAATAATCTTATGAAATTTATACACAATCCATTCCCCCTTCTTATGATCACATCAGTACCATTGAAGTTATATAACTCAATATGAATGAGATTTTACCCATTGAATAAATTAAAATAGATAATAACAACCCATCTAACTCTACTCAACTAGATATTTCCAATATAGAATCTATACACATTATTAAACTAGAAATTATCTAAGATTCTAAATACACTAAATTCAAACAAATATATTTTGAATCTGATTGTAATAGTAATCAAATCATTGAGTTGGAAGTAGATGCCAAATGTTATGGACCATTACCTACGATTCCTAGTTATGAAGCTATACTTGAGATATTCCATGCTAGAGAACATCAACTTCCATGCCAACATCATAGACTTGGTAAATTTAAGAAAAAGTTCATTATTTTAATAATTTCATTACTAGTGTCAGCCCTAAAACACATCTTATTTATTCCCTTACTCCTGTGTCATACCATTTTCAAGATGGAAATAATATGCTCATTGAGGAAACCACAAAAAATAGAATACAATACACCAACATGTACTAGACATATTATTATTTTAAAAGAGCTCACTCCTAAGGAGCATGATAAGTTTAGTTTATTCTTTGATAAATATCATGAATCATTCACTTGGTCATATGAAGATATGATAGGATTTGATCCTAGCATTTTTGTTCATATCATCATCACTGTTTAGATGCTAAACTTGTTAGATAAAAGCAATGAAATTTCCCACCTAAAATTTTTACCTTATGTCAAACAAATCACTAAAATTTAGGATGATAAATTCATTAAACACATGGATTAATCATAATGGGTATCACACATAGTTCCCATACATAAAAAAATCACAATGGTTATTTGTATATGCATTGATTTTCATAATTTAAATTTATCATGTCTAAAATATAATTGTTCCTTACATTCAATAAATGATATTGTTGATTCTACCTCTAGGTATGAAATGTTAAAAACTTATGGATGGTTTTTTAGGTTATAACCAAATTAACATAGCTCTTGAAATCCAACATAAAATAACATTTACTATAAAGTGGGACACATATTACTACGTTAAAATGCCTTTTGGTCTCAAAAATGTTGGAGCACCTATCAACATGTAATGACCATATTTTTCATGACCTTATTCACAAGATTATTGAAACTTATGTGGATGATATCATTTCCAAATATAAAATTCATAAAACTCACCTCAATGATTTAGCTATAACTTTTGATCGACTCATTATATATTAAGCCAAAATTAATCCATATAAATGTGTATTCAGAGT
This sequence comes from Torreya grandis, assembly GCA_037957365.1. Taxonomy (NCBI): domain Eukaryota; kingdom Viridiplantae; phylum Streptophyta; class Pinopsida; order Cupressales; family Taxaceae; genus Torreya; species Torreya grandis. The sequence goes on along the minus strand of JARHVA010000015.1, from coordinate 2,298,000 downwards.
TACATCTAGTAAAATTTTATTTTTTTTACTTTCCCTTTGAGGCATTTATGTCAATCCTCCATCATTTCCTTCACAGGCTCAAGAATGCAAATTTGCATTGAATGATATGTCCTAGAGAGATAGATTTAGGATCTAAAAAGTTGGCCATGCTAAGAGTGACAGTAGGTCACTATGGCCTATTCCTTTGAGAGGGATATATTATTGAACCTATTTATCCACCTTATAAATATATGGATATGAATGGGTTTTAGGGTAGTTTTTAGAGTTCATTGATCTCCTTTTTGGTGATTTCATCAGCCAACTCATCTCCTTGTACTGCCTTTCACTTAGAAGAAGAATGTCTTGGTGTACAAGATGTTCTAGTGGATTATATTGTAAGTTATTATTTCCTTTTCATGGTGGTAATTATCATAGGTTTATAATTATTTGTCACTCATCATATCTCACTTATTTTTATGGAATTAATTTTTCTTTTTTGATATGTGTCTTTTATTTATCTTCTTTAAGTGTTTGCTCTTAGGAGACAAAGTTTATGTTTTAACAATCCACTAGAGGTTTGATTATAAATATGGGATAAAATTCTAGTGATACATCATGGTGTGAGGTTTTGAGATGATATTTTACTCATAAAAGTGAAGAAAAGTGAAGATAAGAGTCCAGATGCACACCTTCCAATGAAGATCACATGTGTCTCTTTCATATGTAGGCTTGTACAGACTACAAAAGTGTTTGTAATATGATCAAATCCATGGAGAGGTTTGAAACATATTTTAATATATTCACATGGTCTTGGTTTCCTCATTACCATCATCAAAGTTTCTAAAATTAACTAGATTCTCCATTCTCAACATAGAGAACACACACACACACACACACACACACACACACACACACACACGTGTGTGTGTGTGTGTGTGTGTGTGTGTGTGTGTGTGTGTGTGTGTGTGTGTGTGTGTGTGTTGTGTGTGTGTTGATTACATACAAGTCTATACAGACTATTTGAAGTTGATATAAGGTGGATTGATACTTTTATTAAGATATTTATACCACTAATAAATGAAAATGGGAGTGTGAAGTGGTTGTATAGGGTTGAAAGACTCAATAGTACAAGAGATAACCCTATATAGCGTATATAGTCAAATGAGACTTGCAAGCCCCTAGGTCCTCATTTTGGACCTTAATAAACATAAAACCAACATAAAGGATCATAAAATATGGAAAATTGAATATGACATAAGATGAGATAGGTTTTAAAATAGACCAAAGAACACCAAGCTACTTGGAAAGTCAAGAGAAATGGGGAATTAAATTGACAATCTTAAGACACCTATAAGTTCGTACAGTATTGTGTAAAAATGAGTAAAGACAAGTGGTTTGAAGTGTTGATAGAGGTGTTTGGAATTTATTTAAACTCAAAAAATACTAAATACATGTTCATTGACCATGATTATGTTAGTTATGTTGAAGGAGAAGGCTTAAACCCAACACACAGTCATAAACACTAACAAGCGCCTACAACTATACCTTGAAGGTGTAGGGTGAAATGCATATAATTAGAGATAACATATGTGTATGAAGGGTGTTTTAAAACATTCAATAATTAAATTTAGTTCATTTATAATTTTGAGGTTTTTAGCATAGAAGTGAGTTCCTAGAATCACAAAAAACATAGTCAACTACCCTAAAAAGAACACCTACAGGTTACTCTATGTGACAACATACCTTAAGATGAAGGAAGGAGCATAGTGATATTGAAGTTTTATTTGAAACAAATTAGATACAAACCAATTTTATGGAATATTTAAGGCTATTTTTGAGAATGACATTGGTCTTAAAAGATATGAACACAATCAAGTGACCCTCTAAAAGCACCTACAGGCCTACTTAGAGGGTCAGTCCATTTGCAAACCTAGAAAAGAGGTATAGGTGGTTGAGAAAGTATATAAAGCCTAATTTATACTATAAAAATGTTAAATAAAATTTATAAGGGATATTTATGTGATATTGAGATCCTAAACCCAAAGAGCATAGAAGACACAATACTCAAACACCGTAAAAGGACACCTATAAGTGGTTAGAGGGTAGACTGATCTTAATCTTAAAGTTAGGAGAAAAGATTTTGGAAACATGAATTATGAACCTAATTTAAGATCTAAAAAATTAAATACCATTGAGGATATCACTGAGAGATCTTAGAATACCTAATGCAGTTAGTTACTCTATCAAGCACCTATAGGTGGCAACATAAAGAGAAACTGGTCTTAAACCTAAGAAAGACATGATAACATGGTGAAAGAGTTACGAGGCATATTAAAATATATAAATGAGTTAATAAGGTTATGAGACAAAAATTAAACATGATGAAATCTTGATTAAACTAAATTTCAACTCAGTCATATCAAAACCCTATAGTCACAATCATCACCTACAACCAGTTATAGGGAATTTGAGTTTTGAGAGTCCTATAGGTGTGATAATATAATAAAAATTTGAAAATAAGTATTTAATTGGTGGATTAAAAAATTAATAATCCTATAAATATCATAATAATAGTGTACATAGTCATTGTTTTGTCTCAGACTTGACCCACTCCTTTGACAAGGGGAAGTCATGAGACTAAGGCATCTTTTTGGTCTCAAAGCACAAAAAATAATTCCAAAAATCATGGAGGAATATTGAGGTAGTAAAAAATCATTTAAAAGGTTTACATGCACCTAAAATTGGAAATAAACCTTAGTATTCAACTCAAATTCCCTTGAGGGCTAGCAAGAAGGAAATAGGCTCTAAACCTTAAATAGCTTGACTAGTACACCATGAGCATACAATGGGGTAAAAAGGACTACCAAGGAATTTATAATCATGTATAAATTTATTTTTGAGATATTTTATTCTCTCAATATATTAATATTGAGTGGTGAGACCTAAAACTCATATTAAACCCTTCTTGATCTTAAGAAATGCTAAGTATGCCACCCAAAGAGCAACTTCAAATGCTCATACCATAGATCAAACTTTGAATGGGAATATAATACATTTGGGATAGTTTATGGGGTTAGTAAATAATTTTTTAAAATTTTAAGGAGGTCAATTAATGATATGTTCTTTATAAACAATTGTTAAGACCCCAAACAGGTCTTAAACCCCTCTAAAACCCTGATAGTGACTAGTCATGGAAAAAAGTCCTCAAATGCATATCCAATGACATATTTTACTCATAAGAAATCTTGGATGTTATTTATGACTTCAAGGAGGTTTTTAAAATGTACTTTTATGTTGATTTCACTTGTAAATATTTCCATAAATACCTTATTTTTGCATGTTTTTGATGTTTTTTAGGTGTTATGAAAAGGAGAGAACTTAAAAATAAATTTTTGAGGTCATTTAAGATTTTTTTTATATATTAAATCTCAAAAAAATTCACATTATATTATCTAGGTGATCAAACCAAGCCCTTTTTCCAAGGTAGTCTCAAACAGGCTTAAAATGAGGTTAGGTAATAAGGTGATTTCTTGGTTTGCATACTTTCATAGGGTATTAGGAACCCAAAATTGGAATGGAGGTTGGATATATCCTAGGTAAAGTGAATAAAATTATTTTGGGTGATTTCACACTTGTGTCAGTATTCTAGAGCAAGAAAATAGGGTCTTAAGTAAATAGGCTTAATTGGGGTCTAATTCAACAGAGAGAAAGGTAGAAAAGATAGAATTACACTTAGAATTAGGGGATGTAATTTGAAATGGAGATATAAAAAATAATGGGCTCCTATAATATTCCCTTTTTTCTCATTATCATCTTTAAAACTCCCTACATAAGGAGGTTTATAGGTTTTTAGGGATACAAGAAAACTAGGCCTAGTGAGGGCTTAAAGAGAAAAATGAGCTATTAGGAGTTTTTATATGAACAAAAATGGTGTTTTTCATACATTATAACATATTTTAAAACCATTAATGGAGATGGGATTACTTGGAGAAGATGAATATGAGTTTTAGGCCACTTGGACCAAGCTAAGTGTGGGAAATGAAGAGCCTCAAGACACCTATGCATATGAATGATATAATGGTAGGTCAGAGGAGTTTTTTAAGTAATTTAATATGTATAATTATTTTTATATGATAATTTCATGGTTAATTACTGATTGGAAGGTCCATTTATCACCCTTTTCATGCAAATAAGGGCAGTTTTCAAGAAGCTAGTCAACGTGTCAAGCTAATTTGTAACCCCCATGCCACTTGTAAGGTTTTAAATTCTTAAAGAGTGAGAAAAATTTACTTATAGGTATTTTTGGACTATATCATAACTCTCATTCTCATTTTAACTCATGGACACTTGTCAATCATCCTCTACTATGCCCCTTTCTCTCACACTTCACACTTCTCTATATAACCAACCATTTTTGGCTAAGTTTGGATAATACAGATTTGATATGGTGAATACATATTTTTTCTAATACTATTTATTAATTTTAATAAATATTTCAAATTTATTTAAATTTTTCAACTTTCTTATCTAAGTGTGTGAAGTAGTGCATAACAGAATGACAAGTGATAATCATCTATCCTTATGTTCAGTTTACTCTTTCATGTTTTATGCAATAAGTCTACTCTCTAATAGGTCACATGAAGTTTATTTAGTGTCTTTTTATATATCTAATCATAATTAAAATCATTAATTTTTACAATCATATCTCTTATTCATCCACCTTGATAAGTGCATTGAATATCACCATCATGTTTGAAATACTTATGTTGGAGGAACCTTGATGTTAAAGTTAGTATTGTGAATCATATTTCATAGTGAATTTTCATAGTAGTCTATAGGATATTACCTTGGTGTACCAACTCATTATTTTATGTTCTCTTTATCTCTTTTCAGCCATAAACAAGTTAGTAGTATAGGTGATGAGCTTCAATAGACATATCAAGGGAGCTACCCCTTGAATCTAAAGGTTTACCCCTACAATAGACAACCCAAAAGTCTAAGGGTAATCCCATGTTCCACTCAATTTGGATAAGGATTAAACAAACTCTCCAAGGTTGAAACATTGAGTGACAACACTACCATTATGATTATGAAACTATTGGGTAAGTTTAGAATTCGACAGCTACTTTAACTGACAATTTCACAACCATAAAATATCTTCTAAATTTTGAAGGCCATAACCTTTGCATAAAAAATCAAAATCACATTCCATATTTTTAACATGCATAATTTTTTTTATAGTAACCCAAATATTTACTTTGGATATACTTTTGATTCCAACCATCTATTTCTTAATCCCTTAAAACATAAACTAGATATTTTTCAAGACTTGGTGTGTTGTGAATTCTCCTATTTAACAGTTAATTGTCTTACTCATTTAATTGGACAATATTATTGATCCAAATTTATGTTTAATAACCCTTACCTATATGATAGTATACCACCAAGGATACCATGAGGGGAGGTAAGTAGCACATTGACCATCAAAATTAGTATCATGCATAGTACTAATCATGTTCATCAACCTCCTTAAACCACCAAAAATCCTCTTAAGACCTCCCATGATAAGAGGGTAAGAGTTTAACATCACACTTATATCCCTATAAAGGCAATCATATACCAAATAAGAGGGGAGGGGGGCCTAAAGAACTTTCCTACACATATTCCCACCCTAACCTTATTTTTCATAACAAGTATGGTGAAAATGTTGAATCATCTTCTTCTAAGCCCCAAAAATGCTTCACATTCTTGGCCTAAAAAGAGATGATATAATATAAATAAAATAAAACACAATAATCCCCATCAACAAGGATGAAAAATAACACATAATATCATTTAAAAGAAACCTTTAATGTGAAGACATTGCATCAATTTTAACACACTCATATTATTTAGATTACAAAACATTAATGAATACTCGCAAAAAGTAATATATATTTATTCTAAGGAAACCAATTAAGTGTGAGAAGAGTCACACATTATCCATGAAATGACCATTATACAATGAGATTATCAAGGTACACATGCATGTAAAATGCCTTGGAATACTAGCGGCATCACACATGCAAATTAGAAAAGTGGGTTTTAAACTTACATAAATTTCCACTTCATAGACCATAGCTTAGTTTGAATAAGTATGCAAAAAGTATCACTAACTCCCTCAAGCCCCACTCTCACATATTATACATTTCCCATATGAGCAAAATAAGATGCTAGAATAAAAATAAAAATTTAAATCACACTCCTTTATCTATCAAGAATAGCTAGCAGTGTAACCACACCTTATGTCCACCAAAGAGAGCCATCAAAATAACCCACCTTATGTCCACAAAAAAGAGGAAAAAACATAGCTCACCTTATTTCCACCAAATAAAGTAATAAATGAGGGAAAATTCCAATGTAGGATGAAACAAGGAAAATTAATACCATCATAGTACCTCCATAAGATCATAAGAGCCAAACATTCAAGGAATAATCACCAAAACTAGTCATGGTGATACCATAATACAACCTCCATAACTCTTTCCTAATAGAATAAGAGAAACTTCAACTACACTCCCATATACTTACACAAAGGCAAGCCCAACATAGGATATCCTGGTGACAATAGATAATCTTATCATGAACATATAATAAACCAACATCTTTAATCAAGAAAAATTTATCAACATACGCTAAATGAGATTAAGAAAGATGATGGATAAATAACTCAAAAAATCAATTCAAACTCAAATAAGAGGAAGCTTCCATTTTATAATAAAAAGGTCATCAATTCCAAATTAGAAGTAATCAAGATAAAATTAGGTTAAGTTTTAGAACTCCACAAGGAAAATAATGTGTAAGTGGATATTTAGCCTCAAAAAAACCACATAGAAGCAATTAAAGTAATTCTCAATTCAAAATAAGTTAAAAGCAATGGTGAAGTAGAGCACAGGTGAGGGTGTAAAGAATGAAGGACATAATCATGTGGGGAAGTAGTGCCTTAAATAATAAATAGGTGAGGGTAGTTATCAAAAGGGCTCAATGAAAAGGATTTGGACTGGGATGGTGGCAGAAGAGAATTTTGGTAGGGGAGAAAATTGTTACCTTGAGGATGAATGTAAGAAAGATAAGGTAAGAAGATTGATTGAATTTTTGAGGCTAAGTTCATAATCCACTTAGAAGTATAGGTGTTTTCTAAGATTTATAAGGAAATTATAGAATAAATTCTAAAGGTGAACTTGTTTGAAGAGGTAGATGTTTTAGGAATCCCTAAATGGTTGCTCTTCTCCCACCCAATACCAGATAATGAAGGGGAGGGCTCTAATAGAGAAACAATCATGGTTGATGCTAATATTTTTATTGATGTGTCAGATGTAATTTTGTAAGTATTAGTGGAGAATAGAAGTTGGGAGGATATATCAAAGGATTTGTCAAATAAATCCTTAATCTATAAATTTATGGGAGCATGGCTAAGTATCAATGCTGTAAAGAGCTGGATGGGAGTGAATTGGTTTTTTTGCCCTAGACCTAAAATAAGGATGCTGATAAAGGGTTTCTTTCAAATTTCCTTCTAATTGGATGATGATAGAGACAATATTTTTAAAGGTGGTCCTTGGTTCTTCAAAAACATAGGTTTATATCTAAAATATTGGTCTTTATATTTTGATCCATCAATAAAATAGATGTTGAATGTTCCTATATGGATAAGATTTTACCAATCACCTAGTGAATATTGGAGTGAAGATGTTTTAAATAGGTGTGAAGAAAAATTAAGTTAATTTGTATGTCTAGTAGACGAAATAAAGGGGAGAGGTGGGAATATATGCTATGATATGCATGAAAATGGATTTAAGTAAGCCTATGCCAAAATCTATCAAATTAGTTTTAAATAGTAAGGTTTGACTTCAAGAGTTAGATTTTGAATGCCTCCCTATTAAATGCTTTAGGAATTGGTAATTTGGGAACACTATAATTAATTACCCAAGTAAAAAGAGGCATTTTTTAGAGAATGGAAAGGGATACTTTAGGAAAGGGATTGAATACATGTCCAAAAAAAGGTTCTCTCAGTCAAATTTTCAAATAATCAATAAGAAGTGGAGAGTGTAAATAACTATAAAGGAGAGGCAAAAGTAGTTTTGATGAAAACATCATTCCCAATTCTTTGATATCAGTAATTTCATATTGGAATCTATGCCAAAGTCTATTTTTGCTCTGAATGAAGATAAATATTATGGGTTAGAAATTAGGGAAAAGACTTCTAGAAAGATCACAAATATAGAGGATACCTAGGAACCTACCCTAGAATAAGTTAAAAACATGCTCAAAGCTAAATTAGGTTTTGGGGTTGAGAAAGAAAATTTCCATCTATCTTAAATGAAGGAAAATGAAGGTAATTTTGAGGAGATAGAAGGCAGATCGATAAGTTACCCCCATGAAGAAGAAGTGTGGGAAGTTAGTAAGAAGGAGGATGGAGGAAAAAGTCCTTTTTCATCTAAGGACATCAATTCAGAAGTTAAGGAAATGCATTTCATATTAGGATCTTCTAAGAACCTTTAAATTTTAGTAGCAACATTTTTTTGTCCTTCCTTGAGGTTACTTAAAAGAAAAGGAATAAAAAATAGTAGTGAGAAGATCCAATTTGAAACACAAGTTGACTTAGAGCATGGGAGTCAAATGTTACTCAATGAAATGTAGTTGGATGGTAGAGGAGAAATTATGAAAATATTAAGTTGGAATGCCATAGGTTTGCATACCTCTGACAAATACCACTTAGTTAAGAAATAGGTGGAAATATAAAAACTAGATATCCTCATGCTCTAGGAAATTAAGATTAGGAAGGAAGTATGGGTTTCAACTATAAAAAATGTTGGGTAAAAATTGAAGGTTTGTTCATTGATGTTGTAGGTTATGTAGGAGGCTTGTCGATCCTATGGCAATCCAAGCTATGTAATTGTAAACTTATTTGGTTAGAATCTCAAATGATAAATGCAATGGTTAACAAATTAGGAGAAATGAGCTTTTTATTACTATCCAATGTGTATGGACCTATGATAGTGAAAGAGAAAATGAATTTGTGGGATAATTTGAGTAATTTTAATGGGGGAGATAATGTAGTGAATTGGATTCTATGAGGAGATTTCAAGGCCATTCATAGATTGTTTGATAAAAGAGTCAAGATTATAAAATGATCATAATCTATGTTAGACTTTAATAAAATTTGCCAAGAGGCAAGACTGGTGGATTTGTAACCATATGGTCAAAGATTTACTTGGAATAATAAGAGACAAGGGGATCAATCAATTTTGGAAAAACTAGATAGGTTATTACTAAATCATAAAATGTTAAATAAGAGTAATTTTATGGTAGAAGTAGTAGATAATATTGTCTCAGATCATTGGCCGATCCTCCTTAAAAAAGATAATGATTTAAAACCTAGAGGGATTCCCTTCAAGTTTGAATTTATGTGGATACATGACCCCATCTTTGAATATTTAGTTAAGAAATATTGGAAGAAGGTGTTGGGATAAAAGTGCTACATCCTAGGTTAAAAACTAAAAAATATTAAAAGAGTAACCATTAATTAGAACAAGAAAAAATTTGGTAATATTTTTGATAGAAAAGCAATTGTGGAAGAAAAGCTTAGGGTGTTATAGATTATTCTGAAATAAGGGGAGTGGTCAAAGGATCTTTTAATTCTTGAGTGGAATTTGATGATGAATCAGAAAAAGATATTGTCCTTAGAAGAGACCTTCTAAAGATAGAAATCTAGAGCTATTTGGCTTAAACAAGGAGATCAAAATACTAAACTCTTCCATCTTTCCACTAAAATTTTAATAAATAGGAATAGAATTGAAAAAATTAAGGCCCTATATGGGAGGGTTTGGGAATACCTAAGTATATTAATAAGGTAGTTGTGACCTTTTATAAAAATATGTTAAGTGAGGAGGAGATCTTAAGAGATCCAACCTAGGATAGGCTCCTACAGAATGTCCCTAAATTGATCATAGAAAATATGAAACTCAATCTTATGGCCCCACTATCTTTGGAAGAAATTAATAAATCCATTTTTAACTTAATATCTAACAAATCCTTGGGGCCATATGGTTTCTAAGCAAGGTTTTTCTAGCATTTTTTGGAGGTGGTTGGGAAGGATGTGTGAGAAGATATTGAGGAATGAAAAAAAAAAGAAAAACATTTTTAATGAATAGATCAATAATTTTTTAGAAATAATTTTAAATAAATAATAAAACCCATACTTTGAATCTTTTAGACCAATATCCCTTTGTAATATAATATACAATGTGGTTTCAAAGGTCATGGCTATGATATTAAAAGAATGCCTCTAAATGATAATATTAAAAGAGTAAAGTAGATTAGTAGTAGGTAGATAGATTATTGATGGCATAATTATGGCATACAAAGCTCTTCATTCACTTAAACACTATAAAATACCTATCATGTGTATAAAAATTAACATGATCAAAGCTTATGATACAATAAACTAGAGATTTCTAGATAAGATGTTGGTTAGCTTTGACTTTTGTGAGGAATGGAAACAATAGATTCATTGTTTCATCTCAATAGCATCCTTCTTAGTTCTAGTTAAAAAGGCTACATCTAGGGTTTTTTAAGTATTTAAGGGGATTAGGAAAGGAGACCCTATCTCCCCATACCTTTTTGTAATAGTGGCAAAAGTGGTTGGGAAATATCTGACAAAGGCAAGACAAGATGGAAGGTTGAAATCATTAATTCTTAGTGCTAGTTTGGAGAACATTACACACCTCCAATTTAAGGATGATACCTTCCTACTATGTGAGAATTTGGAGTCTAAACTTGAGAGATAAAAAACATCTTGGATATTTATGAGGTTGTGGTAGGTCAAAAGGTAAGTATTTATAAATCAAAGATTTTCTTCATCAATGTTTGAAAGAACATGAAAGAAAGGATTATTAAGACCCTAGAATTTGGAGAAAGTCTGCTACCGTGATCCTATCTTGGAATGCCCCCATTTATAATAATAAACAATTCATATTTGTGGCATCCTATGATAATACACACCCAGAATAAGATGGAGCGGTGGAAAGGAAAGTGGCTCTCTACAACTAGAAGAATTCAACTGATTCAATCTTCTTTGAAAGTAATGTTGGTTTATATAATGTCAATGTTTAAAATTATAAGAAAGACCAGAGAAATTGTTTCTAAATTTGAAAGTGATTTACTTTAGAATGGAGTGGAAGGTACTAAAAAATTTGCATTGGTCTCATGGGATATAATTTGCACTCCCAAAGTGTGGGGTGGGTTAAGATTGAAAAGGTTGGATAGAATGAATAAAGCCTTGGGTTCTAAACTATTATGGAGAATTTAATAAGATGTGGAGTTGATTCTTAAATAATAAATTTTGGATTCATAATAAGTTTTAAGATTGTTCTCCCATGATCAATTTCCCCAAGGTTTGGAAATTTGTAACTTCATGAAATCTTGTCAGGTTTTGTTCTCCTTGATATCAGATGCAGAGTTGGTGATGGCCGAAAAATCTCCATTTAGAGGGATGCTTAGATCTACTTAGAGGATTTAATAGGTAGTGAGAGGATTACTTAGCTGGCTCCTTTTATACAATCTTAGTTGGGTTTAAGGGTAGAAAACTATATGGAGAAAGTGGGGGAAGTTAGAAGGTGGGAAAACCTTAAGTGGCTAAAAAATGACCATCAACAAGCAGTGAATGAATTAGAGAACTTATTTATTTTAGTAAAGGAAGGTGAGGATAGTCTTATCTAGGAATGTTGTCTTACAAGGAACATTTTGGTTGAAGTAGCCTATGGGGTAATTTTGAAGATAGAAGGTGTGGTGAAAGGCAAGTTCACCTTTAAGGTAGTATGGGTTCATAAAGGCCTTTCGAATTCAAACTTATTTCTATGGTAGTATACCCTCAATTAGATATTAACCTTTAATCATCTAAAAATAAAAGGTTTTGAGGGTCCGTTAAAATTTATATTATGTTGGACCGAGGAGGAGTATAGTAATTACTTGATTATGCATTGTCCCTTTCCTAGAAGAATTTAGGGTTCATTTTGGGAGAGTTTAAATCTTTAATTTCCTTTTCCTAAGTCCCTCGAATTATTTATTAACTAGTGGAAGAATAACCTCCATTCCCCTTGTTTATCTCTAATTTTGGAAGTAGCCCCAATGGTGATAAGCTAAATTTATAGATTGAAAGAAATAGATGAATCTTTTGGGATATCTCACACTTAATAGTATGGGTTTGGCAAAGTGTTAAAAAAAACTTGATTGAGACTACAATAACATGAGGAGAAAAAACTATCTCTAAAGATCAAAGGGAAGAGGATTGGATACAAAATTGGTTCAATGATGGGAGCCTTGATAATGGACCTGAGAAATCTAAGGGAATGAATAAGGATAATTCATAGTGCTTGAGGCCACCTAAAATAGGTAAAATAAAATTGAATAATGAAGGGGCCTCAAAAGGTAATCCTAGTCTAGTAGGGGTAGGTGGGATGTTTATAAATAGTTAAGGGCAACCCCTAGTAATTTTCACACAAGTGATTGAAATTGAGTATAATAACATGGTAGAAACAAGATCAACCCAATTAGGACTATAAATAGTAGAAAAGTATGGATGGAAGGAGTTTAATGTCAAAGGATATTCACCAGTAATGATTAATTCTCTCATTTCAATGGGAATAAATGATTGAAGAATTAGGAAAATCCTTGAAGATATACAAACAGTTAAGAATAAGTGCGGATCGGTAAGGTTTAAAAATATAAAGAGAGAAGGTAATGTGGTAACAGATTGGGATGTTACTGAACTGGTGCAGCTTAGGGAGAAGGTGAGTATCAAATGTAAGAAATGGAAATATATTTTATCGAATGAGGTTCACATCTTGATATCTAGATATTTTATAATATTTCTAGAGTCAAAGATAGAGGGAGAGTAAGGAAGGGAAGGAGATGTCAAGTGATGGAAGTAAGTGAATTAGGGACATATATAGTCCCATAGTGTGGTCATTCCTGTGATCAGGTCTTAGCTTACATCCCATCCACATTGGTCCTATGAGTAAAATGAAATGTTAATATGGTTATATTTATTAAAATAGGTAGGGGATATCTAGATAAATATTATGGAGATATGGCCATCTTTATGAAGGATTCATAAATGAGTATGAGGGGAAGGATGACACATATGAGATTAATTATTTGTTTGTATTGAGAGTTGGAAGATATCATTTCAAGGTGGTGGATGTCGATATAAGAGTGAGCCCAACCATCAAACAACATTGTGGAAAAATTAGAGCAGGAGACTTGAATAGTTGACATTTGTGCAAAAGAAGCATGGACATAGGAGAGAGGTTGAAATAGGAGGAGGGTTATGAGGGTAGGAAGAAATCATGAGAAAGGTGGCTTTAGTGGATTGGATAACAAGGGAAACTAAAATTTATCACTTATCTAAGAATATAAACAAGGAAATAAACAACCCATTCATGAGGATGTGTATGAAGAAGATGTGGGAAGCTATTGATAAAATGGATGAGGTGGAAGGTCATGATATGAAAAAGATAATGAATGAATTTATACTATGCCCTAACAGTCTCTTGGTAGAAAGAATGTTTTTTATACTACCTAGGCTATCAATAATGAAGATTTTCTTTTAAATGTAATAGGGTCCTTTTCCCTACAAGAGGAGCACCTAGACATTGAGGTTGTCATGCAAATAATGGGGTTGGAAGAAGTTACACATAGTCATGAAGTTATGGATGATTTGGTGAAACTGTAGAGTAGTTTGACCTTTGTGGTGAAGATATTGGGAATAAATCTTCCAAAGGAATGAACCTTCATTCCCCCAAGATGTTTTGATGTAGAAGATGGGGATGTAGGGGAAGCGATACTAGATCTAAGAACTATAACAAGCTCAAAAGTAGGAAAAAAGTCAAGGGTTATGAAATTAGTATTAGATGGAGTGAAGGTGGTCTTTATAGACATATATATAATTCAAGTTTCAATACCAAATGTAATAAATGCTTAAGATGAATAGTAAGAGGGAATACATATTTCTTATATGCTATGTTTTTATCCCTAAGGGACATTATAAGTACCTATTAAATATGATAAATATGTAATATCCTTTTGAAATGATAGTTAGTTGTGTGTTTTTTATCTCCTTCCAATGGATAATAGCTTTTTATTAGTCTATAGGGGTCTAAATTGATCTTTATCGATGGGGTAATTCCCTATGTTATTTTTTAAGTAATTTTTTCTCTAGGGAAGTACCCTAGTTAACTTAGCAAAAAAATTCTCAATTCAAAATGAACTAAAATAAAAAATTGAGGAAAATTCATAATCATTCTAGATGACACATACATCATGTGGCTTATATAATCCAATTAAGGGGAGGAGGGACCTAAATAATATACAATCACACCTTCATACCACCAACTTCCAATAACATCACAATACCCATACCACAACAACTTTAAAATGTTAAAACTACCTTCACGTTATAATAAATTATCCATCTCCAAATTACTAAACCCATTAATTAGATTTAAGAGGTAATAGGATATACTACTAAGATGATGACTTGATAACAAGATCAAGAAAACGTGTATGATAAACACATAACTCCATTATATACCATGACAACATGCACAAAGGTGTATAAAAAGAATAATATCATACACTATAGTAATAAGGAACTCATATCTTAATGAAGACACATAAATTAACATTTATTGTTAAAATAATGCACTTTTTACCACTCCTTATACACTAAGCTCATGCATGATTCCATGGTATTTTGATTGCAGTTCCTTTAGTCTTATGGAGATGACCCATTATTCTAAGCAACTAATGATCTCAAAATGTCCCTAATTTTCATTCCAAATATTTCAAGCTTACTCTTTGACTATTCCACACTTCTAACTCATCTATCCTTGCTCCTCAAATAAGGCCACCCAATTAGGACTATCACCCTCACTTGCAGTGTCCACTATAACTAGTCGTATCTTCCCACCAAATAATGGCTAGTTTATCAAATTCAAATTTCATCCAACAAGTCATCTCGCATGTTTCATAATTCCCATATAAAGTAATTCTAAAATGTTTACTATAAAGCCACATTCATAATCTATTTATTCACTAGAGGCTCATATATTGAAAAATACCAAAATATATGATTGTACATTGACACGAAAGAACCTATTTTCCCCAATTCAGAGTCCACATAGCCCTATTATCCCTAAGCTAAGTTTGAATACACCTTTAAGGCCTTAGGTCATTGTTAAAGAACTTAATCACACCAGGATTGCACCAACATTTAGCATTGCACTAGACTATCATACACACTGCCATAGCATGGAATAACTACTTGTAAATTGATCCCCCTTCAAAATATTAGTATGTAGACAACACTCAACACAAAGGATTTTAAGGTCAAACACAAATTCAACCACTAACCCCTTTCACACCACGATTTCATTTATCCTCTTGTGTCATTGAGTTAGGGTTTTGGTTAAGAATAAGGTACATTATGGTTTCTATAATAGATCAAAATCTCCCACACATTCAAATAGGACATATAGGTACAATTAAAACTATAATATCAATCACATAGATCAAACCCTCATTAGGACATAGTCACACACTAAGGACACTAGTGCAAGTCACCCTTGTCATCCTTATCCTAGATCCAAGTGAAGCCCTATGATTGATTCATAACATCATCACATAGTCATACAAATAGTTTTACAATTGCATTTATAGTCCTGCACATTTGATTTCTAGCTATGTTATATTTCTTTTCATACTTTCCCATTTTAGTATATTTTTAAATTTATCAAGTTCCAAATCAGTTTGGATCATTTATAACATATTTTTAGCATTATAAATTTACATAAAAAATTATCTAATTAGGATTAAAACTCTTTTAATCCCCAAATTTAATAAAAAAGTATTAGTGAACCCATTTTCTATTGAATATCACAAACCCTAACCATTCATATTGCTAGGGTTTATTTTCTTCTTATTGTTCCCAATTTTTGTCTTAGGGTTTTTAGATTTGGTGAATACTTAAATCAAAAAAATATTCCAAGTTTTAATATCATACTTTAAGCAATCTAAGAAATTTGTTTCTACTTATCTTTAAAAATGTATAAGATAAGGAGATCCTCATGTTGAGCATTCCTAAATGGTAGAATCTCATAATCAATTCGATGACATATATAAACAATAGTTAAAAGGGTTCCTTTCCAAAAATCAAGATATGCAAGATGTGTTTATAAATATTGTGAGAGATGAAATCCAAATAAAAACTAAGGAATATTAAACTACTATGAGTTACTTACCTTTTTATACTACATTTGGTACAACTTTTATATTGCCATATACTATGGGAGAAACTCAAGGGTTTTCATAAATCAATATGCCCATTCATACTTAGTCATTTGTGACACCGCCTTTGGTTAGCACACATTTTAAACTTGATGTATAATCCCTTATGCAAGAGGTTCAATATCTAAAAACTAAGGTGGTATATTTGGAATAAGGTGATTCTAAACTAAAATAGGCACTTGATTTATAGACTTTATTACATACTCCATTAGCTCAACATATTATAGCCTACCCTTAGGAGCCAATTTTGTGGTACCAAATCTTGCGTATGATGGAAAAGTTGACCCTGAGCAACATTTAAGAGCATTTCATGCAACATGTTTAGAATATGGGTCCAAAAAAATATTTTTGACCAAGTTATTTCCCAAAACTTAAAATAATATGTACTACAATGGTTTTATGATTTACCACATCAATCATTTCATGCATTCAATCCTTTGGTAGATTTGTTCCTTGTACATTTCTTAATCAATATCAATGAAAAGATTTTGTATGCTTAGATTTATCAACTCAAACAAGAATCCAGTGATCCTATCACACAATATGTCTTATGATAAATGATCATGCTATACAAGATGATTAATCCTATGATAGATAAGAATCATAAGAAATTTTCAAGAGAGTTTTCTTCCACACATGAATCTATTATATTTAATAATTTTTTATGATTTACATATTTGTGACATATAATTCAAGAAAGAGAGGCCAACTTGTTGGAAATGAACAAGCTTAAATATGCAACCAATCCAATTTCCACTTCTCATGCTAAAAATATGAATAATCCACCATATAAGGTGTGACCTACTAAAAATAAAGGTGATAAAAAAAGAAATTGTCAATACAATCTCACAACCTACTCTACATATTATATTATCAAATACTCCAAGGAAATAATTTAACAACTTACCAGAAGTTCCCTAAAAGGTATTTTAAAATTTATTAGAATGTGATGTTATATCTCTTCCTCCCATTAAAGAGGCTAATATGACTAAGCCTCTTCCAAAAGGATTTGATCAG
Source organism: Torreya grandis (assembly GCA_037957365.1). Classification (NCBI taxonomy): domain Eukaryota; kingdom Viridiplantae; phylum Streptophyta; class Pinopsida; order Cupressales; family Taxaceae; genus Torreya; species Torreya grandis. Next base: position 2,280,621 of record JARHVA010000015.1, on the reverse strand, counting down.
AATGCCTTTTGTGACTATAATAAAACACTAGGGCATACCACCATCATAAATATCAATTTATGACATAGGATTTAGGACTTGATATATGAGAACATCATTGATGTGAGTGTACCTAATGAAATTACACAACAAAAACTAAGTGAGAGTATAACAATGAATATATTTAGTGATCCTTTCCCTTATTGGTCAAGAAATAACAAACAAACTATAGGTGCATTATATATAATGCACATCCTCCACTAGCTACTTATCATTCTCATACCAAGGCACAACATCCTTTGAATGTAACTATTGGTACATATCACGTTCTAGTGCCATAAAGACCACTTGCCACTTTTGCATATCATGAGAATATCAATGATGATTATGATCTACACTCTCTATTAATTTGAGCTTACATTGATCATCAACCTATACAAAGTGTCATGGTTGATAATGATTCAAGTTTATATCAGTAAGATCACATTACCACTATATTTTGGTCCAATAAATGCGTCCACCAAGTTTATAGTGTTACTTAGTTTAGGGGTATTTGATATGTAATTAGATAGCCCTTAGATTTAACAACTTCATGTAGTTTCTTTTATAATATACAGATGCTTGAAATACATTTTTCCTAATGATATTATTACAATTCATGGTATTTTGTATGAATACCCCCTATAACCAAAGATCATTATTCTGACATAATAGATTGTAATTATGTAACCTAAAAAGGTTAAACCTACTTAGAGCATTTAAAATCAAGTGATTCATTCTCAATTGATACCTATCCTTAAAGGACTGATTAATCAGAGATTTGTCATAGATTTTAGAGATCCACTCTCTACTTCAACATGTCATAGATTAATAATACAAAAAAAAGGGGTGTTCCATAGAAGACACTAATATAGATTTCTTACACTCCATGATGGGTTCCAAAAAGTCCTAGAGTTCATCATGTTAAATAAAATACATAGTATACTGCATATCATTATCATGACCATGACACAAATGTTTCAAAGTCAGATCATTTTTTGAATTCTAAGTTGAGACCAATTACTTCATAAGGGCATTATGCTATATAAAATCACTATTGACTTTGAGGCTCTTGTGAGAGTCATTGATTAGTATGTTCCTTTTCATTTTTCATATTTTCAAAAATACTATATATATATATATATATATATATATATATGATAATTATAAAAACTAGGACTTATGCATTCTAGGTTTAGTTATTTCATATTAGTTGATTTGTGCTGATTATATGTAATATTTACCTATATAGTTTTCTATCACATATAATTCAAAGTGTACTTGACTGAGTTGAATAACATTTAGGTTCTCATTTCCATATGTAATTCTAGTTGGTGATATTGCCCTAAGCCCATAAATTACACACCAAAAAAATGATTCTAACATAGATAATAACACACTTCACTCTTATCTAATTATGTTAAACTTATCTTAGTGAACACAAACTCTAATTTTCTGATTCAAACCAGTCACATGCTTTCTACAATGTATATACAATAATAAGTTCGCTAGGGGCATCCTTTTACACCTAGTTTATTATTTTGTGACTAACCATATTGATCATACTTACAGACATTACATTGCTTGATTTATTAATCACTTTCACATTGATAGATTACGAGATACCCAAGTTTATTAATAAACTAGTGTTACAAGTTTCTAATGTTACTCAAAATTACTTATGCATGCATGATTTTCATTCATGTCTTCATGCTTCATGTTTTGTGTTTATTTATATTATTTGGATTGTGGACATTTGAACATGTCCTTAATTGTAGCTGTAAGCCTCCATTGTGTATTTCTATGCATGTGCATGATATTTGAGCATGTCACTTGTATATGGCCTATTGGCCTTCTTTCATGTGTTTTGTGTGATTTTGCATGTTCTCTTTATGAACGTGTCATGATCATGACACTTTTTTTCTCAGTTTGCTCAATTTTCAATGTCATGATGGATATGATGCATCCTAAAAGGTTCCAATTCCATAATGGAAATCATGCATCTTCCCCATGTTGTTTTATTAAATTTCACATCCTCAATACATGATCATGACACTTTTTTTCTCAGTTTGCTCAGTTTTCAATGTCATGATGGATATGATGCATCCTAAAGGTTTTCAATTCCATAATGGAAATCATGCATCTTCCCCAAGTTGTTTTATTAAATTTCACATCCTCAATATATGATCATTGATTCTCTATGTTTCTAATTTCTAACATTTATCTTGACAATGTCACTATGTATGTTTGTTTCCACATGTATCTTACATTACCATATTGATCAGTCACTTATGATGATGCCATGATCTCTAATTTTATCATTACTACCTATTTTCAAACTTTTCTATAACATAATTCACATATCTTTCTTATTTTGAGCTAATTTATTGTGTAGGATTCACAACTCAACTCAAAAGAGGGGATGCACATAATAGCTCATCTTAGAGACTAAGATAAAATAGTACATTACACATATATTAAATTATAGATTTTTATACATTGATCAAAGGTTATACCTAAAAATTACCTAGAAAGTAGTTTCAGATAACAACACTCTATTTGGATAAGGGCACATGTCAGCCATGTCGAAAACATGTTGTTGTCCCAGAAGGTAGAAAATGATGATTTAAAAAAAATGAAAATCATAGTTAGTACAAGATAGTTTGTAAATGGTATACACTTTTTTCAAGAGAATATTGGATGTTTTGTCTCAGGTTTTACTCAGAATGGCATCATCATGCACATCATGTGTTTCAGAGTTTTGCACATATATTTTGATAAAAAAAATCACATGATATTACATAGTTTCAAAATCCACATGTATCCAAATATCAAATTAGAGGCATATATGTGGCACATGACCACCTATTTACTCAATTTTACACCAATTTATTAGAAGGAATGAAAATTCATGCCATTATCCATGTTGTATACACAATACCCAATTTTATAAATGAATCTTATTTTATTTGTAGTGGTTGATTGACCTTTTTATATAATTTTTGCACCAGAATGATATATTATAATTCATACAAGGATTTCAAGTTACTATACTACTTTGGGTATGCAAAGATGGAATCAAACACACATTGAGTTCTTAATCACACTCTCTTATCATTCAGGATTGGGGCATGCATAGTCTAATCTAAGTCTTTCAATGAAGAATAAATCTATAGGGATCCCACCCTCTACATTCACCAATATTACACCAAAAACCATAACAGTTCACGTACCCAATCAAGTATATTTGTTCCTTGTTATTTGATTTATAAGTTTATTATATTTTAATTTTATATTTTCATCTTAAAAAAGGATTGATTTATATAGGTTTCATTACACATTATTGTATGAATCATGGTTCAAGATGTGGCCTACATTCAATAATATTCTTCATAAGTAAGTTTAGGTATAACTCTTTTCATTTTAATCTAGTATTTTCACTTAATTGCATTACTAAAATAAAATGGGGGAAAATGTAGACACATAAATTAATAATTATTGATTAAAAAATAGAGATTATGACCACTCTATATACACACTTAGCTCATGTCTGATTCCATGACCTTTTGACTGCCATTCCTTCACTCCTATGATGATGACCCATTCCTCCAAGCAACTAATGATGTATAAACATATTTACTTCTCATTCAAAATAGCTCAAGCTTACTTTCTAACTATTCCACAATTCTATTTCAGTTTTCCTTTCTCTTTAGATAAGGCTACCCTAATAATACTATCATGTTTGATGGTAGTGTCCAATTCCACCGATCGCATCCTCCCACCAAATAATAACTAGTTGCTCAAGTTTAATATCACCCAATGGGTCATCCTTCATTTTTCATAAGCCCCATCTAAAGGAATTTTAAAATTATCACTATAAAGACACATTTTAAATCCATTTGTTTACTAGAGGATCATATAATTGAAAAACACTAGAATATATAACTGCACATTGAGAGAAAAACACCTTTTTTTTTCTAATTAAAAGTCCACACAACCCTAGTATTCCTGAGCTAAGTTTGAGTACACTTCCAAATTCACATGTCATTATTGAAGCACAAAATCACAATATAATTACACCAAAATTTAGTATTACACCATTATTTCACACACCAATATAGCATGGGATAACTACATGGAGTTTGATCACTTTTTTTAGTATTGTTATGTAGGCAGTGCTAAACACATGGGGTGTTGAGGTCAAACATAACTTCAAAAACTAAACCCTTTCTATCTCATGATTACATTAATCCTCTTATGTGATTGAGTTAGGGTTTTGCTGAATAATAAGGTACATAGTGGATTTCATAGTATAATGAGATCTCCCACATAGTCAAATATGACATACAGACACAAGTAAACTTGTAATATTAGTCACAAAGATCAAACCCTCTAATACATTGACACACCCTAAGGACACCAACATAGGACACCCATATATGATTCTATAGGTATTGTCCTAGATCAAAAAAAACCCTAATCTTGATTCACAACATCATCACACAACCATATAATTAATTTTATAGTTGCATTTATAATTCTGCACATCTAATTTCTGGTTAAGTTGTATTTATTTTCATACTTTCCCTTTTTATCATATTTATAAAAAAAATTATACTAAAGTTATTTAATGTTTAATTAAGATGTACACATGCCCAAGTGTGCATTTAATTCTTACCTACCTCACATGTGCCACTATCATTAGATGTCACCTTTAGTGTGGCCAATAGGAAAAGAGATGCAAGTCTTTGACTTTTCTATAAATATTCTTCTCCTTATTTATTATGATATATTGACAGATCATTAATAATTACACATAGATGTTGGATATTTGAGAAATTTTATTGGTTATAATTTTTTTCTCTTATTCTTGCCTCTATTTTGCATGAGTTATGCTTCAATTATTCTTCAATCCTAGTTAGACCAGATCTTAACATGGTACTAAAGCCATTGAAGGCTAGTTTTGTAGATATGTTTTTATGAATTTATTAGAAGTAAATTTTTTTGGAAACATCCTAAATCAAAATAGAAACTATTATCACATTAAAAAGACCTAAAAACCTAGGGATCAACTATAAACACCTTATAGGTATTTGATAGGAAATTTGGCAATTTTTTCACATTCCTCAACTCATGCATTGGTGTGATCTGTACTGTACATACTATTAATTTTTTTCAAGTTTTAGATATATTTTTAGAATTTTTTAATTTCATACAGACCAACACCCTATTCTATTCTTTAAGACTATGTGACATGTTGTACTACCTCTATGTCTTCCTACTTGTTATCATATTACTTACATGTCACTTTTTGCTTAGTTTTTGACATCATTTGTACCTATGCCACACTCTATGGTGCATTGCCTACATGGTATCCTACTACATGGATTGATGACACCACCTAGATGATTATGTTATTTTTTATGTTTTTTTATTACCATGTGACACTTGATGTGCTTTGGTCCTACTGGTGACATCATCACTCTAGGCATGCATGACACCTACTATACCCTATAATATCATATGCACTAAATTTTATACTATGTTTTATTTTTGGAATCACCTTGATTATATGACATGGCACTTATTGATATCATCTCCCACTATGTATTATTTAGTCCCTAGTCATATGGGCCTAACTACCATGTGATTTCCATTTAGCTTGCCTAACTATTGCCACCACTTAACCACTATCCCTAACTATAGTGTGTGACCAAACTACTTATTAAATATAATTAAACCATAAACTATTGAGTTGTGGAGATAAAAGCTTCAACTCTTTGCAAACAGAAGGAACAGGAAGGTTACTGAGATCCAGAAGCTCCGGTATCGGCAGCAGGACCGACGTCGATCGTGACCTAGTGCAGAAGGCCACCGGTGACGGCAGGGAGTCGGCCGACGTCAGCAGAACCAGACTAGCAGGGACCAACGTCAGTCGCCTGTGTGTTCCTGAACTGCTCGTTACACAGACAGTTAGTTAAGTGAATGAAGTGTTTGCATGCAAAGGCCAGTTAGAGTCTTTGGCTACGAGGATAATTGTCTAAATTAAGAGTCTAAGTTAGTGTTTGAGTTAGGGATCTATTTATAGACCCATTGGCATGTATTGTAATTAAGGCATGAGATAGAAAGGAAGGCAAGTAAGTTGCTTCCATTGTAAGATCATTGAGTTGCAGGTTGTTGCAAGCTCATAGGGGATCTACATGTGAGTATGGTCTGTTGAATTGCAGGTTGCAGGTTCATGGGAGATCAACTTAAAGTACTTTTGAGTGCTTGGTGAACTAGCAGGGTTATTACTGACTAGTTGGAGAGGTGAACACCAATTCTATTTGTGAGTTGGTTGTTGGGACCCTTTTTTGTGTAGGAGAGTGTTGTGTGAAAATAATTACTGTACACTTGAGGTGTGGCAAACCTCTGTAAGGTGAAAGAGTGTGGCGGCTCTTTGTTGTATTCTTATCTATAAAGTGTTAATACAAGATAGTGTATTGTCTCTCATATTCTGTGCTATTGGTGAATTCTAGCTATTTGTGTTTCTGGTTATTTTCACATTTATAATTGCTTATATTTGTTAATCATATTGTGCTCTTTCTGAGGAGCAAGATCCAACAAGAGGAATCAGAACAGAGGTGTATTTGTTCTTGGACTTCCCTGACAAGTGGTATCAGAGCTTTTGGTTGGGATACTAACAGATTGGATTAGATCTGATTAGTGTGTTTTGATTATAGGTACTCACAGGGTTTCTATTTGAGTGGGAGTTAAGCAATGATAGAAGATAGTAAGCTACAGATGGAAAAGTTTAATGGCAAGAACTACCAAGTGTGGAGGATGCAGATTGAGGATTATCTGTATTAAAAAGATTTGTACTTACTGTTGGGAGGGGTTACTTGCAAACCCTTAGATATGAAAGATGAAGAATGGGAGGTTCTTGATCGGAAGGCTCTGGGATCTATTAGATTGAGTCTTGCATCATCTATGATTTCCAGCTTATCACAGTGTAAAACAATGGTGGAGTTGATGGAATCTTTGGCAAATTTATATGAAAAACCCTCAGCTTCTAATAAGGTATTTCTTATGAAGCGTTTATTTAATTTGCAAATGTTGGAAGGTGGATCTGTTCATAGCCATCTTAGTGATTTTCATGGTTTAGTAAACCAGCTAAGTTCAGTCAATATTGTATTTGATGATGAAATTAGAGCTCTCTTAATTTTGTGTTCATTACCTGAAAGTTGGGAAGGTTTGGTAATGGCAGTTTCTAATACTGTGTCTCCTTCAAAAGTCTTAAAAGTGGATGATGTTGTGAGTGTAATCTTGAATGAAGAGATACGCAGGAATATCACAGGTGAATCATCAGGAAATGCTTTGAGTGTTGAAGGCAGAGGAAGGCAAAGAGAAAAGATAGAGCATGGGAGATCAAGGTCTAAGATAGGCAAGAGATCCAAGTCCAGGTATGGTAGAATAACCTGCTAGAAGTGTGGAAAGCAAGGGCACTTAAAGAGAGATTGCAGATCAGGTACAGATCAGCATGAAGAACATGAAGAAGAAGCAGACGTTGTAGATTATGCTGCATAGGATGCTCTGGTATGTTCTTTGGATAAAGTAGAATCTTGGGTTTTAGATTTTGGTGCCTCTTTTCATGCATCCCCACATAGGGAATTTTTTCATGAGTATGTCCAGGGAGATTTTGGAGAAATTTATGTAGGGGATGGTAAGCCTTGTCAGATTGTTGGCAAAGGGAAAGTGAAGCTAAAACTGCAGACAGGTAACACATGGGTGTTAAAAGAAATCATGCATGTCCCAGTTCTAGAGCAGAATTTAATTTCTGTTAGAAGTTTGGGTGATGAGGGTTTCACAGTAACTCTCACAGTGGACTCTTGGAAGGTTACCAAGGGTACACTTGTTGTAGCTAGAGGTAAGAAAGTAGGTACGCTTTATCTATCTACTTGTACTACTGATTCTCTTTCTAGGTTTTCTACTTCAGCTGTAGATTTAGAGATGTGGCTTGATAGGCTTGGTCACACAGATAAGAAAGAGATGCTTGTTCTTGAGTCAAAGGATATGCTTTCGGATTTGGAAGGTATGGATCGTGGTTTCTGTATGCAGAAGAAGAAGGTAATGTTTCTTGAGGAACCCGATGTTAGTGACAAGAATAGGAAAGCCTTGGTTTTTAAGGAGAAGATGACGGACAGAGTTCAGCACAAGATGCAGAAGAATTTTGAGCAGAGCAAGGGTGATTTGGACAAGGATTTGATCCAAAAAGAGCTCGCGAGAAAAAGTCAGGTCTAACAAGAAAAACACAGAGACCGACGTCGATAGGAAAACCGGCGTTGGCGTCCAGACAGGGACCGACGTCAGCTATGTGCAGACCGACGTCGGTGACTCAAGGCAGATATTGACCGGCGTCGGCTAGGGGAAACTGACGTCGGCAAGGTGGCAGTCGCAGGAAACTGACTTCGGTCATCTACAGACTGAGATGTGATCGGCATCGGTTACTGAGATGAATTTTGGGTGGATAGCAAGCTGTCATGGAGTCTCAAGTGCCCATATGGAGGAATGAAGGTGTAAGTAAGTTCTTAAATTCATCATTTCCCTTCTTTACACTACTTGTTGCTCACTTATGGCATAGGACCAAGAAGTTATTGAAGAAGCAGAACAGGTAGATCCAGGAAATAGTGGGAGCTAGGCATGGATGAGGATGTGATTCCTTGGAGGAGAACCAAATAGGTGTTTTGGGTAGAGTGGCCAGCTAGAAGTAAGCATTGAGAGACGAATGGATGTTCAGGATAAAGAAGAGCGGAAATGGATACGTGAGATGGAAGATCAGGGTATTTGATCTTGTATGAGCTGCAGGGCAATGGAGGTTTGATCATTGTGTTTCTCTTTACCAGGTTGGATAGTATTAGCTACACTATCCTATTTCTGTATGATGTGCTTATTGCAGGGTTACATATATAGGTATTGCTGAACTAAAGGTAAAGCTAGTTCAGGTGTTTGTCATGGAGAATCTGGGAGCAACAAGATTCTTTGGCATGAGTGTGTTCTAAAGATATGGTAGGTCATATGTTGACTTTATTTCAGGATGATTATGTGAAACCGGTTAGCACGCCGATGGTCGGATAGTTTTATGAACAGGTGTCTTGATTCACATAATGAGGTTGAGTGTATGGTATGTACTAAACCTGAGTTTTCCCAATCAGTGGGAGTTGTCACAAGTTGGAGCCAATCTGAGAGAGAACCATTGGAGGATAGTTCAGTGGATTCCTACAGGGACTAGCAGTAGGTGCACATGCTATGCAGGTTCAGGTTAATTTCTACATGGTTGTAGATGTGGATGCGGCAGGTGATTTGGATGACAGGTTTTACACTACAAGTTTGTGGTGGTTGGTCTTCAAGAGTGATCTTGAGGAGGGATACAAAGCCAAGGGAACAAACTAGACAAAGTACAGGTATAAGTATAGGTTGCAGCTGTTTATCTCCAAGTGGGAGATTGTTGAGTTGTGGAGCTAAAAGCTTCAACTCTTTGCAAACAGAAGGAACAGGAAGGTTGTTGAGATCTAGGAGCTCCGGCGTCGGCAGCAGGACTGACGTCGGTCGTGACCCAGTGCAGAAGGCCACCGGCGACGGCAGGGAGTCAGCTGACGTCAGCAAAACCAGACTAGCAGGGACCGACGTCGGTCGCCTGTGTGTTCCCAAACTGCTTGTTACATGGACAGTTAGTTAAGTGAACAAAGTGTTTGCATGCAAAGGCTAGTTAGAGTCTTTGGCTGCGAGGATAATTGTCTAAATTAAGAGTCTAAGTTAGTGTTTGAGTTAGGGATCTATTTATAGACCCATTGGCATGTATTGTAATTAAGGCATGAGATAGAAAGGAAGGCAAGTAAGTTGCTTCCATTGTAAGATCATTGAGTTGCAGGTTGTTGCAAGCTCATAGGGGATCTACATGTGAGTATGGTCTGTTGAATTGCAGGTTGCAGGTTCATGGGAGATCAACTTGAAGTACTTTTGAGTGCTTGGTGAACTGGCAGGGTTATTACTAACTAGTTGGAGAGGTGAACACCAATTCTGTTTGTGAGTTGGTTGTTGGGACCGTTTTTTGTGTAGGAGAGTGTTGTGTGAAAAGAATTACTGTACACTTGAGGTGTGGCAAACCTCTGTAAGGTGAAAGAGTGTGGCGGCTCTTTGTTGTATTCTTATCTGTAAAGTGTTAATACAAGATAGTGTATTGTCTCTCATATTCTGTGCTATTGGTGAATTCTAGCTATTTGTGTTTCTGGTTATTTCCACATTTATAATTGCTTATATTTGGTAATCATACTATGCTCTTTCTGAGGAGCAAGATCCAACAAGAGGAATCAGAACAGAGGTGTATTTGTTCTTGGACTTCCCTGACATAAACACCAACAATATTGGGCCCCCATATGACTAAATACCAAGATAGTTAATCCCTCAAGTAGTTTTATTACCCTCCTAGCAAAATTTGAACCTACGTTCACTCTGGGAGGCTTATATCATCATCTGTGAGGCCTAGGAAGTTCCATTTTTTCGGATTTATTTTTCCAACATGGATGTATTGAAGTAGAACATGGAATATTTTGATAAATGTTTTTGTGTTTGTATAACATTTATTTCATCCATTTGTAAAATTCAATGACAACTTTCTTATGTTTTATGGCACATTCTTCAGTTTTATCGAAGATTAGAAGGCGGGGTCCAATTTGATGGATGGTCAAAATCCCCAAAAATAAAACTTTTAAATTTTTTTTGTCTCTTAAATACAAATATTTTGTGAGCCATTATATTTTAAAATGTACCTTTTTACTCTCACTTTGTGAAGGGTACCTAACATGGCCTTGTTGATGGGACCTTATGGAGATTTTTTTTTATCTCTTTATACATGGCACCTTAATGGGAAGATTCTTATATTTTTGTATAATTTGTTTAAGTAGTGGATTTTTTTGGCACTCGTGCAAGTAGTTCCTTAGTGTATTTTTTTATACTTGAACATGATGATCATTCTTTGTATTTTAGGTATCCCTAACATCAGTCTATTTTATGTGTTTGAAGTAGTGTATTTTGGGTCACTTGTGTAAAATGTTTTTGAATTTTTGTGTTTTTTTTTTTTCCATCTTGAGTAGTCAATGGTTAATTTACTCTTCCACTTCCACTCATGACATTTATTTTCAAAAAATTAAGGCCCCTTTCTATATGCCATGTTTCCTTTTATAGGAAAGATTTTATTTATTTTCTTCAATTAATCACCATTATGTGCACATATGTTTTCATTGTTTTAGCATAATAATGAGTTTGGTTTACCTTCCTAAGAAATTTATTTTATGAGTATTATAGTATGTCTCATCTTTAGATGTCATTATTTGGTGTAAGTTTATATATTTTTGACACTTTATTTGACAATATGATTGTCTCATGTTGTTAGTGACATTTGGTATCCTGAGTATTAGTCAATATTTAAAATTAACCACAGGTAGCCATCTTTGTTGGCATATAAATATAGAATATTTTATTTTAGTGGTATCAAAATTTAGAACTTCATCTCTGAGCCAACATATTCTATGGTATCAAAATTATCATAGTATTTTAGTGCTTTAAATAGTGGATTCATACCACTCAAGAAAATATCATGAGTTTTTAACTAGGTGTTCACTTCCATTCTACACAACATCGTCTAAGTGTTGATTAGGACACCTTTTAGTATTGTGAATCTCATCACTATTTTGGAGTATCACCTGCTTCAATGTTTCAAGTATGCAATGCTTCCTTGAATAATTTATACCTAATTTCTTGAGATCAATATTTATTCTAAGTGAGCCTCATACAAAGCAAAAATTCCTATTTTTACTTGGTATTTACAATAGCTCGACACCCATGTATTTTGGAAATATGTATTGGCATCCATATGGACACTTGACATTATACCATATTTTCATGATATTTTTACATAGGTACTTAATGATGGCCTGTTATCAAATATTATTTTTTGAATATTTGAGGACACTTATTTTTTGCCTTAGACCTCCCTAAGTTGTTCTTAAGGGAGGGTGTTAGTGAAAATATTTATTGTGCACCTTTAGTTAAGTTAACTCAAATAGTTGGATTTAATATTAAGGCTAGTTAGTGTGTATTTAGGGTGTGCACATGCCAAAGTATGTATTTAATGCTTGCCTACCTCTTGTGCCACCATCATTACATGCCACCTTAGTGTGGCCAGTAATAAAAGAGATGCAAGTACTTAAATTTAATATAAATACTCTTCTTGTCATTTATATTTTATGATAAATTGATATATTAGTAATACATACACACGAATGCTAAATATTTGAGAAATCATATTGGTTCTCATTTTAGTTATTTTATTCTCACCTTTATCTTTTATTAGTTATGATTTGGTTCTTCTTCGATCTTAGCTAGAACATATCTTAACAAAACAAAACATTTTTTTCTCAAAGTTCACATACACAACATTGACCCTCACGTACCACATACATTGACAAGCCAAAGTTATTTATATGTAAAAATGAGAGTAGGTACAGTAATTTATGCACTTAAAAAATAGGTTAGATCATACAAGGCACAATGAGGTCACAATAACATAATCCCAGGTCCAATGATCTAGGAAGCACATTTAACAAAAACTTAAGTCTAGGGAACTATATAAACATTTGGGTGTCAAACTATATGATAGGAGTATTTCCCACATCCACAAAGCATTAATAAAATAGTTTACACATTTCAAAAATTCCATGAAAATATTCTTGATCATCTTATTTTTCACCGATTGATAAAGTAAAATTTTCGAATCTATTTAAAATACTTAAAGAGTTTGTAGTGCATGTTGCATTATAAAATTTTGTTATACTACATAATTTATACTACTTGAATCATATTAAATTAAGTTTCAAGTAAGCATCATAGAAACTTATAATATTATTATTTTAAACTAGATTTATGCCAACTTAACACATTCTAAGTTGTCTAAGTTTCATTATGTTAAGAATCAATTAAAAGGTTATATTGTAAGAACTCACTACAATATAATTTTTAAATATTGATAATCCTTTAAAGCAAATATTCGAAGTGAATTTGATTTCCAAAACAACTCTCAATGGTATAAGCTTCACAGCACCCTCTTCCATCACTAAATAATTCATATTTACTTGAAAAGCATTAATATTGAATTATATATCATTAAATGTTTTTTAAAAATTAAATAAAATTATTTTAGTTATTACACTCCAAAACTCTATTATAAATACCAAGAATAACTTGCATATCTTATTTCCAATAATTTATTTAATACTTAACAATAATATAATGATTAACATAATAATGTTTATAGCAAAGTATTTACCAAATACACAACAAATATATTGATAGAATTATGTAATTTTTATTATGAATTGTCTATAGTTAGCTCAATAGGAAACATCCATTTGTAGACACTGCAAACGTGTCTGCACCTTGGTTCTCCCCCTTGGCCCTTTCTCCCTCCTAGTCCTCCTTGGTCCCTAACCCACCTAAGTCTTATTAATTAGAAATTAACATCTATTTTTAATTAAATAAGGCCCCCTTTCCACCCTACCCTTGCCACCTTGGATCCTCCCTTGAATCCCTCCACCTTCCCCCTAACATTTATTAAGCCAAATCTCACCATTATATCCCCCCTCGTCCATTTTGGCATCCTTGTGACCGTTCTGCCCATGACCCCTCGCCCGGTGGTGTGCAAGAGTGGGCAGAGGCTATTTTTAGCCTCTGTGCCCATCCTGCAACCGCCGACGTCGGCGACCCTTCGGCCGACATCGGTGAAACTGCCAGCGTCGGCAGCCTTGATTATCCCCTTCTGCATCCGTTGCACCCCCTGGACTCTTGAGCTCGAAAATAGATTCTCTTGATGCTTTGGCTCTGATCTCTCCTCTGTCTTGACCTCGTGCAATAGCAGCAACAGGTGAAAAGGCCTTGGATCAGTATCTTCTCCTTGTAGCAACTCTTCCGTGGCTCCAGCAACATCTCCTTCTCTCTTCATTCAGCAAGCTAAAGGTAAGCTAGTCTGGGTTTTTTTATTTCATTTTAGTATTCAGTCATCTATCTTCTATTGTCTTCTGCTCCCTCTATCCTTCCCCCCTGAGAGGCTGCAAAAGCCTTCTCAGGCCCCATCCTCTGTGAATCCTCCTCTTCCCTGTCCTTTGTGTCTCTTCCAACTTCCTCACCCCTCTGCCAAAAAGACCTTGCACCAGGCGTCCAACCCGAACCAGACCACTCCCCAATCCATCCAAACTTGTCCCCGTTCAGTCTCAGACCCGTCCACAGTCCAGGAAGCAACCCAGACCCGACTACAGGCCACAACCCCGATCGACGCTGGTCACTTCCCCAACCGACGTCGGCAGGGTAGCCGACGCCGGCAGATCAGATAACCGACGCCGGCGAAATTTCCGACCTCGGCGACTGTCTTCAGCCCAACAGCTCTTTCAGGTAATCATTTTGTTTTCTTCTTTCCTTTCTACTTTCTTTGTCACTTCTGTATTCTGGCATTCTGTCTTTTATCAGTCACTTATTTTATCAAACAGTGGGTTGACCTCCCTTAAGGAAGTTTTTACACTTCTGGGAACAAGCCTTTTGCTTGGCAACCCACTGCCTATCTGTCTAACGTTTTTCTTGTCCTAGTTTCCTTTTTTTCTTGCAGGTGTCATTCCTCCACAGCCAAAGAGGAGTGCTCACAAACGTCTGGATTTACGGTGCGCAATCTTTAGTCCAGGTACTTCCAAGCCTTGTCCATCACTTTTTTAGTTTCTTCTTTCTCTTAGATCTAAAAGCGAATTTTGAGTGGAAACACCATTAAAGAGTTAGAAGTGATCTATGAAGACATTACTAGTAATATTAATTTATGCCTTAAATAGTAATTCCTTGAAAATAGATTTCACCACATTATAACTCTAATAAAACTTAAGTTAGCTATGCCCATCAACTATAAATAATAAATTTATTTATTTATAAAAGGTTAGTATAATATTTCTCAAATTCTCATGTGAATCTTTATTAGAAAGCAATATGAGTATAACTATTGAATGAAATATAAAAATCCATAATATAATTTAGTTTACATTTTAATGAGAGTACACCATCCTAATCCTTTCACAATTTATAATATATGTAAATTAATCATCATAACAAAAGTTTAATCCACAAATATGGAATCAATAATTTGTTTTACTTATTTTGTATTAGTGTGACCTAAATGATTTAAAGTTAGGGATATTTTAGAGTGTTAAATATAGTAGTAATAACCTAATTTGAATTCAAATTTGGATAAATAAATATTGCACTTATAATATTCAACTTGATAAAGCAAAAGAGGGGGGATGTAGTTAGCATATTTCCTTTATTTCACTTATAAAAATTTTCCTTGCTCATTAAATTATTGTGTATGCTATGGATTTACTCAGACCAAAAAACTATGGTTCAAATCATGTCTGGACCCTACCAGTGAAACTATGATGCATGGGTGACTAGTATTCTCTTCATCCCACTTATAGTCCCTTTAAATTTTGTATATTTAACTCCTCATACCCCGACACTTGCTCCTATAGATGTTTCATGTTAGTGCACTCACGTTAAGTTTGATGCACTAATCTTTGCTTTTTTCTCCTCCTTTTGAAACCCTAATCACATTTTTGGACAAATGATGATTTGAAAACAAGTTAACACTTTGGGTTGGACATCCCCAACCACTATCCACTAAGTGACTAAGTATTTCCTACATTTAAATACTTATAAGAGTGTTCAAACCACATGTTGGTTTCCCACTTATATGTGTGCATATAGCATGAGATCAATCTATAATGCAATGCAATGTTTGGATTTTGACACTTGGCACAATGAAAATTTGAATTTTGTGTGTGTTTAAAATTGGATCTAGGGTTGTTAATTTAAGGGGTTTTTATATTTTTATGCCTTTGTGATAATGTCTCAAGAGAGTGCTAGTGGATTTATAAATTAGTGATCAATTAATCGCCAAGTTATACATTTGTGACCAAGTGACTATAACCCAAACCTTAGCATGGGAACCCTTTTGATGAAGTGAAATACATGAACTTATCTTTGTCAACTTTCAATAGTATGTTGTTGTAGAAAAGTTAACTATTTTAGCCTATGCACTTAGTCATGCACTTAGCTATTGATCCAATTTGGTTCTAGACTTGAGGGAGTTAGGCACAAGCATAACAGGGCTTGGTGCATAACATTTAACACACTATTACACTGAAATTAATTTCAAAAAAGGCAAAAGCCTTGTGTAATCACCTAAAGTATAATAATTAAGGGACCAAGCTCACATTGGGCTAGTTGGAACATGACATAACTTGGGTTTCAATGAGGTCTAGACATTGGCTAGAGGGATTCAGACGACCTTACGAAACTAGGTCATTCATAGGGAGTTCAATAGGCATGAGAATTCTTGGTGGTGTAAATATTAAGGTTCAAGTCAATATTTGGATAGGTAGGGTCTTAGTGGCATAGGATGTAGGAATTTCCAATTGGAGTCATTTGGTTATTTACACAAGTCAAAGGGATAACATAGGTTCAAGTGCTCATCCTTAAGATAGCGCTCTAGGCATGGGCCTTGGATCCTTGGTGAATATTGGTTCCAATAATTATTAGATTTATAGGTGAGATAAGGTTTTTATATGGCACAAGGATGCCATTAGAAACTAAGGTTGAACCTCTATTTCACAATAAATTCAAATAAATAGCTACAACATTACTTAAATGAAATTAACTCACAAGCATAACATTATGAAAATTATAAAACAAGGAAGAATAATTCATTTCTTCATTAACATTATTCATTAAATTATAGTTTATCAATAAAGTTCAATAAAAATAAATAGAGCATATGCTCTTCCTAACTCTTCATGCTCATTAGCTCACATGCGAGTTTGGGTTATACATTTGAACTACTTAAACTAATATGTAGAATAGAAATACTAATAGAGGCTCTCTATTTCACCAAAACTTAGATATAATTTCTCAACTTCCTTGATATTTAAATGTAAGCCTTATTTTATAGGTAAATGGGCATCTCTTTCCAGGTTAGATGGGTGTGTGCCAAGTGATGAGCTATCGTGAGTCTATCGACTCCACTACATTACCTAGGTTGGATGAGCGCACATTATAAGTTGAGCTATCACTTAAGGGCCACTTTATTACCTAATTCAATCTTATAACATCCATGCTTCATGGACCACCATGTACAAGTTCTAATAGGGATGTCCCCTAAAATTTGGCACCATGAAACTGCCTGCTAGCTGGCATGGGATCCTTAGGGATGTCTCCATCTAGCACTAAAATGTATAAAAGGGGAATAACCACTTCAAAGGTTGCCTCAAAATAGGATATGTATAGTTGTCATGGTCCACATAGTTTCTATAAAATGGGGCCCAACACTACCCCATACAAAATTTCTAGTCCACCTCAGACTCGTCTTTCAGTGACTTAGGTACACAAAACTCAGGTGCACCCTGCTTTAAGTTTACCTTGAAATTCTCAAAACCTTGGATAACACCCTTAATATCTTCAATGGAACCATATGATTTAGTGGGCATGGCCTCAAGAGAAATCACATTTGTAATTTCTATTTTTTTCCTAAAGGATTCAATCCTTTCTTTCACATGTTTCACCTTGCCATCCAAGATCTTCCCCTACTCACTAGCCTTTGTTTTGAAGGCATAGAATACTAACTCTAAGTCCTACTCCTAAGTCTTCAATTGAGAGCTAATAGAGTTGACCTTGTCCATTACTTTCATGCATTTAGTCATAGTTATCATGAAGGAATGTTAGAATAAAGTGTCCTCCTTCTTTTCCATCTTGAGGCATGTGATGATCACTACTCCCTAATTAATGAAGTTGCAAAATATTTTGTTAGCTTCTTCTACACCCTTTTCAAGTTTATTGAAGAGGTCTTCCACTACATCAACTTTCTTATTTAACTCTCCTTAAAAGGCCTCATAGGGATTTTATTTCTCCTCAAATGCTGACCTTATTCTAGGGAGCATATGCTCCATAAGTGTGTAGACCTAATCCACTTCCTTCATCTCAAAGGAATCTAAACCATCCAAGAGGGATGGTTTCACCTCTTCTATGCACTCCACCAGCTATTGAAGCTTGAGATTTGTTACCTTAAGCTCTTTTCATCCTTTTTCTATCCTTTTATAGCATAGGCATGAACATCATTGATGATGCTCTTGCATGCTACAATGGAGGCCATCTTAATCAATGCATTAGTTGATTTCACTAGGTTCATATCATGAGGGTTGAGGAGTCGGTATTCATTCCCTTCTTCTAGTTCTTAGTACTCTAGATCACTTTGGTTGGAACCTTGAATTTAGGATCATCCATATAGTAGTTCATCACCCAAGAAACTTGATGGTGCATTAGGGTCATTGTAGTCTTTAGAGGCATCACTCCATTATGTAGAAGTCCTCATCCTCCTTGAATTGTTACTCTGTTTGTTCCTTGTTTCTTGGCTCATACTCCTCATCCTCACCCAGTTCTCCTTCCTCACTATCAGTGGTGTTCATGTTACTACCTTGTTTGAATTTTTCTTTTCCTTCATCTTCTTCTTTTACCTCTTCTTCTTCTCTTTCTTTGGCACATGGCTCACTATCATGTTCTTATTGCAAGGATTTTTTGTGGAATTTTCCCCTTCATCCATTATCTTTTGTAGTGGATCTATGGCATGAACTTTCATTGTGTCATCTTTCTCTTCATCTCACCCTATTGAGGCCTCAACCTCCTTCTCTATTTGCTTCTCCACGGTGTTAGTATCACCTTATTTATCTCCAGGAACCCCCTCAAAACTAGGGCATGTCTATTGTTCAGCCTCTTCTAATGTACTAGTGGGGGCACGTGGTATATTTTTTAGTATATTATCTTTACTTGGTCCCATGCTTTCAATGACCTTTTATCCTCTCTTTCTTTCAACATCCTAGCCCTTTTTTCCTAGGCTACTTATTCCTCCCTTTCCTTTTTTTTAGCCTTTCTTTCTGCCTCTTCCTTCTTGGCCCTTTCCTTTTAGACCTTTTTTTGTGTGGCTTGTGCTTTACACTTCTTTTCTTTGGCCTCTATTTATTTGACCTCTAGCTGGTTGATATTATCTAGGGACATGCCCTTGGCTTTTAGTTCCTCATACCTGCAATGCAATTTTAGCACCATATCAATATGTCCCTGATCGAAGCCCATGTTCTTCCACTTGCACTACAACTCTTCTTCCATTAGTGGACCTAAATGGGTTGCCTCTTTGGGATCTCTTCTTGTCTCTCATTCCATTCATCCTTCTTCCATTTTCACCTTGTGCTCCTCCTCCTACGATTTTTCTTCAGCCTCAACCATTTCAATGACTTCTTTTGGCACCCTTGCCTTAGTCATTTCTTCTTTTTGATCTTGTAGCTCCTGAGCCCTCTATATTAAGGCTTCATTGAAGCTAAGTTTCTTCAATCTCCTTCACTTTTTGGTCTTATTCTAAGGTGGTGGGGAGGGGTTCTCTTCACTTGATGAGTTTATTCAATCTCATTATTTTTCCTTCAACTCCTCTTCTTCTAATCCTCATCCTTTAACTCTTCTTCTATCTCAAAGAACTCTATCTAGGGCACCAGAATCTGGGTCTTCCCCTTCTCCTTTGTGTCAAGGTAGGTCTTCAGCACAGACTTCATGTACTTATTAAAAGATCTCAAGCAGGATTCCTCTTTTTCTAAGGTAATTTCAAGATTCAAGTGCTCCTATATCTCCTTTAGAGTTTCCCCTCTCTTCTTCTAGGGAGATTTTTTGTTCTCAATAGACACAAGGGTTCCTTCCTCCTTGATATAGATTAAGGGGTATTATTTCTACTTAGTGCTTGACCTGATGCCTTCTTCTATGGCTTCATCTCATAATAAATCCTATGGATGAAGCCTAGGATGGTGACCTCTTAAATAGGATAGATGTATTTTTGATTCAAGGCATCTTATTCATCTTTGGTAGCTCTTCCTTTGGCATGGGGAAACCTACACCTTAACCTTTTCCTTTTTGCATCTAGTTACTTAATTGGAATATCCATTTACTACTCATTTGGGATACTATCTAACGCATCCCTAAAGTATTCTTCTGAGAAGGTGAAGGGGAGCTTCAACCATCCTAGCCTATTTACATCCTTTAGCACCAAGTGCAAGATGTAGTAGTGTTGTATTATAGTAAAAAATATCATCCCAAATATGCTTTGAGGGATCCTCTAGGGAATACACTACTCTAGTCTAAAGGATTCTATGTACTATTTACACCAACACATTATACACGTCTTTTATCTAGGGCTAAAAGTGATAGGGTAGGTGCAATCCTTATATTTATACATAGGGGATCCATGGTGTTCTAGAAACACCCACATAGTGTCTTTACTTTCATCTAGGATCCTGATCTCCTCCATCATGATCAAGATGAGGATGAACCCCCACCTAAAATTTCCCTTCACAATGTGGCATTCTAGTGCATTCTTGATTAGTTCCTCCATGATGAACTTAGTGATATTAAATTAGATGCACTAAGCCATATGATATGTGTCATAGAGGTACACCTTAGAAACATTAGTCCACTAGCCACTAAGACATAATTTAGAACTTATGAGGCATGCCACCACCCTCATGCCTAGGTCCTCACACTTGTTAATTAGGAATATATATCCCCCTTGAAGTAATTTAGGAGCTTCATGATGTGTTCCACCTCTTCAACATCATCCATCATCTAATGGATATCCTATCTGGCATCAAGTAACCTAGTTATTTTCTTGATCAACTATGGTGAGACCTTCATGTTCCATCTTGTAAATTAGAATTAGTCCTCATAGATGTGTGAGAGTAGGAATTGGATAAGCTCCTCTAGATTTTAAAATTAAGGAAACTCATAGAGCTAAGTTGTTTTGATAGTATTTAACTTGTCTCAAATTGAGACATCAAAGAGGTTGTCACCTTTTAGGGTCTTGTACCCTGTATCCACCATCCACTCTTATGCCAAGTCTTGGAAATGACTCGACATCTGATGGTTGTATTCTTTTAGTTGGTAGTTATACATGAAAGAGCACTAACTTTCCCCTACCTAAACCTCTGGGGGATACTTCATATATTGATAGGATAACTTGGTTATCACCTTAGTATCAATATCTATGACACTAACTACCTCAACCGATTGTGCCTTAGTTTTAGCGGTCATCACCTCTTCTACAATCCTAACCCTCTTGGGTTCTTCTTGTGCCTATATTGAGCTTGATGCATTTTGTTTCTTCACCATTATAAATCTACTTGTGTTGAATCGAGGAAGATGTGGCTTTCCTAAGCCTCTACTGGTGGTCAACACTTCTATAATCATGGGATCTATGACTATATGTTCAACTCTAAGCTTTTCTAGCTATTAATGGCATCTTGCTAGTAGCTTCACACTTCACTTAGCTATCTACACCAATTCTCTCATTCTAACCCCTCACACTAGTGTCACTATGAATGCACTCCTTCTCAATGTGCTTCTCCTCACTCTAGATGCCTGATTTGGTCAAATTCTCACTTGTGATAGAGTTCTTTCTTGCTTTAGCTCTCTAGTTTCTTTCCTTGTTTGCTCTAAGTTTGGTTTAGCATAAACTTTATAACCTAAGCAAGTTTATCATTGATAAATTTATACCCTTTTGTTATCAACCACCATCATTAATGTAGGCTTAATAGCGTAGGTTCCTCGATCTCTTGGAAAATATACAAAATATTCAAAAATATCTTCTCTTATATGCATTAATTATGTATATTTGTGTTGTCATTGTTACCTCATTGAATTCTCCTAATGAATTTTTTGATGAAGTGATGTGTGGTTCAAATGGTCACTTCCTGCTCCTTTTTGGGTGGATGCCAGCTATCTTAGATGACTTCCTTCTATGCATGTATCCTTGGTGTGGCCTTCACCTTTCTTGTGGTAACCTAGGTGTAGTGCCTCACATGCATGTGATTCAACCTCCTTGATTCCACTATCTTCTTCTATTTGTGATCTTATTTCAGTAACGCTCCTCTACCTTGGTTGATTTCTTTCACATCATCTTACCTTGGCCTATCCTACCCTATAAAAATCCTTACATTGGTCCTCTAACACTTTATTTCTCTTCTAATTATCTTATGCACTTTTAGAGTACATATTCATTATCTACCTTGCACTTAACCATGTTGGGAATCTTCACTTCATGCCTTCTAGGGTATCCAGCATTAGATTATTTGATGTGCCTTTTTGTAACTCTAGTACAAAGGTGGCACAAGAATAGTTCATTCTTGCACCTTTAAGGACCCTACACTTTTCATCTTGTGTATATGTCTCTCTAACTACATCTACTTGTGCTTAGTAAGCTTCACATGCCCACTACTTAGATGTCTAGCCTCATGCACTTATGGGCATAAGTGCTCGACTCACCCGATTGGAATTATGTGTGAAGTTTTGACACAAAAGTTATTTCAGCCATTGCATGCCACTCACTACCTATATACACTATACAAGGAATAAAATAAAAATAAAAAGAATGTTTTAGATTGCACCAAAATTTATTTTGGATGGCTCAATTTCAAACCAACTAGTGATCAAGAATTTGGAGGTTTCATGGCACAAGAACCAACCTACTACCTATAAGGCTTCAGTTGGTTACCATTAAAATTCCCAAGGATCATTTTGTTGAATAACGTGTGCAACTTACATGCACTTGTTTCTAAGATGTGGTGGATGATGTAGGGACCCATCCACCATATTTTAAACTTTCCTAAGTGCTTGAAGTACTTGGAATCATAGATCAACACCAATTCTCCTTTAGTCCTCTCCTTGTGCTTGATATGTTTGTCATGCTAGCACTTTTGGCATGCCTTCTCAATCTACTAACTCCACTTGGCTCAGGTGTGTTTCTCATCCAAGCACTCCAAGTCTTCCAACCTTACACTCAAATATTCTTGGTCATCTAACTAACCAATCCATATAATGTATAAGGAGGTCACCATGAATTTTATGGGTAGAACTACTTTAGCACCAAACACTAGTTGAAATGGTGTAGCCTTATTCAGGGGCTTATAGGTCATGTAGTATACTTAAAGTACTGCTAAAACACAATCATCCTAATCCTTGTAACCAACATTGTATATATTTGTTAGGAACATTCCTAAAATTTTGTTAAAGGATTTAGCCATGTCATTGGCTTGGGGATTATATGGGGTGGTCTTATGGTATTCCACCATGTATTCAATCAGAAAGATGTGCACCATCTCATTGATGAAATGAGTGCCCCTATCGCTAGTCAGACTTAATGGGCACCCATATTGGTTGATGATTTTCTCCCATATGAAGCACATGGTTGTCATGGTTGTGAAATATTTGATTGGTATGGATTTATTCCACTTAGTGAAATAGTTAGTGTCCACTAAGATATATATGGCACCTATACACTATGTTACAGGAGTGATTGGCCTAATAAAGTCAATGGCCCATTTTTTGAATGGTGCCTAGGTAATAATGGGGATCAGAGGCATCTCATCCTGGTGGTTGTAATTTTTGGTGTGTTAGCATACATCACATGCCTTTGCATATTCTTTTATATCTTGTAATAGGCTTGGCCACCATAAGCCTACTTGCAATATCTTGCATACCATTATGTCATCAACACAATGACCTCCTATGATCCCTTCATGTGCTTCTTTTAGGATGGATTCCCACTCATGTTCCAAAACACACTAGCACATAACTTCATCCCTACTTAGTTTATACAACTCCCCCTCAATGAGTTGCAATGGGGTGGCATGGACTGCAAGTTATTTTTTTCCTTAGTAGACAAGGTCTGGGGTGTAAACGTAGATGTTAGAAAAATAAAAATCTCTGTTAGATCTTTAGGAACATGTTGGACTCTTTATAGCTACATGTCTAACATGTCATCCTCAATCAACATTCCTACATCTCCATAGTTTATGTAAGATAAATGTTTGGCCCTAAGTTCTTCTTTCTAGGTTTGATGACAATAGAGAACTGGAACTCCTAAATGAGGACAATCCATCTACAAATTCACCCATGTAAAATAGGCTTTTTCATGAGATACTTAAGGGCCTCATGATCTATAAATAAAATTAATGAGGTTACCAACAGATATTGCCTAAATTTTTGTAAAGCATAGACCATTATCAGTGCCTCATGCTCGGTGGTGGTGTAATTTTACACTGCTTGAATCAATTTTATACTCATAAAGGAGATGGGGTGGTCCATCTTTCCTTTGCCTAGTTGTGCCAATATGGCACCAATGGTAGAGCTTAAATCATTGATGTAGACATGAAAAGGTGTATTCCAATCTATAAATTATAGGATTGGTGTACTATCCAACTTCAGCTTTAATGTTTCAAAGGCCTCTTCTTGCACATCACCCTAGTAGAATGGTTCATCCTTGTGTAAGAGCTCCTCTAAAGGCATTGTGATCTTTGCATATCTTTGAATAAACTTTTTATAGTAGCCACAATGGCCTAGAAAGGCACAAATGTTTTTCTAGATTGAGGGAGTCTAGAGCTAGATTATTATGGCTATCTTCACTAGATTAATAATCAAACCATCTTTGTATACGATGTGCCTAAGAAATGTCCCAAATAGAATTTCAAAGATGCACTTCTTAATATTCAAAGAGATCAAGATCTACCTGCACCTCTAAAATATAAGGGCAGATTATCATAGTGGTCTTTTACAATACCATACACAGTCGAGTTGTAAAGATACACTTGGAAGAACTTATGGATAAAGTCCTTGAAAGTATTGATAACTACCTAGAGAATATGATTGGTGCATTATTGAGTCTAAGGGGCATCACATTATAAGTGAAACAACCCCATTTAGTCACAAAGGTTATTTTGGGATTATCTTCCTCCTTTATTTACACCTAATGGTAGCCTTAAAACCTATCAGTGAAAGTGTAGATTTCATAGCCTATGACGCCATCTAGGACCTCATCGGTGAATGGGGTTGAGAATGGATTATTGATGCAAGTGACATTCAACATCCTATAGTTGATGTAAATCCATATACACCCATATTTTTTGATGTTAATTACCATTAAGCTCACCCATTTAGATTCTTTCATTAGGTATATGATATCAAATGCCAAAATTCCATCAATATCCATCTTTACCTTGGTGTGAAGAATGGGATTCAATCAATATGGTACTTTTTGACTAGTCTTGTACTATCCACTAGCTTTATGATAATTTTTACAAGGTAAGGGTGGGTGCCTTTCATGTCCTTATATTTTCATTAGAACAAGTCCTAAAATTTCCTTAGGAGGTCTACAATTCATGCCATCTCTGACTCAGACCAATAAGTGCCTATAGTGGTGATCTTTGGCTTGCCTTCTTCACTAATATCTACTTTAGTGGTCTTGAGTGGCACACGATATGATTTATTTATCTCCTAATGAGATTCCTTGACTTGCCTTATCCCCTATATTATTTTAATTCAAAGATGCATTGATCTTTGTCATCTAGGGTGTTGTCATCCACAAGGTGCATAAGAGTTTGTCTACCTATTAGAGCCTTCCAATTGTGCTCTTTCTAGGTCTCATCATCTTCTTTATTGGAGTCACTTTTGAGTGTCATATCTCTAAAGAATGTCAAG
This sequence comes from Torreya grandis, assembly GCA_037957365.1. Taxonomy (NCBI): domain Eukaryota; kingdom Viridiplantae; phylum Streptophyta; class Pinopsida; order Cupressales; family Taxaceae; genus Torreya; species Torreya grandis. The sequence continues at coordinate 2,254,926 of JARHVA010000015.1, read as the reverse complement.
ATTGCTAGTCCTTTCTCCCTAAACATTTCCTTCAGGCACTCTTCTAAGATTTCAGTGTCCTTAAAGACTAACCTATAGATGACTTTTAGTGGCTCCAACAGCTCTAAGTTCTATGAATAAAAGGAGAAGTTGTGCATGAACCTCTCCTTGATCATCTCCCAATTCCCTATTTCATAGTGCATCTCATTTATAATGTACCAATCTCATGCCCAAGTTTTCAAAGTCCTGTAAAAGGTGTGCACCCATAGGACTCTTGACATATTTTTGTCATAGATAGTCCAAGTTTCTTTGCATGGACACAAATGCATGATTAGGTCAAAATCACTAGTGTAAGAAGGTATGTCTAGATCCTCATTACTCTTACCAAATATAGTTCATATGGTTGTCTTTACATATTTCCAAGTGGGCAAGCTAGGTCTTTATACTACCCACTAATGAGCAATAGTGTTATTCAAGGTATGCACTAGTACTCCCATTTGATTTATCTCCTTTGGGATGTAGGCTTCAATGTCATGGACATAATTTTATATGGATTGGCTCCCTTCATATTTTGGAAGCACTATAAACTTCCCCTTACTTATCTAGAGCACCATTTTCTCCACTTTTAGAATGTAGGGAACCTATTTCTCCTTGGGCCACTCAATTTAAAGTAGCCTAGTCTTAGTTGGCCTTGGCCTGACTACGTGTACTAGGTGACACCTTTGAATAATGACCTCATAGGCCTCTTCAACCCATCACTCATAAGAGACATCACTTGTATCAAAGTCTAATTGTCCATCTTCCTATTTGAGCATGCCTTGGTCATTAGGTTTGAGCTTCTTAGTACCCTATGTTGTGATGTTATAGATGTGGTTGATCTCATCTTTGAGATTAATACTTTTTACGTATGGCAACCCTTGATCACTTGAAGGAGGGATCACCACCCTTTCTTTTCCATTCTAAAAATCATATCATGCTTCTTAAAATGCATATTTGTGTTGTTTGCATATCACTATGGCCTTCCTAAGAGCATTGGATAGTTATCATATTTTAACAATTCGATGACCTCAAAGTTGGTGTAGAACTCAGTGCCCATGATATTTATAATGGTTCCCTTTAATATCCCAATTATTTGCACTAAGTTTTTGTTATCCATGAATAACATATGAGGTGAAGGCCTCAAGGGTGGTCAACTCATTTTTTCCAAAGTGTTTTTGGTCAGAATATTGACCTCTATGCCCATATCAAATAGTACTTCACAAACTGACTATCCATTCATAGTGGCATCTATTAAAAATTCTTGGTCCTACTTAGTATTCTATGTATGCCTAACTTCACACACCCACTCCATATGTGGTATTATAACTTATATCACTTGAGAGGCAACCTCTTGCACTAGTTCCTTCCTTACATTATTTGAAAGCAAGTCTTTTAGAAGTGGTAGTACCCCTTCAGTTTATAGTAGGTGCATGATCTTGATCAACTCCTACACTTAAGCCTCGTAGTGATCTTGAATCTTACATGAAGTGGTGGCTTGTGCTTATAAATCTCTAACCAATTGAAGTTTACCCTACAAGTTTTGTAGCATGCTCATAGCTTATTATAGGATGTCCTTATACCATCTAGGGTTAGGACATGGCATAGATTTTGTCTTTGGCCACATTATGTACTCAGTGCAGCTTGATTTTCTATACTCCAAATGCAAGTCTTGGGTTAGCACAGTGGATGGTTGAGTGGTGAATCCACTCCTAGTTATGGCCTGCACCTTGGGTGGCTCCTTACGAGTTTGTTATGGCTTAGGGACCCAATTTTCCTCTCTAGACTCATTCCTAACCATCGTAACACCTTTATCAATGTTAGGCTAACCTTGAGTTATCTTCTTATACAAGTCTTGGAATTCTTCAATAAAATGTGGTCCTCGATAGTATTCACATGTTGGGTGCATGGGGTATTCATACTAATAATGTTCTATCAACCCACACTTATAGCATGACCATGGTGGGAATATTCCTCCACCACATCCTCCTCCTCACCCATGCATACCTTGTCGGTTCCCATAACCCATATTTTTATATCCATAGCCTTCATTGCCTTGACCCACCTAACCACCACCTAATATCATCACCTACCTCATGCCTCTTTCCATGTTCTGGTGCATCTCATTTATGACTCTATAGTTTGATGTTGAATTCAAATAAGCATCACACATTTTGCAATAAATGGTGGTGTTTACTTGTCTAGTATGCTATAATAAAAGATAGTTTAGAGATTCATGTAGCCCATGATAAACTTCATATTTGAGGACGGAATGAACATTTATTTATGGGAATTTTTTCTTGTTATGCCCCTTCATATCACAATCATTTCACCATAACCCACTATGAGTGTTATGCACCAAACTAGCTATTAGCTTCTATAGCTAGGAGGCCATTAACAAAAGTTATGCCTCTATGAATGGGCTAATCTTGGTATCGATGTTGCCTACTACCTCAGCTTGGAGCATGGATTCAAGCACTTCATGAGGGTTTATTAAGGTTTTTATAGATAGCACACATTTGAAAGGTACTAACAAGCCTCCAACAAACTATTATGTATGTTGGTAGGGGTGGATGTCATATGGAAGCTTTGAGAGAAGAGATTTAAACCATGCATCATATAGGTGCACTCTCTCAGATAATCCTTGGCTAATCTATTTGAGTGTCATGATTCTCTGCTACTTGAACTTAGGGATATCAAACTCCTTCAAGAAGGCTTCTTTTAGCATAGTTTAGTCAACCATAGCCTGGTTTAGATCAAACTTTTGATACTAGGCATGGGTTTGATCTAACAAAGTGGTCATGAACTAGGTTTCCTTACACTCAAGCTGAGTGATACCCCAAGCATGCCATTAAAATTCACACTTCAACACATACTCTATAACATTCTTAACTATATGATAATTAGGCAAGTGCATCACCATCTCATAGTAGATCTATTAAGGGGGTGGTGTCAGGTTCTAAGGTGCTTTCCCCCTTTGCATCTATATTGGAGGTGGCCCTCCAATGCCTCCACTTGTAGGGATGAACATTGACCTTAAAAAAGTAGGCTACATTACTAAACTTGTTGGTGTAGTACCACTTACTAGTGGCATCATGCCACTTCCTATGGGTTATTACCCAATTGGCATAGATGACTTTCTTTACACAAAAATGCTTACACCTATGTTCAATGCTCCTAGGTTAGTACTTTTTGGATTTGTCGTACCATTACTTAATTACTCATAAGGAATTACTTTCTCAATTACAAATTCTTGATCTAAATTTTGGACCCTATCAAATTCTATATCGATAATAGGTTCAGTTACCATTATTCTATCTTTTGGTAGAGAATCTAGTGCATGAGCTTGCACTCTAGGTTCAAAGGGGGTAAGTTCTTTTGGCATATTCTAAAGCACCACCTCTTGTAAAAACCCACTATATCCTACACCCAACTACTGAGTATGATTTCTTACTTCTTCCTCTCTTTTTTTACATTGATACCATTCAAAGGATCCTTCCCCATGCCCTTCCCACTCACAATGGGTTCTCTTGGTACTTCTAGGTTCTAGATCCTCCATCAACATGTGCCTTTACTTACTATAGATCAACCTTCAGAGTTCTTAGGTGTTAGGTTATTTTTCTTCCTCCATCGCACCTTACCTACACTTACCCTTCTCACCTTCCATGCTTTCTTATATAAACAAGGATTTTAACCTTCTATCCTTATGGTTTCTATACCATAATCCACTAGAAGCTTCTTTAGCTCAGTGTTGAGTCCTTTGATGAACATGCCCTTTCGCTCATGAAGAAAATTGTACTCTACTTATTTAGGGTATGAGAATGTCAATAATATGAACTCTAACATGTAGTTATTCAATGCATCGTGTAGACACCAAAATTACATCACACACACATGCGTAACTCACTGTGTTGAAACCCCCCCTTAAACCCATTTTAATAATAAAAATTAATCTCCTTAACCTTTTACTCCTCACACATTTAATTTATTTACAATAATTAATTAAGTTAATTAAAAACCCCTGTTTCCACCTTACCTAGCCACCTCGCCCTATGACTAATTCTCCCCTGATGAGTCACCTCAAGACCTAGTCCCCTTATCTTAACTACCCAAGACTTATTCCCACTTCCAAAATAAATTCCTAATCAACTACCTCCTTCCTAACCTCTTATTTTTACCATTTTATAATGGGTGTCACACTTGGCATGAACAAAAATAGAAAATAGGCCAAAAATAGAAAGATTTACCTATTCTAGGGCCATGGCCGTCGATCAACCCACGGTTGATGTTGGTGGAATCACTGACATAAAAAATATAAGCCAAGCCTCAAATTAAAGTTTAGGTCATAAAAAATTAAGAAAATCAATTCTTACTCTCATTTAGGCTCTCAACATTCTATTTTTTTGACATCTAGGCTTACAATCACCCTGCATAAGTCAATCATAATTAGCAATTGAGCTCTTAAGGACCAACATCACCCACTTATTCTCTCTATTTAGGCATTTAAGTTTGGACTGCCTCATAGGGACCATCAACCTGGCACTTATCATTAGTGACCACCATAGCTAAGTACATCACTAATACTATAGGTCATTTAAATATTTATTCTACTATTTATTTATATCTGCTCTGTATTACTTTATGCACTTCTGAACATACCCCTGTGAGGGAGTTACAAAGCTTCCTTGATTATTTCCCCTTAACCTAACATACCAAACCTCTGACCAGACTTAACCAATCCATATTCTCCCTCTCATAACTCTCCCAACCTCTCTAACCTAATATAAACCATTTCCTAGACCCAAGAAAGCCTTCTACAAGCTCCTAGACAATTATTGCTCCTACCAACCTCAATAGCCTAACCAACATTGGTCACCTCACTATCGACCTAAGTAGTATATTGATATCGGTCACATTCCTACTGACATTGGTGATTGTGAATTCCCTAGCCTCTTTAAAACCTACCCAAACTTCTAAAACATAAACAAAGTACCTTACCTGCACCCTGTCACTCTCTGCTATGTACAAGTTATTAATAATGGTAATCTTATCTCTCTTTCACTCTCTCTTTACCTCTCTTTCAGTTATTTATTATTCTTTTACCTCTTAAAAGTGGACTGTCATCTCTAGGGAAATTTCACACTTCCTAGAACAAGCACATAGCCTGGCAGCCCACTCATTTATCTATTAACAAACATCTTATGGTAGTGCTTTCTTACTTGTAGGTAGTCCTCCCCAGCCAAAGAAGAGTGCTCACAACAACTAGATATGGCATGAAAACCAAATTTGGGTTCATCTAATCACTTATCCCCATCCTTCTTTATGTTTTCCTTTAGACTTAAAATAGACAAAATTTAGTGAAACATTTTTGTCATGCCTGATGGGACCTTGGAGTTTTTTTTGGGTTCACTTCTTGTTTCAAACATTCATATAGGTGAATTATAGTGAAAAATTCATTTCTTTCACTTCTTCCTTCTCTTTTCTCTTAAAAATGAAAAATTCAATATCTTATTCTCTGTTTAAAAGGCATTAAACTAAAAATTTATTTCTTTTCTCCTTGCCTCTAAAAGCAATTTATTATTTTCTTTTACAAAAAAAAGGAGAATCCTTTCTTTACTTCCTCTTGCATGCACATTAGGATAGTGAAATTCATACTTTATTCCTATTTCCTCTATGTTTTCATTCAAATATAAATATTTTAGATTTGGGTTTAAAACTTACTACATTTCATAGTTTGATTGTTGCATATTAACTCACCTAGTTAATTACAAGAATTTTAAATAAATCGTAGTACACCTATGTTACACAACCAAATCACATTCATATAAACCAACATCTAAACTCACCTGAGAAAAGGCCCATCAAGATTTCATCACTTGGTGGATCACCTTACCCTACTTGGCTATCCTATTTGAATTTCACCACCAAGGGGAGAACCCACTCTATTCTCTAGCAGAGTATAATCTCTAAACAAAAGGTATATTTTGGCTAAGCAGCTTGGTTCAGCTCCAAGTTCATAAAGTATAGAGATCAGGATCCTATAACAAGCCATGTACCTGATCTAACATATATTTCCTCTTAAGCACCAAAACTAATCTAAAATCAGTGCTAGATTGCTCTCTAGTACCTTTGATAACCAAATTCTCTTCTCACTATCTGATTAAGGTATAAGCCAACATGAGACTAAAAATATTAATCTCTAGGACTTAATAGTTACTAGTTGAATGCTTTTTATATACTTTTCAATTGCCTTCTATATTTTTGAGTTGGTAAGGATGATTTTTTATTAATTCACAAAATCAATACTATTTCTAAAACTTAGTTTGTATAACTTGTTATCTCAGGTTTTATGAGTGTTATTCCTTCTTACATAGACCTTTTACATCCACTATCTTACCTATTTTCAACCTCTAATTTATTAAAAAATCATATTTTCCATTTCCCAAGACTTCATAATGACCAACATCAATTAACGGTACCGGTATCGATAGACTTTAACTACTAACATTAGTTATTCTATCAACGTCAGCTTCTCCTACCGATATCGGTCACTTCCCTATTGACGTTGATGACTATGTAATTTCATCTGCTCAAAATAACAAGCTAAAATAACCCATTTACCTACACTCAAACCTATTTTTTCTTTATTCTATTTCAAATATAGGGTAGTAAGACTATTTAAACCTCCTCTTGCATGGTATTGACATGAGCTCAAGCGAAAATTCTTATCGATTATGCAAGCTGACAACTACTTCCACCTTCCTCTCTCACTTTTGATTCTGTCATGGAGCATAATTTAGATACAAAACATATTCCCAGCCTAACCAAATTCCTATTATACCTAAGGGAGATCAAAATTTTGCTAAATTTCTTGATCGTAATGTGGTAGCCCTTCAACATTACCTTGTTATGAGCTGAACCTGTAATTCTTTAGGTGACCCAATCTATGGTATGTCAACCTATTTAATGGATACAACCTCAATTTTAGCTTCTTGCACTATTTTTCCCATGATTACCAAAACCACAACTTCCATTAGTAACCCAACTATAACTGATGTTCAAAATATAGCATCTCCAACTACCCAATCCCACCTAAACCCTAGTGTAACTTCCCTACTTTCACAACCACAACCAATTTAGCCAAGTCATACCTCATTCCATAATTTAGTGGTACCTATTCCATCTACCCTCATGCTTATAATTACCTAAGTTATGACTCACCCTTCATCCAGTCTAACCATGTTAATACTCCAACCTATAGTAATAACAACCAACCATGACATAGTCTCCAACCCAATGGGTAAAGTCCTTTTTCTTTCCACACCTCAACCTATGACTCATTATCTTTATGTTTTCCCAACACAACCTCAGCAAGATATGTCATACACTCCCTCTACTTCTTATCATCTTCTCTATACTTGGAGGTATCCCCCAAATTAATCCCCCTCCAAACCTCATTAAGATGCTAATGGACAAGATGTCTAATCTAGAGACATTTGTTTCTGGTTCAAAGAATGTATTATCTTATGATCAGATATGTAATGAACTAATCCATCCTTCTATGCCTATTTTCCCTTATTTAATTCATTGGCAACTCCCTAAATTTACTCATTTATAGAGTAAAGAGGACCCACAATAGCACTTATGAGCATTTAGGCATGCTTGTTATTTAATAGGACATTTATTACTTCACACTTTCCCTATGTCTATTTTAGGTGTTGCCTTGGATTAGCATACCTCTATACCTTATCACTCTCTTTTCTTGTTTACCTAACTTGCACAAATATTCCTAGACCATTTCTCTATTAACATTTATAAAAAGGTTTCTATAACATACCTTTATTTTATCAGACAATTTGATGTAAAGTCTATTGCATATTTTATCGCTCATTGGAGAAGCTTGATCAATAAACTCTCCTTCTCCTTACCCCAACCTAAGATTATTGAGATTTTCCCAAGGGTATGTGCTAAGCACATCTCATCCACACTCTAGGTACAAACTTTCCACACATTTGATGAAGCTTTTGCAATGGCATAAAAACTCAAGGTTCACACTATTGATGAAGGAAAATTCAAGCTACATAGTAAGAACCCCAATACCAATTCAAATGACCTCTCCTCTAAAAATTTTACCTCTAACCTAAAGGCTAAAGGCTCTACCAACATGGTGGTCATTAAGTCAGCCTCTTCGACAACCACAAACCAATCAAAATTTTCAACTTCTCAAAATTTGACCAAGAAATTCCAACAACGGTATGAACAAAGACAATACACTCACATTGGGGAATCATATACATCCATCTTGAAAAAATTATTACAACAAGGTGCCATAACCCTTCCTTATATTAAACCTCTTATATATTTTGACCCTTTTCATCCTATCCCAACCTGGTACAAAGAAGATGAGTTTTGTGGTTACCATCGAGTTAAAGGCCACAACTCTAATAATTACAAGACACTCAAGAACATTGTTCAAGATATGCTTGACAGAGGTGATCTTGTCTTGGATAATCCTAATGCACCTCCTAATCAAAGTATGGATGTGTTCAAACACCTTTTTCCTAACCTTTCACCAAATCAAAATATTGTCTAGTCCATAACTAACTCAGGTGATCATAATATCCATATGATTAATATGGTTTTTCCTTTATCTTCAGTTCAACCTACCCCTCAACAAGAGACATTTATTTTATCGACTATTCCCCCACATTCAATGACATCTTTTTTTCCCATTCTTCCTCCTCAAGTAGAAGATCCTATTTCACCCATTCCACTCACTCAAGAGGATGAACCTCCTTTGCCACTCCTTTTTCCACTTGACGAGTGTGTAATGCCAATTCTATTTATACCAAATATTACCTATACTTTTACCACTTGAAGACCACACCCTACCTATTCCTCAACCACATTTTGAAAGGAACATCATTCTTGCATTATACCCTCTTGAGGAACCTTCTTCATCTAATTCTCCTCCACCTATAGAGAGTGGTACCCCACCCACTTCACCTTTACACCTGGAAGAGTCCATATCACCTACTCCCATATTAGATGAGGGAACTATCGTACTTACTCTAATTTCACCACTCTTACCCCTTCTTTTACCTATGGAGGATCATACTTTACCCATGCCTCACCCACATGTTGAGGGAGCTATAGTACCTATGCTTTACCCTCTTGAGAAACCTACTTCACCTACCTCCCCTCCACCTATGGCAGATCAAGTCTCTTCTCTCATCTCTATCGAAGAGGACCCTATTGCAGTTCTTTCTCATCTTTGGCTTGATGTAGCAGGGACTAATAATTTCCCTCTTTCCAAAATATTGTAGACTTCTAAAAACATAACTATAATGCCTATGTCAACTTTGTCAAAACCCTTATCACATTTGGTAAAAAATCTAGAATTTCTTGACTCCATGAAGCTTGACCATGTGGAACTTTGGGATTGGCTTAAAACTCCATATCCAATGCAATGAATGTCAACCTTTACCACCAATCCCCTTACTACCCTTTACCCCCAAGGTTTTTGACAAATATAGAGCTTCTTCACCAAAAGCACCTGAAGTTTAGCCATCTATGTCAGAACCCTCATCCTTACAGGAATCTATTACATTAAAATAGATCAGGGCCTTAGGTGTATGCCCCATTTCTAAATTAATTCATACACAGGTGAAATTAGATTTAACTCCTTAATCACAAGTTGTAGTTTCTCACCCTAAAATATAGAAGAATGTTAAACCTTATATATCTCACCAATCCCTTCTTCAACCCTCAACTTTACCATCCATTTTGGGGCCACACCCCTCTACTTTAATTAGAATATCACCTAACCAAGCCAAATAAAAGGTCAATTTACCTCTACTCCTACCTTTACCATCTAGTAGGCCTCACATCTGACATTAAGAAAATGATAGCAAAACATGTAACTTCACTATCACCAAAAAAGACACCACATAAAATTACCTTTCCAACACTAAAACAAAAGAAGGTATCCACTCTTATTAGTACAACAAGCACAAGCCCACTTCTAGGCTCTTAAATATTTTTCTTTCATCAGTTATTTCAATATTCAATAATAAATCTTCTTCCCATTGAGACTTATAGTCCTCTTGAAATGAAGCCATCTTAGTTTGATGATACACAAGTGTGTTTATATCATCATTCACTTGGACATGATACTAAAAATTGTAAATCCCTCATAGTGGTTAGTCAATAACACTTCGATGTCGACACTCTCTTCGATAACACTACCATTAACCTTCCTATTATTCCTATTGACGCTATGGATCACACCCTTGAAAGAAGGCTTGGCTTCTCTCTTTCATGTAGCACAATGGAGACTCCCCTCTTATTATGGGCTTGAAAAAACTAAGGAGAGAATCTCTAGATAAGGGCTAGCTCCATTTGATGCATCTATGAGATCTTTCACTACTACTACTAACAATAGGGGTGAAAAGGGAGAAGGATATAACCAAAATAGAAATTATCTAAATGGTGATACACCAAATGATTTTGATCTACTCAATTATTTTAACACTTCAAACCAGAAGGGGGTAAATAGACACTTTATCTAACAAAAATACCAGACTAAAGGGAGCTTTAACAAGGGATTAATGAAGACACGATGAAAAGGAACTTACCACAGGTGCTATAGAAAACACACTATCAGATAACTACTCTTTTGTCTCTGTGCTTCAGGTGAAGCACTTCCTGTTAAGATATAGAAATTATCTTGGATACACTAGGTATGTTAGTGTCAATCCATGAAAGCATTGAGCTAAAATGACTAAACACAGAGTTGATACACAGACATACTCAAAAGTATAACCAATCAGATAGAGGTAAAATGCATTTGTATTAAGTCAAAGGTAAAATTTGGCATGGCTTCACCTTATATAAATAAAATATCTCTTTCTCAACTAAGAAGTTACAATATATAGCATGAAGAAGAAAACTTTAGCGCCTTCCAAAACAAGTGGCCCATGCTACATTAAATGCCTAGGAAGAAAGAAGTCTACTAAAGGAACCATGCTATGGCAGTCACAAGCCCTAACTTTGGTGCTTAAATCATATTAAATATCACTACAAAAGCATGGGTCACTTTGTCTCATCCACAGTAATAATTTCTTATGTCGATGCTTTATGTGCCACCTGCACTATTCCAATTCATGTCTATGCTTGGTTGGGTGCATCCTTTGGAACATTCCAAATGTTATCATATGTGTGCATAGCTATGTTCTAGATTCTCTATTTTATTCCCTCTTTCCTTGCTATTTCTTGTCACTTTCTAGAAATTTGAGCTCTTGAGTTATTCTTCTTATCTTTTCTTGGCTATCAGGCTCCTTTCTTAGCTGATGCATCCCATCAAAATTTATTTCTATGGGCCTGCCACCATTCAAAAACCAATGGCTATTTCACTGTCTCAAATTTGATGCCTATGAGGATGTCACTAGATGTTTAAACTACCAACATCTAGTTCATCATGCTAAAGTTGACGTCTTCAGGCCCATCATCATCTTTTGTAATTCTTTCAGCCTTTAAAAAATGAATCTTCCTGAAGGGAAGGTGTCCCTTCGAAAAAGTAGAAAAGGTCCTTTTTTATCACTGGGAACCCTCCACAAGGGCACACTTTCCCTTTGGGCTCCTTTGTCTTCCCAATTCCTTTAGACAAAATGTCTGAAAGAATTCCTTCAGACATTTTTCCCAAAGGAAAACTTGCCTTCATGTCTTGGTATTCATGTCTTGGTCTTTTTCTTTGTAAATTCCTTCACAAAAAAGTCTGAAGGAATTCCTTCAGGGTCTTGTTCGAATGAATTTGCCTTAGTCTCTTTGTGAATTTATTCAGACACAATGTCTTAAGGAATTCCTTTAGGCACTTTGTCTAAAGGAATTCATCCTTTGGTTCTACATGGATTTTCTTCAGATAAAAGTTTGAAGAAATCTTTTGTCTTTTGCATGGATTTTCTTTAAAGGGAAACTTACCTTTCAGCCTTCTGCCTTGTCATTTTTCTGAAGGTGCTCTATGCCCTCCATAAGGGCACTTAGGGTCCATAATTTCCCTCTACAACCTACTAGAATGGTCTAGTTTGCAACGTTGATACCCTCTATAAGGGTAATTGAACTTTGGAGCTTCATAAAAGACTTACATTCTTTGAACTGGCCCATTCCTTTGCCAAAAGGCTCATCCAAGGCAATTGCTCAAAGTGAAATAAGCTACATATTGAACTAAAAACCTACAGGTCTTAGATCTCTCAACTCTTTATAAGAATAGGGCTTATTTCAAGGGGAAATTGAGCATTTATAGTAAGGTAGATTCATTCAATATTGATGGCTTAGAATAGCAAGGAAAGAAGGAGACTATTTTTTTGGCCTACAAGACCAAAATGGTCAACAAATTTGGTGATTCTTATGGGAAGCATGCCTGCCATGCTTAAGAAGACTGGTGGCCTACAAGTCCATTAGGCACAGAGTCAGAATGTAGCCCAAAAGGTTGACAATAACCTTGAGATATCCAAGAATCAATCATGAAACTTTTATCCCAAATGGTAAACAAAACACACACAAGGCTAAAAAATATGAACATGTGCTAAAAGCACTTAGGGAAAATAAGGAAAATAGATACATAATGAGAGAGGGCTCAGTGACAATGCTTAAGGTATATCCCATTAACCAGGATATGCAGTTCCTCACCATCCAACCTGGAGAGTTGGAATGCATTATGTTGTTTGCACTGAGTGATGATATACGAACCACTCCATAAGGTGTCAAACTTTATGTGTTTTCTAGGCTTAGCTTAGTCCTCATTCCATTTTAAGACAATGTCACCTTCTAAAAATCCTTTTGATGAGGATTTCTTATCAAAATGCTTCTCTATTCACTACTGACGGCTGGTCATAGAAACCATGGCTTGGTCCCTTATCTCTTGAAGTTCCATCAATTCACACAACATGACCTCCATGCTATTGCCTTCTTCCAATTATAGCTGGTGAGCAAGATCCAAAGCTAGAAATTAAAGTGAAATAGGAATTTTAGCTTCCCTTCCATACATAAGCATGTATGGTGAATTTCTAATAGCCCTCTTTAGAGTAACCCCGTCTGCCCACAGGGCTATTTTCAAATTGACATGCCAAGTTCTCTGATTCTCCTCCATTGTCCTTCTAATAATTTTGATTAGATTCTTATTGGTGGCCTCAGCCAGCCCATTCCATTATAGATAGTAGTTGGAAGAAGTCCTATGGTAAATGGTGTATCCCATGCCCACTTGCTTGTTTTGATTCCCAAGAAAGCCAGTGTATTATATGAGATGATGGTAGTTGGGACTCCAAACCTTATCACCAAACCTTCATAAAATTCTAGGACTATACTTTAATTAGCCTCCTTCAAAGCAACAACTTCTACCCATCTCATGAATTAGTCTGTAGTAGTCAAGACCCATTTGTGGCCAACACTGGAAGGGGGGTTGATCATCCCTATGAAGTCTAGGCCCCATTGCATGAATGGTTGTTCTCCCTGAATAGGCTATAAAGGTATTATAGCTAGCCATTACTTTCCATCAAAGAGGGCACACTTATTGGACTTTCATACCCAAGCATGGGTGTCTCTGAATAAGGTGGGCCAAAAGTAACCAGCCCTCATAATCCTTATAGTTGTAGGCTTAGGATCAAAGTGACCACCAACTGGCCTATCATGGAACTCAAATAGCACCCTGTCAACCTGACCTAGGTCTATGCACCTCAAGATAAATCCTAAAAAATCCCTTCTAAATAGCACCCTATCAATTAGGACATAAGGGATAGATTAGAGTCTAAAATATATCCTCTTGGTCCTATCAAGGCCCTGTGGGCACTCACTGGTGAGAAGGAAATGTTTCATGCCTGATGCCTAATCCTTCATGACTATTGGTTCTTCTACTGTACCTTCATCATGGATTAGCAAAATTTCCTCTTTCTATTGTTTAAGGTCTGTATCAAGGTGTTCACATAGGTCTTTTCCCCTTATCATCTTGGTGGTTTTGATGTCCATATCATATTCCATTACTTTGGTGATCCATCCCACTCTCTTTTCATTTAGATCATGGTTGATCAAGAAATCTTTGACACTAGGATGGGGCACCATGAGATGAACCTTGCTATTTGATAGCATATATATAAATTTATTTAGGCTTCATATGACCGTAAGGACTTATTTTCAACATATGTATACCTAATTTCAAAACCTTCTAGACCTAGTCTAAAGAACACAAGTGGTTGTTCAAGGTTTTCATCATTTGCTTGGGTAAGCATAGTGGAGATTACCTCTTCATTTCTGAAGTGTAGAGGTTGAAATCCTTGGTGAAGTCAAGATTGATCAAGGTAGGATCTTGGGTGATAGCATGGAGGTCAACGGCTTGACTATCTCAACAAAATTTGGGATAAATCTCTTGATGAAATTTATTCTACCAAATAAGTTTTGTAGACCTTTCTTATGCTTAGGCAAGGATAACACTAGGATGGCACGAACTCTTTCGATATCAATGGTCAAGCCCCCTTTCAGAATAACATGGCCAAGGAGTTTACCTTCATGGATAGTGAACACGCATTTCTTTGGGTTGAGAGAGATACCAAACTCTCTACACCTCTCAAATATTTTCCTAAGGTGTTTCAGATGTTAGCCTGCTTCCTTAGAAAATATTGTCACATCATCAAGATATAAAAGTACAACATTATTTATCAGGCCTTAGAAAGCCATGTCCATGGCTCATTGAAAAGTGGCTCCAGCATTGGATAGTCCAAATGGCATTTTTTGGTAAGAAAACATCCCCCACTAGGTAGTGAAGGTTGTCTTGTATTGATCACAATCTTACACTAAAATATGATTGTACCCTAAATACCCATCTAGGAGGGAGAAACATTCAATGCATGTCACTATTTGGAGGATCTGCTCCATACTTGGGAGAGGATAGTGATCTTTTAACGAGACTCTATTGAGGTCTCTAAAATCCACACATAGTTTGATCTCCCCATTCTTTTTCCTAACAGGGACTAGATTGGCCAGTCAAGATGAGTGTTTAATCAAAAATATGATCTTGGACTCAATCAGCTTGGTGAGCTCCTTCTGCATGAGAGGCTCAATCTTCGGGTTAACAGGCAGTTTTTTTATGGCCTTCACACCTTCCTCCAACTCAATGGTATGTTGGGCCAAACTTAGGTCAAAACCCTTCAATTTTCTATACTCCCAAGAGAAGACATAAGTAAATTTTTGTCACAAGATGAAAGATTGTCTATCATGATCTGTACATACCTTCCCAAGTGCAAGTAGCCTATTCTTGAATATTTCAACCTTTTCATAGTTTTCTTTCTTCATTGTGATGCTTGCTTTGTCATTTTTTAGTTGGTCATCCTCATTGAAAATGCTCTCGAGAGTGACTAAGCCTTTGGGAATTTTTTTATTCTTTAGTTGAACAATCTAGCCACCATACTGTTGTTGTAGCGTTGCTTGATTTTTAGAGGCAAACTTAGCCTCCTCTTGTAAGAAGAGTGTTATCCACTGATCACTATCAAACACCTAAAAACTGGTGATGTTATCAAGCATAGAGGGTCTGATTACCACTTTTAAATGGCACAGATTGTTATCTCAGCCTATCTCCTTGGGGACGTCAAACTAGGCACCAACCACTGCTAATCTATTTGCTTGCTTATTATGCTCTCTTAGAATAGAAATAACATTGAAAGCAAGAAAACTCTCCACTAAGTCCCACACCCTATGATTGTAAGACTTAAGAAAGGAATTCTTTGTCATATTTTGGCCTCTCACCTAATTTATGATCAACTCATTATCCCTAAAAACTTGTACCTCTTTAATTCCTCTTTTCCTTGCCCACTCCAAACCATGGATGAGAGACTCATATTCTACAATATTTCAAGTGCAAGAAAATTAGAACCTAAAAGCTGAGAAGTATTTCTCCTTTGAGGGGGAAATTAACACCACTCCACCACCAACTCCCAATTTGCTTCTTAATCTATCAAATAAGATTTCCATAAACCCAAGCTCTTTTGGTTTGATTTCATCAAATTTGTCACAAGAGTACATTCTTCATGCATGCAATAAATTCCAAGCCCTGCCTCTTCTATAAACTTGTATGGGTCATGTTCAAAGTTGTCACTTCCCCATTCATCTAAGAGTAGGTCAACAACTCCTTCAAGGGAAAAGGGTAGAGATTGATCCACTTGGAATTATTCTTCATCAATATTGGCATAGTTGACATTTGCTACTTTGAGTGAGTCCAAATCTAGATGATCTCCATGGATTGGCTCTAACTCAATCTTGACCTTAGTCCCATATTTGGTTTTAAAAACCATTTAAGACCAGTTTGCTAGTAGGTACCCACCTATTTTGGATGTGAAATCCCTAGACAAGAAGATAAAAAAGTTAGGAGGAACATCCACCACTACCATGTCATAGGGAACTAAGAAAGTTAGATAGGTGTGCATCATTAGATTCAAGCCTCGTACTACTCCTAGTGTCTTGGTTGGTGATTCATCTAGCTGCAAGACTCCCTTGGTCATTTTCTCATATTTGAGTCCTAGCTTATTCGCTATGCATTTGGGTATTACTAAGGTGCTTTCCCCACTATCAATAACGTATTTATGTACCAAGAAATATCTTATGACTAAGGATAGATAGAAAGGGGAGACCTATTCATCTTTATTTGCTTGGCCTACTATGGAAGGGTGCCCATTCATGATCAAAACATTATCAACCTTTGCTAGGATAGCTTGTTCATTTAGCCCATGAAATTCCTTCTAGTGTATGTCTTGTTATCCTAGCATTGCTAATGAATCCCACAAGGAAATATTCATGTGCAGCTTCTTCATCTGGTCTACCACATTGATCTAAGGGTTGATACCTTTAAGTTTTCTCTAGGGGTACTTACAGCCTGAGGCATAGGATGAGGAGCTGAGGGTGTAAATAATAGCCTATAATTTGGAAATTTTTTACTCTCATGTGATGAATTAGATGATACATACATTTGGGTAGTTGCCTGAGCTTCATCCATAGATCTCCTTTTGGACCTAGTATTGGCTGCAACACAATCACCTTGGTTGTTCATACTGCCCACATAGTTAACTGCATAAAATTCACCTTCCATGTGATTCGTAAGAGTGGAATTAGACTGAGCCTGCCTATTATCCATGCCAAATTTTACTAACACCTCAAAGCTTGGGAATTAGGCATCTTAATTGTCTTGTGCATTCATATATTGACTCAATGTCTCATTTGTATAAGTAGCCTATTCTTGATCATATCCCAGGGGTGAGCAATTAGGCTATTCTTGTACCAAATTATTTTAAGCAAGCACAAGAACTTTGGATGATGAAGGAGCACCTAGATTATACCCTTGATATGGTCTAGCTTATGCAAACTAACCCTATCCTTGATTATAATTCTAAAAAGGGGGTCTATTTGCTTGTTCAAACTGCTGATATCCCTGATTTGGCTGATAGTTTTGATCTTGTTGCCTTTTAAGAGCCACTAGATCATTGGTCATGCTTTGTAACAATATCTTAACTTCATGAAGGTCATTGGACGAGGTAGCTTTCAACTTTTATATGCTAGGTAAAAGAGCTAAACTGGGTGCAGTGATTTAAACTAGAGGTGGTAATTCAAGAAAGAGTGGTATATGAGGTCTAGGGGCTATATTTCCTACTTGCACCAGGGAATTTTCAATGGCTATGGAAATTTCATAGGTAACTGGCAACACTTGTCATCCCATCGACTATATCATGATAGCAATGTCAATAATCAAAGCTTTCAAGTAATAGAGAAAATCATAGCTTGGGGTCAACCTTACCATAATGGGGATTCTGGCTAAGGTATTTTGAAAGTTGGTATTGAAATCCTGCATGAATTCATGTGGATCTCTTTTCATGGTGGTTAGTTATTCATCAAGTGAGAGGTGGTCACTCTTCTCCCTGAATCTTTTTTTTAAGATATTTCCTAATTCATTCCATGTTTTGACTGAATTCATAGGAAAGGTTCCATACTAGTCCAGAACCTTACCCTTAAAAGACAATGCCAATAACTTGATGGCTATATTCTCTTTAGTCACATCATGAATATTATAGAGGTTGGAAATATTTATGATGTGCTCAATGATGGTAATAGGCCCCTCTCCATTAAAGGGAGGAACACTCTTAAGGGTTGTCATTAGAATTGGGTCATAATGTAGAAGGTTTAACAGGGTTTGACCATGAAAGGCTATGAAAGGTAAATCCATGGAGATAATAGAGTTCTACCAGGGTCTTCTTGCATAAGTATATTTTATAGCAGGTCTAGAAAAATGACTTACTGTATAGGTATGAGTCCTTGCAAACCTCAGTCACCTTGTTGAGTTTAAAGGGAGCTCAACGAATTTGAAAGGGACACCCTTGGTAGAAGATCTTATGGTGACCTTAGGCATGGGATGTCAGTCTGATCTCTGATTAGAGACTGATGTTATTGAAAATGGAGTCAATAGATGCTAGATTAGTGGTTCATTCTTGCTATAATAAGACTAAAACCAATCGTGGAACTTTTATAAGCATTAAAATTGGTCCCACTAGGCATGCCAAAAAATGTTGACACTATGGATCACAGCCTTGAAAGAAGGCTTGGCTTCTCTCTTCCACATGGCACAATGGAGACTCCCCTCTTGTTGTGGGCTTGGAAAAACTAAGGGGAGAATCTCTAGATAAGGGCTAGCTCACTTTGATGCATCTATGAGGTCTTTCACTACTATTGCTAACAATAAGGGGTGAAAAGGGATAAGGATATAATCAAAATATAAATTATCTAAATGGTGATGCACTAAATGGTTTTGATCGACTCAGTTATTTTAACACTTTAGACCAGAATGGGGTGAATAGGCACTTTATTTGATTAAAAAACTAGATTGTAGGGAGCTTTAACAGGGGATTAATGAAGACACAATGAAAAGGAATTTACCATAAACACTATAGAAAACACATTGTTAGATAACTAATCTTCTATCTCTGCACTCTAGGTGAAGCACTTCTTATTGACCTATATAAATGATCTTGGCTACACTAGGTATGTTGGTGTCAATCCATGAAAGCATCAAGCTAAAATAACTGAACACAGATCTAATACACAAACATACTCAAAAGTATAACCAGTTAGATAGAGGTAAAACACATTATTATTTATTCAACCTTACAAAAATGAGAGATCTCTTTCTAAACTAAGAGGTTACAATATATAGCATGAAGAAGAAAACTTTGGCACCTTCCAGAACAAGTGGCCCATGCTATGTTGAATGCCTAGGAAGGAGGAAGTCTACTGAAGGAACCATGCTGTGGTAGTCTCAATTCTTAACTTTGGTGCTTAAATTGTATTAAATGTCACTGTAAAAGCATGGGTCACTTTATCTCATCCATAGTAATAACTTCTTGTGCCGACATTTTTTGTGCCACCTGGACTATTTTAATTCATGTCTGTGCTTGGCTAGGTGCATCCTTTGGAACATTTCAAATGTTGTCGTATGTGTGCATAGCCATGTTTTGGATTCTCTATTTTGTTCCCTCTTTCCTTGCTATTTCTTGTCACTTTCTAGAAATTTAAGCTCTTGAGCTATTCTTCTCATCTTTTCTTGGCTACTTGGGCTCCTTTCTTGGTCGATACATCCCATCAAAATTGATGTCTATGGGCCTGTCACCATTTGAAAACCAATGGCTATTTCACTGTCTCAAATTTGATGCCTATGGAGACATCACCAGAGATTTAAACTACCAATGGCTAGTTCATCATGCTAAAGTTGATGTCTTTGGGCCCATCATTATCTTTGGTAATTCCTTTGGCCTTTACAAAATGAACCTTCCCAAAGGAAAGGTGTCCCTTTGGAAAATTGGAAAAGGTCCTTTTTGATCACTAGGATCCCTCTGCAAGGGTGCACTTTCCCTTCAGGCTCCTTTGTCTTCCCAATTCCTTCAGACATTTTACCCAAAGGAAAACCTGCCTTCATGTCTTGGTCTTTTTCTTTGTAAATTTCTTCAGATAAAATTCTGAAGGAATTTGCCTTAGTCTCTTTGTGAATTTCTTCAGACAAAATGTATGAAGGAATTCCTTCAGGCACTTTGTCTGAAGGAATTCATCCTTTGGTTCTACATGGATTTCATTTAGACAAAAGTCCAAAGAAATCCTTTGTCTTTTGCATGGATTTTCTCTGAAGGGAAACTTACCTTTCAACCTTCTACCTTATCATTTTTATAAAGGTGCTCTCTGCCCTCCACAAGGGCACTTTGGGTCCATAATTTCCCTCCATAGCCTACTGGGAATGGTCCAGTTTGCAACCTGATTGCCCTTTGTAAGGGTACTTGACCTTTGGATCTTCATAAAATACTTAAATTCTTTGAACTAGCCCATTCCTTTGCCAAAAGGCTCATCCAAGGCAATTTCTCAAAGTGAAATAAGCTCCATATTGAACTGAAAACCTATAGGTCTTAGATCTCTCAATTATTTATAAGAACATGGCTTATTGCAAGGGAAAATTGAGCATTTACAGTAAGGTGGATTCATTCAAGACTAATGGCTTAGAACAATAGGGAAAGAAGGAGATTGGTTTTTTGGCCTGCAGGACCAAAATGGTCAACAATTACACATTTGGAATCTACATTTCCTCCTACTATTCCACCTAAATTCAAACCCAAAGATGTCATCATAACCCCTGTACCACCTCCTTCACCAACTTTTCAAATCAACATAGTTAATTTGGCCATATGGTCACAAAACCAAAAATATAAAGCTAAATAAAATGTCACTACACCTTGGAACCATCCCCTCACCAAAGATAATCCCCCTACTAATCCTAAGATTTCCATCTTGGGTGTTCCTAAAACAACATCTTTAGACGTTATCCAAAGCTCAATGGTGAAATAACTTCACCAAACTCCTGTGAAAATGTCTTTGTATGAGTTAATCCAAAACTAATCCCAACACCGTCAAGCTTTGATTAGTGATTTGTAAGCAATTGAGGTATAATCAGATGATCCCCAAACTCTTATAGCTTTGGTTGGCTCACTTAATTTTGTCTCCCTAATTTCTTTCAGTGATTCAAAAATTCCACTTCAACACCCTAAAGATCAGGATTTTACCCTTTTTATTACCATATATATTGACCAAACTCATATAAAGAGAGTTATGATTGATGGGGGAGCTAGTATTAATATTATTTCCACCCATGCCTATAAACAACTAGCCCTTTTCTATAATTGCATGTATCAAATTGATGCAGTACTCTATTCCTTTAAAAATACTATAGTTACTATGGTGGGCACTATTGTTTTACATATTCATATAGGTCCCCACACAATTCTTGAGCTCTTCTATGTTGTGGAAAGAGAGTTACAATATAACATACTACTTGGATGACCTTAGATACATGTTATGGCATGTGTACCCTTAACTTTGCACTGTTGTGTCAATTTTGAACATGATGGACAAGTACATGTTATACCTATTGACCTACCTCCATTTAAAACATTTAATATGACCTATAGTCCTAATTATGTTTTCATCCCATTGAAAACATAATCTTCCTCACATGATGCTTATGAAGCTTCCACAAGTTCCACTTTTGTGGTTACACAGATGCTGGCAACACAAATTCTTGACAAAGATCCCATGGAGGAGACCTTTCAATGTTTGTCACTCAGTAAATATCATTTGTTGACACTTGACATGTTCTATACTCCACAAGAGTATGGAAGGCTTCACGTGCACCCAAATTATGTTCCCTATATTGGGATGGTCATCCCTTATGGACCTCCTAACCTTCAAACCAATTTCACATATGGGGGAATTGGTCAAGCTCCTATTGTCAATAACCCATCTTCTTCACCACAACCATTTACTTGTGACTTCTCTTTCCTAAGTAACCCTAAATCCACTCACACCTATCTCTATAAGTTTGGCTAGAAATTATTTGTTTTGGGTCATTATGAACAAGGTATCCATATGCCTATTGACTATCCTACTAGCAACACCATTGAAAATGCCAAAAAGAAGCATGGGGTGGGATATGACGAACCAAATAAACTCACTAAAACCTCCCACAAACCAATATTGAAGAACTAGTCTCTCCTTCTCCAAATTTTTCTCCACCATCACCTATAAAATTAGAGGTATCTATACCTCTTATTTTTTTTCAATAAATGCCATCCATTTGGGGCCTCTCACCTATCATCAGGGTAAGGAAACAAGGTCCCTTCCTCTCATTCATCTTGAAATAATTGATGGAGATTATCCCACTATTAAAACTATCCAATGTCAAGATGATGATGAAATTCTCACCTATATGGGTGTGGATGATTCCTATATCCAATGATCACTCCCATTTAAAACATAATCTATGTTAAATGAATCAACCATTGACATCAACCTACCCTCCCATGATAACCCTCACATCCTCAAGATTGGCCAATCTTTAGATTCCTCTGAGCAAGATAATTATGCCACATTTCTTAATGACCATAGCAAAGCCTTCACTTGGTCTCACAATGACATGCCTAGTATTGGCCCCTCTATCATCACCCATAACATTGTCACCAATCAAGATACTAAACCTGTTAAATAGAAGCTTTACAAGATGCATCTTTGTATTGCTCTCCTTGTCAAATAAGAGCTCCAATGCCTCCTTTCTATTAACTTTATCAAACCCATCGACTACCAACAATAGATTTAAAATATTGTTCCTATTACAAAAGTGACTAGGGGAATCCATATTTGCACTGACTATCATGATTTAAATCTCACCTATCTAAAATATGATTTCCCATTGCCTAGTATCAACCAACTTATTGATCTAACAATCAACCATGAGATGCTATCACTTATGGATGGATTCTCTAGATATAATCAAATCTTGGTCACTCTTAAAGATCAACACAAGACAACCTTTATTACCTCATGGGGGACTTTCTATTATCAGGTCATGCCTTTTGGCCTAAAACATGTTGGTGCAACTTACCAATGCGTCATGACCTACATTTTCCATGATGTCATGCACAAAATTATGGAAGATTATGTATATGACTTACTCGAAAAGTCTAAACTTCATTAAGAACACTTGACAATTATTAAAACCATATTTACTTGTCTCCTCCAATATAACATTTGACTAAACCCAAAGAAATGTGTCTTTGGTGTTCTTTCTGGTAAACTCTTAGGTTTTATCATTTCTCTCCATGGTATCAAGGTTGATCCTACTAAGGTTAGATAAATCCTATAAATTCCTTCACCTACTAATATCAAACAACTCCATAGCCTATAAGGCAAACTTTAGTCAATTCGACAATTCATTTCCCAGTTGTTAGATCATTGCCAACCCTTTCACCATGTCCTCAAAAAGGATGTCTCCTTCCAATGGAATATAGATTGCTAGGAAGATTTTGATGTACTTAAACAATACCTCCTTTCCCCATCAGTTCTTATTCCACCTAAGGAAAATTATACTTTTTACCTATACATCTCCATAACAGACCATTCTTTAGGTGTTATGATTGCACTTCGAGATGACCAACATCAAGAGCAGGTGGTTTATTACATAAGCCACACACTTATTGATTATGAGGCTTGATATACCCATACTAAAAAACTTTTCCTTGCATTGGTATTTTATACCTCTAAGCTTCACCATTATCTCCTAAATCACAAAAATTATGTGGTCACCCATACTAATCCTCTCAAATACATGCATTCCAAACCATATCACAACTAACATGTAGCTCAGTGGCTCATGCTTCTTTTTGAATTCAAATTAGAGTTCATTTAGTAAAAATCTATTAAAGGGAAAACAATCACTGACCAGTTAGCTACTACCCCTTTACCTGATAATCAACCATCAAACCTTAAATTCCCTAATGAATCCATTTCAATGCTCTCCACTAATGACATCTCTTATCAAATGATGATGTTCTTTGATGGATCTAAATGCCAAAATCGTGGGGGTGTGGGGGTCATTCTTATTCCTCTAGATGGAAAGCCTATGCCTTTGTCATTTACACTAGCTTTTGAATGCACTAACAATATGGCCATATGAGGCTTTGATTCTAGGACATCAAATAACTCTTTTATTCGGTATCAAATCCATAACCATTTTCAATGATTCTCAGCTAGTAGTTAACTAGGTTAATGGTTCCTACCTATGAAAAAATGAAATTCTATAGTGGTATAAACATCATGTAGATACACTCTTAGGATCATTTGACTCTTATCTCTTGTAAACTATTCCTCAATCTATAAATAAGTTTTTTGACATGATGGCTTCACTTGCTTCACACATACCCTACTCATCCTCCTCTTTGAGAATCTATGTCACCATGCATCACTTAATATTACCCTCTTATGTCTCAGCTAAAATATTCTTTGTCATAAATTTAACAACCAACCCATAAGACTTATGGTACAAAAAACTCATAGATTATCTTTCCTTCTCTATTACCCCTCCTAATCTTTCTAATAATGGGAAACGAGCCTTCATAAAACATGTCACTCGTTACACTATACTAGGGAGACTTCTCTACAAGAAAGTTTTGATGGGCTTTGATCTTTAAACTACACTGATAAACTCAAAGTGAAGTTTCAAGTACAAATACTAAATTTCTCAAAACTTAACAAATTCTCAAAAAACCCAAAAGAACTTGCAAAATATTCTGGCAAAAACGTTCTCGATTGTTGAGTTAGATTGGAATTGTCAAAAGACTTGTTACTTCCATTTCCAATTAAACTAGTTTTTAATAACATTGTGTTATAATTGTCGAAATGAAAATTAATTGCATGAGTTCATTTACTAATTAAAACAAATCAGCAAACTAAAATTAAATCATGCATCAAATGACAATTACCAGAAACACGAAATGTGATAACAAAGTTCGGCTCAACAATTGATGCCTACATCTCTGGGTTCTCCAAAGGAGTGGACCATTTCCATTAAGGGCACTTCAAATACCTAGAAATAATAAACAATTTTCCTACAAGCTGATCTCTCAATGTGAAAATTCACCTTCATCGTGACTGAAATCAAGCCCAGCACCTTTGAATTCTGTGAGACTTCATAATACCTACAAAGTTGCTTTAAAAGTCCTAAATATCTCCAAAATGGGTTGAAATATACTCCTCCAATATGAAAATTGGATATAATAGAGTATTAATATTATGTATTATGGCTAGAAAATGGATAAAAATATATTACATAAGCTTTCTCAAAGCTTTTACAAAGTTTCGGCCTCTTAAAATTAAAAAGACAGTCCAGAAATTGATGATTTCAAATAGAAATTAGTCTCTTTAATAACACTTCAACCTCTGTAGCTGAAGTGGTCAAGGTCTATCCCTTTTGGGTGGAAGGTCAAGGGTTCAAACTATTGGCCCTCCTTTCTAGGTGCTTTGCATGAGTTTGAAATCCTCCTCCCTTCTTTTTTGGCACTCAGACTTTATGTTTTGTCCCACATGCACAGATTTTGGTATAAGTCTAGGCTTAAAATAGGTATACGCCTCCTTAGAACATGTCAATTCCCCCCTTTTGTGGGAGACTTGGTGCTAAGAGTAGACATGCATTGGTAAATACACCATACATGGCTTGGGTGCAAGTTTTAAGGCTGCTGTTGGACTTGGTCTTTCCTTCGAACTCGCCACCTTGCTTGGTCTCGCACTTATCTCACGCTTGACTCCATGTGGCCTATTGATGATGTGGCATGTCATCGACTCATTTTTTTCAAACCTTAGCATTTTCCAAGTGTCGACCTCTGATAGGTCCAAATGTCAAAATGTCCTCGAAACATGTGCCAAATGTTGCAAGTGACATTTTTCAATAAATCTTCAAATGGCCATAATAGGAGCTCCCAAACTCAAATTTACATTTTGAAAAATGCGTCAGAAAGATCTCAAAGAGCTCTACAGTTTACCACCACTAAAACTCTAAATTAGAACCATTTTTAGAACCAAATTTAGTGCTTTGACTTGGCATGTAAATTCTCATGTTTCTGGCATGTGGTAGATGGATCATGAGCTATGTGGCTCAGTAAAGTGTCTGGTTTCTCCCATGTGGCCAGGGCATGATATTACCAAATAATTATCCCTCTTCATGTGGGATTTCTATGGACTTGTGATTTCAAATCTATGGACTCATGATTTCAAATCTATGGACTCCCAATTTCTGATCACACCTCCCCAATGGAAGGCTTTTGGTTTCCAAAAGTCCAATATCCCCTAAAAATGAAAATTGGTCTACTGCATCCATGAAAATAGAACCCAATCATAGCAAGAGGTATAAACAATTTCATTAAAATGATTCACAATCAAACTACAAAAATTTCTAATCCAAAGGCATGAGTAAGTGAATCTACAACTGCTAAAGTGATTACAACATACCAAAACTGCCTGCCCAAATGTCACATCCTGTAAAGCAGTGAATTGCCAAAAACTAGAACAACTCCCAATTTAACTGCAAGACAATTTTATAATGCTGACAACATACAATAAATGTTGTGGAAATGTTGCAATACAATGCCCTAGTATGGGACTTATATGCTAAGCAAATGCAAACAACCAAAAGTGTATGATGCCTAACATCTAAACATGCCCATAGGGTCTTAACAATGCATCTATACATCCATGTGCCAAAAATAGATACATTCAAAATAACAGTCAAATAAGTGTTGTAAGGAATTAACTCAACCTAAAACATACATTTTGCTATTATCTCCAACTGTCAAATGAGTTCAAGTCCTCTAGACAACTCACACAGCGTAAATAAGAGATTCAAAAACTTAGAGTTATCAAAAGTGAGAATTGAAAAACTTCATATGATAAACCTGTCTTGAAGTGTTCCCACCAACTCTAATCTACATCTATCAAAGCTTATTAATTCCCTTAGGTGAATTCATAACCATGCTTTGCAAAAAGAATGTAGTGATAATCCACTTAACCAATTCTTTCTTCCTAGTGAAATTAATTGTCTCTGTGGATTCATTATCAATTGTATACTATATCAATTTGGAATTTGCCATATGTAATTGAAAAAATTGTTGACTTAACCTCTTAAATGGATTTTCACTTGTAGGTTTTACCTTATCCTAGGTTGTATTGTCAACTACATTATGGATTGAATTAGCTTCATTAACCTTAGTGAGAGGTTTGTAAATCATCTTAGTTTTAACATTACTTGAATGTGAAGATGAATGAAGCTTAAAACATCTATCAATCCTATGTCCACTCACTTTATAATGAGTACAAACATCCTTCTTAGGTGAGGGTCCCTTTTTGCCAATTCCCAAATTAACACGAGAATGGTCTTTCAAACATGCAATCTGCTTAAACAAAGCTTTTCATTTCCAACAAGTCTTAGCACTATGGTTATTCATCCCACAAAAAGTGCATGGAAATGATTGCATTATCTTTTGTACATTATATCCAAACATCTTAAATATATCAATTGGATCAGAAGATTTAGTGTAAGAATCAGGAGGTGGAATCTCAATACCTCTTTTACCTTTACACTTTTGAACTAGTGGCCTAGAACCTTCGCTATTGGAAGCTCGTCTTCCTTTAGCCATGGATGAAACTTCTCCATCATCCACCTACACACTAGTACAATCCAAACCTACATGAAGAGGTCTATGCTCAACCTGGATTGGGTTTGTTATACCTTGGCTATCTCTACCAAGTCCTCCTCCATTATAACCCATTTTAAACAACAATTTAGATCATATGCCCTTAGTGTATCTTTTGAAAACACCAAAAACAATATTACTAGAATCTGAATCTAAAATGGTAGAAGAAGATGAAGATTCCTGTGGTGAAAAACTTACACTGCACTCAATCATATTCTTTATATTTGAAGTTGAAGGCTTTACCTTTTCACACTCACCACATTACAATCTAATCAAGAGCTCATCCTTGGATTTGAGCTCTGATTTTAAACTTGCAATTTTCTCTTCAAGGGAATAGAGCTTGCATCTCAAGAATGCATTCTCATCCTAATTCTAGCTATTGATGCTTTCAAGCTCTTTCATCTTGGATTTATGTGACAACTTGCCCATGGTTTCTTGTAAACACACTGATTTCACAACTACACACTGCAATCTAATCAAGTGATATGGATAAGCAATAAACTAAAAGCAACTGTCAAAACTCAATCAAAAGCTAACCCAACTTTCTAACTGCTCTGATACCAACTTGATCCGTAAACTACACTGATAAACTCAAAGTGAAGTTTCAAGTATGAATATTGAATTTCTCAAAACTTAACAAATTCTTAAAAAACCCAAAAGAACTTGCAAAATGTTATGTCAAAAACGTTCTTAGTTGTTGAGTTAGATTGGAATTGTCAAAAGACTTATTACTTCCATTTCCAATTAAACTAGTTTTTAATAACGTTGTGTTATAATTATCTAAATGAAAATTACTTGCATGAGTTCATTTACTAATTAAACCAAATCAGCAAACTAAAATTAAATCATGCATCAAATGACAATTACCAAAAACATGAAACGTGATAACGAAGTTTGGCTCAACAATTGATGCCTACATCTCCAGGTTCTCCAAAGGAGTGGACCATTTCCATTAAGGGCACTTCAAATACCTAGAAACAATAAACAATTTTCATAAAAGCTAATCTCTCAATGCAAAAATTCACCTTCACCATGACTGAAATCAAGCCTGGCACCTTTGAATTCCATGAGACTTCATAATCCCTGTGAAGTTGCTTTAAAAGTCCTAAATATCTCCAAAATGGGTTGAAATATACTCCTCCAATATGTAAATTAGATATAATAGAGTATTAATACTATGTATTATGGCCGAAAAATGGATAAAAATCCATTACATAAGTTTTCCCAAAGCTTTTACAAAGTCTCAGCTTCTTAAAATAAAAAACACAGTCCAAAAATTGATGATTTCAAATAGAAATTAGTCCCATTTATAACACTTCAACCTCCATAGCTGAAGTGGTCAAGGCCTATCCCTTTTGGGTGGTAGTTTAAGGGTTCAAACCATCGGCCCTCCTTTTTAGGCACTTTACATGAGTTTGAAATCCTCCTCCCTTCTTTTTTGGCACTCAGACTTTGTGTTTTGTCCCACATGCACGGATTTTGGTATAAGTCTAGGATTAAAATAGGTATGTGCCTCCTTGGAAGATGTCAACACCCCCCTTTTATGGGATACTTGGTGCTAAGAGCAAACATGCATTGGTAAATGCACCATACATGGCTTGGGCGCAAGTCTTAAG
This sequence comes from Torreya grandis, assembly GCA_037957365.1. Taxonomy (NCBI): domain Eukaryota; kingdom Viridiplantae; phylum Streptophyta; class Pinopsida; order Cupressales; family Taxaceae; genus Torreya; species Torreya grandis. Next base: position 2,225,657 of record JARHVA010000015.1, on the reverse strand, counting down.
GCTGTTGTTGGACTTGGTCTTTCCTTCGAACTCGTCACCTTGCTTGGTCTCGCAATTATCTCATGCTTGACTCCATGTGGCCTATTGATGATGTGGCATGTCATCAAATCATTTTTTTACAACCTTATCATTTGCCAAGTGTTGACCTCTGATAGGTCCAAATGTCAAAATGTCCTCGAAACACGTGCCAAATGTCACAAGTGACATTTTTTGACAAATCTTCAAATGGCCATAACAGGAGCTCCCGAACTCAGATTTACATTTTGAAAAATGCATCAAAAAGCTCTCAAAGAGCTATATAGTGTGCCACCACTGAAACTCTAAATTAGAATCATTTTTAGAACCAAATTTCAACATTTGACTTGGCATGTCTATTCTCACATTTCTGGGACGTGGCAGATGGATCACGAGCTATGTGGCTCGATAAAGTGTCTGGTTTCTCCCATGTGGATGGGGCATGATATTACCAAACAATTATCCCTCTTCATGTGGGATTTATATAGACTTGTGATTTCAAATCTATGGACTCTTGATTTCAAATCTATGGACTCCCAATTTCTTATCAGTCTTCTCCTTAAATGCCTAGCTAGTCTGAGACTCTCTTTACTATTAAGGAAGTCCATGATGGGATTTATGGTGGACATTTCAATTATCACACAGTTTCTAAACGTATTCTTCGACTTAGCTATTATTGGCCCACACTTCATCAAGACTATGTTGAATACGTTTGACATTATGTCAAGTATCAACAACATGCTAACCTCCTTCACACTCCCAGTCATGCATTGCAAGTTGACAAAGACTTTTGACCTTTCTCCCAATGGGGCTTGGATCTAATCAAAGAGATTAACCCTCATTCATTAATCTATCATCATTATATCATTATTGCCATTGAAAACTTCACCAAGTGAGTTGAGGCTATACCTCTCATCTCCACTAAAGCTGAAAAAATTATTGACTTCATTAACCATCACATCATCTATCATTTTCATGTACCTCACAAGTTTATAACTGATAATGGCAAGTCTTTCAAAAACAAGACTATTTAAAATATTTGTGATTTATTTGGAATCTAATTAAGCTTCTCATCGCCATACTATCCCCAAACTAATGGATAGGTAGAAGCTTCTAACAAAACATTGACCAAAATTCTCATGAAGGTAGTCAATGATACAGGCAAGGATTGGCACACACACATTATTTTTGCTTTATGGGCTTACTACACTAGCATTTGAAACCATAAGGGTGCTACAACTTTTTCATTGGTATATGGGATGGAGGCTTTTTTGCCTCTTGAGGCCCAAATTCTTTCTCTTCACATTTCTCTACATGACATACTTACTAATGATGACTTTTACCAAGAACATTTGGCCTAACTTGAATTTCTTGATCAGCGTTGTCTCATAGCCCTCAACCACCTCCAAATATATCAAGAGCATATTAAATGTGCTTGTAACAAAAACCTCAAAGAGTGAGATTTTAATATAGGATATTTCATCTCAAAAGAAAATCAACATGTGATGAACATGGAGAAAAGAAAATGAGGTAAGTTTTCTCCTAATTGGCTTGGACCTTATATCATAACTCACAAGTATGGCTCAAGAACTTATCATTTATCTTCTCTTAAAGGAAGGCTAGAACTTGAGCCTTTAAATGCCTTACACCTACAACCATTCTTTTATTAAACAAGCATCTCTTTACTTCATGTTTAACTTGAGCTCATCCCTGGAGTAGTTCTATTACATTCATTTCCCTTTCTCTTTACCCTTACTCCTATATACTTAGTTAACTTACACAATGGTATGATTTTATCCTCACAATGAAAAAATCCTAAGCCTCTATAGTCTTGTCCATGACTAAAAGCCAAAAAAAAAGGGATATTTTAAAAAGTTATAAAATCTCAGGTCATGCTTTTCAATGTAGATTGCTCCCTTGAAAGACAGCTGTGTAACTTCCCTTTGCTACTATCAATAGACTATTAGAATAATGCATATTTAAGCTTACTTAGGGTTAATAGGGTAAGTTATTTATTACCAAGGGTTAATTTTATTTACCTAGGTTAATTTATTTTATTGTTGAGAATCTCTCAACAATATATTTGTCCGTAGTATGAGAAAACAAATAGTTTGTTTTCTCTATTTTGTAATCACTAAAAATAGTTTGTTGTCATGAAACAAACTATTTGTATTATATATACTTTAAAATATATGAAAAATAAAGGAAGGACTTCATGGTAAATCCCCCCCAAGGACAACTTCCTTCACCCCAAGCATCGCTCACAACTGGAGATCTATATGGAGCAGCCTCCAAGATTTATACAGGACTCATCATTGGTTTGTAGACTCCGTTGTTCTCTTTATGGCCTCAAACAAGCTCCTAGAGCTTGGTATGAGAAGATGGATAGTTTTATTTTGAGTTTTGGTTTTATTCATTATGAATCAGATCACAATGTATACATCCTGAAGCAAGGTGAGGAGCTTGTCATTTTGGTTTTGTATGTTGATGATCTCATCCTCACTGGCAGTTCAGATTCCTTGATACATGACATCAAGGACAAGTTGGTAGATAGGTTTGATATGATAGATCTAGGACTTCTACATTATTTTCTTGGTCTTCAAGTTTTTAAGTCTTCTAAGGGCATCTCTATTGGACAGCAGAAGTATGCGATAGATCTTCTTCATCGATTTGGCATGGCTGATTGTAACCCTACCCCCACTCCATATCAGTCAGGTATTGTGTTGTCTACCACTTGTATGACTCCTCTTGTTGATTCCACTTTGTATATGAAACTTGTAGGTAGTCTTTTATACCTGACTCATACCCATCTTGACATCACATTTGCTATGAACCTTGTCTCTCAGTTCTCACATGAGCCTCATGAGAGTCATTGGCAAGTAGCCAAGCATATTTTGCACTACATTTAGCACACCACTCACTTTGGTATACATTACACACCAAAGAGTTCTACACAGCTTGTTGGATACACTGACTCTGATTGGGCTGGTGATGTTGACACTCGCAAGTCCACTTGTGGATTTGCTTTCACACTTGATTCAGGTCCAGTTGCTTGGGCATGCAAAAAGCAGACTACTATTACATTGTCCTCTATTGAGGCTGAGTATCGAGGTGCTGTCAAAGCTAGTTAGGAGATATTTTGGCTTCGATAGTTGCTTGGAGAGTTTAGCTTCACACAACAGGGTCCTACTACTCTTTGGTGTGACAAATAAAGTGTGATTGCTATTTCACGCAATCCTGTTGAGCATCAATAGACAAAACATATTGAGATTCACATGCACTTCATTTAACATATTATTCAGGATGGAGTTCTTTCTTTGGAGTTTGTGCCTATAGCTAACTAAATTGATGACATCTTCACTAAACCTTTGGCTTCTCCTCATTATCTTCAGTTGTGAGTGATGTTTGGGGTGAAGGAAGTTGTCCTTGGGGGGTATTTCCCATGAAGTCTTTCCTTCCTTTCTTTTTCATATATTTTGATTAGTTTGTACATGAGTACCTTATCAGGCCTAGTAGCCGAGACCCATCTTTGTTTGTCATTCTCCCTATGTTTTGCTTAAGGGAAGGTGTTGGAATAATGCATATTTAAGCTTACCTAGGGTTAATAGGGTAAGTTATTTATTATCGAGGGTTAATTTTATTTACCTAGGTTAATTTATTTTATTGTTGAGAATCTCTCAACAATATATTTGTTCGTAGTATGAGAAAACAAATAGTTTGTTTTCTCTATTTTGTAATCACTACAAATAGTTTGTTGTTGTGAAACAAACTATTTATATTATATATACTTTATAATATATGAGAAATAAATGAGAGATTAATGAGAGGATATAGAGAATTTTGTGGATTATCACCTATTTTTTAGGTGTGACAAATTTATTTTATTATGTGGTATTATTTGTAGGTTATTTGTTGTGGGTTCTTTCTCCTGGATTGATCCTATGGATCCTGTGTATCTCCTGCTCATTCTTACATAGACTACTCCCTTGAAAGACAAATATTTAAGATTAAAAATAAATGATTAGACCACTCCCTTGAAGGATGGCTAAGCCAATATTTGTTCTCAAAGGTAAAAATAAATGCAAAGGGCTCCTCACCTCTTTGCACAACCTTACCCTATACAAAATCCCATTTTGGGCTTCCTACATTGATCAGCTTACACAAAATAAAAATAAAAACTTTAAGTCATGGACTTACCTATATTAGCTCTCGGGTCACCCACAAAAGGGACATATCATTTCTACTTGGTAGGTTATGCTATCTAAACATTTTTCCTCATTCTACCCTTTTTCCCCTCATACTCTTTCAAGGGACTATGAAGCTCACTTAACATATGGGAAACACGATGCTTCTCTAAAAAACACAATGGTTTAAAGATATAAGGCATGAAAGAGGCTCATTTTATTGAGCCTATTTATGTTCTAAATTACGGTCTTTGCCAATGCATGAGCATTTTTTCTCTTTATTTTCCCATCCACATCACATGTCGATATCTCTATTTGAGATGAAGAAACAATGTCATACCAATACCAACATAACCAATATATTAATTTTAAGCATACACCATCACAAATATGGAAAAATTCTAAGATCAAACTAACCAATCAACTATGCATATACCATCACATAAATGGGAAAGGATAGTCTAACTCAACTAACACGATCAACATTAACATCCAAATTAACATAACATATCATAAACATCATCCATATCATCATCATAATCATAAGAAATTCATCTCAAATAAACACATGGAAATAAATGAACATCTCATATATATAATATGTGATCAATGTACATGCTCGTCATCTACATCATATCTCTCTCTCAAAATGTACATCTCACATCTTTGGCTTGTAGGTTGGTATACATGTAACATAAATGAGAAAAAACTAGCAACCTCTAATACTCAGGGTCCTTGAGGCTCTCCATATGGTCATGAGGAGGAAGTATCATCACCACTCTCCATCCATCTATGTCGACATGAACTAGAAGCCATCACACATGACATCAACCTCTCCTTCTCTCTAAACTTTGAATATCTTTGTATCTATAGGAAGTCTCTAATCACCCTCTCATAGTAAGCATTCCCATCTAGGGCAGTTGAATATCTCACCATAGATATAGTTTATGGAGGACCTATAGCACCTAATGATGGCCTAGCCTGTACTAGTCCTTTTGATGGTGGAAGAGGAGTATCATGGCTTATTGCTCTCAGACTGTTTCTCTCTGATATCATTGCAATCCCTTGACCTTATAAAACTATCACCTAGCCCTATAGTGTTGTGACCTGACCCTATAGAGCCCCAATCTAACTTTACAATGTCACTACCTACCCATATAAGGCTAAAACCTATACTTGGTCTATCTCTCGAGCCTGTACTACTATATCTCAGGCCTGTACTACTGTATCTCAAGCATGTAGTGTTGTATCCCTCTATGACTAACCCCTATAAATTTGGTGGTGGCCTCCTGACCTCCACCACTAGATGTAACCCTACCCACCAAGATATATAGGCTATTATACACCCTAGGTCTGCAACACCTAGCCTTATTGGTAGCTCCAAAAAATCTAGCCCATCAATCTCTTGGGTTAATGGTAAGGGTGCCTCTATGTCATCCCTCTTGTATCAAGGGAAGGCAGGTATAATACCTTGTAATAGATCAAACTACCTCCTGACTCATGTCATGGGTACCATCTCTAACTCATTAGCCTATCTCCCTCAGCTCATAGTGAGCTCTATAACCCAACAAGCTACTCTACCTACCCTCTAAAAATTGAGTGTGTTAGCTATGGTCTCCATAAGATCTCTGTAGGGATCAAGCCCTCAATCATGAGCCTATAATAGACAATGTCTTGCATCACACCATCCACTTAGGTCTATGTCATCTCCTCTCTCCACCATCTAAAACCAACCTTGAAGCCATCCAAGATAGTGGTAGGTAACCCCAGTGGTCGTGTCACTATGATGTGCTCATACGCCCAACAGTGCAGTAGATGATTGACACATAAACTATATCACTGACATAACCTCAAACCCCATAGCTCTTTATATAACTATGCCAAAAATATTGGACCCTAGGCAAAAATGGTCTATTACTCAATCATCTATGTAAGCACACCTATCAAATCAATCATAAATCTCCCTTCATCTACATCTGGCAATGCATATACCATGATCTCAATCATCATCAAGATGCTCAGATGATGTTACTCCTTATCAACCATATAGAGTAGCTCATATGTGAAACTCATAGAGTGGTAAGTCACCTCATTGACATGTTCTCCATATAAAGTGACCATGTATATATCATTCTCCTCTCTTGAGCATGTGAAAATCTCCTCACCCTAGAGTGGTAGCTACAAAATATTATACACATCCTCTTATATCACTTTTAACTCCCCGATCGATAGATGGAAGGTGTTGGTGGTGTGATCCCACCTCTCAATCAAAGCTATCATTAGAGACACATCCCACACAACTCAATAGTACCATCACACTCCTCCTAAACCCATGGCTTCCATATGCTCCCACTCATCTAGAGTGACATCCCTCCTCATGCATGTTAATAGCCTCAATAGATGATCTCAAAGTGTAAGCTCCATCCTTGCCTACATCCATACACACAAATAACTTAGGTCAAATCCATTTTAATCTACTCTATCATCACATTTTTCCCTTCTCACTGGGAGAAATACATTGGTTTGAGGCCCTAAATTGGGCTATGTAGGCAGAACTTAGTCAACATGGGGTCTTTTGAGGTTAGTTCGACCATATACCCACCTTACTAACCACCTTAGGATTTGCTACCTCTATCTCTCTCTAACCTAGGCTTCATTGCCTCTTTATCTACCCTAGGCTTCATTGCCTCTATCTCTCTACCCTAGGCCTACCCACTTGTTCCAACTCTAGGCCTCATTGCTTATATTCTTGACTCTTGACACTATGACCTATTTTTTAAGCCCTAGACCTTTCCGACTATCTCAAATTACCTTTTTCCCTAAAAACACACAGATATTTTTCCTAGGTTTTGGGAGAACTACATTGGCTTGAGGCCCTAAATTGGGCTATGTAGGTAGTACTCAAATGACAAAGGCTCTTATGAGGCTAGCTTAGCCATTAGGCTAGTTGACTACTTCCACTAGAGATCCAAAACTCAACCTTTCTTCTATTTTTCTACTTTTCTATAGTCACTAACATCGACATTAATACTGATGTCAATGATTTATTAGTCTACATAATGTTTGACGTTGGTAGGAAATTATTGGCCTCAATACCATGTCAGTCGATGTAAGTGACTAGTTCAACCCTAGGGTTGAACAACCCAAACCCAACCTTTCTCATTTCCCCTAAAAACCTACCCATAAAACCCCCTAACTTATCTTACGCCTACCCTAACCTATTTTCTAGCCCTCCACTAAAATTTTTTATACCCCCACCTCTCATTTAGCCTAAAAATTGCTAATACCAAATCAAAATAGTGTAGGCTCTTACCTCATCTCTCCATCTCCTCCTGGCTGGCACTACTGGCTCCTATGGTCATGTGCCTCCCATTGGGTCCCCTCATTGAGCTACCATCTCAAATCACTCTCAAGATTTTTTTATTCTCTCCAATCACTAAGTTTTAAATGAGTTTGGTCAATCACCAAACCTCCTTTTGTTTTTAGTCAACCACAAATGTTAATATTCTTGACCTAACCTACCAACGTCAATGCTTATACATACTGACATCAGCAATGTTTCCCTAGGTTTATCAACATTGGTACTTTATATTACCGATATCAGTAACTATAACTGACATCAGCACCATTTCTATAATGTTTTTACCAACCAACCACCCCTAGCTTTTTTAACTTTACCCATACATTGGGGTAGCTAGAGATCACATATATCTCCCCTAACCATGATAAAATGACATTAAAAATCACTTAAATCTTCACCCTTGACAACTTTGCTTAGAGATCATGAATATTTCCTTACTCATTGACCCTTTTACACCACCCTTGCATTACTTGTCTTCACTGCTTAGGCTATTCTTCTATAGTTGGCTATTATGCACACATATGTATTTTAGGTGTTGTGGATGGAAACCAAGCCCATCCTATCAACTTCAAACATTTTATGTTTCCTAGGGGCACTTCTTACCTTAGATACCTGGGACACATTGACCATTAGAGCTACAACTTTGATTGATTTAACCTGTCATCTATCACTTACAAGCTATGTTTTGGTTACTTCTATCTAAGTCCTCCTTGACTTTGCCTATTCTTCACTTTGTTGACTATAACTCATTGTGGCCTACACATACAGAGTGATAATCAATTCTCCACCAGTCACCCAATTACCTTTTTATAAAACCAGTACTCGATTCTAGTTTCTCCTCCATCGATTCCTATTTTGAGGGGGGGTACCTCATCCAATACTTGGAGCATCTAACTATTATTTTTTATCTTGCAACATGTTAGTACAAATTACAAGGAAAAAAGGGGGAAATTCAGACACCAAAATTATGTCACACACACTTGTGTAACTCCCTGTGTTGAAACCCCCCCTTAAACCCATTTTAATAATAATAATTAATCTCCTTAACCCATACTTATACCCCTCATACATTTAATTAATTTAAAATACTTAATTAAGTTAATTAAAACCCTTTTTTCCACCTTACTTGGACACCTTTCCCTATGACTAATTCTCCCCGAATGAGTCACCTCAGGACCTGGTCCCCTCATCCTCACTACCCAAGACTTGTTCCCACTTCCAAACTAAATTCCTAATCAAATACCTCCTTCATAACCTCTTATTTTTACTATTTTATAATGGGTGTCACACTTGGCATGAATAATAATAGAAAATAGGCCAAAAATAAAAAGTTTATCTACTCTAGGGTCATTGATGTCAATCAACTCATGGTCGATGTCGATGGGATCACCGATGTTGGTAATATAAGCCAAGCCCCAACCTGACGTCTAGGTCAGCATAAATTAAAAAATCAATTCTTACTCTCATTCAATCTCTTATCATTCTATTTTTTGACATCCAAGATTACAATCACCCTACATAAGTCAATCATAATTAGCAACTAAGCTCTTGAGGACCAACAACACCCAGTTATTCTCTTTATTCAGGCATCTAGGTTCGGATTTTCCTAATAGGGACCATCAACCTAGCACTTATCATTTAGTGACCACCATAGCTAAGTACATCATTGATACTATAGGTCATTTAAATATTTATTTTATTATTTCTTTATATCTACTTTGCATTGCTTTATACACTTTTGACCATATCCCCATGAGGGAGTTACAAAGCTTCCTTATTTGTTTCCATTTAACCTAACATACCAAACCTCTTATTAGACTTAATGAATCCATTATCTCCCTCTCATAACTCTCCCAACCTCTTTTACCTAATCCAAACCATTTCCCAAACCTAGGAAATCCTTGTGCAAGCTCCTAGATAATTATTGCCCCTACTGACCTCGATAGCCTAACTAACATCGATCACCTCACTACCAACTTTGATAGTATAACCAATATCAGGCACACTCCTACCAACATTGATGACTGTGAATTCCCTAGCCTCTTCAAAACCTACCCAGATAACTTCTAAAACACAAACAGAGTACCTTACCTACACCCTGTCACTCTCTGCTATGTACAGGTTATTAATAACGGTAATCTTATCTCTCTTTCACTCCCTCTTTACATTTCTTTGAGTTATTATTCTTTTACCTCTTAAAAGTGGATTGTCATCTCTAGGGAAGTTTCACACTTCCTAAAATAAGCACATAGCTTGGTATCCCAGTCTTTTATCTGCTAACAAACATCTTATGTTAGTGCTTTCTTACTTGCAAGTAGTCCTCCCTAGCCAAAGAGGAGTTCTCACAACATCTGGATATAATGCACAAAAAAAATTTAGGTTCATTCTAATCACTTATCCCCCTCCTTTATATTTTCCTTTAGACTTAAAATATAAAAAAAATAGTGAAACACATCACTCCATCACTTATCCACTGTGCACGTCCAAACTTCATCTAAGATTTTATGCCTTTATATGTACTCTATTGTCCACTCAAGGTATTGGTTGTAACTTCACCTTATAGAGGTAGTATAGGTGACCAACCATCGGTACACATGCTTAGGTATCTCACAAAAGAACACCTCATATAGATCATCATATAAGTTAGTGTGCACCCATTTCCTTGACTCTTGCACTTTACATGTAGGATGCCTTTGTGTAAAACTATCTTCCACTTACTCTAGCTAGTGCTCGATGTTTTTGAGTGATAGTCAGATCATTTATTTATTTCATCATTATAGTAATAAAATTCAACACATTCATGGAAATAAAACTAAAATGTTGTAGAAATTTTCACTAGGTTAGCCTCTGCACTTAGTCATGTACTTAGTTATTGATCCAAGTCAGTTCTAGACTTGAGGGAGATAGGAGTAAGCATAGTAGGGTCTAGTGCATAACATTTAACATACTATTACATTGATATTATTTTCACACAAGGTGCAAGCCTTGTGTACTCACCCAAAGTGAAATAGTGAAGGGACCAATCCCGTATTGGGCTAGTTAGAACATGGCACAACTTGGATTTCAATAGGGTCTAGACATTGGCCAGATGGGTTCAGATAACCTTATATTTCTAGTTTATTCATAGGTAGTTAAATATTAATGATCCTTCTCAATGGTATAATTCATAAGGTGAAAGACCATACTTGGCTAAGCAGGGCTCTTAGTGGTGCAAGATGTAGGTCTCACTAACCAGAGTCATTTGATTATTTAGAAAATTCAAAGGTATGGCTTAAGTTTAACTACTCATCCTCAAGGTTGTGCTCTAGGCATAGGCCTTGGATCTTTAGTGCATCTTGGTTTCAACACTTAGTGGCTTTATAGGTAATTCAAGGTCACTATATGGCATAAGGATACCATTAGCGACCAAGATTGAACCTCCATTTCACAATACATTTAAATAAATAGTTACAACATTACTTAAATAAAACTTACTCATAAGTATAACATTATGTAAATAATAAAATAAGGATCAATACTTTATTTCTTCATTAACTTATAGTTCATCAACAAATTTTGATACAAATAAATAGGGAATGTGCTCTTCTTAACTTTATTCATGCCCAATGGCTCACATGTGAGCTTGGGATATAAATTTGAACAACTTAAACTAATATGCAGAATAAAAATACTAATGGAGTATCTCTATTTCACCTGAACTTCACTATACTTTCTTGACCTCTTTGATCTTTAAATGCAATCCTTATTTTATAGGTGAATAGGCATCTCCTACCACGTCAGTTGGGTGTGTGCCAAGTGATGAGCTATCATGAGTCTATGAGCTCCATTACACTGCCCAATTTGGATGAGCACACATCATATACCAAGATGTCACTTAGGGGTCTCTTTCTTACTTGCTCCACTATCTATGCTTCATGGGCCTCCATGTGTAAGTTTTGGTAGAGATGTCCCTTAAAAATTAGCACCACACAACCAACTACCATTTGGTGTGGGATCCTTAGGGATGTCTCTATCTGGTACCAAAATGTACAAAAGGGGAGAAACCACTCTAAAGGCTTCCTCACACCAAGATAGGTCTAGTTATCATGGTCCATGTAGTTGCTACAAAAGAGATTTCAACATATGCATCACGTTCACTATCTCATGTGTAGGAATGGTGTTATTTTCAATAGGTTATTTCAAATGTTGAGTTGTAGGAACAATCATGTACATGTTTATAGGATTTAAACATTTATTATAAATCATAATGGATTTAGGAATACAAGCATAGACCCCATGAGTGTTTATATGAGAAAGATTTACATTCTTTAATTCCTTATCCATTTGTATTATTTCAAGAACAATATTAGAGTTATCAATAAAATGTGACTTAAAAGTTTGTAACATGTATTGATTAATTTTTTATCATTTCAAACCTTCACATTTTATAATTTAGTATCTATTAAAGAATTATTTTCCTTAATTTCACTAATATAACCATGATTAAAGCTAAGAAAATCCATATAGAAATGAAATGATACCATAAATGATGGATATGACCTAAAGTCATAATTTGATATGAATCTAAAACAACAAACCCTAATGGGTAAGAGATTACAACACCTAGGTTGAATGTAAGAATTTCAAGTTTACTAATATGATTAACCTGATATTTAGAAAAAGGATAATACCATAAACAAAATTAGGTGAAACTAATGTACTAAGGAGATATATTATTTATCAACATAAAATAATACTTTCATAACTACCCTAGTGGCTAAAAATGTGCCCAATAATATAATTTTATAATTTTAAACAAGAAATAGATAATATGAAAGTAAAATGATTGAAATAGAAACACTAAAGTTTTATGGATTTTTTAGTGTAGATATGGATTGTGTATGTTTATATCTTTCTCTATGTAAAATTTAGGCCTCTGAATATGCAAGGATGGGATCTATTCTTGCACTAATTGTGACATGGGCAAGATAATTTATCAACTTGTTTGACCTTTATACCTGTCCTACTGCATCAATCTTATCTTGTACCTTTTTATGGATTTTGCATTAATTTTTCACCTATGCACCACTAGATGTCATACCTTATTGTACCTTTACTTCAAATAAATTTTTGATATAACTTACTAATTTTATCCTTTAATTCCTTTGACCTAGATTTACATAATATGTTAAATAAAAAAAGAAGGGAAGAAGTAGTTGGGTTAGACAGTGACCAAGGTGGAGTTGCAACTATGTATCTTACATGTTAGAATCAAACCCATTGTATTTCATGTGTAGTGTGAATAGAGATTTTGAGATAATAAGCACTACTTTTTCTCCTTAATTTTGAGATGAAACTAAATTCACATTCACCTAAGTCATTTTTGGTATAATATACAAGTCCTAAAGTAGATATAAGTAAATGTAGAGTGTGACAAGATTTGAAAATGAACAAAATAGATTGAAAATTTGTATGGAACCTCATTATCTTTTCTTTTAGAATATTTTTGGTTAATTTTTTGAATATGTAAGGTATAAGGATAATTGAAATTCTCATAAATGATTTATAAAAAATAGGCTTCTCATGGTTTGAATTAAAGATTTATTGGCACACAAAAGGTGACAAGAGAAAAAAAAAAAACCAAAAAATGATCCAAACACCAACAAGATGTGACCATGTGCATAAGGGCACACAAAAATTTAAATCATAGGATTGACAAATTATTGTTCCTATCCTAAAGGAATAAACAAACACATATAGAAAGAGGAGAGAGAAAACAAGCTCATGAACTCAATAGGGACATAACAGAATAAAAAATGACATAGAAGATCATAGGATCATACAAACAAGAATATGAATTACAAAAAAAATACCATTAAGTCCCTAATTTAAGTTGATAACCTATATACACATAATATCACTAAAAATATTCTAATAAGAAAGCTTATACCAAAATTGAGTGTCTGTAGTGACCAAGAAAATATAAAAAATTAAAGTAAAAGATATTACATCTTATCAAGAATAAATTGTTAATACTAGAATCATTATGCTCATCCCAAGTATCCATACCCATTTTTAACATTGCATTAAAATAAGGAATTCTCAAATGATGGACAAAAAAATCAATTGTACCAAATTATAATATTTGTAATAAATGCAATCCTTCCAATCACAACTATAATGATTTTTCCTTTGCTAGCCAAAATTTTGGAACCATTTTATAGAATAAAATAAGTTAATGATTATTCGACTAGAGTATCAATCAATTAAAAAAAATAGGCACAGTTTGTAAAAAGACATATCATGGCATAGAAAGTGGCAAGTTGGTACATCAAGGCTTAATGGTGCCCCTAGTTTTCCCATAGGCAGTTATAACCAAGACAAAATGGAATAGATCAATGGTACTAATTTTTCCAAAGGTGGTTATAATTAGTAACAAGACTAGTGGTAAGAAAGGAATAAAAAATGAACAATGCAACTATCGAAACTTCTATAATACTATCCTAAAATATGCTCTCTATTTGAAGTACTCAAAATAACTGATGAAATGATCAAATGAATTGATGATGAAACTATGTAACGAATGACAACAACCAAGGTCAAACAAGCTAGGCTTTATAAGACACTAGGTCAATAGAATGGAAGTAGAAAGTGGATACGAGGAAGAGACGAATAAAGATGGTATTTGTATAAAGAATAATAGTGATAAAATGGCATAACTAAAATGGTCCTTATAGAAAATACACCTTAGCATTCAAGCATAGTACCACTTTAGATGAATAATATTCATTGAATCAAGAATTTTATCTCCATCTGGTGTGGTGAGCCTGTATACTCTTGATCCTTAATCTACAGTGATGATGAGAGGCCCTATCCAATTTGGTTTGAATTTCCTTTTATGCTTTTTCTCATCTATGGTATTCTTTTGGTTTTCTTTTAAGAACAAGATCACCAAATTTAAATGTTCTATACTTAACATGCCAATTATAGTGGCCTTTGAGTCATTTTTAATATTCTTGAATATTGTTGAGTGCAGTCATGTGTTTCTCATTAAGTAGGTCTACTTCTTGTAGGTGAGTTACTCAATGTCATCATCATCCAGGACATGCTTGAAAGAGATACATAGTGAAGGTAATTCAACCTCAATGGTAAGGATAGATTCAGCACCATAAACAAGTATGGAGTGGCTCCTATGGGGGTATGATGATTGGTATGGTATGCCCAAAGGGAATGGAATATGTGGAGGTGCCAATCACAACTGGCATCATTAAAAATCTTTTTGAGGATATTTACAATGGTTTTGTTGGATGCTTTGGCCTGGCCATTACCTTGAGCGTAATATGCTATATAAAAATGTTATGTGATGTTATATTTAATACATAACTAGTCTACATCCTTGTTCTTGAATGATATTCCATTATCAGATATAATGTTAGAAGGGATACCATAGTGGCAAATGAGATGGCTGAAAATGAATTTGAAAAGTTGCTTTCTAGTCATGTAAGTGAGGGGTATAGCTTCAACCCACTTAGTGAAATACTCAGTGGCAGTGAGGATATGTTTATGGTCGTCAGATGAAGTGGGGTTGATCTTCCCAATGAGGTCAAGTCCCCATGTAGAAAATGGCCATGGTGTCAAGATCATTTTTAGAGCATTTGCTAGAGCATGAATCAGATTAGCATGTCATTGACATTTATCACACTTTTTTACATATGTAGTGGCATTTGCATCCATTATGAGCCAATAATAACTAGTATGAAAAATATTTTTGGGTAGGATTTCCCCACTAGAATGAGTGCCACATACTCCTTTCTGAACTTCTCTTAATGATAGTGTAGACTCTATCAAATTTTAAAAATGAAGTAGAGTTCCATCAAAACTATGACGGTAAAGGGTGGATCCAAGTAAAGTATAATGAGTAGAGTGATGAATGAATGCTTTGATTTGTTTTTGAGATAGGTTAGGTGGTAGAACTTGGTCATGAAGGTAGTTGTAAAGGTTTGAGTACTAGATAGAATTAGGACCAACAATATCACAAATCATGGCAATGGTTGAAGGCTCATGAGTTGGTGCTAACAAATTCTCAATGAGGAACTGATACTCTCTACCTTTATCTATATATCAAATTAGAGAGCCAATAGTAGTCATGGCATCTACAGTTCTATTACTAGCCCTTTGTATGTGCTCAAATAGAATATTAGCAATTTTTTGTTTAAGAGTGTTGACCATGGCTTTATATGGATCCAACTTGTCATCTTTGGTCTAAAAATGATTTGTATCCTAATTGATGATTAACTGAGATTCACCATAAACTTGTAGATGATATATATTCCAATGCACTGCTTATCAAAGTCTTGTAATAAGTTCTTCATACTCAACCATGTTGTTTGTACAAGGAAAGTTGATTCTGAATGATTTAGGGATTAGATCCCCTAATAGTATAATAAACAATAGGCCTACCCCCAATCCATGTGTAGTGAATGAACCATAAAAATATAGTTTATAGGGATGCTCCTCAAGGAGTGTGTCAATGATGGTCATGATATATTCATTAGGAAATTGAAATGTGAGTGGTTGTGTGTCTATGAGAGGTGCTTCAACAAGTTGATCTACAAAAACTTATCCCTTCATTGCCTTCTAATTGACATACTCTATGTCAAACTCACTAAGAAGCATGATCCATTTAGCCATATTTCTTGAAAATCTATTTTAGATAGTATATACTTGAGTGTATCTACCTTAAAAAAGACCATGGTCTTATTATTCAACATGTAATAGCCTAGTTTCTAAGCTGTAAAGACCTTAGATAGACAAGCTTTTTTAATAGGTGCAGAGTTATGTTCATATGTAACCAAGGTATGGCTTAGGTAGTATACAACATTCTCCTTAACTTTGTCATCATGTTGATCTAAGAGTGCGCATAGAGCATGATCGGTAGCTGATAGGTATAACAAAAATGGCTTTCCTAGCATAGGGGGTAATAAAATAGGTGGATTAACAAGATAGTCTTTGAGTTTTTAAAAAGTTGTTTGGCAATGATCATCCCAATGAAATGCAATTCCCTTCTTTAAAAGGTGTGTAAATGGATGACACGTGTCTACTAACTGAGAGATGAAGCATCAAATTGACTGTATCTTACCCTGTAAACTATGGAGTTGCTTTAAATTGGTTGGTGGTGATATCTTATTTATAGCATAGACTTCAGTTGGATCAACAATAATACCTATATGAGACATAATGAAGCTAATTAATTTTCCTAAATTTATATCAAATACACATTTCTTTGGATTTAGTCTAACTTTGTACTCCCATAATCTTTTAAACATCTTATGCAACACTACTAGATGGTCAATTCTAGTTTTGGATTTTCCTAATATGTCATCGACATAGTCTTCAACAATATCATGCATCATATCACGGAATATGATGGTCATGGCCCTTTGATACATAGCTTAATCATTTTTAATACCAAATGGCATCACCTAATAACAAAATGCTCCCCATGGAGTGGTGAACACTATTTTATGTTGATCTTTTGGTACGATTCTGATCTAGTTATATCTTGAAAAGCCATCCATGAGTGAAAGCATTTCATAACTGGTCATGGATTTGATTATCATGTCAATATTAGGCAAGGGAAAATCATATTTATGATAAGCTTTGTTTATGTCTTGAAAATTAGTAAAAATTTTGATCCCTTCAGAATTTTTACTAACAGGTATAATATTAGAGATCCATTCAAAGTAGTCAATGGATCGGATACATCCTACTTCTAAGAGTTTTTCCAAATATTTATTTACCAATAAATCAATAAAAGGATGCATCTTATTTAATTTTTTTTTACCAATTTGGCATCAGGATTAACCATAAGGTGGTGCAAAACCAAGGAAAGATTTAAACCTGGCATGTCAGAATAGGCCCATGCAAAAATATCTATAAACTCTCTCAACAGTGTTGTAAAGATGTTGCATTCCTCCTCAGTGAGGGATGCACCTAATTTTATCCATTTCAAGTCTGATGGAGTCCCAATATTTACTTTTATTGTGTGATCTAAGAATTTGACTCAAGAGAGGATGGTTAGTATGGTGGTAGTTCTAAAATAAAAACAAAACGAAATAAACACACTAATAACATAACATCTCTAGAACTAGACACTAGGGAGAGCTTAGTTAACAAAATCAAATGACAAGCACAACTAAAAAGAAAGGAATGAAAACACAAAAAATCATTTCACCTTCCTTATATGCTCTAAATGCCTTTGTAATGGTGGCTTGCTCAACTTGTGCTTTAAGAGGTCTTCTTCAATGGAGTGTGGCTACCTTCATCTCCTCTTGGAACCTTTGGCTTGTGGCTTGGCTTGGATTGGAATTAATTTGGCATTATAACACTAGTTTCATGAAGCTTTTGGAACTAATTCTGCATTATAACTTTGCACAAATTAAACTTAGAAATGATGTTGTGAGGCCTCCTATTTATAGATTTTTAGATTTGATTAGAATCAACCTCAACCATCCATCTCAAGATTGAGATGTGTGTTTGAGGATTAATTAAATTTTTGGAATTAATTTTGTAATTATCCTAATCATGGCATTGGAAGAAGAGGTAATTAAGAGGCATGGAGGGTATTGATGAGGCATAGAGGGCATAAATCTTGATATTTGTGCCATTTATGGCCTAGGGATGTCTTCCCAAGAAATGAGGTCACTTGATGATCTAGATATTCCATTTTCATTTCCAAAAACAAGTTATTCAATAATTTTTCATGGAATTTTTTATTAGGCCTTGATTTGGGTTAATTATCTCTTAAACATGATTAAGCACATTGTGCATAAATTACCCAAATTGATCAGAATACCTTATTATTGGTCCTAAATTTGACTAGATTGAAATTGGAAGTTATTATCAAATGTATTGGATGTATATTCCCATTTAGGATGTTGCCAACAAAAAATAATAAAGGCATGAATCTTTTGCAAAATATTTGATAGGAAAGAGCAGTCTAAAGCACGTGGGTGCAAAATTGGCATTCTAACTCAAAATGAACTGTTCAAAGTTAACTAGCCCATAAATTGCATTGCCCCATTTAGGGATACCCTGGCTAAAATCGGCACTTGAATATGTTATTTTCACATTATTTAGCATGTTTTAGTGTTTTTAGGCCAAATTGTGCATATTAGATGGAAATTGGTCAAAAGCCTAGTTAGAGGTTATCAGTGGCCAGTTTTAGGTGTCTACAATTTGCCCCTATTTGGGAAGATGTTGCAAGTTGTAGGTAAAGCAATGTCTTCTTAAAGAATGAGAAATGGCCTGTATGCCAAAAAGATGATGATGATTGAAGAACAAAACTCCAAATAGTTTTTGGGAAGCCTATGATGATGCCCCCTTGAGGGAGTGGCCGTCACATTTGTTGATGCATGGCCCTAAAAAAGAAACAAAAAGAAAGGTGAAATTAACCCATGGTTGATATTAATTCAAATGAGAAAATGCTTGCATGCATTGATGTAAAAAGGATATTAATTTTCATAAAGGTATTTATAATCAGGAATAAAAGTCAAAATAATGACTTGCTTATAAGCAGTTATAATCATTATGAGGACCTAGATTGGCTAAAGATGATTTTGCCCCAGTTAGGGATGATTAACAAGCATAAATCAAGGATATAACCTGGAATATAGATTAAATATAAGTGATTGAAAAGTGATGAAAGAGATGGATAGAGGAATGAGATTGATCCATAGAATGATTTATTTGTACCTAATAATGAGGAGATGCTCATCTTGACTAGCAATGATACAACTAGAATGGTCATTGGGTTGATTTGATCAAGGGTGGGATGCAAGGAGTTACCAAGGTGCCAAGGAGAAACTTCAATAGCTCTATTGATTGTAGACCTTATTGAAGCTAATTTTTGTTGTATCACGTGATGGTAGGCTTCATGATAGAACACCATGAAGACTTGGCCAAAATATGTTTAAGGACTAACTCTTAATAAATGTTTGAAAACAATGTACCAATGATAAAAACCATGATGATAATGTCAACATATAAATATGGAGACTCAAGAATAATGTGTGGAAGGAATCAACCAATAAACACATATAGACAGAGTCAAGGAAATAGCACTAAAATCAAACAAATAGGAAATTAAATAAATAAATAAATAGAAAAATAAAAAAATAACTAACTAAAATAAATAAATAAATAGAAATCCTAAAAATAAAAGCAAAGAAAGCATCCTAACAATGTCAATGCCCTGATAAGGTGGATCGAGGATAACTAACTAGGCTTAGATAGGACAAATATTTTTGGATATTTGAAATGTTATGAATTTTTTTGGCATTTTGAGGTATCTTGACTCATTAGAGAATGACAAAATCCCTGCTCGTAAAATGGTGAGAGCGTTTGGCTTAGGTTTCTCACAAAATAGTGAGAGTGTATGGAAAGGGGGGATGAGGTGACCTCAACATGAATTGAGAATGACCCACATAGTCATAAAATGATCTAAATTCATAGTAATTCCATCCACACAAAAGGTGGGGAAAAACCAACTAAGTCCCAACAAGTTCTCAAATCTGGCAAATGGCCATTCAAATGAAAAAAATGATGGAAAAATGACATGGCAATGCATGGTAAACAAGTGTTACCCCTAGTTTGCCCATAGGTGGTTATAACTAGGATACAATGGTATAGGTAAATGATACTAATTTTCCCATAGGAGGTTATAATTAGTAGCAGGACTAGTGAGACACTAATTTTCCCATAGGTAGTTATAATCAGGCTCACTTAAACAAGCATGGATATAGGATGAAAGATATCTTGCTAGATCAACTGTCACACTACTTTCATAGACTATCATTGAAACACAGATTGGATTTATTATTGAAACTTGATCAAAATCCCCTTGCAAAAATTGTGAGAAGAACTAAATGAACCAAGATCAAAACAAGATTGGGTAGGATGACTAAAAATAGGCTTTGGTCTAAATAGGAATGGAATGATAGGATGGTATGGTCTTTGCTAAGGATAATGATGGTCTATATAGATTAAATAAAATGGTAATAGGTTTTCCCCCAAGTGATGGGGTAAATGGTAAGAATATCCGATAATGAAAAATGGATATGTAATAATGGCAATGGCAATGGCAATGTGAAACAATATGGTACATGTTTTTGGCCTAGGTGTGGTTTTTGATTATGTTGTTCCTATTGATGGGGAGGTGCATGTCTTAATAAAAAAATGATACAATAGAAAACTTAATCATGTTAATTTCTATCCCACACCTCATCATAATAACTTCTCTATCAAGAATGGCCTATATATTTGGTTGTTGAGAATGCTTTTGTGATCTTCATTAGTTATTGATTATAATTCCCTCAAGCGTCAAGACAAGGTATCTTCGTAGCCTATGCAAAGGAAAGTGTGGCCATGGATGGTAAATAGGGAAAAATAATGGATGGTGGGTTTGATTGTGAAATATAATGATAGATGATAATGGAATGTATAATGGTGGGGACACAAATGAAAATTAGGACTTTCAATCACATGTAATGTTGTTGATGCTAGATTTGACATAATTTTGGTTGTGGTGGAGATGAAGACTTGTTCTCTCAATAAGACCACCAAATTTTTTTAATGTTTGATCTTGATAGTAGCTACCATCTGATTAAGTTGTAGATTAGAAGCTATTTTGATTTTATCTTTGATTTTGTCTTCATCAAGTAGTGAAAAACTTTTGTTCTCAGCTATTAGTGCCTTAATGAGGTTTTCACCAATAAATTTATTTTGATTGTCCTATATCAC
This sequence comes from Torreya grandis, assembly GCA_037957365.1. Taxonomy (NCBI): domain Eukaryota; kingdom Viridiplantae; phylum Streptophyta; class Pinopsida; order Cupressales; family Taxaceae; genus Torreya; species Torreya grandis. Next base: position 2,204,318 of record JARHVA010000015.1, on the reverse strand, counting down.
CTTCAATAAGGTTTCACTAAGGAATGTGGAATTTTGACTTTGATTGTCTTTTAGTGCTTCTAAAAAAGTCTCACTAGAAGATGTTGAGTTCTGACTTGGATTATCCCCTAATGCCTTTGAAAAGTTCCCTCTATGAGAGTATTCCTTTACTAAATGAATGTAGTCTTGGCCTCCTTTCTCTTCTTCAAATTCTATGTCACCATGGATGTAGTTCAACAAAGTGTGATTCTATCAGTTCCAATCGACACTGGTGGGAGATGGAATGTTAATGATATGGCTATTTTGGTTGATGGTAATGGCATGTGGAATGGTAATATAATGGGGAGAGGCTACACAATTCTCATAGAAGATACTAGGAGAAATTGTGTTGAAGCTAAATTACGCATCCTCAAAAACCATAAAAGGATCACAAATGTATTCAAATGGATTTGTAAGGCATGTGTAACCAATGTTATAACAACCACAAACATATTCTTCTTCTGAATTTGATTCTAGCTCAAGGGACTCTAAATCTGATGTTGAGACTGATGTTAATTCTAATTCTGATGCTAAATCTAATGTTAGTTCAAGAATAGAACCTGACTCTAATTTTGATTCTTCATCTGATGGGTACTTTGTTATAATGATGTCTTATTGAATGCTTGGTATTGGATAAGTAACAACTTGTAATGGTATGATGGGCTCCATAAAGATTGGTTTGTCAACATGAGACACCTCTAAGATGGGAAAAAGGTCAAGAGACAACTCCTCAGAGACTAGGTTGTCAAAAGGAGGCTCTTAAAAAATTGGCACATGGCTGAGATAATGATTTTCCCAAAGGCAGTTATAATCATTAAGAAGTGACTCAGCAAAGACTAGCTCATCAAAGTGAGACTCCTTGATAATTGGTATAAGATCAATAGGAAATTTATCATAGGTTGAATTATCACATATGGTTGGTTTAATAAAAACATCTCTGATTAGTTGGTTTTCTTGGCCTTGGTTTCTAATGAGTTGTAAAATACTAGTTTTGAACACAGCTTGGTCTTCGAATGATTGGATTGGTTGAGGATTGGCTAGGATTGGTACTAGATGAGGAATGACTTGTGGTTGGATAATGGTAGGGTATTGGGGAGCATGATTACTCACATGAGCTAAAGGATAAAGTCTTGAGATGGTAATAATATAGAATTATTGGGATTGATTGCCCACACAAGCCGAAGGACTAGGTCCTAGAATGATGAAGAGGTGTTGTGGAGCTTGGTTGTTCACACAAGCCAAAGGAGTAGGTCTAGGAATGGTAATGGTATTCCTTGGATATTATAGAGCTTGATGGCTCATATAATCCAAAGGAGGGTTAATGGTAGTTGATGATTGGATAACAAAAAGATGTTGTGAAACTTGATTACTTGCATAAGCAAAAGCATCCAAGTCTTCCTCATAAACTACATCATCCCAGTCATGAGTTGGATCATAAGTTAGTTCTTGACTTTGTTCCATGTACTAATTTTTGAAAAGAGGGTATGGATTCATACCCCAAACAACATTATTTATTTTTGGGTCTTCAAATTCCTCTTCACAAGCCTCTTCACACCAATCAAGGTCTTGATTTCGATCATGAACTCGTTCATGACTTTATTCCCATGAATGATTAATATGAGGTGGATATAAATCTATCTCACAAACCATATTAGCATCAAGGGGGTCTTGACAAAAGCCATAAAAGTCATTTTGTGCAGCCATTCTATCACAAGTCATATTTTAAGTGACTCCACCATAAGTGTACCTAGACATATCCATGTAAATGATGAAAGTTATGAAAACAAAAGGACTTAGAGTTCTACAAACTCTAAAAAACTATGTCTAAAGGACAAATGGTTTAAGCCTGGTCTAACTTGGTTGAGGGGGTGGAGTCATATCTCTAATATGGTCTGAAAGTGGAGCTGTATCTCCCAAAATGGTTTGTGCTAAGACTTGGTATAAAATAGCCTAACATCAAATGTCTAATGTCAAATGTCATACACACAAAAGGTCAAGTGTCTGAATAAAAACTAGCATGTCAAAATTCTAAGTCAAAGTGTTCTAAACAAGGTCTAAACTAGGAAAATAAAAAGTTGAGTTGCTAGGTCTTTTGTCCAAACATGAAGTCAAAACCTAGGCTCAAACAAATAGGCATATGCTAGGACTTTTGGTCAAATGGTGTCAAAATTTAGACTTGAAACAAAGATTGATGTGATTTGATTTAATCTAACAAGTTTGGAAGCAACTTTGACATAGACCTGGCACATGAAATCAAACATAAACATGATCAGTTGGCATAAGGCATAAGACAAAAGGATCTTTGAAAAAAGGCTATGTTCTCCTAAATGAAGGCATAAATAATGATGAGGATAGGCATTAAACAAATAAACCATCAATAGTTTTCAATTTTGGGTAACTAATTAATTGAAGTTATGTAACCTAAAAGAGAAAGATCTCTATATCATCCCCATGAATTGAGGCCTAAATATAAATAAATCAATGTTTGGATCCAAACTTAACAAGGCTAACTGAAAACTCAATGTTAGAAACTAAGATTTGACTAAACAAACTAGACAAGATTGGACAGTATGATGGCATAAGACAAAGGTCCAAATGGTATACATAAAGTGGTTTGAAACAAATGGTTTTGATACAATGGTAAACAAGTCTTGAAATAAATTGAGCATCCTAATGGCATAAGCATACTCAAATAATATGGTCAATGTTATGTTTTAAAAGACTAAAAAGGCTCAAAAATGTTTTGACATGATTTGGGTAGCATAACACTACCCTTCACAACTCAAAGGCATCATTTTGACATGGCTTATAAACAAACAAACAAGTTTTAGTCTCAAATCATACCAAGCAAAAATGACCAAAATACACTAAGTATAATCATCCAAATCCTAGTAAGGGTATGGTAAAATGGGGTTTACTAAATTAGCAAGGTTTTGATCATTCTAAGGGAATCAATTACACAATGAATTTCATGCCAAACAATGCAAAATAAAAACATGGATATTGGGTCTGTATCACTTGGCTTGTTGAAAAAAGGTCTAGTCCTTTTTTCAACCACTACATCTTATTGTTTGCTTAGTGTAGTGTGATGTCTAAAGTGCCACTACGTCCCGTGTGTAACTCTAAAAGAGTCAAATGAAGTCAATGTTAGGAGATGAAACCTTAGGTCAAAGCTTACCTAAAGAACTTATGGGAGGTGATGAAGTCCCCCTCGCAAGCCAAGATGCATAAAAACAAAGAAAAAATGAAAATAGAGAGACTTTAGGGTTTTTTTCAAGGTCACCCAAACTTTGACAAGTTTTTGGGGAGTGCTTTAGATGACTTTCTTTCTAAGCCTTGGACTAGGCTACTTGCAATAGGAATGGTGTTTTTGATTCCAAGGGTTCCCTATAGGGGACAAATGGAAGAGCATACACGTAACATTCCTCTTTTTGCCAAAGAAAATCTAATTAAACAACTATTGCAATCAAAAATTGACAAGTGTGTTTAATTTTAAACCCAAATGAAATGTTTGGTGGTGTTCATTTGACCCCTTGGTCTTAGTTGCAAAATTTGAAAATTATTCACTAAAAACACCTAAATTCTTTGTTAAACACTAAAACAAAGTTTCTAATCAAATTTTAAGCATGCAAAAGTGATTTAAACATGTTTTGAGCAAATATCTTGCTTGGTCCTATAGAAAAATTGTTAGCATGTCCCTTAGCTTTGAAGCCCTATTGAGTTTGATATAATAAACTTTAAAAAAGTAGGTCTCAAGTCTATGTTTTTGGAAAAATATAGTGATTGACGTCAGTCAATACCACTGACATCAGTTACAGCCAATTGAGATCTGATCAATGTCAGTTCTGTTGATCAACGTCGATTAAGTTAGTAATTGATGTCGGTATTTCTGTCGATGTTGATTATTGTGTAAAAACTATGGTAACTAAAAATGACAAAATAAAGTTAGAAAATCAATTTGAAAGAGTTTTAAAGGCTTAAATAAATATTTTAAAGTTGCAAAAAGATCTCATTCATGTGTAGGATGTGTCTCATCCCACTGGGCATGCCATTATGTGATCTAAGAATTTGACTCAAGAGAGGATGGTTAGTATAGTGTTAGTTCCTAAATGAAATAAACACACTAAGAGCATAACATCTCTAGGCCTAGACAATAGGAAGAGCTTAGTTAACAAAAGCAAATGACAAACACAACTAAAAATGAAGGAATGAAAACACAAGAATTCCTTTCACCTTCCTTGGATGCTCCAAATGCCTTTGTAATGGTGGCTTGCTCAGTTTGTGCTTCAAGAGGTCTTCTTCAATAGAGTGTGGCTACCTTCATCTCCTCTTAACACCTTTGGCTTGTGGCTTGGCTTGGATTGGAATCAATTTGGCATTATAACACTAGTTGCATAAATCTTTTGGAACCAATTATACATTATAACTTTTCACAAATTAAGCTTAAAAATGATGTTGTGAGGCCTCTTATTTATAGATTTTTGGATTTGATCATAATCAACCTCAACCATCCATCTCAAGATTAAGATGTGTGGTTGAGGATTAATTTAATGTTTTGAATTAATTTTTTAATTATCCTCATCATGGCAGTAGAAGAAAGTGAGATTAGGAGGCATGAAGGGCATCACAAAGGGAATTGATGACACATGGAGGGTATAAGTCTTGATATTTGTGCCATTTATGGCCTAGGAATGTCTTCCCAAGAAATGAGGTCACTTGATGATGTAGATATTCCATATTCATTTCTAAAAACAAGTTATTCAACAAGTTTCCATGGAATTTTTGTTAGGCCTTGATTTGGGTTAATTAGCTCTTAAATATGATTAAGCACATTATGCACAAATTACCCAAATTGATTAGAATGCTTTGTTATTGGTCCTAAATTTGACTGGATTAGAATTGGAAGTTACTGTCAGATGTGTTAGATGTGTATTCCCATTTAGGATGTTACCAACAACACATAACAAAGGCATGAGTCTTGTGCAAAGTATTTGATAAGAAAGAGTAGTCTAGAGCATGTAGGTGCAAAATTAGCATTTTGACTCAAAATGAATTGATCCAAGTTAGCTAGCCCATAAATTGTATTGCCCTATTTAGGGATACCCTGGCCAAAATCGACACTTTAATATGTCAATTTCACATCATTTAACATGTTTTAGTGTTTTTAGGCCAAATTGTGTATTTTAGATGGAAATTGGTCAAAATCCTAGTTTGGAGGTTATTGGTAGCTAGTTTTAGGTGTCTATATGTTGTATCTTCGACTAGAAGGGTCGAACCATCTTCTAGTATAGTAGGTAATGACTTGAACAATTGGATTATGTCACGGTCCTCTATTAGGACTTGCTCTTCAACTTCTCTTAAGCATGATGAATTTGAGTCTCCTAATGGGAGATCTGGCCATGTAATAAAAATAATAAAAAATTATTCAAGAATTTGATCAAATACTTGTTGTTACTCAAAGTTGAACTCTGATCCATAGGCAAGTTCATTATTGGTGGTCTCTTGGTCTAAATTCAAAAAAGAATGAACATCCCCATCTAATGACACCTGAAACAAGTTTTCACCACTAGATTGGCCTTTATCTGTACATTTTCCTTGGTCAAAAAGCATCTCAAGGAGGTTTTAACTTTGGGACCTTAATGTTTTACTTGTTTGTTTTTGGCTAAGGGGGTTCACTCACTCTTTAAAATAGGTTGCAAGATCCAATATGATTAAGAACCCTGATTTGTGATCTCCCAATAGAATGTTATCTTTAAGGCCTAAAAAGTCACAAAATGCCTCATCATTCTAGAACTCATCAATCGATAAGTTGGATTCTTGTTGGTCCCAATCTATTTGTTGGGGATAATATAATGGTAAATGGTTGTGATGAATAACCAAGATAAGGGTACAAATGGCATTGTTATCAAACAGGTTGGTTTCAGCTAGGTCATCAAAGGTGAGACTATGATCAGACTCTACTTCACTATCATCATCACTAGTCACTGGTGAGGGAGTTTGAATAAGATATATGGGGTCACCCCTAGGTAGTTTAAATCTAATTCTATAAGTTCTTTCATACTTAGTCATGGAAATTTGCTCGATGGTTCCTTGGCGATTCAATCTGAGGCCTCTTTAATCATAATTGTGATGATCTATGATCCTATTAGGAATAGAATACTTGGCATTTTTATAAAAATCAACTTGGTTATCATTTTATAACCATGATTCATCCCCTTCAAGAGGGTCAGGTCCTAGGCCAAATGCTGGTACAAATGTGGCAGGTCCCTTATCTTTGTTCTTTTGTTACCAATGCAAATGGGGGATGACTTTGGGTCACCTAAAGGTTTTTGGATTCTGAGGAAGATTAGAAATATGAAATGTATCATGGATTAAATACTCTCCCAGCCCATTATGGGATAGCATGTGGGAAAGGGAATCCAAGGTATTATGATCTATGCAATTATCTGATGAATGATCAATAAGTATAGCTTTTCCTTTATCCTGCTTGGAACTTAGATTCATACTATATTGATAATTATAGCTTTAAAATTTGGCCTCAAGATGCTTGCAGTGCTCATATGGGTGTAAATATCCTAGAATATTCACTTCCATCCCTAAGTAGGAAAAATTGATACATTGGTACAATGTTGATGGGACTGAATGAATCTCATATAACTAAGTACTACCTAGAATCGTGTTTTATGATAACTCAAGATCAAGCACGTGGCAAAGTGTATCATGGGTCAAAGGCCCAATGATAACTAGAAAACTAATGGTGCCTTGTGATTCTCTTTCCTAATTATCATAAGCTTGGATGGTTATTATTTCTGGTTAGAGATCTACCATTATGTACCTAGGAAACTTGATGAGCTTTAAAGACACTATGTTGAGGCATGATCCACTGTCTATAATGACACATTTCACTTTATGTCACTTTATGTAAAATTTTATATATAATGGATTATTATGGAGTGGGCCAAGGTAAGACATATCACTTTGGTTGAATGTGACTTGTTGGGAAAGAGCTAGGTGTCCAACCAAAGCTTGAAAGTTATCAAGGGATATGTCACTAGCAATAGTGGATTAGGTAAAAAACTCATTCAAGATGTTTTTGTGGATTATTGACATTCATAGTAAGTCCAAGATAGAAATTTTTATTGGTGTCTTTTGTAATTGTTCCACAATATCAAACTTCTTATCTTGATTAGTAGTGAATGGTTTATTTTGAGGTTGAATGGTTGGTTGGATGACAGGCAAAGTGGGGGATGGTTGTGGACCTAGGATAGTAATCTTTAACCTCTGAGTTGTGATTACACAATTAGGATTAATCATTAGACCATTGTTACTAACCGATGTTTGGAATGGTGTGGGACTAGAAAGGACAAGTCTCAGTTGTCGATGCACTTATATATGGTCACGTGGCAAGAACAAATTGTCATTATAAGATCCAAAAGGGGAAGTCCTAGTTTACTGGTTTGCTTATATGCACTCCCAGGTCAAAGAAGGATTATCTATGTGATTTAGTTGAATATTGTTGTTTATAAATGGTCTAGGATGATTAGTGTCTGATCTAAGATTAATGTAGATGGTATCAATGCTACCCCTACAATATAACCTACAACCTTATTGTAGTCATGTGTAACTACATGTTAGATTTTTTGGTTGTTATCATTCTAACCTTGGTTTTGTCCATTTTTCTATCATTATGGGTTATAATATTGATTTTGTTAGTTCTTTTAGTTTGGCATTTGATTTTGCAACTATATTGGCCATTGTTGTTGTTGTTACTGATTATTTTGCTACCGTTGATTATTATGTTAAGGAAAGGGGTTTTGATAAATCCCAAGAGTTTGATTATAACTGGAAGCACCATTATCCAATGTTATCTCCCCATTCTCCAACATATTTTCAATTAAATGTTTGATTTGGACACACCTTCATAAATTATGCCCATTGACCCGATGATAGTCACAAAATTTGTTTTCATGATACCAATCAGGATAAGGAATGCCTTACGGATAGTGCTTTGGTATGGGCCAATTAATCAGACTAGTGGCAATAAAAATTTAAAATATAGACTCAATAGGTTCTCCTAGGTCACTAAAGACATGATATGTAGGCACGGTCTTTCTAGGAGGAAGGGTTTGCAATGGAAAAGGTTGTATTTGTTGTGAAAGTTTTGGTTGTTGTGTTTGCAGCATTGGTTGGAGAGGTTTTTGGGTAGGAGTAAGCTGAAAAGGTGGTGTAGATGATGTTTTCACCATTTGGACATGATGGGACTCAGTTACTCCATTTCCCACAACATTTATATTCTGGTTGAATTACCTCAATCTTTCATGGTTATTGGCCTATACCGATTGCAATACTGGTGCTTGAATGGGATATTGGTCATTTCCCTAATTGGTACCTTGATTTTGATTAGTTTAATTAAGCTTTATGACTCCTTTATTGATGAGTTCTCACTCAATCAACAATCCTTTGTCAATGATTTCTTTGAAAGTATGCGCACATTGTAGTTCCAAATGATAAACTATCTCATTGTGCAAATATTTGGTAAACATAGTAACTAATTGTTTATATGGTAAACTATGGATAAAATCACTTTCAAGGGATCTCCACCATTGTAAATAACTTTCAAAACTTTCCCTAGCTTTTTTTTTGCTTGCATTAAGTCCACTAATGAAATCTCATTCTTGAGATTATAGGAAAAGTATTGTACAAACTTATTAGAAAGATCATCAAAATCCTTTATTAAAATTTTGGGAAACTTCAAAAACCACTCCAAGGCTTATCTATCCAATATTCTTAGAAATAATAGCAATAGGTATATGTCATTATATGCCACTGGTTGACATGCAATGAAGAATTTGGTCAAATGAGTCTTAGGGTCACCTTTCCCTTTGTATTTATCAAATTTCAGTGGTTTGTATCCTAGAGGAAATGGTCTCTAAAAATAATCCATGTTGAATGGATAGGAACATATGTCATCCAATTTGAAATTTTTAGTTTGTTTACCAACTTGAATGGTAGCAATTGCATCCTTCATTTGTTATAATTCTTGGGATAGGAAACTGGAAGTAATATTGGTTTGAGGGAGAATTTGGGTTTGGATAGATAGTTAGGAGGTCATGAGTGGAAAACTTTGACCAAGGTATGATGGATCTACCTATTGAGATACATTGGTTTGGTTTGGAAATGGACTAGGAATATGTAAACATAGATTAGGATGTACCTAAAATTACACATTTGGTTGTGCGATATTCTAGTTTGGGTTGGTAATAAAGGTTTGACCTAGAGGATTTTGTGGTTGGAATGGAGGGATATAATTATACTATGTTTATTATGGTTGAAAAGGGACATGTTTCTGACTAATTAAACCTTGATGTTGAGTGGGAACTTGTGGACCAAGACCCTATCTCTAGATTTATGGCACATTTTGAACCAATAGTTATCTAGTAGGTACTTAAGAAACATGGGGACCTCCTTGTTGCATGAATCCCTATGAGGTAGTTAAAGTAGGTTACAAATTTGGCATATGTTGATGACCTATATTAGCATGTTTTTGACTAGTCATTACTTAGTTTTAGATTGGCATATTAGTCTGTGACTAAAGAGGTATGTTCATTATTACCTGGCAAGGTGGAACATTTGTTGCCCTTGATTAAGGTGGCAATGTATTTGTCTTCTATTACATGGATACACTAGATTGTGCCTATTATTATGGGATACTACTTGTTACTTGTTGAGGAGGAGTAGGATTCATCACATTCTATCATTGAGGCATGACATTGACCATTGTTTGATTACCTAATCCCATAGGTTGTACACTTAAAGAAGCAATTGGTTGAGGCTAGGGTGTAAAAACTCCTATTCCCTATTATGATGATATACTCATGGGATTAACTATAAGCACATGTTTTTGGCTAGTTGTTTGTGCGTTAGTACCACTTTGATCAAGATTGGATGTTATTTTTACATTATCTACTACGTTTGGCTCATTATTCAGTGTAGAGGCTGAAGACACTTCTTTAATAACAAGCACATGCATTAAGTTATCTATTGAAATGGTTATTATAAATGGGTAAGAATTCATATTCTCTTGTCTAGTTAACTATATAAACACTTCTATTTAAGGAACTAATTTAATGAGAGGCTTACTTACCATGTTCATCTGATTGAAATCATGTGCTAGATTCAAATATGTTTGATATGCTATTTGCATTTGGTTAAAGTTATCTTCCATGATGTTTTTACCTTGATCAAATATATTAGGATCTTGGTACATTGTTTGGACTAGATCCATAGGATTTCTAGAAGAAGCATGTTGATCCTAAATGATATTTTGGGGCACTCTTACTAGACTTGGTAAATTTTCATGGGGGAAGTCTATTGTAAACTTAGCCCCTACCTTTATAGCTCTAACCAAAATCTTGTATTTATTCTCTAACAAATGTTGTTCAAACAAAAATGGATCATATGTGGAAGTTGTATTAGTATAATATGACTATTGAAGTACTAGTTCATCCACTATAGGTATTGTAGCTAGGTATTGCATAGTTTGTTCTTGGTCCTATTCTGAATAAGGTGGTGTGTTAACCAAATAGTCAGCCAATGTATCTTGGATTTGTGCCCCTAATTGAGTATTATAAGAGGGATAAAAATTCATCTCATAAGCAATATTATCCACATAGGGGTCTTGCACCATTTCTTCTTGCATAACCACATTACTAATCCTTGGATTTTACATGAGTCCACTATGAGTTTAGGAATACATGTTGGGATCTATAGTCAATACTTTTGTGATAAAAGGTCAAAGAGTTCTACAAACTCTAAAAAGGATAGAATTTAAAATAGATGATGTCACAACTTGGTCTAGATTTTGTTAAAAGGATTAAAAAGGTTTATGCAAATATTTTTGAGGAAATAAGCTAGCATGAAGTATCTAACATTTCACTATTCATATAAAGATAAATAAGTAAATGGACCTAAAATCAAAATGCCAAACTCTAAGGTTGAAGTATTTTAAATTAGTCTAATCTAAGAATTTAAAAGTTGCTAGGTCTTTTGGCCAAATGTGGTGTCAAAATCTAGGCTCAAACAAGGCATGTACTTGGACTCTTGGCCAAATAGTGTCAAAATCTAGACTTTGAAAATAGATGAAAATTTTAATCTAATGGATTTGAAACACTTCTAACAAGCACTAGTTATTTGATTCTTGGACATGAACTTGATCAACTAAGTATAAAGTATGAAACAAAAGGCATTTTTTAGAAATAGTTTATTTTCTCACAAAAAATGGTATAAAACTTGGTTCTTTTGACAAACAAGCTAGACAAAGGTGATCACTATAACTGTGCTTTAGACAAAGGATCACAAAAAATATACTCAAATTGGTCTGAAAATGAAGGAACAAATTTGAAACTCTATGTAAGAAGGTCTATGAAGCAATATTCAAAATGCTTTGGGCACTATAACAACGCTATACTACCCAAAAGGTATGACAAAAAGGTTTGTTTCAAAAACTCTCTAAGGCAAAGATGATTTCCTACAATTTTGACAACATAACACTATTTTTATTAACTCAAAGATGTTACGGTACATACACTCAAAGTGCAAGTATTTAGCACAAAATGGCTTAATTTTATCAAGTTATTATAATGATTATGAGTCTTTAAATGGACTTCAACCTAAATTGGAAATTAAACCTAAGTTCCCTCAAGTTTAGTGCAAATGGCGAACCCACTTAACACATCAACCCTATGAACTTGTAAAGGTGTAATTCTGAATTTAGATTATAAGTGAAAGACTTAAATAGCTTTGGTAAAGGTCTAGACTCATTTGGGAAGCATAACTACACCAAATTGGATGATATGACTCACAAGCTTTTGATGAACTTTTGAACAAGGCAAATTGATGATCTCACATGGACAACATAATGCTTCTTTATTCAAAGGAAAATTTGGACTATGTGTATGGTTTAGATTGTTTGTTTACACCAATTTTTTACTCCAAACAAGAATTTAAACTAGGATAAGACCAACTAATTAATTGATCTTAGATCCTAAACTGACAAGGTTGCTTGGTATTGTTGGAATCTGTTAATATACATCATTTAAGAGGATTTTAAGTGTTCATCCAAAAGTAAATATGCATTATATAGTAGGGTTTTTACACCCCCCTTATCTTAAATGATAGTACTATGACATGGACCTTGAGTTGCACCTTACACCAATAATACTTTCACGATAAGTGGGGATTTATCTAAAATCTAACAAGTTTTTGAATGATCTAGGGGAATCAATTGCACAATGACTTTCATGCCAAACAATGCAAAAGAAAAGCATGGAATTTGGGTCTGTATCACTTGGCTTATTGAAAAAAAGTCTAGTCCTTTTTTCAACCACTACATCCTATTGTTTTTTTAGTGTAGTGTGATGTCCAAAGTGCCACTACATCCTATGTGCAACTCCAAAGGATCCAAATGAAGTCAATTCTAGGAGATGAAACCTTGGGTCAAAACTTCCCAAAATAACTTATAGGAGGTGATGAAGTCCCCCTCGCAAGCCAAGATGTATAAAAAATAAAAAAAGCATGAAAGTAGAAAGACTTTAGGGTCATTTTCAAGGTCACCTAAACTTTGATGAGTTTTTGGGAAGTGCTTTATATGACTTTATTTCTAAGCCTTGGACTAGGCTACTTGCAATAGGAATGGCATTTTTGATTCTAACGGTTCCTTATAGGATAAAAATGGAAGAGCATAAATGTAAAATTACTCTTTTTTCCAAATAAATATTTTATTAAATAACTATTGCAAACAAAAATTGACAAGTATGTTCAATTTTAAGCCCAAAATGAAAGATTTGGTGGTGTTCATTTGACCCCTTGGTCTTAGTTGCAAACTTTGAAAACATTCACCAAAACAAGGTTCCTAATTGATTTTTAAGGATGCAAAGGTGATTTAAACATGTTTTAAACAAATATCAAGCTTGGTCCTATAGTAAAATTATTAGCATTTCCTTTAGCTTTAAAGCTCTTTTTAGCTTGAAATAATGAACTTTGAAAAATTAGCTCTCGGGTATGTGTTTTTGGAAAAACACAATGACTGACATCAGTTATTACAACCAATGACGATTACCTTGTCTAACCAAAATAAAACTGATGTCAGTTTTGCTAGCCAATATTGGTTAAGCCATGTAACTAATGTTAGTCTTACTTATTGACATCGGTTACTATGTAAAATTGTGGCAACTAAAAATGACAAAATAAAGTTAAAAAATTAATTTGCAAGAGTTTTAAAGGTCCAAATAAATATTTTAGAGTTGAAAAATGATTTTCTTCATGTGTAGGATGTGTCTAGTCCCACCGAGCATGCCATTATGTGATCTAAGAATTTGAATCAAGAAAGGATAGTTAGTGTGGTCCAAAATGAAAACAAAATGAAAAAAAACACACTAATAACATAACATCTATAGGCCTAGACACTAGGGAGAGCTTGGTAACAAAAATAAATGATAAACACAACTAAAAAGTAAGGAATACACAATAATTCCTTAACCTTCCTTGGATGCTCCAAATGCCTTTGTAGTAGTGGCTCGCTCAACTTGTGCTCATAAAATCCTTAGCAGTTGAAGCTTGGCTACCTCCATCTCTCCTTGGCACCTTGTGGCTTTGGCTTGGCTTGGTTTGGAATCAATTTGGAATAGTAACTTTTCATTATCAGTTCTTTTGAATATATTTTATCATAATAACTTTTCACCAAAATAGCTTAGAAATGATGTTCTTGGCCTCTTTATTTATAGATTTTTGAGAATGTCTAAAATCAACCTGAACTGTCCATCCTAAGATTGAGATGTGTGGTTGAGGATTAATTCAATTTTTAGAATTAATTTTATAATTATCCTCATCATGAAATTTGAATAAGGGTAAATTAAGAGGCATTTAGGGCATCATGGAAGGTATTGATGAGGCATGGAGGGCATGAATCTTAATACTTGTGGCATTTATGGCCTAGGGATGTCATCCCAAGAAATGAGGTCACCTGATGATGCAGATATTTAATATTTATTTACAAAAATAAGTATTCAACAAGTTTCTATGGAATTATTAATTAGGCCTTGATTTGGGCTGATTAGCTCTTAAGCATGATTAAGCACTTTGTGCACAAATTACTCAAATTGATCAGAATGTCTTGTTATTGGTCCAAAATTTAACTAGATTAGAATTATAAGGTGATTTCAGATGCGTTAGAACCATATTCATATTTATGATGTTACCAATAACAAATAATAAAGGAACATGTCTCATGCAAGAGGTTTGATAGAAAAGAGCAATCCAAAGCACCTAGGTGCAAAATTGGCATTTTCATTCAGAATGATCTGATCATAGTTAGCTGGTCTATAAATTGCATTACCCCACTTAGGGATACCCTGGCCAAAATCAGCACTTGAATATTTCAATTTCACATCATTTATCATTCTTTAGTGTTTTTAGGCCAAATTATGCATTTTGGGTGGAAATCGGCCAAAACCCTGATTGGGGGTTATCGGTGGCCAATTTTAGGTGTCTATAATATGATACTTAAAACTAAGAGATAAACATAATTTTGATTTATAGGATATAAATCTATTGGTGATAATATTTTGACACTTATCATTATGATTGAAAACTAAATCTAAAAGAGGATCTCTTTGCTAGCTTTGTTTATTTTAGAAAAGCCTTTTACATTTTCCTAAAAGTGAGTCTTTAAAAATGTATTGAATAAATATAAACTCTAATCCATCTTAGAATAGTCATCTATCTATTTGGATTAAATGGATAAATTTTCCATACTTATAACCAATCAATGCACTAAAATATTTAAGTTAACAAGATTTTCCTCTTCATATACCCTCTTTAGAGTATACATAGATTATTCCAAAATTGCATAGAAGAGGCGTGATGTATTTGGACAATCTTGAAAATTAGAGTAATATTTTATAACTCTTAGTTAATAAAATTATCCTTGCATACTTAGTAATATTATTAAATGTGCTTCAAACATTCTATAATGAATTTATTCTAATTCATGCTAATAAAGCCAAAATCATCATTTTCAAATATAGTGAAATGCCTTAACCTATATTTTATTTCAACATTCACCCACCAAAATTTGTTCATTTCAACAAATAGATAGGATTAGAAGTCATAAATTATATTAGCTTACCATTAAAAAAATAATGTGTATAGGTTGGAAGGCCTATTGTGGTTTAGAAAACAACAAAAAATAATTATGGTTAAAAAATGTAATAGCCTAATAACACTAATTATTCTTTATCATTGTGAAGTGTGGGGTAAAAGTACATCTCACATGAAAATTTCAAAATTAAAATAAATACACTTTACCATATTGTCATTATAGAATCATGTATTTTATTCATTGATAGTAAATCTTTTGAGCCTTATATGTTAAACAACATAAATTTACAAAACCATACATTATTATAACTACTAACAATCCTATTTAACTTGTTTACAACTAAAGAAGTCTGGAAAAATAACTTGGATGAGTGGTTGAAACATTAACATAAATGTGATTATTTGATGTTGATAAAATTAGATAATATAAAAATAAACAATCAAAAAAGAATCACTAAGAAACTTGGAATGCCAAAAAATAGTAAAGACCAAAAATATTTGATATTAAAGTAATATTATCGGCCCTAGCCTAGAGAATCCCACCTACCCACATAAATTTATTAGTATAAAAAAATTATAATTACAATACTAAAAAACAAATCACATGAACTAAAAAGTAACTTAGATGGACCATCTAAAAGATACTTGTGATAGAAAAATATATAAGGTATATGACTTAAATGAAGTATAATTATAATTCCTTTACATGTTTACTAGTGAATGATATTAGACATGATTGCACAAATATTTACAATCACAACCTAATATATTTTAAACTTAAATCACTTGGAAATCAAATAAAACTTTAATTTTTTTAAACCTAAACAAATGTATAATATATAAATATTTTTACTATGGTTAAAGGGGGCATTTTTTAGCTAGGATCCCCAAAACCTAGAAGAAGTACAAACAAAAAAAGATTAAATAACCAAGTATTCAAGAGAAATAGAGCAAAACAGATACAAAAACAAAATACTTCTTTTAAGTAGTACAAGTAATGCCAAAAATAAAAAGCATTGAAGAGAACCAAAAACCTACTACATGTCCAAATTGCCATCAACATCCTACCAAAAAAATTTCATACATTTAAGGTTTGAGTCAATCTAAAGGAGTAGATTTTTCTTATCAATATCTTTGAAGCATTCACTACATTGAGTGTGTTTTCCCTTGCCCTTGGAAAATGTCCTTATATTTAATAGTTCCCCCATGTACGCTATTATATTTTTCACATTTTGAATTCCTTCATGTATAATTACCTTACTACAATTAACCAAAAAATTGATGTTGTTTTTAAGTTTATCTTTTTCATATTCAATAACATTAACCCTCTTTTTGATCCCTTGAATTTGTAGATCATGATCATTGTCGGAGTATTTTTTTGCCAGTCTATCATTATCCTGCTATAACATTTTCACTTTTCCTTTTAGATCAGACAACTACCTCATAAACCACCTCATTATTGACTTTTGTAAGTTGATTTCTTCTTCCATCTTATCAGTACTTTATTTGCCTTCCATAGAATCAAATAAGACATTGAATTTTTCATTCGGGTCATGAACCTAGATAACTATAAGTCCTCCCTCTTTCTCCTTAGGACCATCCCTTGATGTCCTCTTTCATGAGTTAGGTTTCTTATTTGGAGTAGCAATGTTCTCCCTTCTAATCCCCTTCTGAGTAGTTGTGTCTTCTTTACCTTTAGCCTCCTCCTCAACCAAGATAGAATTAACAGTTATTTTCCCTATTTTACCAGTGTTGGTAGCCTTCTTACTTGAAGTAAGTGGATCTTTAGCATCACTTCTCAATCATATCTTAATGACTATGTCTTGAGATTTTAGAATATTCTTAGTTGTACTTTATTCTTTATCCTTTGAAGTATTACTTCTTATATACTTAACCTATATCTTCTTCACTTTATTAACATCAATAAGCCTCACATCTTCTTCACTTTCCTAACATAAATAAGTAATCACACATTGACATGTCATATTGACCACTTTGGCCTAATGGATTGTAAAAATCATATCATACTATCTTATCTTATAAAATAAGAAAGTTTTTATAGGTAAAAAAATGATAAAAAATTGTTTGTAGTGCCCTCTCTTTGGTAGAAATAGTCAACCAAAGCTCATGAGATATTGGTTTTGTAAGAAACATGATGGATTTACAAACAACAATAATGAAATATCTACAACCCTATATTTATGATATAAAAATCTGAAAAATGACATATAATTCCACTTATACTTAGTGCCACAAAAATGAGTTATTTCATATTATATACCTAGGAGTTTTCATAAAAAGATAATGTAATAGTTAGCTTAACACCAATCCCACTTGTTTAAAATATTTTGGAAGATTGTATTCTAGGTGAAATTGGGACTCCTACAATATACCTATGGAAATAAAACTTGAAGTTCCAATTCATTTGAAACCATATCTACTAAAAAGGGCAAAAACATGGTTTGTTATTGAGCCTTGAACATCACAAAAATAGTTATCTAGTTGTTTTCAAAAATATCCCACATACCAAAATGTTAAAACAAAAATATTGAATGAACAATCATGACAAGAAAAATGAATAAGAGGGATGAATGCATATATGGCCATGATATAATGTTTCTACTACATTTCATATGTTTTAATTAAGGTTTAAGATAGCTGATTAGATCATGTTTAAGACAAACAATTTTTCTCATTGTAAATTTGAATTTGTTTTCCCTCTCATAAATCTAACTTAATCATGTCATTTTAAAAATGTAAAATAAATATATTGTAATTATATGTTGTTAAATCATCGTAAATGAAATATGTCATAAAAAAGTGTCCTAAATTATTATAAATATGTTTTCGCCTATTGGTAATGTGTCGTAAGTGTGTCATAAAAATGACTTAAAGAGTGGAATAAATGTGCCTTCAAAGAGTGTCATAAATGTGCCTTCAATTTATCTTAAGTGTGTCATAAATATGAAACAATATCATAAATCTGACTTAAATGTGTTTTAAAGGTGTCATAAATTTATGACACCTTTATGACTCTTTGTTCTCTATTTTTTTTATAAATATGAGAGGGAAAAAATATGGTCCCTTTATTTTTTTTATACTTTCCAAGGATTTATCATAATTTACTCTCAACCATTGATAATGTTTGGGGTCAGATTATAGATTTGGAGAGGGGGTAAATTTAAAATGGAAGGGCAGCAAGACATAGAGAGTAAGTTGTTATCTATTTGTTGTTGTTTATTATTTTTAAGTTTAATTTTGGTTTTTAAATTTGTTTGTGTAAGGTCATGTGTAAGGGCTCGCTATTTGAGAGGAGGGTTTAATGTTCATTGCTAATTTATGTTCATATTACTATTCTTTGTGGCCAGGGGTGGGAAAAGGTGTTATAATGCAACATGGTTATAAAAATTTATTTTGATCATGTTTTTATTGATGTCCATACCCAATTCCAAAGTTCTCATTTTCAGAGGATCAAGACTTGTAGATCTCTACTGGATCAACTTTTTTACATACACAGTGAAAATTTGAATGTCAAGTAATGGCTATTTTATTATTCATATTATCATTGTTTTTAATTGTTTGAGGTTACTTTAATTTCATGTGAAAAAATAAGCACAATATTTTTGTGAGAGGTAGAAGTAATCCATGTTTGAGTAACAACTAGTGAAGGAAGAAATATGGTTGGGATGGCTTCATGGCAAGGGGGTGTTAGATTTAGGCCTAATGGCCCTAGTTTGTCATCTTTTTTGGTGGGGCATCATGAAAAAGGTGATTTTCTTTTTTTTTTTATGAAGTGATGGTTGTATAATAATTTAAATTTAGATCAAATATTTCTATGACTTTTAAGGTAATTTATTGTTCTGATTTGAGGAATACATAATAAGATAGTGTGGAAAAGGTGGAGAGGCATGGAATATGGGTGAAAGGGATCCTAGGTGGAAGTGCCTAATATTCAAACCTTAGGTAGCATTATCAACACCCATTGTTCAAATCTGAGGCACTTCCAAAGGTGAACTCATTAGATAAAGATATGTAAAATATTTTACATGAGGTTGTGTATATTAAGAAGATTTTTTAGCACCTCTTTCAACTAACCATCTCTACTTAATGATGCGTTATTTAAATTGGTGTTACTCATGGATGGGATTTACATCAATATTGAAATATTAAAATTGAAGCATTGGAAATGTGCATAAATCACACTTTATCCATGACAACTTGACTTAGAATGATGGAACCAACCTACAATGGCACCTCTTTCTTTCATGGCATTTAAAACTTTATGAACATCTAGTGAACTAACTTTCCATCATGCAATTTTTTAATCATTAAATTCCATTATACAAATTAAAAATAATCCATTTTAGTTTTATAAATTATGATCAAAATTCTGACATACTTATGTAATATTTTTTAAATATTTAAGACACATTAATGAAACCCTAAAATTATATTCAAGACAAATTTATGACACCCTAGATTCATATTTAAGACATTTAGGACACCCTTAATTTAGATTGAGGACACCCTTAAATTACAAAGTTATGACATTTTAAATATATAGTTACAACACCTTTTAGTCACATGTATGACACCCTATTGAAACTTGAATGTTAGTCATTTTATTTTCTTAGGTGTAGTAAATCTACCATAGATCCATGGTAAATATGTTATAAATGAAAACATCATCAAAAGACACCTTAACATGTTTAAAATATGTCAAAAATGAAATAAAATTCTAAAAAAATGAAAATCCATCTTAAATGTGATTTAAATCTATCATTAAAACATCTTAAATATGTCTTTAAATACTTGAAATGTAGTAGTGATCCCCTCAAACTTATCAAAAGAGGAATATCAACTCTCTTTACCAGTGTTAAGGGGTAGAGATTGGTGGTTAAATTTTAAGGTCATCATCATCCTTCAAATTCAACCAAACACTTGTCCCCACCATCCCCTTCTAATTTAAATCCATTTTTTAATAGAGTAACTTCAACTTCTTGCCTTGATTTCTATAATAAATAATGTAGGCTTTACGAGTATCCTATAAATTCATAAGATTTAATGTGATACCTGAACACATGTTTGAAACTTCCTCAGGAATTTGAAAATTTATTTGTGTACATGTCATGTCAACATCCAACCTTATTATTAGAATATAATAATTGATGTTTAAGTGTGAGTTTATTTATCTTAGTTGACTATAAAAGATACAATTTTCACAACAATATTAGTTTATCCCATGTGCTCTTTTGGTAGGGATTCTAGGGTATATGCAACAAACCATAGTATCTAATCCTCATTATAAATACCCTTATTGCTAGTATTTCTCTATTCTTAAATAATAACTTTAACATCCTTCCAAGGAAAGTGTCAGGAATCTAGAACAACAAACATGCTCTGATGCCACTAGTTGGGATCTTGCTTCTCAGAAAAAGCACAGTATGATTACCAAGTATAAGCAATTGAATATGCGGAAATAACCAAAAACACAAGTAACTAGAATTCACCAATAGCACAGAATATGAGAGACAATACACTATCTTGTATTAACACTAACAGAAAAGAATACAACAAAGAGCCGCCACACTCTTTCACCTTACAGAGATTCGCCACACCTCAAGTGTTCAGTAATTCTTCTCACACACACTCTCCTACACAAAAAACGGTCCCAACAACCAACTCACACACAGAATTGGTGTTCACCTCACCAACCAGTCAGTAATAACCCTGCCGGTACATCAAGCACTCTATAGCACTTCAAGCTGATCTCTCATGAACCTGCAACCTGCAATTCAAAGACCAAACTTACATGTAGATCCCCAATGAGCTTGCAACAACCTGCAACTCACAGATCTTACAACTAGAAGGAACTCTTCCTTTCTATCTCATGCCTTATACAATACATGCTAATGGGTCTATAAATAGATCCCTAACTCAAACAATAACTTAGACTCTTAATTTAGACAATAGTCCTCGTAGCACAAGACTCTAACTGGTCTCAACATGCAAACTCTTCGTTCACTTAACTAACTGTCCGTGAAACGAGCAGTTCTGGAACACACAGGCGACCGACGTCGGTCCCTGCTTGTCTGGTTCTGCCGACGTCGGCCGACTTCCTGCCGTCGCCGGTGGCCTTCTGCACTGGACTCTGCCGACGTCGGTCCTGCTGCCGACGCCGGTTCCTGTAGAACTCAGCAACCATCTGTTCCTCAGTTTGCAAAGGTTGAAGCTTTTAGCTCCACAACCTAACAATCTCCCACTTGGAGATAAACAGCTGCAACCTGTACATGTACCTGTACACCGTCTAGTTTGTTACCTTGGCTATGTATCCATCTTCAAAATCATCCTTGAAGACCAACCACTACAAAATCCGTGGTGCAAAACCTGTCATCCAAATTACCTACCACATCCACATCTACAACCATGTAGAAATAAACCTGAACTTGCATAGCATGTGCACCTGCTACTAGTCCCTGTAAGAATCCACTGAACTGACCTCCAATGGTTCTCTCCCGGATTGGCTCCTAACTTGTGACAACTCCCACTGCTTGGGAAAACTCAGGTTTAGTACATATCGTGCACTCAACCTCATTATGTGAATCAAGACACCTGTTCTATGAACTGTCTAACCATCGGTGTGCTAACCGGTTCCACACAATCATCCTGAAACAAAGTCAACACATGACCTTCCATGTCTCTAGAACACACTCTTGCCAAAGAATCTTGCTGCTCCCAGATCCTCCATGACAAACACCTGAACTAGCTTTACCTTTAGTTCAGCAATCCCTGTATATGTAACCCTGCAACAAGCACATCATACAGAAAATAGGATAGTGTAGCTAATACTATCCAACCTGGTAAAGAGAAACACAATGAACAAACCTCCATTGCCCTGCAGCTAATACAAGATCAAATACCCTGATCTTCCATCTCACGTATCTATTTCCGCTCTTCTTCATCCTTAACATCCATTCATCTTTCAGTGCTTACTTCCAGCTGGCAACACTACCCAAAACACCTGTTTGGTTCTCCTCCAAGGAATCACATCCTCATTCAAGCCTAGCTCCCACTGTTTCCTGGATCTACCTGTTCTGCTTCTTCAATAACTCCCTGGTCCTATGCCATAAGTGAGCAACAAGTAGTGTAAAGAAGGGAAATGACGAATTTAAGAACTTACTTACACCTTCAGTCCTCCATATGGGCGCTTGAGACTCCATGACAGCTTGCTGTCCACCCAAAATTCGTCTCAGTGACCGATGCCGATCACATCTCAGTCTACAGCCGACCGATGTCGGTTCCCTGCGACTGCCTCTCCGCCGACGTCATTTTCCCCTGGCCGACGCCGGTCTCTGTCTGCCCCGAGTCACCGACGTCGGGCTGCACATAGCCGACATCGGTCCCTGTCTAGACACCGACGCCAGTTTTCCTGCCGACGTCGGTCTCTGTGTTTTTCTTGTGAGACCTAACTTTTTCCCGCGAGCTCCTTTCGGATCAAACCCTTGTCCAAAACACCCTTGCTCTGCTTAGAATTCCCCTGCACCTTGTGCTGAACTCTGTCCGTCACTTTCTCCTTGAAAACCAAGGCTTTCCTGTTCTTGTCACTAACATCGGATTCCTCAAGAAATCTCACCTTTTTCTTCTGCATACAGAAACCACGATCCATGCCTTCCAAATCCGAAAGCATATCCTTTGACTCAAGAACCAGCATCTCCTTCATATCTATGTGACCAAGCCTATCAAGCCACATCTCCGAATCTACAGCTGAAGTAGATAACCCAGAAGAAGAATCAGTAAAACAAGTAGATAGATAAAGCGTACCTACTTTCTTACCTCTAGCTATAACAAGTGTACCCTTGGTAACCTTCCAAGAGTCCGCTGTGAGAGTTACTGTGCAACCCTCTTCACCCAAACTTCTAACAAAAATTAGATTCCGCTTCAGAACTGGGACGTGCATGACCTCCTTTAACACCCATGTGTTACCTGTCTGCAGTTTCAGCTTCACTTTGCCTTTGCCAACAATCTGACAAGACTTACCATCCCCTACACAAATTTCTCCAAAATCTCCCTGGACATACTCATGAAAAAATTCCCTATGTGGGGATGCATGAAAAGAGGCACCAGAATCTAATACCCAAGATTCTACTTTATCCAAAGAACATACCAGAGCATCCTGTGCAATGTAACCTGCAGCATCTGCTTCTTCTTCATGTTCTTCATGCTGATCTGTACCCGATCTGCAATCTCTCTTTAAGTGCCCTTGCTTTCCACATTTCCAGCAGGTTATTCTGCCATACCTGGACTTGGATCTCTTGCCCGTCTTCGACCTTCATCTCCCACGCTCTATCTTCTCTCTTGGCCTTCCTCTTCCTTCAACACTCAAAGCATCTCCAGATGATTCACCTGTGCTTTTCCTACGTATCTCTTCGTTCAAGATTACACTCACAATATCATCCACTTTTAAGACTTTTGAAGGAGACACAGTATTAGAAACTGCCATTACCATACCTTCCCAACTTTCAGGTAATGAACACAAGATTAAGAGAGCTCTTATTTCATCATCAAATACAACATTGACTGAACTTAACTGGTTTACTAAACCATGGAAATCACTAAGATGGCTATGAACAGATCCACCTTCCAACATTTGCAAATTAAATAAACGCTTCATAAGAAATACCTTATTCGAAGCTGAGGGTTTTTCATATAAATTTGCCAAAGATTCCATCAACTCCACCGTTGTCTTACACTGTGATAAGCTGGAAATCACAGATGATGCAAGACTCAATCTAACAGATCCCAGAGCCTTCCGATCAAGAACCTCCCATTCTTCATCTTTCATATCCAAGGGTTTGCTATCAACCCCACCCAACGGTAAGTACAAATCTTTCTGATACAGATAGTCCTCAATCTGCATCCTCCATAATTGGTAGTTCTTGCCATTGAACTTCTCCATTCGTAGTTGACTACTTTCTGTCATTGCTCAACTCCCACTCAAACAGAAACCCTGTGAGTAACCTGTAATCAAAACACACTACCCAGATCTACACCAATCTGTTAGTATCCCAACCAAAAGCTCTGATACCGATTGATGGTATCAAGCTTAAGAACTTACAACCAAGGCTCTGATACCAGTTGTCAGGAATCTAGAACAACAAACATGCTCTGATGCCACTAGTTGGGATCTTGCTTCTCAGAAAAAGCACAGTATGATTACCAAGTATAAGCAATTGAATATGCGGAAATAACCAAAAACACAAGTAACTAGAATTCACCAATAGCACAGAATATGAGAGACAATACACTATCTTGTATTAACACTAACAGAAAAGAATACAACAAAGAGCCGCCACACTCTTTCACCTTACAGAGATTCGCCACACCTCAAGTGTTCAGTAATTCTTCTCACACACACTCTCCTACACAAAAAACGGTCCCAACAACCAACTCACACACAGAATTGGTGTTCACCTCACCAACCAGTCAGTAATAACCCTGCCGGTACATCAAGCACTCTATAGCACTTCAAGCTGATCTCTCATGAACCTGCAACCTGCAATTCAAAGACCAAACTTACATGTAGATCCCCAATGAGCTTGCAACAACCTGCAACTCACAGATCTTACAACTAGAAGGAACTCTTCCTTTCTATCTCATGCCTTATACAATACATGCCAATGGGTCTATAAATAGATCCCTAACTCAAACAATAACTTAGACTCTTAATTTAGACAATAGTCCTCGCAGCACAAGACTCTAACTGGTCTCAACATGCAAACTCTTCGTTCACTTAACTAACTGTCCGTGAAACGAGCAGTTCTGGAACACACAGGCGACCGACGTCGGTCCCTGCTTGTCTGGTTCTGCCGATGTCGGCCGACTTCCTGCCGTCGCCGGTGGCCTTCTGCACTGGACTCTGCCGACGTCGGTCCTGCTGCCGACGCCGGTTCCTGTAGAACTCAGCAACCATCTGTTCCTCAGTTTGCAAAGGTTGAAGCTTTTAGCTCCACAACCTAACAGAAAGTAATATGCAACTTCCCCTTCCTCTCTAGCTTTTACATTTCAACATTTTACAAAAAAATTCCAAACCCATCCTTAATATGTTCATGTGTGAAGAAAATTTGAATTATTTCAATTTCTCATGTTATGGTATCTTTAATCTATTGCCTATTCTTCAAACTAGAGTGAATTTTTTAATGCTTATGAGCAAAAAAATGGTTGAAACCCTCCTATATGTTGATTATTTCCAAGAAGGTGGAAATTTTCACACTGAGTAACACAAACATTGACATGGATTAAAATAGAGCCTCTAGGATAAGGGAATTAAATAGTCATTCCCTCTCCACTCATTTGTACATTTACATTGAATTAATAGAAATCCAAGGTGAAAGTTTATCAAATCAAGAAGCAATGTGAGGGGTAGTATTCTTCCTCATTGGAAGATATATGTGATTGATTCCTAGGAATAATCCTTTGTTAGCACATGAAAAGACAACATATTAATTATAATATCTATTTTTTTCCATATATTAACATTTCCTTTTCAATCATATTCCATTTTAGGTAGGTTAACTAATATGCATTTCCAATGTACATTGTGCATAATTAGTTTGATTACAATTTTAGTTATCCATGAAACTTTCATGATAATTTTAGGATTGAAAAATTTATGATGGGAACTTCACTCATCATAAATCAATAATAATGTCATAGTCAAATTTGGACCACTAGTGAATTTGCTTGGCTCACAAAAATCCCACTAGGGATCAGGGCTTGTTGAGTACAAAGACCCAATATTATAAGGGCTGAGGTTTGGTTTGAATCCTAAATGAATTTTGTAAAATGGATACCCCTCATATCTTGGAACTAAGTTAAAGTAATCTAATCACTTTGTACTAATGAGTGCACAAGGATGAATCCATCAAAAAAAATGCCACTAACAACATTTGGCCAAGCTTACCCTTTCTATTAAATTTTTAAATGGATCATGCTAAATGAAGAGATTGATCTAAAGTTTTTTATCCAAAATTTAATCAAAGTCTAAGTGAATACATTTTACATGTTATAAATCATTCCATTATTGAGTCTCTCTAGTACACTAACATGATGAGATATATTTTATATCAATCTCATCTTGATGGATCCAATTCACATCACATATATAGGATCAAGATGCTGGCCTCACACTACATTATTCTAAACAACACCTTTTTTCATATAAAATTCAAGCACACAATGTGTCTCGATCGGGTCTTGACTTCTTATAACTAGGTGCAAACATGAGATTGTCTTTCTATTCTCAATATTTTACACTTGATTACATTGGCATCAATTCACATAAAGCACAGGCCTTATGCCCTCACTTGAAGTGCATCAAAGAAAGAATTAAGGCCTATATTAGGATAGTTGTGCCATGGTGTAAGTCATCAATTCTAGGATTTGGTCAATTCTAAGAAGGTTTCAAGTAGATTCATAAGTGAAATCCTTTCATGGGATAAACCTAGTGGTCTATAGGCATAAGCCTTTAGGTGGACTAGTTCTAAAGTCATAAGGGTGAAAGCCTTTGTTTAACTATAGCCTTGAGTCATATCATTGATTGATGGTTCAAAGGATAAGTTTTACTTCATACACAATCTAGGCTCATGCTCTTAACATGGGCAAGAGTGCTTAGCATAGGATCTATGCTTACACTCTACAATTTTGTGATGATGTCATCACCTACTATAGGGATGCCATTAACATCATGAACTATAATCTCACATGAACATAACATACATATATTGAAATTTAAACATTATAATAAATTATTTTGTATTCTAATAGTAATTCACAGATGTATAACCAGAAACAATATTTTAAGGTAACCATTCTTTGTCATTCATCACAGTTCAAATTAAACAAAGTTCATGACACTTAAAATAGAGTATATCCTTAATACATTATAATTAATTCCCTATAGGCTCATAGGCAAGCTTGATCATATAAAATTGGATCCTTCATGGCATTGAAGCTTATCCTAGATCTAATAGTGGATATTATATTGTATACAAAACCAATTCTTTAGAGCTTCATTACACTAAGTTCACCTCCCTCGGTTTCATTAGTTTAAGATCTTTTTATAGCTCCACCCAAGGTGGATTACACATGCGAAGTGCCAAGTTAGATCCTTGGTGATTATTCCATTGAATCTATTACCTTTTGAAGTTTGCATTGCACTTACCATGTATCACCTAATCATGAAAGATGCCATAGAAATCTTGGAATTGGTTAGCTACCTGCCAGTCGGCATAAGGTGTATGTTGATTCCTATAGCTAGTCCCAAGATGCTAAAATGTCATCATCACCCAAAATTATGTCTCACACTGATGTGTCTATCATGTTAGCATGAATCCTTACATAATGAAATAAGGGACCCAACATTACTCCATAAAAAATTTCTAACTTATCCTTAGACTAGGCTATCAAAGTCTTTGGTATGCAATTTGGACCCAAAATTTTGGTTAAGTGTTTTCTAATTTTGATATAGAACTAGAATGGCATTGAAGGACCATGGCACATAGAAGATAGGTGTAGAAGAACCATATCATGGAACCTATGGGGCACAAAAGGATAATGACATAGAGGAACTAGTGTGAGAGGACCCAATCAAATGGGAATGAGTCATGAGGAACCTAAGGATGTAGGACTTGGTATATAAGTGAAAGAATATGACAGTGCATGGGAAGTAAGAGTAGCTAAGTGAACATTTCATATCAGTCACCTCGACCCTATTAGTAGGAATTTGTGCACAAAATCACAAAAAGAGGAACACATGACAATAAATATATAGCATAGAGTGAGGATATAGGGGGCACAGAGGCTTGAGTCTTTAGGAAAAACTAATTATTGAGCACCATGACTCTTAGTCTATTGAAGGTTAGTTGGCCAATTCATCATGCCATTAATGATTGTAAACATTTGGTCAGGGCAAAAAAAGTATAAATACACTTATTGTAAAGCATCATGGAGGGGATTTGGGGATGAATTTGTGATGAACTTTACCTTCCTAATGATTAAGCTTAATATATGAGATAGCGGGTTTTATCAACTTTTTTTGCTTTATGATGAACAATGGTGTGTGAGTTAAGTAATTAGACTTAAATAATAATTTTTCCCTATCTTTCTTTTCTTATTAACTGATGCTAATATAAAATGGTAGTATTTTGTGTAACGATATTAATCAAACTAAGAACCCAAAGAATCAAGGTAGTCTATCTTTGTATTTATATAATCCATGTTTAACTTACATAGAGAGAAGAATATAAACAAGTTATTAACATTATGAAACAAAACCTAAGAGAACTGGTCTTTTGTTGTGCACTTCGATTGAGCATGCAAGACCTAAATCTTGCATGAAAGGGATAGTGCACTAGCTCATTGGGCTAGACTTTAGTGATAAAGTTGGAATTATCAAAGAAACCCCAAAATTTTGGTTTCATTTCTGAGAACCAAAGCATTTGAAGCATAGTCATGGAAAATTTTTGAGTGTATTACTCTTGAGAACATTAAATAATGGATTACTAGTGTTGAATATAACTTTGTAGTTCCTTACCCTTAACCAAAAATCTTCACATGGTAGTGGATAAAGGAGAAACTCTATAGTGTATTGTATTAAACCTTATTTTCAGAGGTCTTGATTCATTTACATAATTGGTTGTCTGCATATGCTTAAGGACAATCAAGGAATCTTGGAAGGAGACAGTCTTGCACACTAAAATGGCAAAGAGATTTAACAAAACATGGATCCTTGTGGATATGAACAATCAAATTTTAGTAGAAAGAAGTTATAAATAGATACATTTTGGAGTATAATATAACTACCTATTCATATCCTGAAGAAGCTAAGTTCCAATTCCTTCAAGAACTATTTGGTCATTATATTAGGATTTTTAATTTTAAAATCAAGAAGCTATTTGTTGATCTTAGACTTGAAACTATACCAATGGAGATCTAAATCCTCTTTTGCATGAGCCACACATTTGGAAGGGGAGAATAGGAGTTAGTAGAATATTTTGGGTTCATAATGGTAACCATGCAACATGCATTATGGAACAGAAGTATGATGAATATTGACAAAGGATTATAGGAGTTAGCAATGTGGGAAGAGACTGAGAGAACTCAAAGAGTGTTGTTAAAAGTTATATGAAAGCAAAAATGCATGAGGACCCCATCACTTTTGATCCATGTTCTATGCCACTTCTATCTTATGGAGAAACAAATTGGATAGTAGGAACTGAGGAACCAAGACTAAACTAACTAGTCTCCCCCATCATAGTGTGCACTCATGATTTTAAGTTAGGCAGACTACACATACATAATTAGGTTACAAATATTTTGGAATCAAAGACTGAACTAATGAGGGATACTAAATTTGAGCCTTTTAATGCTCATTTAGACTTAACACTTTATTTCCTTCTTCAAGGGAATTCCATGGCATAACTCAGGATACCTAGTGTACCAGGCCTACAAGGATAACATACATGCCCCAATTTGAGTAACCAAATAGATACCAAACCTCATACCACAATCACTATTGTTGGAGGTATTAGAGGTAGACTAAGAGGTGGTATAGGAGGTAGAAAACTTCCTCCTTAAGGGACTAGGGATAGAAGTTCCCAACAACTACCCATTCAAGTACCTCAATTGACTACGGTGTATTATAAAATGATACTACACTTACCATAATATTAAGGTATGAAGAATGCATCTGAGCATATACATAAATGTGAACTTATTTTGAGGGCATGAGGCATAACCTCCTCTAAGCATAAGGCCACATAGTTTTTAACTACACTTTTGGAGCATTTGTATAAATGGTATCAAAATTTTGACCCTTAATAAGTGGTGGTCAACTATGATCAAATTAAGACAACCTTCTTTCAAGAATTTGACATTCCTAAATTTGAGCAACAAAGCATAGTAGCACTGAAAGACATACATTAAGTACATACTAAGAGTGTGCATGAGTATAATGCAAGGTTTAAGACCTTATTGTCTAAATTATCATTTGAGGTTAACACTACTCAACATGCACAATGGTTTGTGGGAGGATTATTACTACCCTTCCATAGAACCTTGTCATAGTGGACCTTCACTAGTCCACAAAAAGATTTAGCAGTTACTCTCTATGCTGAAGTAACTAGAATCATTAATAATGGGATTAGTCCCTTTAGAGAGCCAAATAGCCTCAATGTCATCATAGATTGAGAATTTAATAGCCAATAATGCATATGAAACATGTAGTGGTGTTTTGTGCATAGACTATGAATTTGAAGGGCATACACGGAGTAATTTTCCATACAAAAACATCCATGAAGTACTTAAATAAAGATGAAATTTATCTTGAGTAACATGATGTAAACTCTTGTCCTCTTCTACAGTGAGCTATGCACACTAAGGTGTCTGGCTATTTCAAGATCTATGATGCCTATACTCATGACACTAATGACTACCATTTAATTAATGAGATCCATGAAGCTTGAGCACAGGGTATGTGCCAAACCTCAGTAGCAAACAATCAAGACAATGGTGTCTATTGTGGATGAGGAAGAGGGAAAGGATGAGGATATGGTCATTTTCCACCTAGGACATATTATAAATTTGGATCTCTAAACCACTATCAAAGGGTTTGCCTAGACTAACTAATGTGCACTTTTTATAAAAAGGATCATTGAATGGAAGAGTGTCTTGACTTATATGCATATATCACCAAGGAAAAAATGAAAAAGATGTCAAGATGATTTGAATTGATAAACCACATTAGCTTACATTCCCAACCATCCCTATATTTCAATAGTTAAACATTACCACTTATAGTAAGGTATGGACCCAATCGACATCTAATCCCATCGAGAAAGTGCAATGGGAAGAACTAAGAGTAATAAAATATCCTAATGTTTAGCAAAAAAAAGATGTCCTCTAAGATACGATGGCACTATTATGAGAACTTTAGGGAGAGATTCAGTTCCTTAAAGATAGAGACATAATGTAGTGTGTTGTTGTGTAAAGGGAAGTTGAACCACATGTTGCATGTGGTGATTTTCAAGAGCTGTGAAAGCACATGCTAGATGAGGACATTTTTCCACAGCTAAATGTTTAGATTAAGAATCAATCCTAAGTACTAAGTGAGGTTCACCCTCAAGTAACTAGGTAAAGTGAAGATTGTCATTTAAATCATGCTCAATGATAAGACACTCCTAGTTCTTTTATTCCCCCAAAAGATAAATAAATATTGTTTAATTCTACCATCAATGAATGGGTAATATGAGATATACTAGTAGACGCCAATGCAAAATTCAATGTCCTCACTAAGGATGCTTGGTGAAAGATGGCCAATATAGTACTACAACCTTCACCTCATGTCTTATTTATGGAAAATAAAACTCATGTGTTACCTATTAGGGTCCTAAATAATGCAATAGTTGACATACTTGGAGTACCATTCAAATCATATTTTGAGGTTCTAGAGCTAGTTGAAGTTGGTGATTACCTAGCTATATTGGGAAACCTTTGTGATATGTGAATAATGTAGACTTGAGCTTTAATAAGTGCTACATTAGTTTTTAAAACATTGATCAATGTGTTGTAATACCACTAGATCAAGCACAAGGTCCCCCTTACATAGAGCCTATCAATGTTGATGAAGATATAAACCATATCTATAATGTGACTAAAAGGAATGATGAGCAAAGAGATCCCACTCTAGATGGAATTCTTTAATGGTTAGATACTTAGTCCCTTTCTAACACTACTAGTAATTCATGAAATTATTTGGCTCATGGTGATTATGATCTCACTAAAATAATATGTAGTACCATCAACAACCAAGATAATGTGCCATGTTAATTTAATAAATTACATAGGTTAATTTTCCTTATCATTGGCCAAGTCATGAGGGGACCTATCATAGCATCACCACTTGAAAGATGTGATGAAGATCCAAGGTTTTATGGGCAAATGGAAGTTTGAGACTTCATTTAATGCCTTGAAGAGTTTTACCACACTGATGAAGATCATCTTTGATCTTTAGTTCATCTCTTTGATGGCACAACTACATGATGGTGGTGAACTCATTTTGAATGACTCCTCCACTAGGATCAAGTATGCTCAGCCTTACACCACCAATTCCATCATGATAACAAAGTAAAGGGAGAAATTAGTTACAGTGGAGTACAAGCACTTGAGCCCCACATTGAAGCTTTTGAAATAATATGGTAGAATGATGAGTCTTAATTACCAAAATATTTATGGGTGCATGCATTCTATGGAAAATTATGCACTTAGGCATGAGTATGGTATGTTCATGAAGAGAGACACATGGGTACCAATTTTTGGCATCTACTGAAGGAGAACATGAACTTGGCAATATCTTATTCTTCACTAAGGATGGATTTGTGCGTCACCCTCCAAGCCATGCATGAAGTGATAGTAAGTGACCCATTTCCTATGAAAGAACACCTGAGGATTATCCATTATTACCCTAAGTATCCCCTACACCTATTCCATGAACCATTGATAGACCTAATTTCTACACCCATACCAGTCCTTGATTAGAACCAACATAAATAAATTTGTCTAGGCAAAGAAAATCTTATGTTACAATTGAAAGAAGGTGAAGGATCCACTTTACTAGGCCCAATTTCCAACCATTTAGATGTTCCTAAATATGTCAGCATAAGAACTATTTAGGACATAGGTTTTGATATGGACAACCCCTACCATGGGCTTGTTTAGACTATTCAGTGTAACATTAGCTCAGAACAACAACCAAATATGGATACAATAGGAAACTATTGGACTGACATAGAGATTTAATTTTTTCCTAAATTTCTAAAAGAATATCAAGATGTCTTCCTAAGAAACTATAGTGAAATGAATGGATTCCACCCATCCTTAGGTAAGATGCATATCAAGCTAGTTGACACTTTTTGACCAGTTAGAAAATGCAAATATACGATGAATCCTAATCTCTAGGCATGCATCAAAGAATAAATTGATAGTATGCTACATACTATATTAATCACCCCAATTGATGAATCTAAGTGGGTTAGTCCCATGGTGATTAGTATTAGTAAGGATGGATGCATCTATATCTACATGTACTATCAAGTGCTTAATGCATCTTGTGTAATTGATCCCTTTCCAATGCCAATCACAAAGGAGATCCTTGAAGTTGTTATTGGATGTGAGGTATATACATTTATAGATGGATTCTTAGGGTACCATCAAGTCCAAATAGTTGAAAAATACCAGCCCAAGACAACATATGCCATCAAAGAGGGATCATTTATGTATACTATTATGCTCTTGGGGTTGAAAAGTACCCTGGTAGTGTTTTCATGAATAACAGTTGAAGCCTTTAAGGACTTCATCCATAAATTCCTTCAAGTCTATTTAGAGTATTGAAAAGTATATGGTTTGGTCAAGGACCATTTTTCTAACCTCAAATTTATGCTTGAGATCTATCAGGTCTTACAAATTTCATTAAACATAAAGAAGTTCTTGTTAATGACACCTTTTGGTGTGCTCTTAGAACATATTATTTGTAAGGACTTTTGGTAAACTTGGTCAAGGTATCTATTATTCTTTGCCTACCAGTGCATAAGACTCAGTGTGAGGTCTATGTTTTTTGAGCCATATTGGTTATTATATAAAGTTCATCTATGGATATGAAAAAAATATCATGCCCCTTGAGGAACTTTTAAAGCATAATGAGCATTTCATATGGACTTGCTCATGTAAAGAGGCATTTGAAACATTAAAGGAAAAGCTGGTCACTACTCCTATCCTCCAATCTCTTGATTAGACAAAATCATTTCATGTATATATCATGGTTTTTGGTGCAATCCTTACACAACTAGGTGAAGGTCACCTAGATCAACCAATCTACATTGCTAGTAGGAAGCTCACACCAGCTAAAATTAACTATACCACTATGGAGTATGAAGCATTATCAATTGTTTATGTTTTGTAGAATTTCAAATAGTATTTATTAGCCACTCCTTTTATTTTATATATAGATCATTAGGCTTTGAATTAACTTATTAATAATTTTGTACTACATACATGGATCTATCATTGTATTCTTTTATTTCAAGAGTTCTAATTTTTAGTAATGGTAAAACGCAGGAAGGCCAATTGTGGACCTGACCACCTGTCATAGATTGAGAATGGAGAACCAACATGTGCCATAAAAGATGATCTTATTTATGTATAACTCTTACATTTAACATAGGTATCAAAGAGCTAGAATATATTATAGCATTATTGACCACTAGCTATGTGCTCGATGGTCTTACCTCGTAGGAAAAAAATAACTCATAATTCACACCACACCCTTTCAACTTATAACAAGGGATATTTATAAAATGGGCCATGATGAATTTATTCAAAATTATGTAATACAATATGAGAACCTCAAATTACTCCATGAATCTCATGAGGGTATTTCAAGTGGAAACTATGCTGGAGAGGCTACCACACGAAAGGTTCTACTAGCCAGATTATGGTGTCCAACTCTTTTCCAAGATGCTAAAGCATATGCTAGGTAGTGTGACATATGTCATCACATAGGCAAACCTAACTAAATATATTTTATGCCTCTATGACCCATTCCTTCTCAATAACCCTTTGAAAATTAGGATATTGATTTTTTTAGCCCTACCACTCTAGCAAAATGATGAACAGGTTCTTGATACATCAATACAGCAATCAACTACCTTACATGCTAGGTTGAAGCTATGTTAACAAAGGATTATGCTACTACTACTACACAGTTCATCTATGAGAATATCATAACTTAATTGGGATGTCCCTTGAGTTTCACTA
The DNA here is from genome assembly GCA_037957365.1 of Torreya grandis. NCBI lineage: Eukaryota > Viridiplantae > Streptophyta > Pinopsida > Cupressales > Taxaceae > Torreya > Torreya grandis. The sequence continues at coordinate 2,169,278 of JARHVA010000015.1, read as the reverse complement.
GTGATCACAAAACCCACTTTTTGAATGAAACAATTCACATCTTATTGGCTGAGATCATGATTACATACCACAAAATAACACCATATCATCTGTAAGCCAAAGGAACTACTAAGGATTTTAACAAGATATTAGGTACCACATTGAAAAAAGATATGTAATGTTGGCCAAACTAATTAGGATGATAGGGTGTCTACATTATTATGGGCTTACTGTATAACCTACAAGCATCTAAATAACAGCATGCCATTCAACTTGGTGTATGGCAAAGAGGCAGTCCTACCAGTAGAGATTTTGGTACCATCTCTATGTATAGCATGTGTAGGATAATTAGATGAAGATTCATCCTTGAAATCATGCCTAGTAACTTTACTCCAATTGGATGAATCTCGTTTCCTTTCTCATTAGAGCTAAGATGTGAAAAATCACTAGTAAAAGGCATCGCATGATCACCATATAAAGAACAAAACATTTTATCCAAGAATGAAATTCTTGTTATACAACTCTAAGTTCATGCACCACCCTAGAAATCTTTGCATACACTAGGATGGGCCTTTTATAATTCATAGCATTAGACCTTCTAAAGCATGTTGGTCATAAATGAAGGATGGCCAGTTCCTTCTTAGGCACTATAATAAAAGTTGGATCATGCCATATTTCACTTAGGAATAGCTGAAGTATTGTAATCAATAAGTCTTATAATTACTAGTTTAGGATTTACTAATTTTAATAAAATCATTACCTTTGTTGCATGTAACTTTTCCTTTTTGTAATTTTATTTCAAAAGGTGTTCTTTTCGTGGAGGACTAAGACTCATTTTAGTATGGGCTAAGAAGTAATGGTTAGTAAGTAAAGCATGCAAGTTACCAAAGAATATGGGGTTAGATTGGAGTGCAAGATACATGGGCACGTAAGGTTCTTAAGGTGTGCAAATATTAAGTTTAAGCCTCATAAAATAGTTTTTTGAATTCAAATTCTCTAAAGATCTAATGGAGTACATTCAATCATACCATCAAATATCAATGGTAAGTAGGCGATAATAGTTTTAATGGGTCCTAAAGATATAATATAATGTGTTTAATTATACATCAAAGATTAATGATGAGCGGGCAAGGATAGTATCAGTGGGTCCTAAAGATCTAATGGAGTGTGTTTAACCATACATCAAAGATCAATGGTGAGCATCAAATACAAAGTTAGAGATCCTAAAATTAAATGTGTCAGTGACAAGTGGCATGATCTTGAGAGATAAATATAGATCTGAAAACATGTAGATGAGCTTGATTCAATGGGGATAGGTAGATCTATGGCTCAATTTTACTCATATAAAATAGATCTAATGGAGAGCTCAAGGTCAAAAGGTCAATGAATCCTAAAAACAAGTGAGAGGCTACCAAGTGTCATGACTATGAGAGTTGTCAGATAAATCAATGGAATGCATTTGAGCCATGTAAAAGATCAATATTCTATGTTTGATCTAGTAGAAGCAAATCAATGGTGTGTATTTAAGTGAAATACATAGTTATCATCCACTTCAAAGAAAGGCATGATATGATTCATGCCATTAATGTAGGAAGAATGGTTATGGTAAGGAATGGGCCAATGATGTAATGTGATAAATACCATTCAATGCATTAATTAACAAAAATGAGGATCCAAGCATGATGGTTCTTAAATATCTGCATTAATGACATGAAGTGATGGTTGACAGGAAAACATTAATGATGGTAAACTCCTCATGGATCTTATAGATGTGTAGGTTAAACTTTTTGTACACTTTACCTAGAAGATTAACAGAGCTGAAGATCAAGTGACTACTTCAGTTGAGCTAATCAAATCCAGAGTTGAGTAAAGTGAATTCATCTCCATAGAAACCTACATATGGAATTACCAAGTTAAGAATAGATATCAAAAGTTTGGTTCATTATAAAAACATTAGTACCAAAATTTACAGGTTATAGGTCCACCATTAAATGGTGTTTAAGCTCAAAAATTGAAAGCAGTACTTTGAAACCATGTATTGTTTTGGAAACATTGGATGGCCATGTGTCAACCTTCAAGATCCTTAAAGGGCGATGTGGCCTAAGAAAAATGCCAAAAGGACTAAACCCTTGCCAACAATACCATAAGAAGAAGAGATGAGTGGAAGAGACTAGGTTCCAATTAGGGAAGAAGCACCAGAAGAACAAGTTCAGTGTATGGAAGAAGAAGAGGAAAGTATGGTGTGAAAATCAAATCAGGCCCAATCATCCTCGGTGAAGAAATCTCAAACATCCCCACCTCCATTCTATTGATTGAAGAAATGAAATATCTATAATCAATGTTGCACGTAGAGAACTGAGTCTCCAAGTTTTCCACTTGTACCATCTTTAACTATAATAATCACTAACCTAGGAATAAAGTTGAGCTCTAAAGTGACTATCAAGTTGAGACCATGAACACCAAGAACCAAGTGGTGTATGATCTCACTATTTTCAACTAGCTAGACACTATAGGGATGTTTTAACTCTTCAATTTAACATACTTTGGTAAACGCATAGAATTGGTTCAATTCCGTATTTTGTGCATCCATGAGGACTATATTTACTTCATCAAGCACAACATGAAGATCATGCTAGAAAGGATCATAAAGTCATGGGACTATAGTACTCAAGGTTAACTATAATTGATGACTTTGTAGACACCAAGGAGGTCTAAAAGACTACCATGGTGCTCATGTATCAAAAGTAGGGCCATACCATGCAGATTAAAAACCTACAATATCCTTCCTCTAGGTTATGACATGGATCATCATGACCAAGATTAGAGGGATCAATCATTGGAAAGAGGTTGACATGGTGCACCTATATAGTACCCATCAAGTCACATAATAGTTGAAGTATAATTGGGCTATATACTTGGCCCAAAAGATTATTTAAGACATGGAGAGGACTCATCAGATGCGTAATCATAGGTTCCCATGGGGAGTAATCCTACTCTTATTAGTTTTTGATGAAATCACTGTGCCAAATTATAACTCGGTAGTGCTAAAGTGGGTATACCCTCCTATGCATAAGTCCCCCACTGAACTCTTCAAGGCATTCACATGATTAGGTCACATCACCCCCTCATACAAGGTCAAAATGAGGTATTAGTTTGATGGAATGAAGGCATAATTCAAGGATTAGTGGCACATCCCCAAGGACTTGCCCCCTTTAGCTATAGAGCAAGCTTAGTTTTTCATGAAGCAACACTTCTCCCTCACATGTATCCAAATGATCCCATCCAAATAACACTCTACATGGTTCAAGTTACCATGCTCCTTATCAATCTAGTACTTCATATACTCTAATTGGATTTACAACGTGTAACCTATCATCTTGTAGGCTAAAAGAATAATATTGAAGATTCAAACTCTTCATAAAATGTTTGTCTATCTAGGCAAAAAGGCCTGTATGAAGAAGAGGGAGATGGACCTGACCAACATAAAGGTCAAGCATATGATGGTGGGGGAGAAAATTCATAACTTATTTTACATGTTTCACCCCTAAAAGGATCCATAAAGTGGGGAGCCCAAGGAGAGACTTCCATCAGTGCTACCCTTAAAGAAGAAAAAATGTCTAGACATGGATGCCATCACAAGTGGGCTTCAAGCACCATTAAAATGGTAGAAGACTAAAGAATCACCATGACATACCCCTCCACCATCTAGACTCGTGTCATCCCATCCATTTATGGCACCTCTCTCTTCACCTTCTCCATCTCATCCATCTCCTTCATTCTCTTCACAACCGTGTTCTTTATTGCCTTAGTCTACTCTTTCTCCTCCACCTTCTCCACCTCCACCTTCTCCCCATTAATTAAATCTACCACCATCTCCCCTAAGTTCTTCTTCTTCAAGAGCTACCTAGTAGTAACCCCTAAGACAACTACCCTAGTAATAAATTCATGAGGTATAGGTTCATAGCTCAGTTTCTAATTTTGATAAAAATCCTTCCCTAGTATGGGAGGAGAAATCCACCTCTAATAATTCATTGCTTGATGTTGAACCATTATATAGAAAGGAGGGGGATGATGAAGAACTGAGTATGATGGTTGTTGGTATCCATGAGGAGGCCAAACTTGAGTGTGACCCTAGTAAAGGGAAGGGACCTATTGAGGCTATAGAAGAGCATGGTGATGATGCAACTAATAATATACATGAGTGATATTAGTTTGGTATCCAAGATAAGATGCTCTACCTTTGGATGCATTTCATTCCTAGTTAGGCAATCATGGAAATAAGGAAATAAGTATCCTTCTTTTTAGATATGTATAATGAGGAGTGTGAGTTTAAACTCTCCCAAGACAACCTTTCCTAAGGTTCAGATGCTCTAATGATACCAAAACCACTATGGGTAGATCCACAAAATATCTCCCCTCTACTATCCAGAGTCACCTTTTTGAAGCTAGGCATGGAGATCATATACCATAATGTTTTATTAGATTTTGATGTGCATACTAATGAGAGGAAACATGCCAAGATTGTGGTAATGTATAATAAAGAAGTTGTAGAGAAATAAGCGTTCACCAAAGAAATGGCCAAGTTGAAATAATAGATCCAAGAGGTCACAGAGGCAAAATTTAGGGTATTGAACCTCTGTAAAAAAATTTAATGAAGAATCAGTATAATAAAATGGCATGCCTCTTGATGGGGATACCATAGGAAAAATAGAGGCCTTAGTATAACTACTTCTCAATATATTCAAGGAGTAACCCATGCCAAAATATGAGGGAATTGAATTAATTGAATAGTTCACCATAGCCATCAAAATCTATAAATATGCTATAGATAGGGTTGGGGAGGTTATCCCCATTTTGGATGGATTTTTTTTTAGATAGCACATCCAAAAAAAGTCTTGGAGGCATGGTTCCAAGTTGAAGAAGCCTAAAGGTAGCAATTAGTTGATGTTTCACTCTTAATAAAAGACCATGCCAAGCATACCAAAACATTCAGGTATGTAGAGGTAATGAAGGATGCAATCAATAAACATCATGAATATCTAAATGTGAATATGGTATCACTCTAAGGAGAGGTTGATAAGGAGGTATCCACACTTGAATATTTCTAGACGGATGTCATCACATCCTTGGATGAACTAGTCAAAAAGTCTGATGAGACCTCCATCAAACCTGAGGAGATAAAGAAATTAAAGGGGAAATAGAAGAAATAACTACAAAATTCTTTGAGGTATTATCACATTAGGATGATCTGAAGAAGGAGATCATGAAGTTAGTGACAAATTTTTCATAGAGGATGCTAGCACAACTTAGTTTAGGATGGACTAAGAGTATAGTGTGGGGTGATGTTGGCCCAAAAAATTTGGTTAAGTATTGTCCAATTTTGGCACAAAAGTAGAATATCACTGAAGGACCATGGTGTGGAAGCACCATGACATATAGTAGGTACGCATAGAATCACCATGGTATAAAACCTATGGGCATAAAAGGAAAATGGCATGGAGGAACCAACACAAGAGGACCTAGTCAAAGGGGAATGAGTCATGAGGAACTTGAGGATGTAGAACTCAAAATAGAATTAGAATACTAAGGGATCACATGGGAAATGGGAGTAATTAATAGAATGATTCATATGGGTTACCTTGTCCCTATTAGTAGGAAGTTGCACCAGCCCATAAAAAGAGGAACACATGACAACAAATATATAACATAAAGGCCCAAGTCTTTAGGAAAAAATAATTGTTGAGAATCATGACTCTCAGTCTATTGAGAGTTAATTAGCCAGTTCATCATGCCATTAATTATTTTAAACACTTGGTCAGGGAAAAACAAGTATAAATACCCCTATTTTAAAGCACAGTGGGGGGTGGGGGGGGGGATTTGGGGATGAATTTGTGACAAACTTTTGCCTTCTTGATGATTGAGCTTAATATATGAGATAGAAAGTTTTATCAACTTTTTGTGTTTTATGATGAACAATGGTTTGTGAGTTAAATGATCAGACTTAAATATGAATCTTTTCAAATCTTTCTTTTCTTAGTAACTAATTCTAATATAAAATGATAGTATTTTGCATAAAGATATTAATCATACCTAGAACCCAAAGAATCAAGGTAGTCTATCTTTGCATTTATATAATCCTTGTTTAACTTGCATATAGAGAAGAATATGAACAATTTATTAACATTGTGCAATAAAACCTATAGGAACTGTACTTTTTCTACACACTTCAGGTGAGCATACAAGACCTAAATCTTGCATGAAAGGGCAAGCATACTAGCTCATTAAGCTAGTCTTCAGTGTCAAAGTTATAATTATTAAAGAAACCCCAATAATGCATATCTCAAATGCACTCTCATTAAGCTCAATGCTAAAGTCTTCAAATCCCTTTATGGTGGGCTTCATTTCTTTAGTAGCATTATTTATTTTAGTGGAGGTCATACTAAGCATAAGCACATCATTCTTGTCTAGTTCTTTTTTGAAGGCTTCTAGATTTTCCTTAGCCTTTATCATACCCCCATCTACAATTTCTCCTTGCTCATATACCTTAGTCTATAAATCATGAAAGAGTGCTTCTAGGTTCTATTCTTAGTCCTTTATTTGGGTGCTTAGTCCATTGGCATTCCCCATGACCTACGTGTGCTCTGACCTGCTTACAGAGCACACCTGTGGCATCAACTTCTCCTTATCCTCCTTTGTTACTTGAGGCATACATTTATGACTGATGCCTAGTTGGAGAAGCTCAAGAAGATGGCATCAACTACATCTACACCACCTATATATTTGCAAATAGGTCCTCCATCTCTTCGAGCTTAGCATTAAGATCCTTTTGTATCATGGTGCAAGGATCTTTTTCTTCTTCTTATGCCATCTCTAGTTTCATCTTTGGGAGCATCTGCTCCACTAGCACATAGATATTATCAACCTCCGAGAGGTTTGAAGTATCAATGTTGACTATGAAGGATTGTCCATTCATCTCTATGCACTCATATATATGTTTTCACTTGAATTTTGTGGCTTGCACTTTATCTTTGGCTTCTTTGTAGAGTTTATTCCATTTTCTTGCCTTACCATCATTGATTATATTTCTGCATACAACCTCAATGGCCATTATACTAAGCACATTCTTAGACCAGATTAGGTTCATGTCATGAGGGTTTATGAGGAGGGAGTCATGCCCCTCCCTAGGATATTATGTTCCCAATATAGCCTTTTGAGGTGCCTTAAAGTGAGGCTCATCCATGTAGTGATCAAATGCAAATTTAAGTTATTTTCACATCCTAGTTGTGGTGGCTTAGGGGGCATGGTGTCAAACATGTAAAAATATTCATCCTTCTACCTCTTCTACACCTTATCTCTTATGCTTAACTCTATGTCATCTTCCTTGATGATGACTAGCTCTATTTTCTCTTCTTCCTCTTCACTTACACTGCCACTTTCTTCGGTGCTTTACTTAGAGGACACATCTTATTTTTCCTTAAGGGGTTCTTCCTTGAATTTTTCCCCTTCATCTAGTTATTTCTCCTAGGGTTTTTCAATATTGACATTTAGGTTTATTCCCTCGGTACTAGTGTAACCTTGTTCCTAATGGGTTTCTTCTATAGTCCCATTTTTCTTTTCTAAGGCACCATTATCTCCTTATTTTTCTTGAGGCACCCCTTCTCTACTCGAGTGCACCTCCTGTTGGGATTTTTATGCTCTCCTAGTGTGGGAGTTGGGCACCTTCTTTGATGATTCAAAAACTAGTCCCATGCTTACAAGAAGCTTCTAGGTCTTTTATTACTTGGCCTTCTCTTCCTTGGCTACTTTCTTTTCCTTTGCACATTTGCACTTATTTTCAAGTGTCAGTGTCATCTCAATTTCTTCCTCATTATGGCCCATTGTCTTCCATACACTTCTCTTCTTGGCCTTTGTTTTTTCTTGGGCCAGTCTATGATTTTCTTCAAGTGTCATCACCTTATCAATATTTGGATCACTCAACCCCATTTTATTCCATGCCTTTCTTTTCTCCTTTTCTATTTATGGAGGTGGTGTGGAGGGTTCCTCACTAGATGAGGATCTTACCAGCTCATCTAATTCTTCAAGCATAGTGGTTTTGATACTTTGGAGGGCCTTTTGTACATCTTTGGTACTCAAATCCTCTCCTTTGACCTGCATGATGTAGGTCCATGTTCCTTCTTCCTTAGTCTCTTCCTCTATCCTATGTGCAAGGGTCTCTTCCTTATCTATTTTTACCATAGTTAATATCAAAATCAAAATGGGTCCCTTAGAGTTTTTCTTTTTCTAATTCTTGTTGGAGGAAGCAGTCTCTTGCATAAATGTTATGCACTTCTTGGGAGTTGTAGGTGTATCTTGTTCTGTAGAGGCAATCTTCAACTTGATACACTCCTCAATATCCTTAATTGTCTCTCACCACTTTTTTTAGGGGGTATTCTCTTGTGTCTTTAGCACTAGATTCCCTTAATTACCAATCAAGAGGGGGTGATCATCATATTTTTCCATAATGGCACCCTTCTTATGTGGCTTCATCTCATATTATAGGTTGAAGATGCCCCTGGTGATTATTTCCCTCTGGAGGGGATGGAGGTCCATTCAGTTAGATTCATCCTCATCCTCCTTTGTGGTCTCTATTTCATGGCACACATATTGGCACCTAAACCTTTTCCTTTCTTGATCCATGATCTTCATTGGGATATCCATCTATTATGTATTGGAAATCCTCCTTAGCATCACTATTAAAAATTTAATGTAAAATTTATAAGGCAACTTCAGCCAACCAAACAAGTTTTCATCTATGAGTGTCAAGTGTACTACATAAAAATGTTGCATGATGGTGAAGGTCACCATTCTTACCATGTCATGGGGGAGCTCTTGTGAGATGTGCCATTCAATCCCAAATGCCTCAATGTATTGGTTTTACCACCCCTATACTCTCATTTTTTACTTTTGGGAGAAGTTGGGTGGGTAGATGAAGTTTTGTTACTTCAGTGTCAAAGAGTCATTATACGGTGGGAACACTCAAAGGTTATCATCATCACTATCAGGCACATTGATCTCCTCCATCATAATCAATATAAACATGAACCCCCACCTAAAGGTCTCATAGACCTTGTGGTACTCTAGTGCATTTTTAACAATCTCCTCTATAATAAACTTGGAGATGTTGAACTTTTCCCCTTGCACCATGTGGTAGGTGATGCATAAATAAGTCTTAATAATGTCATACCATCATCTGCTAGGGTAAATATTAGATCTAACAAGGTGCACCACTACCCTCATACCAGGATCTTAAATGTCCTTGATCGAGAACATGAACCCTTCCTTGTAGTAGCCTAGGATTTTTATGACCATTTCCACTTACACATCATCCTCCATCATTTGGTGGATGTTTACACCTACACCTAGGATTATTATAATTCTATTGATGAGGTGAACTGAGATCTACATACACCTCCTTGTGAAATAGAACCTTTCACCATGGATGCACAAGAGGAAGAATTGCACCAAATCCTTCAACTCGCTAAAACTCAGTAGCTCATAAAATTGGGTTTCACTAGTGGTCACTAGTTTATCTCAGATGGAGACATCAAACAGTGTGATAATTTCTTTGGTTTTATTTCCTATATCAACCATCCAATCCTATTTGAGTTCCTTCACATTGCTTAGTATGCAATGGTTGTACTCCTTCAATGTGCATGTGTACACAAAGGATAACCATGTCTCCCCCACTATTACCTCAGGTGGAAATTTTATTTTTATATAATCAAGTTTTGCACTTGCTTCTGATTCTACCACCATAATACTAACACCTTATAACAATTGTGCCTTTTTCTTCATAGTGGCTACATCTTTTACAGTCTGCACCTTCTTGGCATCCTTTTGTACTTGTGGTAGACCAAAACTTAACCTATTCTTAACCATTATAAATTGACAATTGTTAAAGCATGGTCAGTTTATCTTTCTAAAGCCCTTAATCTTACATGGATCTTCTTCAGAGTCATAAGGTTTACAACTATGACTTTGGCTCTCAAGCTTCTGGCACTATTAATGGTAGCCTCAAATTTCTATATAATTCCTACTACTTGATTTCTCTCTCAATATCTCTCTCTACTCACCTCCTATTCAATTCCAAATAGAATACAATCTTATCATGGTTTAATGGTTATCGCTTGAGGATATGGATGCTCTGATTTTCACTTATGATAGTGTATTTTTGGTTTGGCTCTCTGTGTTTGGTTCAAATTTACACAAGGTTTGTAACCTTTTAAATCTTGTTGTTCACCCCTTTATACCTTAGTTTTAGCTACCTCATTAATGTTTGGTGAGTAATGGCATGACGGTGCATGGATATCTTAAAATTTGCTAAACCCATGAAATCTACAAAAATCCACTACCACATTCGCATTTATTATAGATATTTGTGCCTCTATCATCGCCACATTCTCAATGGTGTATTTGGTGAAGTGATCAATGATTTTAATGGTCACTTCCCATCAATCATTGGGTGGGTGCCAACTATCTCTATAATTTCTCTCTTGTGTTTCTTTCACCTTGGCGTGACCTTCACCTTTCTTATGGTAACCTGGGCATAACACTTTACATGTGCATGATTCAACCTCCTCAATTCCATCTTGTCTTTGTGTTGTGCTTCCTTTTAAGTGTGCTTCTATTTCTTGGTCAATTTCTCTATGCTTTCATTTCTTACTTCAACCTTCCCTACCCCATACAAATCCTTGGACTGGTCTTCTAGCACTTCATTCTCTAGGTTTCTTACATACTAGCCTCTTGTGCACTTCCCTTTATCAACTTGTATTCATGTCTTTCTAAATTTGGCAAACTTCACATGCCTATAAACATAGGTGTCTACCCTCAGGCACTTATAGAGCATCCATTCTCAACTCACCTAACTAGATTTATATGTGTAAGCACTAGAAGAGTTTTCCTATGGGCCTGAAAGCACCATGCTTATTCACCTAACACAAACCAAACAAACATAAGGAAATGTTTAGCTTACACCAAATTTTATTTTATTCAATCTTAAAGTGATTGACTTATGATCAAGAAGTCAGTATCTGATGACACAAGTGTCATCTTATTGATTATAGTATTTCAATTTGTTACCATTGAAATGCCCAAGGAGCATTTCACCCGTCAATGTGCACATCTTATATGTGCTAGTCTCCAATATGTTATGGATGAAATAAGGTCCTATCCACTTAATTTCTAATTTACCTAGGTGCTTGAGGTACTTTGATTCGTATAACAAGACCAATTCACCTTTGGTAAACACCTTGTGCTTGATTTTCTTATCATGCCATAGCTTCTAGAGCACCTTCTCTACTTGTTAATTTCATCTTGATTGGGCATGTGTCTCATCCAGGAAATCCAAGTTTTTTATGAATGTGTTCAAAGATTCTTGATCATCCAAATGACCAATACATGCAATGTGTAATGAGGGAACTATAAATTCCATGGGTAGAATGGCCTCTATGCCAAACACCATTTGAAATGGTGTCACCTTGTTTAGGCACTTATATGTAGTATGATAGGCCCACAACACTACTAACACTTGATCATCCCAATATTTGTGACTAACATCACATATCTTTATGAGGTATGGTCCTAATATCTTATTGAATGCCCCAATGGTGCCATTAGTTTTGGGATGATAAGGTGTTGTCTTGTGGTACGCCACCATGTATTCAGTCAATATGATTTAAAATGTCTCATTGATGAAGATGCACCAAGATCTCTAGTAAAATTGAATGGTCACCCATAACTACTAATGATGTTTACCCATATAAACCTTGCAGTTATGGAGGTTGTGCAATCTTTGGTCAACACTGACTCGACCCACTTGGTGAAGTAATCTATGGCTGCCAAAATGTATCATGTGCCTGTGTAACTTATAGTGGGAGTAATAAGCTCAACAAATTCAATGGCCCATTTTTAAAATGGCATATGGGAAAGGATGGAGATGAGAGGCATCTCATCATGGTGGTTGGGATTTCTCATGCATTGTCATATGTCACATGCTTTAGCATAATATTTTGCATCTTAGAACAGATTTATCCACCACAAGCATGATTGTAAAACCGTTTATGTCATAATGTCTCATATGTAATGGCCTTAAATAATCCCTTCATATGCCTCTTGTGAGATTGGGCCCCACTCATTCTCCAAGACACATCGGCGTATGACCTCATCTTAGCTTAATTTGTATAGTTTCTAGTTAATGAGTTGAAAAGGGGTGGTGCAAACTATGAGCTATTTTTCTCCTTGGTCATCATAGTCTGGGGTGTAGATCTAGATGTTAGAAATGAGGTAATCTCTACCAAGTCTTCTAGGATGCACTGGAACCTATAGAGTTACGCATTAGGCATAACATTTTCAATAGGCACTATCACATCACCAAAATTGATGTAGGATAAATGGTATAGGCCCAAGTTTTGTTTCCCAAGTTTGACTATAATAAAGAATTTGAACTCTTGAAATAAAACTATCCATTGACAAATGTGCCCATAGAGAATGGGCTTGTTTACTAGGTACTTAATCACCTCATGATTAGTGTAGAAGATGAATGGGGTCACCAATAGCTACTATCAAAACTTTTGTAGGGCATAAACCATGGCAAGCACCTCACACTTAGTTTTTGTGTAGTTTTTTCCTACCTTAATCAATTTTTTACTTGCAAAAGAAATGGAATTGTCTATTTTGCCTTTGCCTAGTTTCACTAGAATGTCACTAATCATAGTACCAGATGCATTGACATGGACATGGAATGGAGTTTTCCAATCATGAAATTTTAATATCATCACACTTGCTAATTTGAGCTTCAAGGTCTCAAATTCAGCTTCTTGTGTCATGCCCTAATAGAATGGTCCATATTTTTCTAAGAGGTCTTCTAGCAGTGTTTTAATCTTGGCATAGTTCATTTTAAACTTTCTATAGTAACCATAATAGCCAAGAAAGGCATGAATGTCCTTCTACATTGATGAGGTCTGGAGCTGAAGGATGATGGTGATCTTCATAGGATCAATGAGTAAACCATCCCTATAGATGATGTTCCTAAGTAAAGTTATAAATGGTGTTGCAAAAACACATTTATTAAGGTTCAAAGAGATCTACAACTGATTTTACCTCTCAAACATTAGGTTTATTTATCACAATGATCCTTCACTATCCCATACATAGTATAATCATCTAAGTACAATTGGAAGAACTTATGAATGAAGTATTTAAAATCAGTGATCATCACTTGGGAGAATATGGTTGGCACATTCTTGAGTCTAAAGGGTATCACATTATATGAAAAATAACTCCATTCTATCAAAAAGGAAGTTTTGGGCTTGTCCTCCTCCTCAATCTAGACTTGATGGTATCCTAAGAACCCATCAAGAAAAGTTTATATCTCACAACCTATGATTCCATCCAACACTTCATCTATGAATGGAGTTGAAAAGGGGTCGATTACGTAGGCAACATTCAATAATCTAAAGTTAATGCAAATCTACATGTACCCATACTTACTGATAATGATGACTATGGGGCTAATCCATTTATATTATTGCATAGGGTAGATGATTCCTATGGATATCATACCATCAATATTTATTTTGACCTTGGCGTGAATATTGGGGTTCATCCTGTAAGGTCATTTCTTGGTAGGTCTTGTAATGTCTACTAGCTTGATGCTCATCTTCCCAAGGGAGGGTGTGTACCTTTCATGTATTTATAGTTCTAAGGAAACAAGTCTTGGAACTCCATCAAGAGATAAAAAATATGCACCAAATCCATGTCAGACCAATAGGTGCCTAGAATAATAATCTTTGGTTCCCCTTCTGAGTTGATGTCTACTTTAGTAGTTTTTAATGGTGCATAATAGGGCTCCTTCTTATCTTGATGTAAATCCTCAACTTGTTTATTATCCCTAGTTGTTTCTATGTGAATATGGTTAGGTTCATCTTCTTTTGGATCATTCTCCTCAACCATATTTGCATAAAAAGAACTGGGGATAATAGACAAGTTCCTTTTGCCTATTAGGTTTGTCTAGTTGTGCACTATCCATGTTTCATCATCCTCATCACTAGAGTCACTATTGATGGTTTATTCTTTAAATAAATTTAGGATATCTAGCCCCTTTTCACTAAACATATCTTTCAAGCACTCCTACAATATTGTAATGTCCTCAAATACTAACCTTTGAACTAGTTGTAGTGGCTCAATCAGTTCAAAGTTTTGAAAAAAAAGGAGAAGGTGTGAATAAATTGATCCTTAAGTGCATCCTATTTAGTTGTCTCATGGTGCATCTCATTAACAATGTACCATGCCTGTGACCATATCTTCAAGGTTATATAGAAGGCATGCACCCATATATTCCTTGGGTATTCTCATTGCAAATAGTCCAAGTTTCTTCATAAAGGTGCACATTTGATATGGGTTTAGAGTCACCAAATTAAGATAAGATGTCTAAGTCCTCATTACTCTTCCTAAATCTAGTACAAATAGTTGCTTTCACATATTTCCAAGTTGGAAAGCTAGTATTTTGTGCTTCCCACCAATGAGTGGTAGTGATCTTTAATGTATACACTAGTACACCCATCCTATTTACTTCTTTTAGGATGCATGATTTGAGGTCTCAGATATAGTCTTATACTAGATTACTCCTTGCATATATTGGGAGTGATACAAGTTTACCCTTACTAAGGAAAAACATTCTCTTTCCCTTCTTGTTGGTGTAAGGAACCCAACTTTTAGAAGTGTGGTCAATCTGGACCCAGCCTTTCTTTACTAGTTTTGGTTCCTTCATGTGTACCAAGTCTCATTTTTGACAAATTATCTCATATGCTTCCTCAACACATTAGTCATAGATAATGTCAATGGTATTTGATGCTGACTATCATTATTCCTAGGAATAGACTCCTTAATTATCAAGGTTTAGAGTTTTATCACCTTGCACCGTGATGTTATATATATGGTTAATCTCATCCTCGAGGTCCACACTCTTGACATAGGGGGTCCTTGGTCTTGTGATAGGGTATAACTACCCTCTCCTTTTCATTCTCAAAATTCATGTAACACTTCTTGAAGTGCATATATACATTATTTTCATAACACCATGACCTTCCTAGAAGTGTCAAGTAGTTATCTTATTCTACCAACTCGATCACTTTAAAGTCAGTACAGAATTCGATGCCCATGATATCTAAAACTATACTCTTCAAAATTGTAATAGGTTACACCTAGGTCTTGTTAGCTATGAAAATTACATGAGGATAATGCCTTAAAACTAGCTTATCCATTTTATCCTATGCATTCTTATTTAAGAAGTTGACTTTGGTGCTTATGTCTACAAAGACCTCACAATCATACCATCCATTAATAGTGGCATTCACAAGGAGTTCTTGGTTGTAATATGCATTCTGTGTATGCCAAACTTCTCATGCCCTCTATATGTGTGGCATAGTGACTTCAATTGGATTCTGACTTGCATGCATAAAGAGAAAGTTATTTAATACGAGTAATATTCCCTCTGTTTGTAAGAGGCATAAGATCTTTGTTAATTCTTATATCTCCACTTCCTAGTTGTCCAACTTCTTTTAAGAAGTAGTAGCATGTTCTTCTATATCTTATGCTAGTTGGAGATCCCCTTGTAAGTTTTAGATTATAATCATGGCCTACTACAATACATCTTTTTACCATGCTAGGTCTGGGTAGGGTGTGGCTTTGGCTTTAGGCCACGTTACATGCTCAGTGCAACCCTTATCCCCATATTCTTAGCATAACTCAAGTATTGGCACAACTGGTGGCTAAGTGGTGACTCCACTATGAGTAGTCACATGTACTTTGACCATTTCTATGTAGGTTGATTGTAACTTGGTGTCTATTTATCCATCTTTGGCTTGTGCCTGATCATTCCTTCACCCTTGTCTATGCTAGGCCTACCTTGGGTTAGCTTTGTGTACAGGTCAGGGCATTCCTCAACCTTATGGGACCCTTAATAATACCAATAAGTGGGATGTGTAGGGTAGTCACACTAATAATGCTCTATTGATCCACACTTATAACATGAGCATGGTGGGAACCTTCCTTCACAACCCCCTTTATTACCTTGTTTTATCCAAAATCCTATGTTTTATTAATCATAGCCTTTGTTTCCTTAGTTAGCTTGCCCTATGACTACTACAATAAATTATCATATGCCTCTTTCCATGTTCTTGTACATCTCATCAATCACTCAATAATCAAAAGTGGCATGAGTGTAGGCATCAAATAACTGACAATAGATGGTTATGTTGACCTAGCTGGTGTATTTTAATAAATGATAGTTATGAGATTCATGCTCCTCTCAATAGAATTCATATCTTAGAATTAATGTGCACACATTCCTTCATGGGTATTTACTCTTATTATGGCATTTTACTTTGCAATCAGTGCACCATAATCCACTTCAAGCATCTTGTGATGAACTAGTGGTAAGCTTTTGGAGTTGGGAGGCCATAGATGTAATATGTACCTCCATAAATGGGATGATCCCATTATTTATGCTTTTAACTACCTCAACTCTGAGCATAGATTCAAGCACTTCATGAGGGTCTATAAATGTCTTCATGGAAATTGATTATTAGAATGGCACTAGCAACCCTCCAATGAATTACTATGCATATTAGGAAGGGTGAATATCATATAAGAGCTTTGAAAGGAGCATCTTAAACCTTGTATCATACAAGTGCACACTTTTTGAGAGTCCTTGGGTTATCTCTTTTAGCATAATGATGATCTACTAATTTAATTTTAGAAAGTCAAATTCTTATAGGAATGCCTCTTTCAGGGTATCATAGTCAACCATAGCCTAGTTAGGGTCAAATTTACTATACCAAGTATGCATGCAATCAATTAGATTAGTCATGAACTAGATTTATTTATGCTTTGATTGGGTTATTCCCCAAGCATGCAACTTTAGTTCACACTTTAGCACATGCTCTATGACATTTTTCATGTCATGATATTTTGGCAAGTGTATAGCCATTTTATAGTATATTTGTTGTGGGGGGCAACTGGGATTTGAGGCACCTATCCCCCTAATGTCTTTCTTGGTGGTATTCCTCTAACACTTTTATCCACTAAGTTAGGCACTAGTCCCATTGTTTCTATTGGTACATTGGTGTTGATGGCACTGTACTACTTACTTATGGCAGTGAACCACTTCATATGGGTTGTTTCCCACTTTGTATCACTGACATCAACTGATCTATTAAGCTTGTGGTCAACTTATGTTGTTTTGAAATAGTACCCAATTATATAGATATAGTTTTTATTACATCCTCATATGTAATATTTGTTCAATCACAAAATTACACTCCAAGTCTGTAAAATGTCTAAAATCTACATTCACAATAGGGTCAATTATCACTTTTGTTCTTTCTTCAAGTGGGGGATCTAGTGCATGAGCATGCACTGTAGGTTCAAAGGGGGAAGGCACATCAAGCATATCTTCATTCACTAAGTCTTTTAGGATCCGAGTGGATTCTACATCTATCAAATACTGAGCTTAATCCATCACTTCATTATTTCTCTCATCCTCACATTATTTCATTTCAATATATCCTTCCCCATGCCCTTCTTACTCACTACAAGTTCTCTCGGCACTTATAGGTTTTATATTTTCCATCATAATTTTTCATCTCTTATTATCATTTTGTCTTCTAAGCTCTTGGGTTTCAATATGTTCATCCCTTTCCATTGTGCCTTAACTATACATCCCATTCTCCCCCTTTGTGTTGATTATAAGTGAAAGGACTTTAGCCTTCCATCCTCAAAGTTTTAAATCCATACTCCACCATTAGATTTTGAGCTCTATGTCAAATTCCTTCACAAACATGCCTTTAGGTTCATGTAAAAATTAGTACTCTGCTTCCTCAAGGCATGAGTATGTTAAGATTACAAACTTAGGTGTGTATCTATTTAGCACTCCTTGCCACCATTTATCTATTATTATAGTCCAAATGGCATCCAGGGTCTCAAACCTCTCTAGGTGTTCCTTCATCCATTCATATCATTATCCATAGCTCCTTTTGTTGTGGGTTGAATATGTATCCAACCACCGGTACACATGCTCAGGTAACTTGTATAAAAATAACTCATATAGAGCATCATATAGGTTATTCTAAACCCAAATTCTTAGTTTCTATCCTTTACAAGTTAGATGATTTATCCCAAAGCTATCTTTCACCTTTTACAACTAGTACTCAATATTTTTAAGGGAGAGTCATTACATAATTTTGTCTCACCATTGCAATAATAAAATTCAACATAAGACCTAGCAATGGAACCAAAATATTATAGAAAATTCAAGTGCACAAGGTATCTTAGTTGGGTCTTGACTTCTTACAACCAAGTTCAAACATGTGATTATCTTTCTATGCTCAAAAGTTTACACTCATCTATGTTGCCATCAATTCACATAAGGCATAGGCCTTATACACTTACCCAAAGTAAAGTAGAGAAAGAATAAAGTCCTACATTGGGCTAGTTGTGTCATGGTACAAGTCACCAATTCTAGGACTTGATCTATTCCAAGAAGGTTTTAAGTAGATTCATAGGTATAAGTCTTTCATGGGATAAACGTAATGGTCTCTAGGCACAATCCTTTAGGTGGACTATTTATAAAGTCATAAGGGTACAAGCCTTTATTTAACTATAGCCTTAATTCATATTAATGTTTGATGGGTCAAAGGGTAAGTTTCACTTCATACATAATCTAGACTTGTGATCTTAAATTCTACATAACATACATATATTTAAAACCTTCTTCTAGCTGGTACTAAGATTCCAAAATTTCATCATCACATAAATTTTGGAACTTACCCTTTGACACATCAAACATTGATATGAATTAAGGCTATAGTATAAGAATCAACACACATCTTACACCAACTAGCCCTTAACATACATAACATTCATAACATACATATATTTGAATTCTAACATTATAACAATTATTTCACATTCCAATAGCAATTCATAGACATATAACTAGAAATAATGTTTTAAGGTAACCATTCTTTATCATTCATCACAGTTAAAATTAACTAGAGTTCATGACACTTAACGCAGAGTATATGCTTTATTCATTTTACTTAATTGTTCAGAGGATCACATGTGAGCTTGGGCATATACAAGTGGAGCCTTCATGGAATTTGAGTTATTCCTAGATCTAATGATGTCCATTACACTATATACAAAAATATATATATTAAGCTTTGTTGCACTAATTTCACCTCCCTCTGCTTCACTAGTTTGAGCTCATTTTATAGCTCTATAGGATCATCTCTGCTAGGTTAAAGTGTGCACATGAAGTGCCAAGTTAGAACCTTGGTGATCATTCCACTAGGTCCATTACCTTGCAAATTTCACACTGTACTTGCCATGTATTTCCCAATCCTAAAATATTCCCTAGAAATCCTAGAATTAGTTATCCACTTGCCAGTTGGTGTAAGGTGTGTGTTGATTCTTCCAGCTGGTACTAAGATTCCAAAATTTCATCATCACCAAAATGATGCCTTGTGCCAATGTGTCTATCATGTTGGTGTAAATCCTTACATACCAAAATAAGGGTCCCAACACCTTTTATCATCGATAATTTAACAAAAAACTACTCTTTTGATGACAACCGCATTGGGTTTTGAGATTTTTGAGAAGATTCAACATGATTTTTTAAATGGATAAAAATCATCACCGTTGACACAAAACACTTCACCAATGGGAAAATTCCATGATTTTTTCCATAATGAGGGAGTCAATTATTTCCAATTTTATCCTAGCTTATGTTATGTGACATTACAAAGACCCAAATTTCAACATTATAAAACAAGGTAACATCATTTAAACATAAGTTATCGAGTTATGTGAATAGTTTCATATTAAACATCACTTTATACCAAATACAATTCTCAAGGAATAAATAACTTGAGGTAAGAAATGATGAAATAGTTGATCTTTTACTTGGGATTGAGAATGTGTTAAAGGTGGCATTTATATATATAAATTTTTATCATGTAATTTTGTAATACCAATTGGCATCAATAAATACATTGGGGAAGACTAATCCATTGTGTATGTTGTCTCAACCCTCTTACCTTATGAGGTGAAGATTGTATCTCTCTAAAATTATCCTTGATGTGTAGAAATGTATTGCATGCCTAGTTGAGATAGATACCTTAGATGGAAAATGCAATGTACCATTTAAAATGTTGAAACTTGTAGCTAAGACTCTTTAGAGACTATAACTAAAACGTCTACCACAAAACATGTTTTTAGGAGATATTGCCCTTGGATTAGACACTATAAATAACAATAAAGGTGAGGGTCGTAATGTTGTCCAAATTTTACTAAATATTTTCCTAATGGCACCTTATATATATATGCACCTTTAAAAATTAATGTGGCATAGGATAAGTGTTGAGGTTTATATTCAATATCATATGGCACTGAACTTTCAACATGTCCTTCACCTAGCTTACCTAATTCATCCATGGAAGTTTGATATGTAAACTAGGTGGATATTTCACACTAAGCTTCACCAACATGAATATTTTACTATATAAGGAGTTGTCCCAAAGTTATATGCCATAAAACAACACCAAAAATGTTGTAACAAGTTGTATTCTATTCCTTTGACTGTCATCTTGAGCATAAAAAATAATATGAAACCTTTCACATGAAATTATAACATGTTACATACATTTCATAGTACCCTTCACATACCAAACATGCTACAAATCCATACATGACTGCAATTTAATGTGCCTGTATATTATTTAATTACTAATGTGAAGGTATTTAATCTTTAAGATCAAGTGTTATGCTTGTGATAGATAAGTATTGAGCTCTCTTAGGTTTTTATTATATTAAATTAGTTTTAAGGAATTGAAACATTAAAACAAAAGGTAATAAACACATCGACCAAGAGAGATAACACAATACATACATTGGAGAAACATAATGTGATAAAACACTAGCAAGAGTGAAGTTATGCTTCCTCATCTCCACTATATTTTGTAGTTTACAATTTTTTGACTTCTTGATTTTACAAGGACACCAAATCCTCAATGGATCATATATTCTTAATGATCTTTGCAATCTTAAGTGGATGACTTGCTTATTTAGAAAGAGATACAACTAAACTCATCCATCTTAGTTATGTAGTCTTTAAATCAGAAATTATTTCCACTTGAATGCCTTCTTTGCTTTTCATGGAGCTCCCATTCACTCATTGTGTTTCCTTTGCTATCAATTACACATGTACTAATAATATCTTCTTTACACTACACACTAAGTCAATTAATCAATGAATGAGAATTGATTCTATGAATTAATTATATGAACTCTAAATGTTTATATATGTGTATAATAACACTCCTTAGACTTACGCAAGAAGCCCAAGATAAAAACTAAAGTAAAAATGCCTCCATGTCCCTTCAAATTTCTATGGGATTGAAACCATCATTATATGCAAGTTAAAACCATCGATGTGGTTGTATAACTATCATTAATATTTTAAAAAATACCACAGTGGTTATCAAAACCACTAGGGCACTTACAAAACTACCACTATAACTAAATTGATGGTTTTGAAACCATCAGAAATCCTATAACTTATGCAAGTCATAAATTTTGCATACGAACACAAAATCACATGCCCTTTTTTTTTGAAATTGTAAAAAAATTGATAGGAATCCAAATATTTAATATAAAGGTACTTTTTGTTCAAAACATATGTTGTTTCATCCCGTACAACATAAATTACCTCTTTTCTAAGACTTAGTGTGTCACGAATACTCATGTTTGATGGTAAATTATCTTACTCACTAAATTGTATGATCTAATTGATCTAAAATTATAATAATACACCCAAAATTTTAAGGATCTTGGTCCCATAAAATCTATTCTAAAATAATATAAGGATCTACCTTCTACTTTCTCAAGTGGAACATTAATTTTTCATCCTCGTGGATTGTGCCTTATTCCTCTGTCTTGGAAAGTGATATCCCAACTATGAAACCAAAAAACCTAGGTTGATTAAAAGGACCATGACTCCTTCCAATATTCACCAACTAACCTTATTTCACTATTTTGTGTCTTATTCTTCCTTGTGGCTATTCCTTTTATCCCCTTTGTTATAATACACATCCTTGTAGGTTATAGTGAAGATCTCCATAAGGAGAAGATTGTACAATATCCTCCTTGTTTCTCAAAAGGAATTAAACAAGTGAAGATAATGATTTAAAAAAATTAAGATATCATATTAAATTATTTATGTTGTGTTATAAAAATCACCACATTTAAAAAATTTCCTTATCTTGGGTCTTAGAATTCAAAAATGCAACAAACATGGATTGGAAACATATGATTCCATTTAAAAAGTTTCCCATATCTTGAAACTAAAAAAATTACCTCAAAAGAAATGCAACATACATTGAAGTAAACATATTCAACTAAGGAACATGGATTCCAAAAACAAACATCCATCATAACTAAAAGTCTTCTTATGGATGCTACTCACCATGGACGCCTTCTCACCTTGTACCAATGACACTTCTTCTTCATTCATGGAATAACCCTTGGGCTCATGAGCATGATAAAAGATGACTAAAAACATTCCATACCAATTAATTTCATACCAAAACCTATTTTTGATAACCTATTCCAACATTATTCCATGTGCATAAAATAATTGAATAGCATGCCCCAAACTTGCTATAATTGTTTGAGGTTGTCATGTGCTTACCAAAACCAACAAGAACATAAGGATGATGATATATATACCTATTTGATGAATGACATTATTTTATACATTCTCATACAAATTATGTTAGCTTTCTTATTTCAACAATGTAACATAACAAGTAATCTAGAGGTGTTTACATATGCATTCTGAACAACATCTTAGTTATGCAAATCAAAATTTGATTTTTACAACTATCCTTTTAAGGATTGATCTCTTACCATTTTTAACTCTTAGTAATGGTGTTGAGTCCTCCTCTAAGGTACACACCCCCTTCATGGATTATTCCATATATAGGTGGGATTCTTATTTTACTACCTCTTGATTAGGAGGTGGTTGATAATCTTCTTCATTTTATAACTCTTGTTTTTATGGCCTTGAACAACTTCCCTCTTTCTTATATATGTCTATTCCTTATTATAACTCTCCTTAAAATTCTTTGGGTGAAGTTTTGTATGAATATCCCAAAATTTATCACACCAATGGCAACTCATGCTATAATGATTGTAATAATTATTGACTATTCTCTTGGACAACATAGCCTTCTTGCCCTTCTCCACATTCTGATTTGGAGAGTGGTCTTTACAACTTGCATCCATCCTCTTGTAGGACATATAATTCTTTTGGATGGATTTCCTCTTCTAACACATGGCCACACAATGGTTATTCATTCCATGAAAAATACATGGATATGTGTATCGGTAATGTTATGCTACATGGCCACTTTTTTAACATTTGAAGTAAAAATTGGAAGATGTGTTCTTTTCACACCTTTTTGGGTTGTCCTTTTTGCAAGATTGATGAGGTAGTAATGTGTTATATCCTCCTTTGGGATGTTCATCTCTCTTTTGATATTGTTTGCATTCTTATTTGATGCTCTTCTCATTATTTAAAGGTTGTCCCCTTCTTAGTTCTAACTTGCATTCACTTACATGGTCTTGGAGTGACAATTTATTATCTATTACTTTACAGATTTTTTGTCCTCTTCTTATAGACTCTTCTTTTCCCCTTTGAGGAGGAACAATGTTACATTCCTCTTCACAAGAGACTTTCCCATAATTTTTAGAATCAAAATCCTCATTATATTTGACAAAATAAATTATGTCATTACTTTTCATGGGTTATTTTTATATATTTAGTGGCTTGGTGATGTAGGAGTATCTAGGTTCATGTGCAATCTCGCATCAATAAAAAAATATATTAGTTTAGTAGATTTGTCTAAGCATTGTGTTGCACAAGTTTCTTATTACATGTATCTCTTGTTGTATATTTTTGAAATACATATATGTTGTACAAACCTTTTGTGTTACTTTGTGTCACCTTTGTGTGCATGTGTTTAGCATAGATATGTGTTATGTACAAGTTC
Source organism: Torreya grandis (assembly GCA_037957365.1). Lineage (NCBI taxonomy): Eukaryota > Viridiplantae > Streptophyta > Pinopsida > Cupressales > Taxaceae > Torreya > Torreya grandis. Next base: position 2,145,150 of record JARHVA010000015.1, on the reverse strand, counting down.
ACTTGTGTTTGTAATGTCATGCGCATATTTTGTTGTGCATAGTTGTATCTATTTCTTATCTAAATAAACTTACAATTTTTTGCATAAGAATTTATGTTAATCTATTACTCTAGTGCAGTAGTGTGGAGATTTATGATATTTTTCTATTGATTTATGATATCTCTTAAGAAAAATTGCATTAAATAGAGTTGGTTATTCATCCTAGAAGCAACTTAGTGGATGAGGTTTCTTGGGGAAACTAGATCTTCATTATGTAGGTTTTGTATTGAGTTGTAATTTATTTATAAAACTTGAAATAAAGTGTGGTATCTTTCTTGATCAAAAACAATAATAATGGTGTAAAGGTTTTCATGTTAATTTATGGGTATATAGTCCTACAATTTTGTGTCACTTTATTTGCACTTGGTTTGGGTGCATATATCCTATGATGTATTATGAAATGAGCCATTTTTTACTATTTTGAATTTAATTTTGAAATTCATGGAAGCTAATAAGGATTCATTTAATAATGTCTATGATATATTTGTGATGTGTCAAGTTATAACATGTTACTTTACCTTGGAATTGTGAGGCATTTAATGTTTTTAGTGCACTGATGTGTGTTAATTTGATTAGTTAGGTAAAATCACTTAATATAATTAGGTGTGTCTTGCACCTTTATAAGCATTCCCCTATACCTATGCTAAGGAAATTCTAATGGGGGACTGAAGATTTGATCTTGAATTTTTTCTTTTCTTGAGGTAGTTGTGTTTTTAAAAACTGAGAGTTAACAAGCTACAACCTATGTAATTGATATTAAAACTAATCTCATAGTGAGATTTCAGTGTCATTATTAGCATTTTGTATTTTTTATTTTTGTTAATTGAATTTTAATATAAATCTAAATTTATGTTTTTACAATCCATTGTAATTTTTGTCTATGTATTTTGAGGGTTGTGTTATCTAAGGCATCTCTTAATTGATAACCCTAATAGTGACTGCATCATTTGGTATCATATCAAGGTTTAGTCCTTTTTTATTATTGTTACTTTCCACATTTTTGAAATATGGGTAGAAATTAGCTACAAACATCTTCCAATGAGATTTGGAAGAAGGTGTAAGTAAAATTTTAATATAAGACCATCACTTTGTATAAAGATCTATATTTTTAAGGAAATGGCACATAGAGTGTGGTAAAAAATCATGAGTCATTGGAACACCTAGACTATAAAATCATATGGAATTGAAGATATAAATTCAAGCCCAAATGGAAGCTATGTAAACCAAACATTGTCATGGGATCAAAATAGTAGAAGATGAAAGTGATATTGAAGTCATAGAATAAGATCCAAAAGATCAAGTTGTAGGAGAAGAGGTTGATGAACCTAAATATTGATTCCTAATAGCTATTTCAAGAATGAAAATTAAACCAAAGTTGGACCTGAGAAGTTGTTCTGAAAGTTTAAATCCTAAATAACTCATTGACTAGATCACTAAATTAGAGAATAATTTTGAGTATGAAAGTATGGAAAATCTCAAATAGGTTAAGTACATTGGTTCAAATTTGAAATTTCATGCATCCTTATGGTGGGAACATGTACAAAATAAAAGAGTATGCAAAGGCAAATAAAATATTAAAACATGAAGTAGTTTCATTGTAAATTTAAAGGCTAAATTTATTCTTGTGGATTATAATATGAGTTTGTTTAAGAAACTACAAATATTTAAATAAAGAGAGATGAGTTTTAAATATTACACTAAGGAGTATTATAGACTTACCATTAGAGTGGGTCATGATGATTAAGATGATGTTGATGAGATCTACAGATATGTAAATGGATTGTGCATGATAATTCAATATGAGTTTGGTATGATCAAACTATGATCTCTTGAAGAAGCCTATCAATGTGTGTTTAATTCCAAGGAAGAGTTATCACATAAACAATGAGCAATAAAGAATAAAAATATTCACACATGGACATGGAAGTGGTAAATTTTATTATGCACAAGCATAAGAGGGTGAGTCAAGTACTTCATAGTGCAAAAATTATAATGCCTCTAAAGGTAAAGATAAATTTAGAGGTAGATTATCTTATGGATGAGGTAGAGGTCATGGATTCAATGGTACATGTTTCAGATGTGGTGACGCTAGCTATAGATCATTTGAGTACCCTCATATGCATATTGAAGAAAACATAATAATTGACATAAGTGTGCATATTTTACAAATAGATGAGGAGAGTATTGTGTCTATTCATAACATACATTAATTGGAGACTACATAAGCTCTTATGAGGAAGAAGATATTGTTGAAACCTATGAAAGAGAAATATAGTCTTATGTAGAGAAAGAATTTGTTCATAACCATTTATAAATCTGAAGGTAAATTTTTAAAATGTTGGATAAAATCAGCATATGAGAGATCAAAAATGCTCAAATTTAATTAAATCATCATCATACATTTATTCAATATGTTGGGTTACATATATATAGGCCTATTGAGGCAGTAATTAATAACATAACAAATAACTACTCACCTAACTAATCACATAACAAATAACTATTCACCACTATGTGAGTGCTACTTCTTAACATTCACTGCCCTCCCCTCCCACACCCTAGCTCACCCTAGTGCTCACATGAGTGAATACAACAAACTCCCCTAAAAGGGGGAATTAGGTTTGTTCGATAATGTATCCATATACAAATATTTATTAATAATGACTTTGAGGGCTAACTCTAGACACTAGATAGGCATGACTAAAAAAACCAATTAAATATTGGATTCAGTATATGAATTGCTAAAAATAAAAATCTAATGACACAAAACATGTAGACTAAATATGACCACTAAACATAACACACAACTAAAAAGATAATCTATTGATACAAAATATCCTCTTACAAAATTATTTATTGAACTAAGACTTTATAACTTGTCTATAAAAACAAACTCTATTAGACACTTATAAGACTATAAATTAAATTAAATAAATTTAATACAAACCTATAAACTAAAAATAACCTAAAAATACTTACTAAAATTTAAACTAAATAAATGACTAGAAAAATCCCTAATTATCTATTGTCAAGTTGGGGCATTGTGGCATTTGTAACATATTTCTTTGCCATCAGCTTTACGAGGCATGTTTTGTCAACTCTTATTTTCTATATCCAAGTCTACTATTGAGTTTAATATCATTGAAGATTATGATAATATTATTGACACCTTTGTCATTCCCTTGAAATATAATCCATGCATTCAATTATAAATTTGAGATTATTTTCAACAAAAGGGTTTGTGGAAAACGTTTTCCTATCATAGCCACCTTGGATAACTAGTGAATTAGTTTCCAAATCAGTCATGATAACATTGACAACTGTAGAGTTTAGAATTTGCACAAAAATACCTTCAAAGATATCCACCCACATCAGATTATACTCCCTCAAAAAATTTATTCTTGTATAGGTCTATGAAATATTATTGAAACTTCAATGCTTTCATTACTTAAACTCATTGTCCTTACCTAACCAGGTTATATATAATACACATGCATCTTTTGATATTCTCCTAGTTAATCATGAATGTGTTGATTAATTCCATAGTATAAAAATATCTCATGTAAGTTTATTGGTATCATCCAACCATATTATTATAAATATTTACCTATCTCAAACATCACATTATTTCAAGTTTATAGTTGGCCCCATCAATATCAGCTTCATCTCCTTCTTTAGATCCTCAAATTGAAAATGGAAAATAGTAAGTAACCTCTATAATTCTTCCAATATCTAATTTAAAAATAATAGGCATGCATTATTTGCAATAATAGCTTCTTGTTAGAGAATAACTCTCCAAATGCTACAATATTCACCACTATCCTTGCATACCCAATAAGATTTAGAACATAGAGATAAATAGGCCAAGATTTGAGGTCTCTATCATTGATTTTGGTCATGCCAATGCTTTTAAAACCAAACCAAAATAAAACGTATGTGGCTTTTCCTTGTGTTTTCCATCATTTTTTTCTTACCATTTTAACGAAAATATGGTGCAAATAATATCTATGATGATTAAATGAAAGGGTTTATAGGACTAACAAAAAATAGAGTTTGCACATGGTCTACACTTCATATCAATTGTCTACCCCTTAAAAATTAAAATATTTTTTAGAGAGGCCTCTCACTAAATCTACTTTGACACCACATGTTGGAAAAAATATCTAGATGTGAGAGCAAAAATACTCAAATTGTAATAAATCATCATTATACATTTATTCATTGTGGTGGATTATATATATATATATATATATATATATATATATATATATATATAGACCTCTTGAGGCACTAACTAATCACATAACAAATAAATACTCATGCAACTAATCACACAACAAATAATTACTCACCATTATGTGAGTTTTGATTCCAAACAATGAATTGATTGTTGATAGTGGGAGTACAGATAATATTATCTCACAAGAAATGGTAGATAAACTTAGATTAAAGAGAATGTTGCATTTGAACTTGTATAAGGTTTATTTGTTGTTTAAGGGACATCAAGTTCTAGTGAATGAGCAATGTCTAGTAAGTTTTAATATTGATACATATAAAGATGGGGCTTTTGTGACATAATGCTTATAGATGTTTGATATATTTTACTTATCAGGCCTTGACAATATGACCACAAGGCACAACATGATGGTTGTGTTAATATGTACATTGCTAAAAGATGGAGTAACACACATACTAAATCTTTTGAAGGATAAGTGAGAATAATTGGACAAGAGTCTAAAAGTGTTGATAATTTTGGAAAAATATTTTTTGAAGAAGTGAATCCGAGCACATGTTATGCATTAATTTTAAAACCTATGCAAGAAGACACAAGTGTATCAAAATAATAAATACTTCTATGTGAAGTAAAGGAGATACTAAGTGAGTTTGAGGAGATCATGTCTAATTATTTTCAAGATGAATTACTACCGATGAGAAGCATTGATTTGATACCTGATTCAATTTTACCGAATAAAGAAACACAAATTAATTTAAAAAGATAATGTAATAGTGAAAATAAAAGTTTAAGAGCTATTAAACAAAGGCTTAATCAAATAACATTTGAGCCCATGTGCAGTACTAGTAGTATTAACACCTAATAAGAATTAATAATAGAGGATATGTATTAATTATTAAGCCACTAACAAGATTACCATAAAGTATAGATTTCCATTGTTCTACATGGATGATTTATTGGATTGCTTAAGTGGAGCGAGATACTTCGCAAAAAATGATTTAAAGAGTGGATATCACCATCTCATATAAAATAGGGTGATGAATGGAAAACAACATTTAAAACATAAGAAGGATTATATAAGTGTTTGGTTATGTCATTTAGGTTAACTAATGCACCAAGTACATTCATGAAATTGATGAATGAAGTTATTAAACCATTTTTGGTTAAGTTTATCATTATGTATATTGATGACATATTGATTTTTAGTAGAACCAAGAATAACATTTATGACATTTGTGCCAAGTGATATAAAAATAGAGATGAAAAATTACTAATGAATTTGAGATGTGAAATTTATTGGACATTTCTAGAAGACATTATGGAATAAGTTAAATACTAAATTACAATTTAGTTTAATGTACCATCCTTAGACATATAGAGAAACAAAGGTAGTCAATAGGATTTTAGGTAATCTTTTGAGATGTTTAGTTAAAGGTAAGTCATGATTATGGGATAATATTATGGCATAAGTTGAGTTTGTATATAACAATTTTGTGAATAGGATTATAGGGAAGACATTATTTCAAAAAATTTATGGGTTGAGTCTAAGAGGGGTTATAGAATTGTGTGACATAAGAAATGAGAAAAAGAGAAGTGTTGAAGTAAAATATTCTACAGAGCATATGTGAGAAGTGTAAAATCAAGTGCGAGAATAGTTTAAAAAGAATACATTGTATTAGAAACAAAACATAGATATGAAAAGAAGATAAGATAAATATTAGGTGGGAGACTTAGTGTTAGAATACTTGGAAAATAAGATATTTATAGAAGGGATTTATGATAAATTGATGTGTAAAAAATTGATTTTTGTATAATTTTTATAAAATTTTCACAGAATGCATACGAGATATAATTACCTAAAGGAAAAGATATATAACCTATTTTCAATATGGCTGATTTGTACCCGTATTATGAAGGACATAATAGTGAAAATACAAGTCCATATTATAAATAAATACATTGAAGATTTCATATGCCTAAGAAAGAGCACAAAAAAATAAAATAAGTAATTAACACCTGAGTTGAAAAAACTATGTGAAGAAAATAAGATACATAATATCTAATAAAATGGAAAGACCGAGACGTAGAAAATGTGACTTGGATTAACACATAAAAAGATGAAAAAAAGAATATCATTAGTAGAATTCTTAGAACTGACATCAACAAGAGCACACATTTATTTTATTACCTAGGGTGTATGATGCAAGAGAATCTAGATTTACGTGGAATCTTGCGTCAACCAAAAATATGTTAATTTATGAAATCTAAGTAATTTGTTGTGCAAGTTTCTTATTACATGAATGTTTTGTTGTAAGCTTTTGAAAGTCTTTAATTTTATGTAAACCTTATTTGTGTTGTTTTGTGTCACCTTTGTGCACATGTTTATCATAGATCTGTGTTTCCTATGAGATCATTTTTGTTTTTAATGTCATGTGTATCTTTTTTTGTGCACATTTGTATTAGTTTATTTCTAAATATAGTTATGAATTTTTACACAATATGTTAATTTGTTACTCCAGGGCAATAGTGCAAAGATATTCTATATCTTTCTATGATCTGTGATATCTCTTGAGCAATAAGTTAGACAGAAGAGTTGGTTCTTCATCACAAAATCAATTGAGTGGATGAGGTTTCTTGGGGGAACTGTATATTCATTGTGTAGGTTAATTATAAGTCATCTAGATAAAATGTGATAAAGTGCACTATCATTCTTGATTAGACATAATAATCATGGTGTAAATGTTTTCATGGTAATTGATGTCTATAAAGTCCTATTATTTTGTGAGAATTTCTTTGCACTTGGTTTGGGTGCAATATATCATGATGTGTTATGAAAGGAGTCATGTTGATTATTTGGTATTTAATTCAAAAAGTCATATAAGTTGATAAAGATAAATTTAATAATGTTTGTGATATATTTATGATGCATTAAGCTATACCACATTATCATACCTTATAATTATGAAGTACCTTTAATGTTTGTGGCACAATGAGGTGTGTTAATGATATTAATGGGTTAAAATCACTTAATCTATGTAAGTGGGTATTTATCCTCTATAAGCATACCCCTACACTTGTGTTGAGGGACTTTTAATGGGGGAGTGAAGATTAGATCTTCAAGTTTTTAACCTGAGATACTTGTGTTTGCAAAGGATATTAGTTAGAGAGCTTAAATATATGTAATTGATGTTGGAATGAATCTTATTGTATGATTATGGTGATGTTGTTAGTATTATGCCTATTGTATTTCCTTTTATTGAAATATAATATATATCTTAATGTATATTGTTGCATTCCATTACAATTTATGTCTATGTATTCTAAGGGTTATGTGGTCTAAGGCATCTCTTGATTGATAACCCTAATCATGATTGTATCACTTGGGATCTTTAGCTTTGAAATTTTTCCTTGCTTCAACTATCTTATAGCATTCTCCAACTAATTTTCCACTAACATATCCAAAACTTTCATATTGAGGCCTTTCCTCAATCTTTGTGGGATCAATCATTCCTTGGTTATTGACACCAAGGCCCTTTTTGTCATAACCTATTTTTATTATCAAATTCAAGATAAATCCCTTAGAATTCTTCTCAAATTTACCAAATGAAACATCTATATCTTGATGGAAAGAAATAGAATATGGTGGAGTGCTTAATTTACATATATTGTTCATGATTTATGCATCTTTCGAAGAGGACAGTCTCCTTTGCATGGTAGACTCCTCTCTCTCATTCACTCCTTCACCATCATATTGCAACATTTCAAATGTCTCTTCCAGGGTTTACAACTCAAGTCACAACTTTTCAATGATAACCATGATAAATTCTCTAGACTCAACAATCTCTCTTACACCTCTTGATTTTCATCTTCCTAGTTCTGCCACTTCTTTATCAATTCAAATTTTTCATTTGATTTTTTTAATTTGTATCTTTAAACTCTTGAAACCTTTCTCTCTTCCAATATTTTCCCATGGTTAAACTTTTTCAACCAATAAACTTAAAATTATTTGTCAACAAAAATACACAAAATAATATTTAACATAATATATAAACGTGTTAGCAAAACCTTTCCAGGAAATAGAAAAATCTACTCTGATACCAATCTAATCTATAAACTAGGTGGATATTTCACACTAAGCTTTACCAACATGAATCATTTACTAGACAAGGAATTTTCATCAATTTTTATGCCATCGAACAACACCTATAATGTTGTAACAAGACGTACTCCATCCCTTTGATTCTCATCTTAAGCATACAAAAAAATATGCAACCCTTCACATGAAAATCTAATAAGATGCATAAAATAAATATTGTCCACTTACCAAATATGTTACTACTCTATACATGACTACAATTTAATGTGATTGTATAGAAGTGTAATACCAATGTGAAGTTATTTAACCTTTATGAACAAGTATTATGCTTGTGATACATGAGTCTTGAGCTTTCTTAGGTGTTTTTGTATTAAATTGGTTGCAAAGAAATGAAAAATATAAAAAAAATGAAACAAACACATCAATCAGGATAGATAACAAAAGACATACCCTAGAAAAACTCAATGTGATAAAACTCTAGTAAGAGTGAAGCTATGTTTCCTCATATCCACTATGTTTTACAATTTATAAATTTTTTCCTTCTTGGGCTTACAAGGACACGAAATCCTCAATGGATCTTATACTCATAATGAGATATGTACTCTTCAGTGGATGACTTGTTTCTTTAACAATAAATATTATTAAAATAAACCATCTCAGTGTTGTAGTCATCAAATCAAAACGTATATATAGCTTACTACCTTCTCTACAATTCATAGAGCTCCCATTCACTCACCATGCTTTCCTTGCTAATATTTGCACATATTTGAGTAATATCTTCCTTACACTCAACACTAAGTGAATGCATCAATGAATGAGAATTGAATCTATGAAAAAAAATTATAAACTCTAAAAGTTCATATATATGCACAAGAACACTCATTAGGCTTGCACAAGAAGCCCAAGAGTTAAAAATTGAAGTCAAAATGCCTCCATGTCCCTTTAATTTCTTTTGAAGATGAAACCACTACTATATGCATGTTAAAACCACCATAGTGGTTGTAAAACCAACACTAATAGTTGAAAAACCACCATGATGGTTGTGAAACCACCACTATATTTAGAGTAGTGTTTTTGTAACCATGAAAAGTCCTCTACTTTATGTAGGCCATAATTTTTGCATAGGAACTCAAAATTACATGCCATATTTTTTAATAAAATGTTTTCAAGAATTGAATGTTGAATTTAAGTAAATGAACAATATTACCTTGCAAAGTAAAGTAAATCATGAATCTGAGACAAGAGATTTGATAAGTGGAGAAAATTGTCAAATGGTGAAAAACCTCACAATCTATTAAGAAGATTTGCAATAAGAAACACTCCAAATACAATAGCATAAAAAGGAGAGAGAGAATAATTTTAGGTTAAAAAGCATCACAAGGATGCAAGAGCAATAGCACGATTGTACCACATGAACATAAATAATAAAGAAGATAAGAAATCAATAAATAGAGATATAGGGAATAAAGAGTTACAAGTATAAGTTTCAGTATGTGTGCCATATGTCCCTAATCCTCTTATAAGTGGAGAGGATGTGTGTGTCATGTGGGGGGATAGAAATTACATAAAATTAACTTCAAATCCAACAAGTGAACTAAAGAGGTGAGTGACACCTCAAAAGATTATAATAAAGTGCATTTATGAATACAATAAATGCACACACATAAAATTTAGGGTAAGCCTAAAAGACTATAAGAAAAACCCAAATTAAGGTTAATTTTCTAACACTCCCCTTTAAACTTAAATTGGGATTAAAAAAAGAGAAAACCTTTACAAAGAAGAAGGGATTTAAAATTACAATTATCTCCCCCTTAATAAAAACTTCTTTCAAGAGGAATTACAAAAGTTTAGAGAAGAAAGAAGAAGAAAAAGTGATGCCAAAAGTTACAAGGATGAAAGTGTGATCACCAAGAATATCTAAGAATCATCTTCAGACAATGTGATCAATATGTAATGAAAAAAATATAAACAACAAGGAGTAATGATTCATAAAATCTGAAAAGAAAATAAGCCAACACTAATATTTCAATTTAAGTAACCAATATGCTAAAAATATGACCTACATACATAATGTAATAAAATTAGATGTATAACTAAGCAAATTTGAACAAAGACAAATTCTATCACAAAGTGCAATATCCTACATGAAAATAAATTATTCAACATAATTAAAGCATATATCTTGATCCGGAGTTTAGTTTAGAAAGTGTTTCCAAGTTGGGATGAAACTAATTTCACAGCGTAGAGCTCATCGAGAGCTTTCTGACGCTTTTTGCGCTATGCAAAACGGACACCGTATGCAAAAGTTATAGGCCGCTGAAGTTCTGATGTGACAGGGAAAATGTGGTGTCACAAGATGAGGTGGCACAATGTGGACACGCCAAGTGGTCCACTCAAGGGGTGATACGTGGCAGTCATTTGTGTAAAAAAAAAAATGGTGTTTAGTTTAGTTTCAGCGTTTGATCTTTGACAAGCGATCGTATGGAGAACCAACACTTACCATGAAGGCCCTGCCAACTGATATTGTCGAGTTAATACATTGCCACCATTGGTTCGAGACCGAAGGGACCGAATGCCAAGTCCACCATGCCACGTCTGAGTACATGATCGGTATCTAAGATTGGCTTGAGTTCCCAGTTTGGAAATGGCCCAGACAAAAAAGGTGTGTGGCGTGACCGAAGCACAACCATCTATCTTCATCTTAGGCTATATTAAGCCTATTAAATCATCTTTACGATGAATGTGGGATAAAAGATGCGACGAAGCCCAAAAACGTAGGCCACGGTTGGAATGAAAGATAATTGACCTTTCCCACTCGGCATTTCAAAATAGACATTCAAGTCTATTAACAACCCGACGGCTTTCATAATCCCGTCGATGTGGGACTAAAAGGATAAGTTTGAACGCCAAAAACAAAGGCTGAAGACTTGAACTCTTGACCCGTTGTGTAAAAGTGATAAGCTTTGACCACATGAGCCACGGATTTTGAAATGTTTTAAAATCCGTGAAATTTTATTTGAAGTTAAGCTTCGTAGGACTATGTATTTTTGTTTTAAGAGGCCGAGAGCTTGTTTTAAGCTTGGAGATAACTAGCTAATGGGATTTTCTCCAATATCCGACCTTATACACAGAAGGTAAGCCTTTTTAATTATGTTTTTTAATTAAAAAGAGAATGTTATTATTATTATTTGGATATACCAATAGTTTGATTGAAGGGACTTAAGCACATTTCGGAAGGGGATTGAAGACTGAGGAAGAATTCTGAGTGACCGAGCTTGAGTTTATCAGCGTAGGTGAAATTCTTGGATAGAGATCAGGGTTGAGGGAAGTTGTGTAATGTTTCAAGAAATTTGTAAGCCATTTGTTGCACTAATTTAATAGAAACGGTCCTCACTATTTTCATCAATTTTTATGCCATCGAACAACACCTATAATGTTGTAACAAGACGTACTCCATCCCTTTGATTCTCATCTTAAGCATACAAAAAAATATGCAACCCTTCACATGAAAATCTAATAAGATGCATAAAATAAATATTGTCCACTTACCAAATATGTTACTACTCTATACATGACTACAATTTAATGTGATTGTATAGAAGTGTAATACCAATGTGAAGTTATTTAACCTTTATGAACAAGTATTATGCTTGTGATACATGAGTCTTGAGCTTTCTTAGGTGTTTTTGTATTAAATTGGTTGCAAAGAAATGAAAAATATAAAAAAAATGAAACAAACACATCAATCAGGATAGATAACAAAAGACATACCCTAGAAAAACTCAATGTGATAAAACTCTAGTAAGAGTGAAGCTATGTTTCCTCATATCCACTATGTTTTACAATTTATAAATTTTTTCCTTCTTGGGCTTACAAGGACACGAAATCCTCAATGGATCTTATACTCATAATGAGATATGTACTCTTCAGTGGATGACTTGTTTCTTTAACAATAAATATTATTAAAATAAACCATCTCAGTGTTGTAGTCATCAAATCAAAACGTATATATAGCTTACTACCTTCTCTACAATTCATAGAGCTCCCATTCACTCACCATGCTTTCCTTGCTAATATTTGCACATATTTGAGTAATATCTTCCTTACACTCAACACTAAGTGAATGCATCAATGAATGAGAATTGAATCTATGAAAAAAAATTATAAACTCTAAAAGTTCATATATATGCACAAGAACACTCATTAGGCTTGCACAAGAAGCCCAAGAGTTAAAAATTGAAGTCAAAATGCCTCCATGTCCCTTTAATTTCTTTTGAAGATGAAACCACTACTATATGCATGTTAAAACCACCATAGTGGTTGTAAAACCAACACTAATAGTTGAAAAACCACCATGATGGTTGTGAAACCACCACTATATTTAGAGTAGTGTTTTTGTAACCATGAAAAGTCCTCTACTTTATGTAGGCCATAATTTTTGCATAGGAACTCAAAATTACATGCCATATTTTTTAATAAAATGTTTTCAAGAATTGAATGTTGAATTTAAGTAAATGAACAATATTACCTTGCAAAGTAAAGTAAATCATGAATCTGAGACAAGAGATTTGATAAGTGGAGAAAATTGTCAAATGGTGAAAAACCTCACAATCTATTAAGAAGATTTGCAATAAGAAACACTCCAAATACAATAGCATAAAAAGGAGAGAGAGAATAATTTTAGGTTAAAAAGCATCACAAGGATGCAAGAGCAATAGCACGATTGTACCACATGAACATAAATAATAAAGAAGATAAGAAATCAATAAATAGAGATATAGGGAATAAAGAGTTACAAGTATAAGTTTCAGTATGTGTGCCATATGTCCCTAATCCTCTTATAAGTGGAGAGGATGTGTGTGTCATGTGGGGGGATAGAAATTACATAAAATTAACTTCAAATCCAACAAGTGAACTAAAGAGGTGAGTGACACCTCAAAAGATTATAATAAAGTGCATTTATGAATACAATAAATGCACACACATAAAATTTAGGGTAAGCCTAAAAGACTATAAGAAAAACCCAAATTAAGGTTAATTTTCTAACACTCCCCTTTAAACTTAAATTGGGATTAAAAAAAGAGAAAACCTTTACAAAGAAGAAGGGATTTAAAATTACAATTATCTCCCCCTTAATAAAAACTTCTTTCAAGAGGAATTACAAAAGTTTAGAGAAGAAAGAAGAAGAAAAAGTGATGCCAAAAGTTACAAGGATGAAAGTGTGATCACCAAGAATATCTAAGAATCATCTTCAGACAATGTGATCAATATGTAATGAAAAAAATATAAACAACAAGGAGTAATGATTCATAAAATCTGAAAAGAAAATAAGCCAACACTAATATTTCAATTTAAGTAACCAATATGCTAAAAATATGACCTACATACATAATGTAATAAAATTAGATGTATAACTAAGCAAATTTGAACAAAGACAAATTCTATCACAAAGTGCAATATCCTACATGAAAATAAATTATTCAACATAATTAAAGCATATATCTTGATCCGGAGTTTAGTTTAGAAAGTGTTTCCAAGTTGGGATGAAACTAATTTCACAGCGTAGAGCTCATCGAGAGCTTTCTGACGCTTTTTGCGCTATGCAAAACGGACACCGTATGCAAAAGTTATAGGCCGCTGAAGTTCTGATGTGACAGGGAAAATGTGGTGTCACAAGATGAGGTGGCACAATGTGGACACGCCAAGTGGTCCACTCAAGGGGTGATACGTGGCAGTCATTTGTGTAAAAAAAAAAATGGTGTTTAGTTTAGTTTCAGCGTTTGATCTTTGACAAGCGATCGTATGGAGAACCAACACTTACCATGAAGGCCCTGCCAACTGATATTGTCGAGTTAATACATTGCCACCATTGGTTCGAGACCGAAGGGACCGAATGCCAAGTCCACCATGCCACGTCTGAGTACATGATCGGTATCTAAGATTGGCTTGAGTTCCCAGTTTGGAAATGGCCCAGACAAAAAAGGTGTGTGGCGTGACCGAAGCACAACCATCTATCTTCATCTTAGGCTATATTAAGCCTATTAAATCATCTTTACGATGAATGTGGGATAAAAGATGCGACGAAGCCCAAAAACGTAGGCCACGGTTGGAATGAAAGATAATTGACCTTTCCCACTCGGCATTTCAAAATAGACATTCAAGTCTATTAACAACCCGACGGCTTTCATAATCCCGTCGATGTGGGACTAAAAGGATAAGTTTGAACGCCAAAAACAAAGGCTGAAGACTTGAACTCTTGACCCGTTGTGTAAAAGTGATAAGCTTTGACCACATGAGCCACGGATTTTGAAATGTTTTAAAATCCGTGAAATTTTATTTGAAGTTAAGCTTCGTAGGACTATGTATTTTTGTTTTAAGAGGCCGAGAGCTTGTTTTAAGCTTGGAGATAACTAGCTAATGGGATTTTCTCCAATATCCGACCTTATACACAGAAGGTAAGCCTTTTTAATTATGTTTTTTAATTAAAAAGAGAATGTTATTATTATTATTTGGATATACCAATAGTTTGATTGAAGGGACTTAAGCACATTTCGGAAGGGGATTGAAGACTGAGGAAGAATTCTGAGTGACCGAGCTTGAGTTTATCAGCGTAGGTGAAATTCTTGGATAGAGATCAGGGTTGAGGGAAGTTGTGTAATGTTTCAAGAAATTTGTAAGCCATTTGTTGCACTAATTTAATAGAAACGGTCCTCACTATTTTCATCAATTTTTATGCCATCGAACAACACCTATAATGTTGTAACAAGACGTACTCCATCCCTTTGATTCTCATCTTAAGCATACAAAAAAATATGCAACCCTTCACATGAAAATCTAATAAGATGCATAAAATAAATATTGTCCACTTACCAAATATGTTACTACTCTATACATGACTACAATTTAATGTGATTGTATAGAAGTGTAATACCAATGTGAAGTTATTTAACCTTTATGAACAAGTATTATGCTTGTGATACATGAGTCTTGAGCTTTCTTAGGTGTTTTTGTATTAAATTGGTTGCAAAGAAATGAAAAATATAAAAAAAATGAAACAAACACATCAATCAGGATAGATAACAAAAGACATACCCTAGAAAAACTCAATGTGATAAAACTCTAGTAAGAGTGAAGCTATGTTTCCTCATATCCACTATGTTTTACAATTTATAAATTTTTTCCTTCTTGGGCTTACAAGGACACGAAATCCTCAATGGATCTTATACTCATAATGAGATATGTACTCTTCAGTGGATGACTTGTTTCTTTAACAATAAATATTATTAAAATAAACCATCTCAGTGTTGTAGTCATCAAATCAAAACGTATATATAGCTTACTACCTTCTCTACAATTCATAGAGCTCCCATTCACTCACCATGCTTTCCTTGCTAATATTTGCACATATTTGAGTAATATCTTCCTTACACTCAACACTAAGTGAATGCATCAATGAATGAGAATTGAATCTATGAAAAAAAATTATAAACTCTAAAAGTTCATATATATGCACAAGAACACTCATTAGGCTTGCACAAGAAGCCCAAGAGTTAAAAATTGAAGTCAAAATGCCTCCATGTCCCTTTAATTTCTTTTGAAGATGAAACCACTACTATATGCATGTTAAAACCACCATAGTGGTTGTAAAACCAACACTAATAGTTGAAAAACCACCATGATGGTTGTGAAACCACCACTATATTTAGAGTAGTGTTTTTGTAACCATGAAAAGTCCTCTACTTTATGTAGGCCATAATTTTTGCATAGGAACTCAAAATTACATGCCATATTTTTTAATAAAATGTTTTCAAGAATTGAATGTTGAATTTAAGTAAATGAACAATATTACCTTGCAAAGTAAAGTAAATCATGAATCTGAGACAAGAGATTTGATAAGTGGAGAAAATTGTCAAATGGTGAAAAACCTCACAATCTATTAAGAAGATTTGCAATAAGAAACACTCCAAATACAATAGCATAAAAAGGAGAGAGAGAATAATTTTAGGTTAAAAAGCATCACAAGGATGCAAGAGCAATAGCACGATTGTACCACATGAACATAAATAATAAAGAAGATAAGAAATCAATAAATAGAGATATAGGGAATAAAGAGTTACAAGTATAAGTTTCAGTATGTGTGCCATATGTCCCTAATCCTCTTATAAGTGGAGAGGATGTGTGTGTCATGTGGGGGGATAGAAATTACATAAAATTAACTTCAAATCCAACAAGTGAACTAAAGAGGTGAGTGACACCTCAAAAGATTATAATAAAGTGCATTTATGAATACAATAAATGCACACACATAAAATTTAGGGTAAGCCTAAAAGACTATAAGAAAAACCCAAATTAAGGTTAATTTTCTAACACTCCCCTTTAAACTTAAATTGGGATTAAAAAAAGAGAAAACCTTTACAAAGAAGAAGGGATTTAAAATTACAATTATCTCCCCCTTAATAAAAACTTCTTTCAAGAGGAATTACAAAAGTTTAGAGAAGAAAGAAGAAGAAAAAGTGATGCCAAAAGTTACAAGGATGAAAGTGTGATCACCAAGAATATCTAAGAATCATCTTCAGACAATGTGATCAATATGTAATGAAAAAAATATAAACAACAAGGAGTAATGATTCATAAAATCTGAAAAGAAAATAA
Source organism: Torreya grandis (assembly GCA_037957365.1). Lineage (NCBI taxonomy): Eukaryota > Viridiplantae > Streptophyta > Pinopsida > Cupressales > Taxaceae > Torreya > Torreya grandis. Next base: position 2,128,129 of record JARHVA010000015.1, on the reverse strand, counting down.
GCCAACACTAATATTTCAATTTAAGTAACCAATATGCTAAAAATATGACCTACATACATAATGTAATAAAATTAGATGTATAACTAAGCAAATTTGAACAAAGACAAATTCTATCACAAAGTGCAATATCCTACATGAAAATAAATTATTCAACATAATTAAAGCATATATCTTGATCCGGAGTTTAGTTTAGAAAGTGTTTCCAAGTTGGGATGAAACTAATTTCACAGCGTAGAGCTCATCGAGAGCTTTCTGACGCTTTTTGCGCTATGCAAAACGGACACCGTATGCAAAAGTTATAGGCCGCTGAAGTTCTGATGTGACAGGGAAAATGTGGTGTCACAAGATGAGGTGGCACAATGTGGACACGCCAAGTGGTCCACTCAAGGGGTGATACGTGGCAGTCATTTGTGTAAAAAAAAAAATGGTGTTTAGTTTAGTTTCAGCGTTTGATCTTTGACAAGCGATCGTATGGAGAACCAACACTTACCATGAAGGCCCTGCCAACTGATATTGTCGAGTTAATACATTGCCACCATTGGTTCGAGACCGAAGGGACCGAATGCCAAGTCCACCATGCCACGTCTGAGTACATGATCGGTATCTAAGATTGGCTTGAGTTCCCAGTTTGGAAATGGCCCAGACAAAAAAGGTGTGTGGCGTGACCGAAGCACAACCATCTATCTTCATCTTAGGCTATATTAAGCCTATTAAATCATCTTTACGATGAATGTGGGATAAAAGATGCGACGAAGCCCAAAAACGTAGGCCACGGTTGGAATGAAAGATAATTGACCTTTCCCACTCGGCATTTCAAAATAGACATTCAAGTCTATTAACAACCCGACGGCTTTCATAATCCCGTCGATGTGGGACTAAAAGGATAAGTTTGAACGCCAAAAACAAAGGCTGAAGACTTGAACTCTTGACCCGTTGTGTAAAAGTGATAAGCTTTGACCACATGAGCCACGGATTTTGAAATGTTTTAAAATCCGTGAAATTTTATTTGAAGTTAAGCTTCGTAGGACTATGTATTTTTGTTTTAAGAGGCCGAGAGCTTGTTTTAAGCTTGGAGATAACTAGCTAATGGGATTTTCTCCAATATCCGACCTTATACACAGAAGGTAAGCCTTTTTAATTATGTTTTTTAATTAAAAAGAGAATGTTATTATTATTATTTGGATATACCAATAGTTTGATTGAAGGGACTTAAGCACATTTCGGAAGGGGATTGAAGACTGAGGAAGAATTCTGAGTGACCGAGCTTGAGTTTATCAGCGTAGGTGAAATTCTTGGATAGAGATCAGGGTTGAGGGAAGTTGTGTAATGTTTCAAGAAATTTGTAAGCCATTTGTTGCACTAATTTAATAGAAACGGTCCTCACTATTTTCATCAATTTTTATGCCATCGAACAACACCTATAATGTTGTAACAAGACGTACTCCATCCCTTTGATTCTCATCTTAAGCATACAAAAAAATATGCAACCCTTCACATGAAAATCTAATAAGATGCATAAAATAAATATTGTCCACTTACCAAATATGTTACTACTCTATACATGACTACAATTTAATGTGATTGTATAGAAGTGTAATACCAATGTGAAGTTATTTAACCTTTATGAACAAGTATTATGCTTGTGATACATGAGTCTTGAGCTTTCTTAGGTGTTTTTGTATTAAATTGGTTGCAAAGAAATGAAAAATATAAAAAAAATGAAACAAACACATCAATCAGGATAGATAACAAAAGACATACCCTAGAAAAACTCAATGTGATAAAACTCTAGTAAGAGTGAAGCTATGTTTCCTCATATCCACTATGTTTTACAATTTATAAATTTTTTCCTTCTTGGGCTTACAAGGACACGAAATCCTCAATGGATCTTATACTCATAATGAGATATGTACTCTTCAGTGGATGACTTGTTTCTTTAACAATAAATATTATTAAAATAAACCATCTCAGTGTTGTAGTCATCAAATCAAAACGTATATATAGCTTACTACCTTCTCTACAATTCATAGAGCTCCCATTCACTCACCATGCTTTCCTTGCTAATATTTGCACATATTTGAGTAATATCTTCCTTACACTCAACACTAAGTGAATGCATCAATGAATGAGAATTGAATCTATGAAAAAAAATTATAAACTCTAAAAGTTCATATATATGCACAAGAACACTCATTAGGCTTGCACAAGAAGCCCAAGAGTTAAAAATTGAAGTCAAAATGCCTCCATGTCCCTTTAATTTCTTTTGAAGATGAAACCACTACTATATGCATGTTAAAACCACCATAGTGGTTGTAAAACCAACACTAATAGTTGAAAAACCACCATGATGGTTGTGAAACCACCACTATATTTAGAGTAGTGTTTTTGTAACCATGAAAAGTCCTCTACTTTATGTAGGCCATAATTTTTGCATAGGAACTCAAAATTACATGCCATATTTTTTAATAAAATGTTTTCAAGAATTGAATGTTGAATTTAAGTAAATGAACAATATTACCTTGCAAAGTAAAGTAAATCATGAATCTGAGACAAGAGATTTGATAAGTGGAGAAAATTGTCAAATGGTGAAAAACCTCACAATCTATTAAGAAGATTTGCAATAAGAAACACTCCAAATACAATAGCATAAAAAGGAGAGAGAGAATAATTTTAGGTTAAAAAGCATCACAAGGATGCAAGAGCAATAGCACGATTGTACCACATGAACATAAATAATAAAGAAGATAAGAAATCAATAAATAGAGATATAGGGAATAAAGAGTTACAAGTATAAGTTTCAGTATGTGTGCCATATGTCCCTAATCCTCTTATAAGTGGAGAGGATGTGTGTGTCATGTGGGGGGATAGAAATTACATAAAATTAACTTCAAATCCAACAAGTGAACTAAAGAGGTGAGTGACACCTCAAAAGATTATAATAAAGTGCATTTATGAATACAATAAATGCACACACATAAAATTTAGGGTAAGCCTAAAAGACTATAAGAAAAACCCAAATTAAGGTTAATTTTCTAACACTCCCCTTTAAACTTAAATTGGGATTAAAAAAAGAGAAAACCTTTACAAAGAAGAAGGGATTTAAAATTACAATTATCTCCCCCTTAATAAAAACTTCTTTCAAGAGGAATTACAAAAGTTTAGAGAAGAAAGAAGAAGAAAAAGTGATGCCAAAAGTTACAAGGATGAAAGTGTGATCACCAAGAATATCTAAGAATCATCTTCAGACAATGTGATCAATATGTAATGAAAAAAATATAAACAACAAGGAGTAATGATTCATAAAATCTGAAAAGAAAATAAGCCAACACTAATATTTCAATTTAAGTAACCAATATGCTAAAAATATGACCTACATACATAATGTAATAAAATTAGATGTATAACTAAGCAAATTTGAACAAAGACAAATTCTATCACAAAGTGCAATATCCTACATGAAAATAAATTATTCAACATAATTAAAGCATATATCTTGATCCGGAGTTTAGTTTAGAAAGTGTTTCCAAGTTGGGATGAAACTAATTTCACAGCGTAGAGCTCATCGAGAGCTTTCTGACGCTTTTTGCGCTATGCAAAACGGACACCGTATGCAAAAGTTATAGGCCGCTGAAGTTCTGATGTGACAGGGAAAATGTGGTGTCACAAGATGAGGTGGCACAATGTGGACACGCCAAGTGGTCCACTCAAGGGGTGATACGTGGCAGTCATTTGTGTAAAAAAAAAAATGGTGTTTAGTTTAGTTTCAGCGTTTGATCTTTGACAAGCGATCGTATGGAGAACCAACACTTACCATGAAGGCCCTGCCAACTGATATTGTCGAGTTAATACATTGCCACCATTGGTTCGAGACCGAAGGGACCGAATGCCAAGTCCACCATGCCACGTCTGAGTACATGATCGGTATCTAAGATTGGCTTGAGTTCCCAGTTTGGAAATGGCCCAGACAAAAAAGGTGTGTGGCGTGACCGAAGCACAACCATCTATCTTCATCTTAGGCTATATTAAGCCTATTAAATCATCTTTACGATGAATGTGGGATAAAAGATGCGACGAAGCCCAAAAACGTAGGCCACGGTTGGAATGAAAGATAATTGACCTTTCCCACTCGGCATTTCAAAATAGACATTCAAGTCTATTAACAACCCGACGGCTTTCATAATCCCGTCGATGTGGGACTAAAAGGATAAGTTTGAACGCCAAAAACAAAGGCTGAAGACTTGAACTCTTGACCCGTTGTGTAAAAGTGATAAGCTTTGACCACATGAGCCACGGATTTTGAAATGTTTTAAAATCCGTGAAATTTTATTTGAAGTTAAGCTTCGTAGGACTATGTATTTTTGTTTTAAGAGGCCGAGAGCTTGTTTTAAGCTTGGAGATAACTAGCTAATGGGATTTTCTCCAATATCCGACCTTATACACAGAAGGTAAGCCTTTTTAATTATGTTTTTTAATTAAAAAGAGAATGTTATTATTATTATTTGGATATACCAATAGTTTGATTGAAGGGACTTAAGCACATTTCGGAAGGGGATTGAAGACTGAGGAAGAATTCTGAGTGACCGAGCTTGAGTTTATCAGCGTAGGTGAAATTCTTGGATAGAGATCAGGGTTGAGGGAAGTTGTGTAATGTTTCAAGAAATTTGTAAGCCATTTGTTGCACTAATTTAATAGAAACGGTCCTCACTATTTTCATCAATTTTTATGCCATCGAACAACACCTATAATGTTGTAACAAGACGTACTCCATCCCTTTGATTCTCATCTTAAGCATACAAAAAAATATGCAACCCTTCACATGAAAATCTAATAAGATGCATAAAATAAATATTGTCCACTTACCAAATATGTTACTACTCTATACATGACTACAATTTAATGTGATTGTATAGAAGTGTAATACCAATGTGAAGTTATTTAACCTTTATGAACAAGTATTATGCTTGTGATACATGAGTCTTGAGCTTTCTTAGGTGTTTTTGTATTAAATTGGTTGCAAAGAAATGAAAAATATAAAAAAAATGAAACAAACACATCAATCAGGATAGATAACAAAAGACATACCCTAGAAAAACTCAATGTGATAAAACTCTAGTAAGAGTGAAGCTATGTTTCCTCATATCCACTATGTTTTACAATTTATAAATTTTTTCCTTCTTGGGCTTACAAGGACACGAAATCCTCAATGGATCTTATACTCATAATGAGATATGTACTCTTCAGTGGATGACTTGTTTCTTTAACAATAAATATTATTAAAATAAACCATCTCAGTGTTGTAGTCATCAAATCAAAACGTATATATAGCTTACTACCTTCTCTACAATTCATAGAGCTCCCATTCACTCACCATGCTTTCCTTGCTAATATTTGCACATATTTGAGTAATATCTTCCTTACACTCAACACTAAGTGAATGCATCAATGAATGAGAATTGAATCTATGAAAAAAAATTATAAACTCTAAAAGTTCATATATATGCACAAGAACACTCATTAGGCTTGCACAAGAAGCCCAAGAGTTAAAAATTGAAGTCAAAATGCCTCCATGTCCCTTTAATTTCTTTTGAAGATGAAACCACTACTATATGCATGTTAAAACCACCATAGTGGTTGTAAAACCAACACTAATAGTTGAAAAACCACCATGATGGTTGTGAAACCACCACTATATTTAGAGTAGTGTTTTTGTAACCATGAAAAGTCCTCTACTTTATGTAGGCCATAATTTTTGCATAGGAACTCAAAATTACATGCCATATTTTTTAATAAAATGTTTTCAAGAATTGAATGTTGAATTTAAGTAAATGAACAATATTACCTTGCAAAGTAAAGTAAATCATGAATCTGAGACAAGAGATTTGATAAGTGGAGAAAATTGTCAAATGGTGAAAAACCTCACAATCTATTAAGAAGATTTGCAATAAGAAACACTCCAAATACAATAGCATAAAAAGGAGAGAGAGAATAATTTTAGGTTAAAAAGCATCACAAGGATGCAAGAGCAATAGCACGATTGTACCACATGAACATAAATAATAAAGAAGATAAGAAATCAATAAATAGAGATATAGGGAATAAAGAGTTACAAGTATAAGTTTCAGTATGTGTGCCATATGTCCCTAATCCTCTTATAAGTGGAGAGGATGTGTGTGTCATGTGGGGGGATAGAAATTACATAAAATTAACTTCAAATCCAACAAGTGAACTAAAGAGGTGAGTGACACCTCAAAAGATTATAATAAAGTGCATTTATGAATACAATAAATGCACACACATAAAATTTAGGGTAAGCCTAAAAGACTATAAGAAAAACCCAAATTAAGGTTAATTTTCTAACACTCCCCTTTAAACTTAAATTGGGATTAAAAAAAGAGAAAACCTTTACAAAGAAGAAGGGATTTAAAATTACAATTATCTCCCCCTTAATAAAAACTTCTTTCAAGAGGAATTACAAAAGTTTAGAGAAGAAAGAAGAAGAAAAAGTGATGCCAAAAGTTACAAGGATGAAAGTGTGATCACCAAGAATATCTAAGAATCATCTTCAGACAATGTGATCAATATGTAATGAAAAAAATATAAACAACAAGGAGTAATGATTCATAAAATCTGAAAAGAAAATAAGCCAACACTAATATTTCAATTTAAGTAACCAATATGCTAAAAATATGACCTACATACATAATGTAATAAAATTAGATGTATAACTAAGCAAATTTGAACAAAGACAAATTCTATCACAAAGTGCAATATCCTACATGAAAATAAATTATTCAACATAATTAAAGCATATATCTTGATCCGGAGTTTAGTTTAGAAAGTGTTTCCAAGTTGGGATGAAACTAATTTCACAGCGTAGAGCTCATCGAGAGCTTTCTGACGCTTTTTGCGCTATGCAAAACGGACACCGTATGCAAAAGTTATAGGCCGCTGAAGTTCTGATGTGACAGGGAAAATGTGGTGTCACAAGATGAGGTGGCACAATGTGGACACGCCAAGTGGTCCACTCAAGGGGTGATACGTGGCAGTCATTTGTGTAAAAAAAAAAATGGTGTTTAGTTTAGTTTCAGCGTTTGATCTTTGACAAGCGATCGTATGGAGAACCAACACTTACCATGAAGGCCCTGCCAACTGATATTGTCGAGTTAATACATTGCCACCATTGGTTCGAGACCGAAGGGACCGAATGCCAAGTCCACCATGCCACGTCTGAGTACATGATCGGTATCTAAGATTGGCTTGAGTTCCCAGTTTGGAAATGGCCCAGACAAAAAAGGTGTGTGGCGTGACCGAAGCACAACCATCTATCTTCATCTTAGGCTATATTAAGCCTATTAAATCATCTTTACGATGAATGTGGGATAAAAGATGCGACGAAGCCCAAAAACGTAGGCCACGGTTGGAATGAAAGATAATTGACCTTTCCCACTCGGCATTTCAAAATAGACATTCAAGTCTATTAACAACCCGACGGCTTTCATAATCCCGTCGATGTGGGACTAAAAGGATAAGTTTGAACGCCAAAAACAAAGGCTGAAGACTTGAACTCTTGACCCGTTGTGTAAAAGTGATAAGCTTTGACCACATGAGCCACGGATTTTGAAATGTTTTAAAATCCGTGAAATTTTATTTGAAGTTAAGCTTCGTAGGACTATGTATTTTTGTTTTAAGAGGCCGAGAGCTTGTTTTAAGCTTGGAGATAACTAGCTAATGGGATTTTCTCCAATATCCGACCTTATACACAGAAGGTAAGCCTTTTTAATTATGTTTTTTAATTAAAAAGAGAATGTTATTATTATTATTTGGATATACCAATAGTTTGATTGAAGGGACTTAAGCACATTTCGGAAGGGGATTGAAGACTGAGGAAGAATTCTGAGTGACCGAGCTTGAGTTTATCAGCGTAGGTGAAATTCTTGGATAGAGATCAGGGTTGAGGGAAGTTGTGTAATGTTTCAAGAAATTTGTAAGCCATTTGTTGCACTAATTTAATAGAAACGGTCCTCACTATTGGGCGGACCCGGAGATGTAGGCAAAAGATGCCAAACTCTGTTCTCATGTTTTGTGTTTTTGGTAATTGTCATTTGATGCATGTTATTGTTTCAGTTTGCTGATTTGATTTTAATTAGTAAATAAACTCATGCAAGTGATTCAAATTTTGACAATTATAACACAACGTTATTAAAAAACTGGTTTAATTGGTAAATGGAAGTAACAAGTCTTTTGACAATTCCAATCCAACTCAACAACCGAGAACGTTTTTGCCAAACATTTTGCAAGTTATTTTGAGTATTTCAAGAATTTTTTAAGTTTGATAAATTCAGTATTCGTACTTAAAACTTCACTTTGAATTTATCAGTGTAGTTTACAGATCATACCCTATGTAATAAAAGATAAGGAATCCATACAAGAGATTTAGTAATCAAAACGGAGACAAAAAAAAGTGTCACTTGCCAAAGATATTCTACGTGAAGCATTAAAAGAATTATCACAAGAAGACATTTCAAAGTCTATAGAAGATTCATTTTCTTCAAAATTTTAAATAGTTTTATCCTTAGATGTATGAGATTTAATCATTTTCCAACAATACAAAGTGTGATGCATAGATTTACCATAAGATTTGTATGGATGCATTTTTTAACATTTAGATATGTGATGCCCGTGTTTTCCACAATAGGTGCAAGGTTTAGCAATTTTAACCAAAGCATAAATATTAAAAGTAGTATAATTTAAAAAAACTGTATTATAAGTCCTTTGATACGCAGGATGATATGATTTCACATTTACATTAAAAGTGGATGAATCATTAAAACTAAGACATTTAATATTTGTATTAGAAGTAGGTAAAATAGGTTCAAGAATACCATCTTCATACTTACCAAGTGTATCCCCTGAATAACCCATACTTTACATGATTTTTAATTCGAGGTTAGTAGAAGTGTTCAAAAAAGTTTTAGTTTTTTTAGAAGTACAATAAATTTCACTATTATAAATGCTAGTGTCATGTGTAAAAGACACGAATTTATCATTGAGAGTGTCCAAGGAGAAAGTTATATATTATTTATTTTAGTATGAAAAACAGTTTGAAGTGCTTGAATAAAATGAGGAAAAGTAGTAATAATATCATTTTGAATTATAATTTGGTCTTTAAGAATAACTATGTCATCATTTTTAAAGGAAATAGTGTGCATAGTGTGTTTAAAATGGCCAATTTAAAAATCATCGAAATAAAGTAAATAAATTTCAATAACATGAAAAGAAAATCAATGATAAAAAACTTAAATTGATCTAATATACATTTTTAAAAATTCATCTTTGTTAAAAAAATGATATTGCTTAGAGTTTAGATTATTTAATTTGTAAATATAAATTCACACTAAATTATCAATTTTAAATGCAAGAAAAAAAGGTGAAGAACCCCTCTTCTTTTCTTTTTTTGGGTTGTGCGGTGCGGGGGTGGGGTTCCTATGTGGAAAAAAGACCTCTTTTTATGGGTTTTGAGTTTGGAAAAAAAAAACTGTTAATGAGCTTTTAAACATTCATAAGAGAAAAAAAAAATCTTATAAGAAAGAAAACATTGTACGTGGCAATGATTAAAGCCCCTTTATTTTTAAATACTCAAATTTTATTTGATTAAATAAAGAGTTGTTTAAAACAAACTTCTTGGCATTCTTATTCTTTTCTTTTTTAAAAAAATTAAAGAAAAGATAACAACAAAAAAAACTTGTCTTATTTAAAATAAATTCATTAAATTTGAAATCATTAATTCAATAAAAAGGAATTAAGAATCCATGATTTGAGAAGAAGACAAGACAAGTAGTTGTCAAAACCTAAAAAAGGCTATAATACCAAGATAATATTTATGTTTAGATTGGTAATGTAAACCCAAAGAAAAATAAGGCGTTACTTGGTAATGTAATGTTTATATTATGGTGTTTTGTTAATAAATTATAGCATTTTTTTATTAAAAAAAAATTCATACGTATGTATGAAGGATGGAGATTAAAAACATTTAAAAAGAGGAGGAAGGTTATGTCAATCGAAAGGATTTAAAAGACCCAAACTAAAAAGAACTTAAAAATGCAATGTTCATTGAAACACCTCAAAAATGAAAAAGGATTAAAACTTCAAGATAATTAAAGAAAATGCAACATGAAATTAACAGAGAATGTAGGTTTAAAAATAGAAAATAGAAACAAAATGTCATTCAAAAGAATAAAGGAATGCCAAGTTAAAATCATTGAGTTATATTGTAAAAACATACAAGTGATAGAAGCGATAAAGTGCAAATTTTAATAGCATGCAGTCAAATCTGTAAAGAGGGTTTAGAAGGCAAGAATAAATTTCATTCCACCTCTAAATCTTCGAAAACTATTAAAATATCAACAATAAAAACCTTTAACTATGATACCATAATGGAATATTTCTAAGAATAAAATGTTGAAATTGATTAAATGAACAATATTACCTTGCAAAGTACAACAAACCACAAATCCAAAACAAAAGATTTGATAAGTGGATAAAATTGTCAAATGGTGGAAAAAACCTATGATCTATTAAGAAGCTTTGCAACAAGAATCACTCTAAGTACAATAGCATAAATAAGTTATAAGATGGAGAGAAGGAGATTAAGTTTAGGCTAAAAAATATCATAAGGATGCAAGAACAAGAGCACGATTGTACCACATGAATATAGATAATAAGGAAGAGAAAAGCTCAATAAATAGAGATAGAGGGAATAAATAGTTACAAGTGCAAGCTCCAACATGTGTGTCATGCGTCCCTAATCCTCTTACAAGTGGAGAGGATGTGTATGCCATGTGGAGGGATAGGAGTTACATACAAATAATTCCAAAAGTAAACAAATGGACTAAAGAGGTGAGTTACATCTTAAAAGATTAGAATAAAATGCATTTATAAACACAATAAATGTACCCACACATAAAACTTAAGGTAAGCCTAGAAGATTATAGAAAGGATCTAAATTAAGGTTAATTCTCCAATATTTTTTCAAATTACATTACTTTTCAAAATTAATCCAAATATGTATTTTAAAACAACTTTTTATGCAAACCATATGGTGTTTAACTTTGTAAAATAGAAACTCTGTCTTTTTCAGGACTTGACATGTCACGAATACTATTGTTTGATAGTTGATTATCTTACTGAATGAATTGAATGATCTATTTGATCCAAATTTATAATTATATTTACCAAATTTTAAGGTTGGTTCCAAAAAATCTATATATATAAAAAAATGAGGATTTGCCTTCTATTTTTTCAAGTTGGACACCAATTTTCTCATCCTCTTGGATTGTACCTTGTTCCTATCTCTTGGAGAGTGACTGACCAACTGTAAAACCTAAAAACTCAAGTTGATGAAAGAGTCTATGACTAATTTCAATCTTCTAACTAACATTATTTCACTCTTCGGTGTCTTGTTCTTCCTTGTGGCTATTCATCTTAGCCCCTTTGTTATGATACACATTCTTGTAGGCTATAGTAAATCTCTCAATAAGGATATGCTTATACAACATCCTCCTTGATTCTCATAATAATTTCAACAAGTGAAGAAAATATATTGCATTATGTAGGTGACGTTACAATAAATCATCATGTTTACAATTTTTCCTTATCTTGGGTCTTACAATTCAAAAATTCAATATATATGTATTGGAAACATACAATTCCATTTATTTATAACTTTTCTCATATCTTGCAACTCAAATTTTGCATTAAAAAAAAGCAACATACATAAAAAGAAACATAATCAATGAAGGAACATGAATGTCAAAACATACATCCATCACAACCATTAGTCTTCTTGTGAAGTGCTACTCACCATGGATGCCTTCTCACCCTATACCAATGCCACTTTTTATCCATTTATTAAAGAACCCTTGGGCTCATGAGCATTGTGCAAGATGCCCAAAAACATTCCATACAAAGTATTGTCATACCAAAACATATTTTTGAGAACTTGATGCAACATTTTCCATGTGCATGAAAATATTCAAAAGCTTGCCACAAACTTGATACAGTTGTTTAAAGTTATCATGTACATACCAAAACAAATAGGAACATGAGAATGCTGAAAATGATACAACATATTTGATGTAGTGTGTTGCTCCTACATGTGATTATCAAACTAATTGCATGGTTGTTCCATATCCACTCTTAATGAGTTACATTCCTCCATACTCTCTCATATAAATAAGGTTAGCCTACTTATTTCAACAATGTAACATAATAAACAATTTAGAGATGCTTACATATGCATGCTAAACGACATTTTAGTTATGCAGATCAAAATATGAGTTTTACAACCATCCTTTTAATGATTGATATCTTACCATGTTTACTATTATCACTCTTTGAGGAGGTTGTTTAAGCATTCATCATTTAGTTGATACAATGGAGACATCCCTCAGCTATGGGTGGCCTAATTGTTGAGGTGAATCATCTCAAACTACTACTAAACCTATTTCTTATAAGGAAAAGGGAGAGAGATAACTAAAGAAAAATAAATGGGAGGTGATTTACTAAATTTCATGATCAATACCATTCATTTGCATGTGCACTACGAGCTATGGGACTGAATGAACATACATTGCTCTTAAATTGAACCTATTGCATCATTGATTTGTAAAGAGGTAAGGCATTGTAAGACTAAGAAGGAATATTGGTTCCACTTCTAATCCACATATGACCCCTGATGACACTAACTAAAACCTATAATAGTGAATAAAATTGCATGAAGGTAAGAAGAATGAGACAACAAACCAAGGTGAACTCAATCTACACTTAGTCAGATTAACCATTCAAAGGTTTACACTACATACAGCCATAAGAAGAGGTAAAACCAGTCATCTATTGATCAAAGGGATACAAAAAGAGTAGGGCTTCACCATACTCAGGTGGAAGGATATATTACAAATCCACTCAAGGCCCAACACATAAAAGCATTGAGAGAGAGAAAAGATGTGTGAGAAGTTCATCATGATTGCAAATCTATCATAGGTCAGTTATAATGCCAATAAGAAAATAGTCCTATCATTCTCTCTTCTACATGTGTTGGTTTGTTTGATTATGACTCTCATGAAATTTGGCATAAGAGTGCATCATTGTCTTTATGACGCATCTTCTTTTCTTGAACACTAACCTATCTCCTTGTAGTTATAAGCCCACTTCTTGAAAGGAAATTATAAGATAATGTTAGTCTTTAACTCCCTTTTGATCTCTTGACACCTTGTCTACATTGGGAATATTTAAACAAATGTTGTAGAGGTGTTTCAAGGTATTTTAGGTGTCTTGAAACCTTTCATCCTTACTGCACTGTCATTTTGCATTTGGTGGAGTTACAAGTTTTCAATTGTTTCCAACTACTTTTGATCTTCGTGACACATGATCACACTTAGATAATCTCTCGATTGGTTTTTTAGGGGATCATTTGAGCATGCTTTAGAGACATTAAAATTATTATATCACCATGGAGTCTTCTTAAGTGACTCATGTAAAGCCATGAGACCTCTACCTAGGTTATGTAGGCTCCTCCATATGGTTAAGAAGGCTTCATGCAATCAAGGCCATGAAATTAGACCTAGAAAAGCAATTTTTTGACCCTTTTCCTATGTGTTTATCCTCACATGTGTCATTTTATCACTCCAAAAGGTGTTTATGAGATATGCAGACATCATTCTCTTTTGAGTCTCTTAGAAGGACATTTGACTTCATCGAGCTCCACTGAGGGTTTTTTGGTAGTTTTTTGGGTGTTTAGTTTCTTAAGGATCATTCATATAGGACAAGCCCTTAATGGGTTGCTTAAAATCACAACCTTGGAGTATAGGTACCTCTCCATCCTCCCCAAAAACCATATAGACCCATGCACTTGCTCCTTTGAGTTCTCACATAAGAACTTAGCCTTCTAGGCCATTGCACGTTTGTAGGTGTATTCAAGAGGACTAGTTAAGCAAGAAGAGTGACTTAGATACCTTTTTAAAAAATTATAGACAGATTATTTTGGGATTATTCCATCTTCCATGAGGTTTGTAGGTGATTATTCACATGATTTGACCCAAAAACCCCTTAAGACCTGCATTGGCCTATGCCAAGGGTTCATAGGTAGTTATATTGTATTAGCCCTAATGGCTATTTTCTAATGTTTCCTCTCCATCATAAGGAGTTATAAAAATCCTTCAACCTTGCTCATGGTCCCCTATACTCAGCACAAGCCTCCAATTTTCTTGTTCAACTCAAAATTAGAATTTACTACTCATATTTACACCTTCAACTTTGGCACATTCTAGCTTAGCAAGCATAACCATATTGTTCTCTTGCATTTTGGCCTATGGATATCTTTCTATGAGTTTTAGGGGATTAATTGGGTTGAATGTAATTTTGAGAAGTTTTTCCCACTCATTTCCATAGCTTGGAATCCCTCAAATGGTCAAAAACCTACCTGCAACATGATCCTCTTGTGATTACAACTTGATGGAAAGCATGAATGGTTTTTTGTCTTGTTCTAACTTGTAAACTCTTGGGAAGCATGATTCTGGGGTTGAGAAGGATGGAGGAGATTGTTATATTCCTTTATCACCTTGAAACTTGATCCACCTGAATTTTACATGCCTAACCCAATGTTGAAATCTTGCATAGTATTTTCTTGTTTAAGAAACTTGCTCATTTGGAGAAATGTCATGTTGCATCTGCATACAAGATGTCAAATAAAGTTCCTCTGACCTTGGTCAATGATATTATAATGTAACAATAACATCTTTAGACTACCTTTCCTATCATCCATTAGTCTATGCTATGTTTGGACATTAGAACAATGAACCAAGGAGGTTTTAAATGAGGAAGTACATTAGAAATGGAGGTTTGACACCTTGATTGAGGTCATGGGCATAATGAGTTACTATATGACCTTCATCACATATCAATTGACCTAAGATATCCTCTTTCATAACTCTACCAAACTGAAGAACGTTGAATTTGACACAAGCATTAATTTGACAAGTTAAGACAATAGAGCTCTTACCTTAACTTTTGCAAAATACCTTAATTTTTCCAAAATAAGTTATAGATCACATTTGACCTCAAATAAAATATTTAACCTTGATTTTCATCATGATATCTCATTACCACCCTCCTTAAACCTAGAAGACTCGTGACATGGCATTAGGCTCCTCATATATGGCATAAACCTTGACTCACATAAGAAATCTTAAAAAATGCTAAACATGCCATTTGAAGGGAGTTTGACTCAAAAGGATAACTTACAGTGACTCAACATCAGCTTGAAAATTTTAGGGGTCAATGGTGGAAAATTTTTCCAACATTTACCACTTCTAAATGGTGATGAGTGCTCCTTTATTGGATGCTCCCCCTTCATGGCTTCTTCCTTAGATATGGGGGCTTCTTCTTTTACTAATTCTTGCTTTGGAGGTGCCTGAGTAGCTTCTTCATTTTCCACCTCTTGCTTTGTAGGTTCTTGAATGACTTCCCTCTTAATTCTATATGCCTCTTCTTTCTTGGAATGCTCTTTGAAATTATTTGGGTGAATTTGTGTATGAAGATCCAAACATTTCTCATGCCAATTCCCACTCAAGTTTTAATGAGTGCAATCATTCTTGTTTGTTCTCTTGAACAACATGCCCTTATATCTCTTCTCAACATTTTGATCTAGAGAGTGGCTTTGAAAACTTTCATACTTCCTCTTGAAGGACATAGGCTTCTGTTCAATGGATTTCCTCTTCCAACCTATAGCTACACAATGGTTATACATTCCACAAAATGTACATGGAAATGTATACCAAAAATTATGTGCTACATGGCTACTCTTCTCACATTTGAATCAAACAATGGAATATTAGTTCTTTCCATACCTTCTTTGGATGCCCTTTGTGCAAGCTTTATTAGGTGGTAATGTGATACCTCCTCCTTTGGTATGTTCATTTCTCTTTAGAGATGCTTTTCATTCTTTTTTTATTCTCTTCCCATTATTGAAAGGTTGCTTCTTTCATAGTTCTAGCTTGTATTCACCCACATGGTCATAGAATGACAATGTGTTATCTCCTTCTTATATTAGTTATCCTCTTCTTGGAGACTCTTTTTTAGCAATTTGAGATGGCACAATTATACCTTCCTCTTCATGATAGGCTTTCAAATTATTTTGAGAATTAGACTCCTCATTAGATTTGACAAAATAAATAATTATATTACCTTGTATGGATTATTTTTATAGAGATAGTGGCTTGGGTTATTTAAATTTGGAATTTTTCATTGCTTCAATTATCTTGGAGCTTTCTCCAACTCCTCCTTTGTCACTAACATATACAAAACCTGCATATTGAGGCCTTTCCTTGACCTTTTCTTCGGCATTGATTTCAAGGCCCTTTCCATCATAACCCATCTTGGTTAGCAACTTAAAGCCAAATCTTGTAGTATTTTTCTCAAATTTACCAAAGGAAGCATCTATATCTTGATGGAAAGAAATAAAATATGGTGGAGTGCTTACTTTGCATACCTCGGTCATGGTTTATGCATCTTTGGAAAAGGATGATCTCCTCTATATCTCTTCTCTCTGATTCACTCCACTATTATCTTGGGACTTTGCCAACATCTCTTCATTGGTTTGCAACTCAAGTTACATCTCTTCAATAATACCCATGACTCAATAATATCTCTTGTAGAGCTTGATTCTCATCTTCCAATTTTCACCACATCTTTATTAATTCAATCTTTCCATTTGAATTTCCCAGTTTGTATCTTGAATCTCTTGAAGCCTTTCTCTCCTCAAATATTTTTCCATGGTGAAACTTTTGCAACCAAGAAACCTATGCTTCTTTGTCAACAAACACAATGTGTAAAAGTGTTATCAATTCCTTTCAAGGCAAAAGGAAAATGTACTCTGATACCAATTTGATCCTTAAAGTAGGTGGATACTCCACATTAAGCTTCATGAACATGAATCATTTACTAACCAAGGAATTGTCTCCAATTTCTATGCCATAGAAAAACACACAAATTTTGTAACAAGACATATTCCAGCTCTTTGAGTGCCATATTCAACATAGAAAATAATATTCAACCCTTCACATACAAGTCCAACATGATACATAAATTACATACTACCCTTCACATACCATATAGGTTATTACTCCATACATTATTGCAATTGAATATGCTTATATATAACTAAGACCAATGTGAAGTTATTTAACATTTATGAACAAGTACTATGATAGTGATAGATGCATCTTGATCTCTCTAAGGTGTTTGTTGTATTAAATTAATTTTAAAAAAATGAAACATGATAAAAAAAGGAAATAAACACATCAACCAAGAAAGATAACATAAGACATATCCTAGAGAAACTCATTGCAAGAAAACTCCAAAAAGAGTGAAGCTATGATTCCCCATCTCCACTATGTCTTGCGGTTTATAGACTTTTACCATCTTAAGCTTACAAGGACACAAACTCCTTAATGGATCCTATACTTGTAATGAACTTTGTAATATTCAATATATGACTTGTTTCTTTATCAAGTTAAATTAATAAATTTAGCCATCTTATCTTTGTAGTCTTTAAATCAAAGCTTCTTTGCAACTTATTGCTTTATTTACAACTCACGGAGCTCACATTCACTCAATGTGCTTCCTCTTCTATCAACTGCACATCTTGGAAAAATCTCTTCCTTATGTTCAAAAATAAGTGAATTCATTAGATAATTGAATCCATGAAGGAATTTTATGAGCTCTAAAGGTTCATATATATGCACAAGAACACCCCTTAAGCTCACAAAATAAGCCCAAGAGTAAAAAACTGAAACCAAAATGCCCTCATGTCCCTTTAACTTCCTGTGTGAACAAAACACTAACCATATGTAGGTTAAACCATTGAAATAGTTGAAAAGCCAACACTAATGGTTGCAAAACAACTATGGTTTTTTTGAAACTACCACTATATGCATACCAATAGTTTTGCAACCATGAAAAGTCATCTAACTTCTATAGGCCATAACTTTTGCATAGGAACTTGAAATCAAATGGCTTTTTTTTTGAAAATACATAATTTTTTAAGAGGAATCCAAATATGTACTTGTTATACCCTAAATTTTGACTAGTAATATTCCATTTTTGGTGTGTGGGACTAGCACGGTGTGGAAGGATCATTATCCCATTTTGGCACAAGATTGGCACAATGCAAAAAGACCATGGTGCAAGAGGACCATGGCACGTAGTTGATGGGCATAGAAGCATCATGGCATGGAACTTTATAGGAACAAGAGTACAATGTCATAGGAGAAATAGCATGAGAGGACCCATTTAGAAGAGAATAAGTCATAAGGAAGCTAAGAACATAGAACTCAGAATGGAAGCGGAAGACTAGGGGAGCACATGAAAAGCAAAACACAAGAGAAGTGGGAGTAGTTAGAAGAACTATTCATATGGGGCAATTTGACCTTATTAATTAGAGGTTTTGTACCAACCCTTAAGGAATGGAACACATGACCACTAGAATATAGCATAGAGCGAGGATCTAGGGGTGCAGGGACCCGAGTCTATAGGAAGAACTTATTGTAAGAACCATAACTCTGTCTATTGAGAGTCTATGTGCCATCTGTTCATGACATTTATAATTATGACACTTTGTTAGGGCTAAACAAATATAAATACCCCTATTGTAATCATTTGTGAGTGTGGTCTTGTAGAGAATAGATAATCGAGCTTTACCTTGTAATTCACTAAGCATATAATGGGAGATATTAGGTTTTACAAAATTGTGTCATGAATGATGAAATATACTAAATGTTAGAGATGGACATGGTTTGGTTATTTGTATTGTTATTGGTATTTTTTTTTATCTGAGTCACTACTATTAGATAATAATGGTGCTCCTTGTATTAGTGATAGTTACATCCAAGACAAGAAGGATAGTAGTTGTATATTTGTGTTATTAAGTATTTTTTTAAGGGCTGCATAATGAAAGATGAATAAACATACATTATTGTGTTACAAAACCTTTAGGAACTAGTATTTCACTGTGTGATTCAGGTGAGCACATGAGACCTAACTCTCATGTGATAGGGCTAGCATGCTAGCTTATTGGGATAGACTTCAATGTTGAAGCTAGAATCAATGAATAATACCCAACATTTTGGTTTTGTTTTCGAAACTCGAAGCATTTGAATCATAATCATGGGAAAATGTTTGAGTGCATTACTTTAGATAATATAGAATAATAAGTTACCAGTGTCGAAGACAACTTTGTGGTTCTATATCTTGAACCAAGAATCTTTGCACGACAGTGGGTAGAGTAGAATCTCTATAGTCCCTTATAATGAGACCTTCTTTTCAAAGGTCCCAGTTCTCTTACATGCTTGGATAATAGCATATGCTCAAGGATGATCCAAAAATCTTAGAAGGAGGTAGCCTTGGATGCTTGAAAGGCAAAGGATTTTAGCATGACTTGGAGTTCCATGGACGTGAGTAGTTAACTATTGGTGGAGAGGAGTGTAGAATAGCTAAATTTTGGAGTATGTTGTGACCACCTATTCATGCCCTAAAGTATCCAAATTATAATTTATTTGAGATTTGAGGGGTTGTTATCTCATGCTTTTTGCCTTCAAAATTAAGAAAGTAATTGTTGACCTTAGATTGGAAACTATACCCATGGAAGGCTAAATTCTCCTATGCATGAGTCACACATTGGAAGGGGAGGCTAGGGGTTGATTGAATATTATGGGTTCAACATGGTAGCAAGCCAAAAATCATTCTAAAAACAAAAGTATGATGAATCTCGATAGAGTATCATGTGGGTTAACAATGCGGGAAGAGAATGAGAGACCTCTAGGAGTATTGTAAGGAGATGCAGGGAAGCGAACATGCATGAAGAACCCATCACTTTCAAGCCACGTTCTTTGCCATTTCTATCTTACGAAGGAGAAATGAGCTGGACTTCAAGATTTGAGTAACCAAGTTTGAATCAACTAGGCTCCCCCACCATCATGCATATTCATGTCTTCGAGTTAGACAAAGTACGTATACAAAATTAGGATACAGATAATTCAAAGTCAGTAACTGAATCGATAAGGGAGACTAAAACTAGACCATTTGATGTTCATTAAGAATTTACATTATCTTTTCCTCAAGATAATTCTATGGCACAACTTGGAATGCCTAGTGGAACTAGCCCTCAAGTCCAGAGTACGGGCCCAAACTTGGGTAACTAATGCTCTACCATGCCTCTTTCCATGGATATTGCTACTGGAGGTGCTAGAGGAGGATTAGGAGGAGGCGTAGGTTGAAGCAGACCCCTTCCTTATAAAAGAGGAGTTGAAGCTTCCCAGTGACCACCCACTCAACCACAACCTACTATAGCCTACTATGAGATGGCATTGCACTTGCCTAAATATTGAGGGGTAGAGAATGCAACTAAACATGTCCACAAGTGCAAACTAATTTGGCGAGCATGAGGCATCACATATTTTGAATGAACTACACAATTTTTAACTATGATTTTAGAGAAAACACACAAATGGTATCAAAATTTCAACCCTAAACAAGTGGTGGTCAACTATGATCAACTCAAAGCAGCCTTTCTGCATGAATTTGACATTCTTGAGTTTGAACAACAAAGTATAGTGGCACTGAAGGATAAAACAAGGACTTACAGAGAGTGTATGTGAGTATGATACATGATTCAAAATTTTGCTTTCTAAATTATAATTTGAAATAAATCCTGCTCAACATGCACAATGGTTTTTGGGAGGATTATTGTTACCTTTTCGATGGACATTGTCACAAAGAACCTTCACTAGTGTGCATGAGGCTCTGGAAGTTGCCCTCCACGTTGAAATAGTTGGAAGCATGGATACCAAGATTAATACCTTTATGGAGGCATAGATAGCATCCATGTTATCACAACTTGAAAATTTGATGGCAAACAATGTGCATGAGACACATAGTGGTGTCTAGTGTACCAATTTTGAAACTGAAGGGCAGACGAGGAATAACTGCCTACACAAGAACATTCATATAGTACTAAAACAAACATATGAGATCTAACATGAAAAACATGATGTTCATTCTTATCCTCTTTTACGATGGGGTATGAAATTTAAGGTGTCTGAGTATTATAAGATTTGTGATGCCTACACCCATGACACTAATGACTGTCGATTGATCAGTGATATCTATGAAGCTTGAGCACACGGCACGTGTCAAACCTCAATCGCTAATACCCAAGACAATGGTGGCTACCCTGGGCAAGGGAGAGGATGAGGATGAGGTGGTGGTCGATTTCCATCGATAACCTATTACAAATGTGGTTCTTTAGACCACTATCAAAGAGATTACCTAGAGTACCCGACATGTGCATTTTTCAAAAGGACAATCGGCTAGAAGAGTGTCTTGATCTATATGTAGCTATCACCAAGGAGTGGAATGAAAAGGGAGATGATATAATTTAAATTGATAAACCATAATGGTGCACATGCCCAACCATCCCCATTGTTCAACAAGTAAACATTACCACTCGCAATGGGGGACACACCCAGTTAGCTAATCTGGTGGAGAAGGTACAATGAGAACTACAAGCTAAAAAGTACCCTAATGCTCAACAACAAAAGGATGTCCTTTAGGATATGATGGCACTCATATGAGAGCTACAAGGTGAGATTCAATATCTCAAATACAAGGATGTAATGTAGCACACTGCTATGCAAAGAGAAGCTAAACTCCAAATGGTGGCCCAGGATGACTTCCTAGAACTATGTAAGCAGATGCTGGATGTGGATATCATCCCACAACTTAGTGCTTGGCTTAAAAGTCAAGCTTGACTACCAAATGAGGTTCACCCTCATGTCATTTGATAAAGTGAAGACCACTATTTAAATCATACCTAACGTCAGGATACTCCAAGTTCATCTACTACCCCAAAAGATAGAGAAATCTTGGTTAACATTGCCATCGATGGATGGGTAATCAAGGACATTTTAGTGGATATTGGTGTAGATTTTAAGGTCCTCACTAAAGATGCTTGGCACAAAATGTCTTGTCTAGTGCTACAACCTTCACCTCATGTCTTATTCATGGCTAATAAGACTCATGCTCCCCTAATTGGGGTCCTCAAAAATACCATGGTCAACATACTTGGAATACCATTCAAATCAAATTTTGAGGTTCTAGAGTTAGTCAAAGTCGAGGATTACCCAGCCCTACTAAGAAGGACTTGGTGCTATGAGAATAATGTTGATCTAAGCTTTAAAAATCACTACATCAACTTTGAGAACACTGATCAATGTGTTATAATACCACTAGATCAAGCACAAGGACCCCCTTATATAGAACCTATCAATATGGATCAAGACATTAACCATTTATATAATGTCACAGCCCAAAATGATGAGCAACATGATCCAACCCCAAATAATATTCTGCATTGGATAGATACCCAGTCAAGTTCTAATACTACAAGTAATGCATGTAATTATTGGGCCCATGGTGATTATGACCTCACTGGGAGAGTATGTAACACCATCAACTTCTGATAGAACCTCCTGCACCCATTCCATAAATGTCAAAAGTTTGTTTTCCTCATTGGTTTAGCAATGAGAGGGCCAATGAGCTATTATAGCAAGTTCATTCACAGTTATGCTAAGATTGTTGCACCCTTGGAAGAAATTTTAAAGCATAATGAACAGTTCATATGGACTAATTCTTGCAAGGTAGCCTTTGAAACACTCAAATAAAATTTGATTACTGCTCCTATCCTACAATTCCTTGATTGGACAAAGACTTTTCATGTCCATGTTGATGCATCTAATATGGTAGTTGGCACGATTCTTGCACAACCAAGTGAAGGACATTTAGACCACCCAATTTACTTTGCCAGTAGGAAGTTGACACCAGCAGAAAGAAAATACACCACCATGGAATGTGAAGCTTTGTCTATGGTCTATGCTTTACAAAAGTTCAGGCAGTATCTTCTAGCCAATCCATTTAAATTTTATACAGACCATGAAGCCTTGAATTACCTTGTCAACAAACTAGTACTACATGGCAGAATTTTCCATTAGATTGTTTTGTTTCAAGAATTCCAATTTTATATAGTAGTGAAATTGGGGAAAACTAAATGTGTACCTAACCATTTATCCCAAATTGAAACCGGAGAAACCCCACAAGCTATAGAGGATGATCTTCTATACATATATCTCTTTCGAGTTGTTTGAGTACCTGAAGAACTAGAAGATATTATAGCATTTCTCAACACTGGTTCTGCACCCAACTCTCTCACCGCACAGGAGAAAAAGCAACTTATGGTCCATGCCACACCTTATCAACTCATAGCAAGAGATCTTTATAAAATGGATCATGATGAAATACTTCACCATTATGTAATGTAACATGAATACCCTGAGGTACTACAAGAAGTTCACGAATGTATTATTAGAGGACACTATGCTGGAGAGGTTACTGCACGCAAGGTGTTACTCATTGGAATTTGGTGGCCAACTCTATTCAAATATGCTAAGGCATATGTTAGGTAATTTGACATCTACCAGCATGTAGGTGAACCTAACAAGAGAGATGTTATTCCTTTGTAACCCATTCCTTCTCAAGAACCATTTGAAAAATGGGCTATTGATTTTGTTGGGCTCATCACCCCAGTAAGATGATGAATGGGTTCTTGATACATCATTGTAGTAACTGACTACCTCATGCACTAGGCTGAAGCAACACCGATAAAGGATTGTACTACAACAACTACCATGTGATTCATCTGGGAGAATGTTATAACATGATTTAGATGTCCCCTAAGTTTCACTAGTGATTGGGGTGCCCACTTCTTGAATGAGATGATTCACATCTTGTTGGCCGAATTCATGATCATGCACCACAAGATGACACCATACCACTCATAGGCCAATGGAACTATTGAATCTTTCAATAAGATCCTCGGTACTACTTTAACAAAAATCTGCAATGTTGGATAGACTGATTATGATGATAGAGTATTTGTAATACTTTGGGCTTACCGAACTACATAAAAGCATTTCAATAAAAGCACATCGTTCAAATTAGTGTATGTAAAGGAAGTGGTTATGCTAGTGGAGTTCTTAGTCCCATCCCTATAGAGCGTATGGGTAAACTAGATGATGAGGCATCTTTGAAAGCATGATTAGGTGATTGAATGAAGCTAGATGAGACTTCATTTCTTTCCCATTAGAGTTAGGATGTTGAGAAACGCAAACCAAAGGCATGGCATGATCGCTATCTAAATAATAAAATATTGTCTCTAGGAATGAAATTTATGTTATATGACTCCAAGTTCATGTGCCATTCTAGGAAGCTCCACATCCATTGGGATGGTCCATTCATAATACATAGCATTTGACCTACTAGGGCTTGTTGGTTAAAATGAATGGATGGTCAATTCCTCCCAAGACACTACAATGAAAGTCAGCTTCAGTTGTATTTTGTTTTAGTATAACTTCACTTTTGTAATCAATAAGGCTTAGGCCATTAGGTTAGGATTTATTGCTTTCAATAAAATGCATTGCCTTTGTGGCACACATTTATCCTTTATTATAATTTTAAGTTTTTGTACTTAGTTTATTTTCGTGGATGACCACAAACCCTTTTAGTGTGGGGTAAGGAATCATACATAGTGGTAAAAATAAAAAGTGTACAAGTTAAAATCGAGTGCGTAAGATATGTGGGTGTGCAAGTAATTAAATGTGTGCAAGTCATTAAAAGTGCTTGAGTCATTTAAGGCACTTTGAGGAAAGGTTACTGCCATATGATTTAAAATGCAAACAGATGCCTTCCACCACCAAAAAGGTGGGATATAGTTATCTTCCACTTCCAAGAAAGGCATGAGAAAGGATGGGCCATTAATGTGACGAGGCAAGAAACGTGTGAATAGAATGATGGAACAAAACCATTAAGGCATTAAATGCATAATCAAAGGTTCATAATATGGTGGTCATTAAAAGATTTGCATCTATGACTAGAAGTGATGGGGAGAGGGAAGGAATTAATGAAGGTAAACCCCCCGAAGAGCCTATAAATGAGAATGTTAAATCCATTTCACACTTTACCTTGCGATAATTTTCTAAGTGCTAGTGCAAAGAACAAGCGACAAACTAGAGAACCAAAGATCCCACCAAGATTGAATTACTCAATCCATAAGCAAAGTAGAGTATTTATATTTGGTGAAGTCATGAAGGTTGTCACCTAGGCAAGAGGAGACCATATTGGTGGAAAGAAGTGAGTATTTGGAGTTGTAGGTTGCAGGTCTACCATTGATGAAGCATGAAGCTCAAAAATCTGAAGTAAGTTGGTATGCCACCACATATTCATTTGTAAATGTGGGACAATTGCGTGTTAACCTTTGAGCTCCATGAAGGGTAATGTGGCCTAAGAAAAAGGCCAAGAGAATCGAAAAACTACCAACTATACCAGAGGAGGAAGAGGTGAGCGGAAAATACTAGTTCCCTATTAGAGAAGAGGCTTCAAAGAGCCAAGAACAAAGACCAAATCAAGTACAACATGCAGAAGGAGAAGTGAGAGAATGCATGGAAGAAGAAAGTGAAGAGATGGTGAAGAAAGGGAAGCAGGCATAGACATCAACAACATAGAATGCCCTAGCATCTTCACCTCCATATTTATTGATGGAGGAGATGCAATACTTAGATTCAATCCTGTACGCAGAGAACTGGGTCTCTAAAGTATCTATCACCACCATATTTGATTATAACCATCGCCAACTGGCGAATGAAGTGGAGCTCCAAAATGATTACCAGGGCAAGACCACTAATACAATAAATCAAGTGGTCTATGACTTGTCTATTGAAGACCAAGTAGGCGTCTTCCAACTTTTTGAATTACCATATTTTGGGAAACCTACAGAGGTGGTACAATTCTTCTTTTCACACATCCATGAGGACTACATCTACTTCATTGGGTGCAATATGAAGATCACCCAGAAAGGATCAACTAAGTCATGGGATTACAGTTCTTAAGGATGAATGTGTTGGATGACTTAGCTAATACATAAGCGATTCAGAGGACTGCCATGGTGCTTATGTACCAGAAGGAGGGGCATGTGATGCACATCAAGAACTTGCAAGATCCCACCCTCAAAGCCATAATGTAGATCATTTACACCAAGATCAAAGGGATCAATCACTCGAAAGAGATGGACATGGCCCACCTATACATTACTCACCAAGTCTCACAGGGACTAAAGTACATCTGGGCATTGTACTTTATCCAAAAAATATTTGAAGATGTAGAGAGGGCCCATAAGATGCCCAAGTTCAAATTTCCTTGGGGAGAAATCCTCTTACTACTGGTCTTTGATGAAATCAGGGTGCCAGATTACAATTTGGGTTCATTAAAGTGGGCATACCCTCCCATTCACAAGTCCCCCACCGAATGCTTCAAAGCATTCACTTGTCCCCAGTATATCACCCCCTCATACAAGGTAAAGATGAGGTATTGGTTTGATGGGATGAAGGCGAAATTTGGGAATGAGTGGTGCATTCTAAAGGACTTACCCCGCTTAGCCACAGATCAAGCACAATTTGTTGTAAAGTAACATTACTCCCTTGCGTGCATCCACATGAATCCATCGGGAGAGCTTTCATCATGGCTCAAGCTACCATATGTCTTCTCTGAGTGATACTTCATAGACTTTGTAATCAGATATATGACGCACAATCGATCATTTTTCAGGTAAAAAGGATTGATGCAAAGTGTCACACCCTCTAAAAAATGTATGCATATCCATGCAAGAAGGCCTATGTGGAGAGGTCAGAGACTGACTTAACCAACATCAATGTTAAGGATATTTTGGTTGGGGAGCAAGTTCATAAGTTGTTCTATATGTTACGCCCCTGCTAGTACCCTTAAGATGAAGACCCCAAAGAAAGGATCCCCCAAGCACCACAGCTATGGAGGAAGCGACCAAAGTAGAGAGCAAGTTTAGGTGGGTAACAGGCCCCACAAAAGTGGTAAAGGATGATAGAGGTGCAGCCCTCCAGACCCGTTGTTTCTTTCCCCTTTATGCCTCATCCACCTCCACCTCTCCCTTCATCTTCATCACCTCACCCATCTCCATTCCCTCCTCACACTTAATCTCCTCCTACCTCACCATCCCCTACTAATTCCACTCCTCCCCACTCACCTATCCCTGACCCTTTATCTCCTCAGCCCACTCTCCCAGGGACCTTCTCCATCACTTTATCCACCTCCACCTTTGCCCCCACCATCTCTGAAGACTACCACAAGGTCTTCCCCACAACGGCTTACAAGGCGAGCACCCCAATAGGAGTCCCCTCAGGCACATATCCATAGTTTGGGATCAGACTCTAAAAAGATTCCATCCCCAGTACAGGAGGCCCCATATAGTGACCCCCAAATTGATATTGACAGAGCAGGAGCCAGTGAGATGGCCACAGGAAGCCATCAAGAGGTTGAGCTTGAACAGGACCCAAAAAAGGGAAAGGGGCCAATCAAAGAAGAAGAGTAGGAACAGAGAGAGCCAACCACTGCACACGAACATTACCAATTTAGCATAGAAGACAAGGACCTCTATCTTTGGTTGCACTTCCACCCTATGGACGTGAATATAGACACTAAGAAGCAAGTGTTATTCCTTCTATAAATGTATAGCAAGGATCCTCAGTTTGACCTCCCATTGGATAGAATTTTTTCTAGGCCTGATGCTTTAGGACTGCCAGACCTAATGAGGGTTGATCTGCAAAGGCTCACCCAACTAATGGCAAGTGTTGCATTTTTGAAACTAGGTATGGAAATAACATGCTAGAACATTTTTTTAGATTTTGATGCACGCACATCAGAGTGAAAACATGCCAAGGTAGTGGACATGTATGATAAAGTGCTTGCAGAAAAGTAAGCACTCGTCGAGGCACTGGCCTCTATGAAACAAAAGCTCCAAGAGGCCACCAAGGAAAAAATTAATGGTTCTAACCCTTTGTAAAACAATTTTGAAAGATGATCCAGCACTTACAGATGGTATACCTCTAGACGGGGATGCCATTGGAAAATTAGAGACCCTGGTCGAACTACTACTCAAGAAATGAAAGGAGCGCCCTATGCCAAGAGATGAGGGGAAAGAAATTGAACAGTTCACCATGGTAGTGGACATCTGCAAGCATACCTTGGATAGAGTCAAGGAATTTATACTCATTTTGGATGGCATTTTTGCATGCCTAGCACGCCCAAATAAATTCTTGGAGGCTTGGATCCATGATGAAGAGGTCCTGAGGTAGCAAGTGGTAGATGCTACCCTTTTAATAAAATATCACGTTGAGCATGTGAAGGAATTTGAGGATGTCAAAACGATGGAGGACACCATTAATAACCATCATTGTCAACTAAATGCAAGTTTTTCCACAATCTAAGGATAGGTTGATAAGGAAGTATCCACATTAGAATACATCTAGAAGGAAGCTAGCACAACCTTAGATGAACAGGTGAAAAATACCGAGACTCCAACCTACCCTGAGAAGTTGAAAGAATCAAAAGAGGCCATTGAAGGAATAACTGTCAAAGTCCTCAAAGCAATTTCCCATTAGGATGGTCTGAAGAAGGAACTCAAGTAGAAGGGGCCTAAATTTTTGGAAGATGCTAGCATGACTTAGTCTGGGACGGACTAAGGGAATAGTGTGGGGTTATTTTGGCCCCTGAATTTTGACTAGTATTGTCCCATTTTTGGTGCACGAGACTAGCACAACATGGAAGGATCATTGTCCCATTTTGGCACAAGATAGGCATGGTGTGGGAGGACCATGGCACGTAGCTGACAGGTGCAAAAGCATCATGTTGTATAACTTGTCGGGTGTGAGAAGACAATGGCATAGGAGAACCAACACAAGAGGACCTAGTTAGAAGAGAACAAGTCACAAAGAACCTGAGAACATAAAACTCAAAATGGAAGCAGAAGACTAAGGGAGCACGTGGGAAGTGAAGCACGTGAGAAGTGGGAGTAGTTAGAAGAACTATTCATATGAGACACTTCGACCTTATTAATTAGAGGTTTGTTACCATCCCACAAGGAACAGAACAAATGGCCATTAGAATATAGCATAGAGCGAGGATCAAGGGGGCGTAGGGACCCAAGTCTATAGGAAGAACTTATTATAAGAGCCATGACTCTTGGTCTGTTGAGAGTCCATGTGCCATCTGTTCATGACATTTATAATTATGACACTTGGTTAGGGATAAACAAGTATAAATACCCCTATTGTAATCATTTGCGAGTTTGGTCTTTTAGAGAATATATAATAGAGCCTTACCTTGTAATTCACTAAGCACATAATGTGAGATATCAGCGTTTACAAAATTGTTTCATGAATGATGAAATATACTAAGTGTTAGAGATGGACATGGTTTGGTTCTTTGTCTTGTTATTGGTTTATTTTTCTCTTCTAAGTCACTATTGTTAGATAATAATGGTGATCTTTGTATTAGTGATAGTTACATCTAGAGTAAGAGGGATAGTAGTCATATATTTATGTTATTAAGTAATTTTTTAGAGCTGCATAATGGAAGATGAACAAACATACATAATTGTGTTATAAAACCTTCAGGAATCGGTCTTTCGCTACATGCTTTGGATGAATGCGTGAGACCTAACTCTCGCATGATAGATCCAACACGCTAGCTTGTTGGTATAAACTTCAGCATCAAAGCTAGAATCAATGAACAAAACCCAACAATACTCTAGAGGTACTTTTGATAATAGCTATATGATGTTTAATCCTATAAAACAAAAACTAGCTATTTTCTAGGCACGAATACTCTTGTTTGATAATTGATTATCCTACCGATTGAATTAGATAATCAACTTGATCCAAATTTTTGATCATACACCCCAAATTTGAAGTTTTTGATTTCACAACATTATATAAAAATGTGAGGATTTCCCTTGTATTTTCTCAAGTGGGACACCAATCTTGTCATCCTCTTGGATCATACCTTGTTCCTCTCTCTTGGAGAGTGAGTTCCCAACTGTGAAACCTATAAACCCCAATTGATGAAAGAGTCCATGACTACTTATAAACTTCCAACTAACCTTCTTGCACTCTTCAGTGTCTTGGTATTCCTTGTGACTATTCCTCTTAGCCCCTTTGCTACAATACACATACTTGTAGGCTATAGTGAAGATCTTTGTAAGGAGTTGCTTATACAACATCCTCCTTGTTGCTCACAATGATTTCAACAAGTGAATAAAACATATCGCATTACGTAGATGGTGTTACAACAAATCACCACGTTTACAAATTTTCCTTATCTTAGGTCTTACAATTCAAAAATGCAACATATATGGATTGGAAACATACAATTCCATTTACAAAGTTTATCATATCTTGCAACCAAAGTTTGCATCAAAACAAACACAATATACATTGAAGGAATCATATTCAATGAAGAAACATGGATGTTAAAACATACATCCATCATAGCCAACAATATTCTTGTGGAGTGCTACTCACCATGGACATTTTCTCACCCTATACCAATGCCATTTTTTCTCCATTCATGGAAGAACCCTTGGGCTCATGAGCATGCTAAAAGATGCCCAAAAACATTCCATACCAACTATTGTAATACCAAAACATGTTTTTGAGAATCTCCTGCAACCTTATTCCATGTGCATACAATAATTCAAAAGCATGCCACAAACTTGCTACAATTGTTTAAGGTTATCATGTGCATACCAAAACCAACAAGAACATGAGAATGTTGAAAAAGATACAACCTATTTGATGCAATGGGTTGCTCCTCTATGTGCTTCTCAAATAGATTATACAATTGCTCCTTCTCCATACTCTCTCATACAAATAGGGTTAGCATGCTTCTTTCAACAATGTAACATAACAAAGAATATGAAGGTGCTTACATATGCATGCTAAACAACATCTTAGTTATGTAAATCACAATTTGAGTTTTACAACTATCCTTATAACAATTGATCTCTTACCATGTTTACCTCTTGGCAATGGTGATGAGTGCTCCTCTATGGGATGATTTTCCTTCATGGCTTCTTCCTTAAATAGGCAGGCTTCTTCTTTTGCTACCTCTTACTTTGGAAGTGCCTGAGCAACTTCTTCATTTGCTACCTCTTGATTTATAGGTTTTTGAACGACTTTCCTATTGATTATAGGTGCCTCTTCCTTCTTGGAATGCTCCTTGCAATTCTTTGGGTGAAGTTGTGTATGAGAATCCCAACATTTCGCATGCCAAATACCACTCAAGTTGCAATGAGTGTAATGATTCTTGTCCATTCTCTTGGACGGCATGCCCTTCTTATCATTCTCCACATTCTCATTTGGAGAGTGGTCTTTACGACTTGCATCTTTCATCTTGAAGGACGGGCTACTTTTGGGTGGATTTCCTCTTCCAACACATGGCCACATAATGGGTATTCATTCCACATAAAGTACATGGATATGTATACCAACAATTTTATGCTACGCAGCCACTCTTATTCCATTTGAAGCAAACATTGGAAGAATTGTTCTTTCCATACCTTCTTGGGATGTCCTTTGTGCAAACATGATGAGGTGGTAATGTGTTATATCATCCGTTGGGATGTTCATCTCTCTTTGGCAATTCTTTGCATTATTTTTTTATGCTTTTCCCATTATTGAAAGGTTTTCCCCTTCCTAGTTCTAGCTTGCATTCACTCACATGGTCATGGAGTGATAATGTGTTATCTCCTTCTTCACAAAGCTATTGTCCTCTTCTTGGAGACTCTTATTTGGTCCTTTAAGGTGGAACAATGATACCTTCCTCTTCATGAGAGACTTGCCCATTATTTTGAGAATCAAACTCCTCATTAGATTTGACAAAATAAATGATGTCATTACCTTGCATGGGTTGTTTTTTTAGAGCTAGTGGTTGGGTGATGCAGGAGCATTTGAGTTCACATGAAATCTTGCATCAATAAAAAATATGTTAGTTTAGGAAATCCGTCTAAATATGATGTTGCACAAGTTTCTTATTGTGTGTATGTCTTGTTGTAATTTTGTGCAAGTCCTTTGTGTTGCACAAACCTTGTTTGTGTTGTTTTTGTGCAAACCTTGTTTGTGTTGTTTTTGTGCAAACCTTCTTTGTGTTGTTTTTGCACAAACCACCTTTGTGTTGTTTATGTCACCTTTGTGCGCATGAGTTTAGCATAGATATGTGTTCCCTATGAGTGCACTTGTGTTTATAATGTCAAGCCCATCTTTTGTTGCGCACAATTGTATATATTTCTTGTCTAAATAAACTTATGAAGTTTTGCACAAGAATTTATATTAATTTGTTACTCCAACGCAGTAGTGTGGAGATTTATAGTACCTTTCTATTGATCTGTGATATCTCTTGAGCAATAGGGCATTTAGTAGAGTTGGTTCTTCATCAAAGAGGTAGCTAAGTGGATGAGGCTTCTTGGGGGAACTGGGTCTTCATCGCACAAATTTTGCATTGAATTGTAATTTATTTAGAAAACTTGTGATAAAGTGTAGTTTCATTCTTGAGTAGATAGAAGAATCACGGTGTAAAGGTTTTCATGGTAATTGATGGCTATAAAGTCATGTGATTTTGTGCGACTTTCTTTGGGTATAATGTGCAATCCTTTCTCCTCCCATATCAGAGCACATAAATGGTACTCGAGAAAGCTCCAAGTGAAATTAAAAAGAAATTCAAAAAATGTACTAGACATCCAACCTAAAATAAGAAGACTTATTACAAATGGCATCTGCTAAATAAGGGCCTCATCTTGCAAACCTTTTTTCCAAAACATGGATGGTTGAAATGAAAATGTTTAGAGTTTTTTCAAACCATATATTTGTATTAGCAACACAACATGCAGTCAATGAAAATATTGGTAGCTCCATTGAAACAATGCCCGCAGGCAACCTCAACTGATCCCTCACCTAATAAATGGTGCATAAGCAAATTCGAGTGAGCCTTAATCAAATCAATGGCCCATAGTCAACTTCA
The DNA here is from genome assembly GCA_037957365.1 of Torreya grandis. Taxonomy (NCBI): domain Eukaryota; kingdom Viridiplantae; phylum Streptophyta; class Pinopsida; order Cupressales; family Taxaceae; genus Torreya; species Torreya grandis. Next base: position 2,095,087 of record JARHVA010000015.1, on the reverse strand, counting down.
ACTAAACCTTAACAAAATGTTATCCCCACGATACCTCAACAGAGGATTTTCAATCAAATCCCATCTCGAGGAGCTATCTTGACTAGAGATTTCATCAATCCAAAAGTATAATAGCATGTATAAGTAATCATTTTCATTTATGAAGTAAAATATTAGTCAACAAAAATAATAAAAGTTAAAGCACAACTACCAACAAATAGTCAAAAAAGTTCAATTGACACTCAGTTTTGCTCAAAGAATGAGCCTTCTAATTAATACAACTCTCTTCTTTGTCCAATCATTCTGCTTCAGTTTACACCCAAAAGTCCTTGAAATTCTGGTTTTCTGAAAAGCTCTTCATCAGAAAATATTTTTCAAAGTCAAACAAACTCTTTAAACATTTTTATTTGTCTAGTCATTATGGTTTGCTCTACTTTGCAAAGCTATGCTTTAATTTGCAAGTGTAATAACATTCCTCTTAGGCTTGAACTATTACAGCATAAGTCTCATTTCTCAAAAATGTGACTCTTCTATACTTGATATTAATTTCCAGTCATTTAAAGTCTTCCTTGACAAGAAGTTCTATAGTAAAATGAATAATTGCTAGGGCTCTATTTCTCTTTACTGCATATGTAGAAGAAGTGCAATTATTGTCATCTTGTAGCATAAATATAATTGTATGTGGCTAAATTACCAGCATAGGTATGCGTACAAAGACTGGTACACGGTTTGGGTACAGGGGTTTGCTGTTTTCTTTTGGGACCTTGGGTAGGTCTATAAAGAAAATTAAAAATTATAAAAATTATACACAAAGTAGTCAAAATGAACCATAATGTAGCAAACTTAAGAACTTTGTGAACAAATCATGATATTGCTCTTCATTGAGGCCAAAAATTGGTTCATTCAAACTGTTGTCCCCTAAAAATATCACTCATTTTTAGGACAACATTTGAACTATTTTTGGTCCTACAGACCAAAATTGTCTCTTCCCTTTTCTAAATTTGTCCTGGGCATTCAAATTCCTCATTTTTCAATCTTCTCAGAAATCTACGAACTTTGCAGGCTTGAATCTACGGACTCTGCAGGGTTGAATCTACAGACTCTGCAGGCTTGAATCTACGGACTCTGCAAGAAGAGAAAATCTACGAACTCTGCAGGAAAAGAAAATCTACGGACTCTACAGGCTAAGTTCAACGAGCTTCACAGGTTGATTTCTACGGACTCTGCAGGAAAGAAGCAAGTTTTCAACACTTAGGCGGTCTCAGAGTTGGTTCAATGACCAGGTTCAACCAAAAGAATTCATCAGTGAGATTCTAAGCAAGGATTGAACCATTGAACCGTTGAACCTTGAACCATTTTGGTTCAATAGGTTCAATTGGTTCAACAGGTTCAAAGGTTTCTACAAGCAGGGTCAATCAAGGTTCAACAAGTTTCCAAGGCTTGAACCATTGAACCGTTGAACCATTGAACCACTTTGGTTCAAAGGTTCAACAGGTTCAAAGTTCAACAAGTTCAATGGACTAATGTTTCAATAGGTTCAAAAGCTCTCAACACAACTGCAAAGTTCAATCGGCAAAGTTCATCGCTTTGGTTCAATTCAGTTGGTTCAATGCTTCGGTTCACTCAGTCGGTTCATCAAATGGTTCAACGTTTGGTTCGAAGCTTGGTTCAATGGTTGGTTCAAAGGAGCGGTTCAATGCAAAAGTTCAAGAGAGCCTCCCGAAGGACAAGTGCCCTTGCGGAGGGCACTTGGTTGACAAAAGCACCCTTTGGAAGGGTCGTTTTCAAGGAAGCCGCAAAGGTAAGTTCTTTCAGAATTTTGTTTAAGGCAGCCGAAAGACAAAGGGATTTCCTTCGGGAAAAAGACTAAGGCATAATTCCTTTAGAGTTTTTGTCCGTAAAGGTTTTGGGAGGAAAGCCCGAAGGAGTTTCTCAAGGCCAAAGAACAAAGCAATAATTCTTGCAGCGTTTTTGTCCGTGGGAAATTGTCCGCGGACTTTTGTCTGCGGAAAATGTCCGCGGAAAAAGTCTGTGGGAAAAATGTCCGCGAGAAAGCTCCGAAAGAAAGACTCCGAAGACAAAAGGCCGCCGAAGGACCCTGAAGGGCAGGTGCCCTTGCGGGGGACTCTCGGCTGCCAAATTGAAGGACACTTCCCTGAAGCCGAAGGGTCACCTTCCCTTTGGGAGGAAGTAGCAGAGAAAGCCGAAGAAAGTCCAAGGGGTGACGCATCCGAAGACGTCAAAATCAAGAACGACAAACTAGCTGTTGGAAATTCAAATGTATTGACAGGGGCGCGAACGTCAATTTTAAGGTTCGTAAAAAAGCCGTTGATTTTGAAAAGCCTTAAATAAGAGCCAAAGAACTTAGCCCAAAGGCCATCTAAAGACCCACCTGAAGGGCAAATACCCTTGCGGGGGCTCTTCCCGACCCAAAACAGATCATTTCTCAAGGCCCGAAGGGCAGGTCCCCTCCGAGAAGCTCAAACGACAAAGCCGAAGGAATTGCCAAGGAAAGTGACGTGCCCGCGGACGTCAAAGTTGCGACAATAAAAAAGCCGTTGATCCTTGTAGTTTTAAATCTACGGACCCGAATGCATTCAAAGGATTTAAGGCCAAGATCAGCAGGAAGCGATAAGGAACAGAGCATCAAATTGAATCAAAGACCCGATTCAATTAACTAGAAAAGGAGGAACGATGAAGAAGGATCAGATCGCCAGGTGGACATTGAAAGATGCAAACTTTCAATAGCATGACTTGTTTCTCTGCATTGAGAAAAGCAAATGGGTAGATGCCCCTAAATTCCAGCCTGTCTTCTTAACAAATTTCAATGCAACATGATGTGTCACTGTTCCCAAGTCCTTCTTGAAGAGGCTATATAAGGGACTCTTTTATTGTAAATATATCTCTCTCTGACAATCAGAAACGAAACTCTACCCAAATTGAAAGGCATTACTGAGACTTTGAACTCAGATTGTCGATCATATTTTTTTTATTGGAATAAGAAAGCAAGTGACTTTTCAGACTTTGTGCTGTGATATCTTTGTTGTTGGGGAAACTGTTCTTATGTCTTTTCCTTAATATTTTTTTTGTTCCTTTAATTCAACAAGCAAAATTAGTGAAAGTAGTCAGGAAGGTGTCTTGAAGTCAACTGTGGAGAGACTTTGTGCCCCCATAATTGCCTTTAGTGTGTTTTCTTTTCATTTCTATGTAAAGGACATTGGGACAACTTTGTGCCCTCATTGTCTTTCGTATCTCACTCTTGGGCAATTCAGGTGGAGACTTTGTGCTACATCTCAATTTGTTGGTTACTACGTCTTTGGTTACATTTTGCTTTTACTACCACGAGTATTCTTGTGGCTTGCTGAATAGTACTTCTGAAAGAAGAGTGTTTTCTGTCATTTCCCTTAAGTTTTTCCTTTGATCCGCATGCATCATCTCTGAAAAAAGAGAGATTGATGGTTTGTCCTACCCTTGAGTATTATTTTCTGTTTATATATATATATATATATATATATAGGGAACCTCCCCTTAATGAGAGGAGAGATTAGTCCCCTTTTGATGTGGTAAACCTACACATTTGGACGACCAATATTCCTACTTTGACTGATCAGACCTATTTTTTTTATCAGTAGCTGATCGAAAAAATATTCAACCAACAGTTTTTGGCGACTCCGCTGGAGATATACATAATTATGTGCAATTTGGAACCTTAAGTCTCACATTGAAACATCACTTATGTCTTACCCATTATCATTATAACCCTTATCCATTACAGACTATGGCGACTCCATTTCATGTCTTACCCATTATCCATTTATAGCCTTACCATCTTCCTCCACCTCCATTATTTTATCTGGTCTGCAAAAAGAGAGTTGCTGGGAAAGAGTGCGCAGTTTGAAGCCTCAAGCCTCAAGTTGAAGTTGAGCCAGTCTTTTTCCATTTTTTTTGTTCTGTAATCTAGCCACTCCATCCAGATTTGTTATCTCTATTTTTCTTAATTAAATCATGGCAGTTCGAGGCCCCTGGAGTAACTCTTTTGGCCCACTCAACTTGACTCCACCTCTGCATTAACTCCCACGTAGTTCAAAAAAAAAAAATTATAAATTTTTTGGTGATGGGATAGTTCACCCTGATGAACACATTGCAGCCTTCAGCATAGCCTGTGGTGTTATAAGGGTGGAATTTGAAGACGTGGCAGTCAGGGTTTTTGTGGAGACACTACAAGGTGCTGCTACAGACTGGTTCTACCATCTGCAAGCTGGATTAGTGACTGACTGGGATACACTCAAAGCCAAGTTTGAAGCAAGGTTCAAACCCACAGAAGATGAACATGCCTTGCTGGCCCATCTCACTCAGATGAAGAAAGAGCCTCATGAGCCTCTGAGGGATTTTATTGCCAGGTTCGACACGCTGAGGCACATGATTCCTATGGTCACTCAGTCGACACCTCAGAACCTCAAATGCTTCTTCATCAACTCACAACTACCTGAAGTGAGTTTTCTACTGAGACGAACTGGCCACATAGATCTTGTTGTTGCTCAAGACTTGGCTACTGAGATAGAAGATGACCTTATTTTGGCAAGAAAGATAAGAAGAGATCCAAACAGAGACAAACCCTCTTCATCTTCTGAATACTCACCTACAGTCACCACTGACCCAATGGTACAAAAGTTGGCAAATGAATTGCTAGCCTTGAAAAGGCAAATGGCACAAGGTATGTCTTCTGCTCCTCTATATAAAGATATACCAAGGAGGACATTCCCTAATCAACCATATCAAGGCAACGTTGCCAGAAGTCAAGGGAAACAAAATCGTCTTCCTCCTCCATAGAGGAACCCTGTCTTTGAAGCACCTCCAACCAACTTAGTAGTTGGATATCTGGAAATAGAACATGTTTCATATTTTCAACCTAAGTTCGAGCAAGAAAATGGCGCTGATCTCTTCAAGGAGGATCTAGAAGAATCAGCTGGCGACTCCCACATTGGTTTCCTAAATTACCAGGATGAATCCAGAAGTGAAGGTGAAGCAATCAAAGGAACATACGCAATATTCACCCAGTCCAAGAATTGGTTAGCCCAACAAGCTGATAAAGAAAGAACAGAGAAATGAACTCAGCCTGCAATTCTAATTGCTAAGCAGAGAACCCTCTTCCTTTTCAGTCAAAGGACCCGGTGATTGCCAAAGAAGTAAGTACATTGAACATCTCTGCACCTTCTACTTCAAATTCGCAAACCAGTCATCCTCCTCCCGAAAACCAAAAAGATGAACTCCCATTCTCTCTTCCAAGTCCATTCCAGTCATTTGACATGATTGATCATGTCAAGAAATCCAAAATTCAAATGACTGAGTTTGAATCTTTGCAAGCCAATCCTGAGCAATTGGACATTGATGGAGAACCAGGTGCGGACTTGTCTGAAGCAAAAATTGTGGTCACCCAAACGTCAACCCCTGCAGATCAAATTCTGTTTGAGCCTTCAGGCAGGGGTAATTACTTCTTGACCATAGAGGATGCTCATGTCTTAGCTGATGAAAGTCCTATAGTTGGCAATCCAGGATTTGATCCAAACAAGGCATCAGAAGAATTAGTAGGGCGCAGTACAAATCAAGAAAGATCTTCCATCTCCCATGAAGAGAAATCTCATAGAAAATCAGCGTCTGATAATGCTTGGATCCTGGAATCCGATGGCAGCAATTCTTCCATAGCTGGATGCAGATCTCCATTGCTCGGATTGAAGACTGCTCAAGATGAAGAGATCAAACTCCTTCGCACCAAAAGAGATGCTGAGCTGATGGTTTGTCAGGAGTTTGATGCTGACAATCCAAGCATGTATTGGACTGAACCGGCAGAACAACAAGCTATGGTGGTGGACCATACTGCTATATTCCAAAGTCAGCAAAAGGAACTCTTCGCAAGGAAAACAAGAAGGTATGGTTTTCAGTTTGAAGACCACGTCCTGCCATGGAGCAAGAAGAAGAAAAGACCAAGAGGAAGACGCAGAAAATTGATTTCCTAGTGGAGAGCTCCATTCGCCCGTCACCGTTTTTTGGGGCAAAATGGTTTCCTGCTTTTTTATCAAGATGGCACACTATTTTCACTGCCTCTCAAGAAACAACATCTGAAATACTTCAACTCTTGAAGTATCAGATTATTGCATTTGTACATATGTATATTTGTATAGTTTTTAATTTTATTTTATTATTATTTTTTTTTATGCCTTTCATTTTTGGGTAACATGACTCCGTAGCCTAATGGTACACATGAAGACACTGGAGATTCTGGATTCTACTCCCTTCAATTATTTTTTACAATTGATAGAAGTTCTCCAATTGGAGCCAGCTGTTGTCCCCTAAAAATATCACTCATTTTTAGGACAACATTTGAACTATTTTTGGTCCTACAGACCAAAATTGTCTCTTCCCTTTTCGAAATTTGTCCTGGGCATTCAAATTCCTCATTTTTCAAGCTTCTCAAAAATCTACGAACTCTGCAGGCTTGAATCGACAGACTCTGCAGGAAGAGAAAATCTACGGACTCTGCAAGAAAAGAAAATTTACGGACTCTGCAGGCCAAGTTCAACAGGCTTCACAGGTTGATTTCTATGGACTCTGCAGGAAAGAAGCAAGCTTTCAATACTTAGGCGATCTCAGAGTTGGTTCAATGACCAGGTTCAACCAAAAGAGTTCATCGGTGAGCTTCTAAGCAAGGATTGAACCATTGAACCGTTGAACCTTGAACCATTTTGGTTCAACATATTCAATTGGTTAAACAGGGTCAAAGGTTTCTACAAGCAGGTTCAACAAGTTTCCAAGGCTTGAACCATTGAACCATTGAACCACTTTGGTTCAAAGGTTCAACGGGTTCAAAGTTCAACAAGTTCAACGGACTAATGTTTCAACAGGTTCAAAAGCTCTCAACACAACTGCAAAGTTCAATTGGCAAAGTTTATCGCTGTGGTTCAATTCAGTTGGTTCAAGGCTTCGGCTCATCAAACGGTTCAACGTTTGGTTTGAAGCTTGGTTCAACGGTTGGTTCAACAGTTGGTTCAAAGGAGCGGTTCAATGCAAAAGTTCAAGAGAGCCTCCCGAAGGACAAGTGCCCTTACGGAGGGCACTTGGTCGACAAAAGCACCCTTCGAAAGGGTCGTTTTCAAGGAAGCCGCAAAGGTAAGTTCTTTCAAAATTTTGTTTAAGTCATCCGAAAGACAAAGGGGTTTCCTTCGGGAAAAAGACTAAGGCATAATTCCTTCGGATTTTTTGTCTGAAGGAATTCCTTCGAACAAAAAGTCTGAAGGAATTATGAAAGGTTGCGGGAGGAAAGCCCGAAGGAGTTTCTCAAGGCCAAAGAACAAAGCAATAATTCTTGCGGACTTTTTGTTCGTGGGAAATGCCTGCGGAAAAAGTTTGCGGGAAAAATGTCCGCGAGAAAGCTCCGAAAGAAAGACTCTGAAGACAAAAGGCCGTTGAAGGACTCCGAAGGGCAGGTGCCTTTGCGGGGGACTCTCGACTGCGAAATTGAAGGACACTTCCCCGAAGTCGAAGGGTCACCTTCCCTTTGGGAGGAAGTAGCAGAGAAAGCCAAAGAAAGTCCAAGGGGTGACGCACTCAAAGATGTCAAAATCAAGAACGGCAAACTAGCCGTTGGAAATTCAAATGTATTGACGGGTGCGCGAACGTCAATTTTAAGGTTCGTAAAATAGCCGTTGATTTTGAAAAGCCTTAAAGAAGAGCCAAAGAACTTAGCTCGAAGGCCATCCAAAGACCCGGCCAAAAGGTAGATACCCTTGTGGGGGCTCTTCCCAACCCAAAACAGATCATTTCTCAAGGTCCGAAGGGCAGGTCCCCTCCGGGAAAGCTCAAACGACAAAGCCAAAGGAATTGCCGAGGAAAGTGATGTGCCTGCAGACGTCAAAGTTGCAAAAATAAAAAAGCCGTTGATCCTTGTAGTTTTAAATCTACGGCCCAGAATGCATTCAAAGGCTTTAAGGCCACGATCAGCAGGAAGCAATAAGGAACAGAGCATCAAATTGAATCAAGGACCCGATTCAATTAACCAAAAAATGAGGAACGATGAAGAAGGATCAGATCACCAGGTGGACATTGAAAGATGCAAACTTTCAATAGCGTGACTTGTTTCTCTGCATTGAGAAAAACAAATGGGTAGATGCCCCTAAATTTTACCCTGTCTTCTTAACAAATTTCAATGCAACATGATGTGTTACTGTTCTCGAATCCTTCTTGAAGAGGCTATATAAGGGACTCTCTTTTATTGTAAATATATATCTCTCTGACAATCAGAAACGAAACTCTGTCCAAATTGAAAGGCATTACTGAGACTTTGAGCTCAGATTGTTGATCATATTTTTGTTATTAGAATAAGAAAGCAAGTGACTTTTTAGACTTTGTGCTGTGATGTATTTGTTGTTGGGAAAACTGTTCTTATGTCTTTTTACTTAATATATTTTATGTTCCTTTAATTCAACAAGCAGAATTAGTGAAAGTAGTCAGGAAGGTGTCCTAAAGTCAACTGTGGAGAGACTTTGTGCCCCCATAATTCCCTTTAGTGTGTTTTCTTTTCATTTCTGTGTAAAGGACCTTGGAACGACTTTGTGCCCTCATTGTCCTTCGTATTTCACTCTTGGGCAATTCAGGTGAAGACTTTGTGCTACATCTCAATTTACTGGTTACTACGTCTTTGGTTACATTTTGCTTTTACTAACAGGAGTATTCTTGTGGCTTGCTGAATAGTACTTTTGAAAGAAGAGGAGTGCTTTCTGTCATTTTCCTTGAGTTTTTCCTTTGATCCGCACGCATCATCTCTGAAAAAAGAGAGATGGATGGTTTGTCCTACCCTTGAGTATTTTATATATATATATATATATATATATATATATATATATATATATATATATATATATATATATCAATCATATCTATAGGGAACCTCCCTTTGATGAGAGGAGAGATTAGTCCTCTTTTGATGTGGTAAACCTACACATTTGGATGACCAATCTTCCTACTTTCGCTGATCAAACCTATTTTGTTTATTAGTACGCTGATCGACAAAATATTCAACCAACACAAACCACATGCGTTAGGCTAGCAACAGTTGAGTTATCTTTGTTTTTTTTTAAATGATTTTGTTGAGTTCTTTTTTTTTTAATTATGATTATAATATGTAGATCAACACTCTTTTTAATTAAGTGTTTATTAGATAGATTGGTGCCCAAGGTAATAGGAGAACCCAAGAGGTACCTAGCCCAGTACCAGTACCAACAGTGTATAGATATAGAGATGAGGGCCTCTAAGGCAGTATCTGCTAACATAATTAAACGGTTTTCCATCTTGTAGAAATGAAGATTTATTGGCATACTTGTATTGTTTTCAGGGCAGACGGGAGGTTTAGTGTGTTGTGCTAAAATTTTGTCATACATTGTAAGTGTTGTTGGTTTGGTCAGGTAGCAGGAAGACTTCATTTTTTAGGATAAGATGCTCCATAAAGCCCTCCTTGATCAGAGAGAACTTTTTTTTATTGGTTGGGACAATATTGTTGTCTAATGCCATGGGATTTAATAATCTTGGAAGTTTGTAGACTGTCTCTTGATAATCATGTCTAGGGAGATATTCATTGCATATACAAAAATAAATAATGTCAACAAATCACTACTATTCAATATCGATATTCCAGAATGGGAGGGATGGATTTTCCATATCCTACTAATATGAAATCATGTTCGTGTGTTGGTAGGGATGATTTATCTCGGCTCTGATATCACTACTGTGTGTTGCCTTTCCTGTACTTACATCTATATGTTGGAGAGAGAAAACTAAGAGTAAATTTTTACACCGGAGTCATTGTCATTGCTGAGCACAAAGCATATATTCAGCTCTGGATATTCCAACAGACAAGGGTTGTTTCGTGTACAACTTTATCTGGCAGACAAGCCCAGTTAATTTTTACACCGAAGTCATTTTTATTGCTGAGCACAAAGCATATATTCAGCTCTAGAAATTCCAACAGACAAAGGTTGTTTCGTGTACAACTATATCTGGCAGACAAGGCCAGTTTCATGGACAAGTGCGGTTTCGTGGCAATTTTAGTAGTTATCAGCTTCGTTTGACTTGACATAGCTGATCTGATTGCTTGTCCACATGTTCGTTGCATTTGGAAAGGCGTCAAGGTTATATTCTTCATTTTGTTTTCTTTGTTTACTTGTTCACCTTATATGATTTAGAAGATCTATGTTTGTTGGATCATGATTACTACCAAGAGAATTCATTTTACATTCCAACCCAAATGTTGCGCCATATGCATTTCCCAGCCTGTTCAGATAAAGGCAAAGGGAGAAAGGTAGTGAGCCCGAAACAAACAAATTTATTAGTGCAGATTTGCTTTTGTTGTGTTTCTCCTCGTGTGGGCTAAGGAAAATGCAATCTTCAAGGAAGCAATATTCGAGTGGGTAAGTTTTGTGACACTGTAATTTGAAGCTTTTGTATTAATGGGAGGGGTTTAGCATGGAATTTTTTATGAATCAGGATAAAGAGGGTTTATTATCTATGTTTTCTTTCATTTTCACAAAAGATTTTGATTTTGTGAGATATCGATGCAAATGTAGAAAATATGGCAAACAATGTGATATATTGTTAACTCTTTACATGTGGCTACTGGGCACAGAGGATTTTGTGTGAGATTGGTGGTTATGTTGCCATTTTCAAATGATAAGGACCTCCATGTCAATGTGGGTTATTTGGTTGAAGTATCCTATATCCTGGAGGTTTACTAAACCAACTCAGTTTGAGAAGATTCTGCATTTGAGTTATTCTATAGCCGTGGAGGGTTTCTGGACTTCATAAAATGTGACTTTTATTGTTCCCTGGCTTCAAGATCTGCGTGTTGTTGCTTACCTACAACTGAGGTTGATGTTGTTATAACTGGGAAGGCAGAGTGTTGTGGTGTTCCACAGAGATCATAAGGAGTTTGTGCTTCTGAATTACATCGATGCATCTCAGTGTAGAAAAACATTTGTGGGAATATAGTGCTTATAATGCACTATAATGGATACATGAATCACACAGTTGTAGGGTACATAATGTTGTATGGGTGGATATTCAAGATAGTGGTGGTTGTTTCAGAGCAGACTAACCCAAATCCTGAAGTTGAATATGCTGAGTGGTGGAAAATCTACAGAGTCTTCTCATTTTGCATCAAATTTTGTATTTTGTGATTTCATTTTTATTCATTTAATTTTTTAATCTCATTTCCCTCTAAGACCCCAACTCTGCAAAAATACAATAAAACAAAAATATGAATCTTCCTTTTGGGCTTTTGGAAGTCTATCCCCGCTATGAAATCAAATTATATGATGGCCAATGCATATAAAGGAAACATGTTGGGAGTAAGCCTATGCACAATAAATTAATACAAGGAGATTTATGTTTTGTGAACTTTATATATACAAAGATAAAGACAAACACACATACATATGATTTAAATAAAAATTGAACTTTAATATATATATATATGTGTATGTATATGAACTTGTTTACAATGTTATACCAAGTCACAAGGTTTTGTTCCATTTCATACAACGTTTTACTGTATATTGCATGCAGTGCACACACTTGACCGTGTATTTAGCGTTCAACACACACATCTTCCTTGGAAGAACTCTCTCTTTATCTTGGATGTACTCTGTAACACGCATAAGTAGATAAATCTGCATTCACCACCAACTGAGCCAAATGATCGACATGTGATGCTTCTCAACAACTTTGTGTCAAATGACCACCAAGATGTTGCTAGCACTTCTTCAGTGTGACAAATGCAATCATACAAGTCCCTGAAGTGACTTAAGATAAACTTCATTGCTTGACATGTTGCATAGCTCCTTGCAACCTCTTATTGTGACTCAACCCCTACACTCTACTTCGTAACTTTCCATAGTGCAATGAAACTGTGCAAAGAGCCATGCGCAGCTCTACCATCTTTATCGCATGTTAACAATCTTGCACAACTATCATAGGCAGTCTCCGCGCAACCCTATGAAACCATCTCTGCTTGTGCAATCAATCCGCATTTAATGTTTGCGCAAACTCCTTCCTTGATCATGTAGTCAGTTGAGACTTCACTGCTTGATCATGCACTTGTCGTTTTCGACCAATAGCGTGCCATCCATAATATAAACCAATATATATAAAAAACTAATATATATATATATATATATATATATATATATATATATATATATATATATATATAAGTTTTCGATCAATAGCATACCATCCATAATATAAACTTATATATATATATATATATATATATATATATATTAGTAATATTATATATAGTTATGTAAACCATATTTTATATAGTTATAGAGCATGGTTGGTGGATATCATACACCATAGGGCCCATATTGTACACCAAACATAGATTCAGCGCAGTTGTTGGATTTACATGCCATGTACCCATTGTAAGGGGGTCTGCAGTTTGTAGGGTGGCAACATCTTTGATTGGTTATTTTCTATTGTCAAGGGTCAATGAAGACATCTTGAGAGCTGATATGATTGTAGCATGGCTCCACGTCCGATGTGCTACTCAAATTAGCGCTGCAATGTTGTTGACATGGGGACAAAACATTGAAAACCTAGAGTCTATCTTGTAGCTTCCATTTGCCTATGTTGTCAATTATTGATAGTTGTGGCAATTACATCAGGGATAAGAACATATGAAAACACCATATCTCAAAACAATGATGCAATCAAGGGAAACAAATAGAGAGAAAAAACTATGAAGATGGTATGTTACCATAATTATGTTGGTGAAACATAAGGATATTGCAACAATCGACAATCATGGCTTTCGAGTGAGATACAAATACCGATTTACACTCTTACGCTTTACAAAAACATAAAATAACATCCCTTCCGACATAACTTACACTCTTCAGTATAGCAATTGCAGCATCCACAATAAAATTTATAACAATCATGGTGGTGCCTAATTTGATATACATTCGACCGCCATAGCACTTGGATAGAGTACGCAAACACTAGTGGGGATTCAAACCCAAGGCCAACAAACGACCTAAAATTCGCAGTGTTTGTGGCCCTAGTGGTAACTTTATCTTTCTTCCAATCACCAAATAAAGAGAATTGTGCACTATTGTTATGAATACAACGGATTAAATTAGTGTCGCTGAGAATGAGAATAGAAAAAAAATTAGATATATCTATATCTGTATCTATTTATATATGGCATCCTACATCAATCAATTAGATTATATAGAAGACATATTTCATTGAAGATGCATTTGGTTTTAGAGTATTCCAATTACTTTTTATATAGTTGAATTAGTCAAAACTTTAATCTAATTAGTTTCAGCCTTGTCTAAATTGACACGATGTGCATTCTCTACGTTTTAAGAGTAGCCATTGGATCTCTGACCCTTGTTTTCATTGAGATGGCATCTGGGTCAATCATGTATTGGGTAACTGAAATAATTCAGTGGAAGCTACAGATTTCAGTGATAGATATGACATGTCACTAAACTTTGCACGTGTATCTACTTGGCGCATCTTGAAATATTTCACCACTTTCATGCTCTGTATGGCCTTGCCCTTCCCTACTACTTCATCATTGTTCAAGTTTAGTGTGAAACAAAGAGTTTCCTCCTTGTGCAACTCATTGCCACACTGTTTGAAGGAACACACAGCCTTGTTTTCCACTATCATCTCCAACCAAAATATCAGATTAATGCTTTGTGCACAAAAGGTGATATGGGTTTAGCAGCCATGGGTTTTCAGTGAGATATGGCTGCCAATTTACACACACTCACTTTACAAAACTCCCTTTACCAAAAAGGAAAATTACATCCCTTCCAGCGTGACTTGCACCTTTGGGGCAACTGTGAGTTATATACATGTTGTTAGGAGCATGCCTAGGTGGTGTTCCAATTGTCATTAAGAAAAACAGGAGCCTTGACAACCCCTACCAGTGGCATTGCCTAATTTCTGACATTAATGTCCCAAAGACCAGAGGTATTGTGCAGGGGTTGCAAGAAGAGATGGAAAGAAGGGAAACATGTCCACAAAGACCAAGTGTCTAATAACTGAAAGAGTCTTCCAACATTCTTATATTCTTCCAAATTTTTTGATTAAGGGTTTTTTTGGGCTACCTCCAAACAGATTTGAGAAGTGGCAAAGGTTGTGAGTGCAGAGCAGAGAAAGAATAAGTTCCAGGTCCATGAGAGCCATCCCACCCCGTAAATATTGTACTGATCATTTCAGGTGTAAGAATAAAGCCGAATCTTTGCTTATGGTGGAGTTTTTATATTTCAATAGGGTTTTCTCCACATAAATCAATGTCATACATTGTGGGGTATGTTCTGTTCATGCTTTCTGCGATTTCCTTTTCATCCACTGCGAATTGGGAGTATGTTCAATTACACACTAATTCATATATTTCAGTTGGTTTGTGCTAAATTTTCATAGCTTCAGATTCAAATCAACATAAACAAGTAAGAAGATCTCTGATTAATTTGTAATACTCGTAGACTCTGCAAATTACAGATCAGCTGTTGAACAATTCTGCACTTTTGTTGAAGATCATGTCCTGATTGAGTTTGATTTTTCAGAGTCTATTCACATGCTGCAATTGCAAAATACCTAGATAGTTTCTTGATTCCTGATAAATGGTTGAACAATCAATGGGAGTTTTTAGCGTATGTCCATAATCAAACTTTGTCGGATCACCAGGCAATCCAACTACACAAGTTTTCAGAAAAGTCTTTAGGTCCATCCTTCGAGAATAAGTGGATGCAACATCTAGACATACACAACAAAATCATGGAATGGTGCACTAAAGGTAACAGGATCCAAGGCCACGAAACGTATTAATTTACTGGGAAGCTTAAAATTCTAAATCAAAGTCGAAAACTTCTTACAACTATCAAAAATACTTCTGGACAATCAGCACATCAAAATTAGAGACTTGGGTTTTTAAGCCAGAAATGTTGGCACAAAAGCAGAAGAGAAGAAACATACTGAAGACAAAAAACGAGAGCCACCTGTCACATGACAAAAGAAGATAAGAATAGTTTTAAAAAACTAATATAAAATGATGAAATATCAAATCCATGCAGTGCAGGATCCAGATGCAATTATCCAATCTGTGACAGTTTTTTATAAGAATCTGCTAACAGAGCCCAACACTGACAGGAGAACAGCCCAAGTTGAAATTTTCAACCACGTTACAAGTTTAAACACACCAGAGGAGAATACAATGTGCTTAGCCGCAATCACTGAAGAAAAGCTTAGGTACTCCATTTTCTTGAGATAAAGCACCTGGACCAGATGAATTCCCATATCAATTTTTCACGGACTTCTGAGAAACAATCAAAGACCTTATCAAAGCAGCATCTTCTCAAAGCAGTAGACGAGCCCAGGAGGAATAAAAATAAATAAGATGCTTCAATGCAACATCATTGGTCTTACTCCCAAAAATATGAAAGTCAAAACTCTTTAAGAGTTCCAGCCAAAATATTTATGCAGCATGATATATAAAATCAATTCTAAGATAATCACAAACCGGATCCAACCAATGCCATTAATAGACCTTGGTCCTTCGATAACTTCTTAGAAGACCAAGAAATCTCCCATACCCTTTACTCAACAAAGGGTTCAAGGATGCTGATCAATTAGCTTCTTTGATCCGACCTTCACTTCTATAGAGATCTATCATGGACGTATAACCCCACCTATCAGGCTTACATTTGTCCTATTGGCACTTCTCTTCAAAAAAGGAGGGTAGCCTCCTCCATATGGCCTATATCAGCACTCATACCCAATAAAATATTGTAAAGAATCATGTCCTTGTTCCACCCCTCTTCTTTTATTCTGTCCCACAACTTCAAAGCATCATCTACCCACCTAGCTTTACCAAAAAGCTTAATAAGACAAATTACAGTTATCTGATTAGGACTCAGTCTGGCATCAGTCATCTCTTTAAAACACTCTTTAGCCGCAAAATGATTTCCCTGCCTTCACTAGAGAACCAAACACTGTATTATATGAAATCACATCAGGCTTAACCCCCAAAGCTTTCATTTCCTGGAAAGCATTAAGGACACACTTTTAAAAGGTTAATTTATTCTTTAATTTCAGGAATTCATTTGCACATACAAATTCAAGACCTCCTGTACCCAACCATTCCTACTGAGGGCATCTAGCATTGCAGTATATATTACCTCGTCAGGCACACCACCAGTCTCTTTCATTCTCCCAAAATATTCCATAGCCCTGTGGAGAAGATCGCACTCTTCTGCACAATAAATGACAGTGTTATAAGTTAGTTGCCAGGCTTAATCCCTTGAGCAAGCATGTCCCGCAGCAACTCTTCTACCCTGTCCCATCGTCTTCCCCTTCTCAGAACCTTCATGGCCACAGTGTAGACAAAGGAATTCATCTCAAAATACTCAATTTTGTTGAGCCATTGGAGGAAATAATTGCATTAGGCCTGAATCCAGCTTTCATCATCTGCCCGCATGTCCTATTAACTTCATTGATCCGACCTACACTTGTATAGAGTTCTATCATGGAAGTATAACTCCACCTATCAGGCTTACATTTGTCTAATGGACACATCTCTTCAAAGATGGCAGTAACCTCCTTCATAAGGCCTATATCAGCACACATATCCAATAAAGTATTGTAAAGAAATGTGTCCTTGTTCCACCCCTCTTCTTTAAATCTGTCCCACAATTTCAAAGCATCATCTGCCCATCTAGCTTTACCCAAAATCTTAAAAAGGCAAGTTGTAATTGTTTGATTAGGACTCAGTCCAGCATCGGTCATCTCTTTAAAGAGATCCTTAGCCGCAGATGGTTTCCCTGCCTTCACTAGAGCACGAAACACTGTATTATATGCAACCACATCAAGCTTAACCCCAAAGCTTTTGGTTTTTGGAAAGCATTAAGCAGACCATCAGAATCCCGAGCAACAGCATATGCTTTTAACAGGGTAGTAAATTCTTTAATATCAGGAACCCACCCATCTGCCCTTCCTCGCTCAAACAAATGCAAGGCCTCCTGTACCCTAACCTTCCTACCAAGAGCAACTAGCATTACAGCATACGTTACCCATCAGGCACACAGCCAGTTTCTTTCATTCTCTCAAAATAGTCCACAGCCTTGTGGAGAAGATTGCACTGCATAGCACAACTCACGAAAGTGGACTAAGTTATGTTGTCAGGCTTAAACCCTCGAGCAAGCATGTCCTGCACCAACTCCTCTACTCTATCCCATTGTTTTCCCCTTCTCAGAACCTTCATGGTTACAGTGTAGACAAAGCAATTCATCTCAAAATCCTCATTTTTGTTGAGCCACAGGAAGAAATAATATGCTTTCTCCCAGTCTTGAATCTTGTTGATGATATTAACTGCGTCTTTGGGAAGTAGGGTTTGTTCTATGGAATCTAGGGATTCAAAAATGTCCTCCTACGTTGGCTCACAGGAATCTATATTCTCTGCAAAGAGTCTAATGGCTGGTGTTCTGGGCTTACTTGAATTGACGCACACTGATTTTTGCTTGTAGTCTGTTATTCCCTGGTTAAGCTCACGAGCATCATTAGAAGGGGGTTTTGTCTCCAGTAGTTCCTTAGCAAAGGGTTTAAGCTCACGAGCAGCATTAGGCCTGAATCCAGCTTCAACCATCTCACTGAATGTCCTATTAACTTCTTCGATCTGACCTCCACTTGTATAGAGATCTATCATGGAAGTTAGAAATTCCTTAGCAAAGGGTTTAAGCTCAGGGGCATTGTTAGAAGGGGATTTTGTGTCCAGAAATGCCATAGATGGGTATTTGGGTTTCGGTTTTATCTCTTCATTGCTGGAGTTTTCTTGGTAGATGATTGAAGAAAGCTTGAGCCTCCATGGATTGTTTTTGAGCGTGGATTTGCGCTTTGAATTCAAATTGAAAAATGAAGAATTGGGATAGTTGGTATGATGATAATGAGTACCTGCCAGAGACATTGTTGCTTATGTTCCTGCTTCAGTGCCCTTGCCCGCCCTTTGAGTTAAAGGTAATCCTTTGCTAAACTGTAAATGGCGGTGACGAGGATCACCAACTTTTCTTCCGCCACATTACCGATGCCTTAAGTCCATCTGTCTGAGAAAACTTGACAGTTGACAGATACCTGGGGTTCATTAACTAATCATTCCGTTAGCTTCGCAAGAATTTCCTCCTCATTAATCATAAATGGCTTCAATTTTGGTAGATTAAATTTTATAATAAGTTTTTAATATGATTAATGGTTGTCCTTATTATTAATTTGGATTTGGATTTGGAAGGTGTAATTAAAGGAAATAATTTAATATTGGATTTGGATTTGGAAGGTGTAATTAAAGGAAATAGTAATTAAATTTTTAATTACTATTGGATTTGGATTTGGAAGGTGTAATTAAAGGAAATAGTAATTAAATTTTTAATTACTATTTCCTTTAATTACACCTTCCAAATCCAAATCCAATATTAAATTATTTCCTTTAATTACACCTTCCAAATCCAAATCCAAATTAATAATAAAGACAACCATTAATCATATTAAAAACTTATTATATTGTAATTAAAGGAACTAATCTAATTTAACTTTTAATTAAATTAAATTGATTTTTTTAATTAGTAAAAAAAATTATTTTTTATATATTGAAATATTTAAAAAAATTAATAATTAATTTGTATATTTTTTAACTAAAAATATAAAAAAGGGTATTTAATTACATATTAATTAGTGGAAATTAGAAAGATGTTATTAAAGCATAAATAAGTGATATCATAAAAATAATTGTAAGCTAAAGTCTTTCACCATATATTTTTGTAGTTGTTATTAATTACGAAGATTAATATTATTATATTTTATGATTCGTAACAAAAGAAATGATGACAATTAAATTTTCAGGGTAAAAAATACATAACATATTCAATGGCAACATTGTTATTGAATTAAACATTAAAGGGACTTGTATTACAAAACTTGTTATTCTATTTTTTTTCAAGTTATTATCTAATTTGAGTTCAACAGAAGCCACATGAGAGCCACCTACTTTTTTCAAGGATTTGTTGGTGTAGGTATTTTATCCATTATATGGTTTTCCTACACATATATATTAAGTTTATTTAGTTAAAATAATTAAGTCACTTAAGTGTAATAATAAAGTCATTAGTTGCATATGGACATGCTTATTTATAGTTAACATGGTTGCACTATTCATTTGGTAACCAATATTGACATGTTGGGTTTGGCATGTTGCACATGGGTTTACTATTCACTTGGCAATTGAGCAATGTTTTCATTGTCAAATGGATGTAGATCAATACCTCATGTCTCCCCTCCATAAGTATCATAAATAACTCTCTTAAGTTTGCAAGTATAATGCACGCTCGAATATTAAATGTCAGACTCAGTCGAAAATGCATCCACGAGCAATTTGTGCAAACAAGATTGTTTATACTGTGAAGGAAATTGACCCCCTGCACCCGACAGTCTTCGACACTCGAAAGTATTTTACAATGGGGTGTGATGTAGAGGTTTGAGGGCGACAGTGCCTAGCGGGGTCAAGGAGCAATGCCCCTTACGGGGTTGCAGGGTTTGAGGGCATTGCCCTAGGCATGCTCCCTGTCGCAGTACAGAGCAAGGTTGAGGGGCAGCACCCTCGACACCAAATGCAATTTGAAGCTTGTGTGGCCCTTGAAATTTTTCAAAATTCACCAATTTTAACTAAAAAATGGCCTTCCCCAATAAACATCAATTACCACCAAAAATGTATCTGAAAAAATTATAAAAGAAATAATAGGTCAAATATAATATATTATTCTTTTTTTAAATTTAAAAAAAAAAAATCTTTTCAAAGATTATTTTTATATAAATAAATAAAACTCAATGGATTGTTTTTATATAAAAAACTCCCTTCAAAAGAAAAAGAAAGGGTCTCCTACATGTTTTAAATCACCCCATCTTTACATTTTTTTTTAAAACAACCTTGACTTGTTAAAAAGTGTCAAACCTCTTCTCCTCTATGTTTTAAATCATCACACATTTATATGTTTAAAAAAAAAAAACTTTGACTTGTTAAAAAGTGCCAAACCTCTTCTTAAAAGCCAAAAATCATTATAAAATACTCAAAACCATGAATTTAAAGCTAATGTGGTTTTTAAAACCACATTTTTAGAGTAGAATGCAGTTTTAACAAGAAAAAAGGCGGTTTTGGTTATGTATATGCATGGAAGGATGGCGTAGGGGTTAGGAGAATACTATGGGGTGTAAAAATTAGAATTTTTAACATAAATATAAGCAGTTTTCGCTGGTTGGTGAGATGGTTTGGGCTAGTTAGCAAGGTGGTTTGGGGCTTACAACATGTGAGAGGTGGAAGATGGTGTGGAGGGAGATAGGATGCAAAGAGCAATCTTTAAAGAGTAAAAACCAGAAGAAACCCACATTCAAATCCCCCAAAACCTACAAGTTTGTTTTAAGAGGAAAACCCTTGCTCAAATACAAGGGGTTTTCGCTAAGTGGCATGGTGGTTTTGCCAAGAACTGACCTCTCCTCTCCAATCTTCAACTTTTATGTTGGCAAGGGTAGCCTACATGTGAATTTTTTCAAATCTACAAGACATAGCTTATACACCAAAACAAAAACCAAGACAATTATGGTTTTGTGGGAAAATAGACCACATACAAACAATTTCAACATTTCAAAAAAAAAAAAAATGATGTTCATTTACCATCCCTGGAGCTATGATACCATATTAGAATCGTATATGTATGAGACGTCCTAGATAAAATACTAGAAGATCAAACACAACTTTATTGAAGCAAGAAATTAAAATGAGAGTACAAACTGCAATAGCATGTATTAGTGAACAAGGTCGCTATACAAAGTTTACAAAAACCCTGTTGGCACACACCTAAACTCAAAGGCATAACGGGCTCTCTAGCGCAACAATAGATGGCCTACAAGCTCAACAACCTATTGAACTCTACACTAGACAAATTATTTTATTGCAATATTCCACACACTCCACTACAAATGCCTTGAAGGAGAGATCCTCATATAGACAAAGAAAAAGTATTGAGCCACATCCATTTTGCAATAAGAACACAACTCAGTTGTCAAGTGAATAGTAAACCCATGTGCAACATGCAAAACCCACATGTCAACATTAGTTGCCAAATGAATAGCGCAACCATGTTGACTATAAATAAATATGTGCATGTACAAATAATGGCCTCATTATTACACCTAAGTGATATAATTATTCCAACTAAGCAAGCTTAGTATATATATAAGAAAATCATATAATTAAACTTGCTTAGTTAGAATAATTATGTCACTTATGTATAATAATGAGATCATTAGTTGTACATGCATATGTATATTTATAATCAACATGGTTACACTATTCATTTGACAACCAATATTGACATGTTGGGCTTGACATGTTGTACATGGGTTTACTATTCACTTGGCAACTGAGTTGTGTTCTCATTGCCAAATAGATGTGGATGAATACCTCTTCTTTATTCATATAAAGACCTCTCCTCCGAGGCATTTGTAGTGGATTGTGTGGAGTATTGCAGTATAGCAATTTGTATAGTGTAGAGTTCAGTAGGTTGTTTATCTTGTAAGCCATCTATTATTGTACCATAGACCCTGTTAAGCCTTTGAGCTTGGATGTGTGTCAACAAGTTTTTTGTAAGCTTTGTATCACAACTTTTTTCATTGATACATGCTATTGCAGTTTCTACTCCCATTATGATTTCTTGATTCAACAAAGTTGTATGTTTGATCTTCCAATATTCGATCTTGGATGTCTCATATGTAGATGATTTTAACAGTATTTACAACACACTAAAATTATTGTGTACAACGATTCATTCTCTTTTCTAAATACCCTCTTTTTTAGTTTTTAAAAATATTATTCTATGGGATAATTTAATGTTTAGTGATCAAAATGCCTCTGTTTGCTTTGAATATTGTTAGGTTTTACTAGAGTTTCCTAAATCAATTTATATGGCGGGGCTGAAAACTTGTACAAAGGTTTTTCCTTTTTAATATTTTGTTTATTTGCATTTGAATGGATTAGTTTTGTGCATCGAGGCATTTGTTGTTTATGGTTTGGAGGTTTAGAGTTTAGGGTTTAAAGTAATATCGATTGTCGACCATTATAATTGTTTTGGGTCTTGAAAATTTTAAACATTTTCAAGCAGCCATTATTTACATCGCATATTTTAATTTCACATATTAGGTTTCAACACATTTTTAAATCTTATGATTTATCTAAAAATAACATCAACAATTTTATTATCTTATATTATTTGATATATTAATATCTATTTTTTTAATGTGTCTTAAATTTAAAAAAATAATTTCTATTGCTATTAATGGTCTAAATAAACATTTGACATGAGGATTTTTTAACTAGCGCAAATAAGTTCATCTGAGTCGATCTTTTTTTTTTTTAAATTTAATTTTTTTATTTTTTTAAATTTTTGCATAACAAAATACCCAAACACCATAATTATTATATAATATTAATATTTTATATTACTTTATTTGTATTTTTCATTATATTTGTCAATTTTACATATTTATAAAACTATGCTCACAACCTGAACGGATCTATATTTTTTAGCTTGTTAACTATAGTTTTACTTATACCTAGAATTTATATTTTCATGCCTACATTTTCATATGGGTAAAATGACCCAAATGCACAAGACCAGGGCAATATTTCACACTCTAAGATTATATTGTTTCAATGACTAATTAATGGGTAAAATGGTATAAATTTATAAACAAGGCATTTATTTCATAATTTTTTAAAAAAATATGATGAATGGTGGGTAAATATAAACTTAAAAAATTATTCACACTTGTAGAAATATTCACATATCTTCTGAGTTACTATTTTTTTGTTTTGTCATAGTGTCCTGATAAATGAAGGGATTTTGAGTGGGTGATTTTAATGCAATAATAATATAGTTTTTTTTTTTTCAAACTAGGATGTTTTGATATGCACAGAAATTTCATACCTGAATGCATGATATATGATCCAAAATAATCTCATATTTGAGTGTTGGTTAGTATACAGAAAATGAGTTGCCTAAAAACCTACTTAAATAGGTATGAATAATTATTTTTCAGACCTAAGCAACTATCATTTACATATAATAAATATATTTCATTAATTTAGGTTATAATGGGCATAAATGGTTTAATTTTCAAGCTTGGGCATCATTGTTTAATGCCAAATTTCATTCCCTGGGATGGAAATTCTTCTTTTGTTAAGTACTTGAGTTATAAATTTGTTGAAACCCTTCTATAGATATCCAAAAGTGTAAAATGCTATTTATTCTATTCAATTTGTATGGGGAAAGCCAAACATTTTCAAAGTTGTGTTGTATAATGTCCATGCAATGTATAAGCACTTAGCTTGGATTAAACCATGGTTGTGGGAGTGATAATTGCATTGATTAGAGATCAGTTAGTGAGTTATGCTATTGACGCCCATACTAGTTCGTAAATGTGCTCACCTTTTGATTTAAGAGTCCATTGGGGGTCTACGTGAATGGTTTGATGTAGACAGTGTGAGTCTTAATATGTATATGATGACACATAAACTAACCATAAGGGGTTGGTTTTTGACTATTTTGTTCACATATCTAATGGGCCAGGAAACACATTTCCTCTGCCACCAAAATCCACTAAGATAGAAAAAAATACCTATGAATTCTTAGTTGACAAAGTTTCTAAATATATGGGTGAAATCAAGATTCTTGCAGTGGGACCATGAACTAATATTGTCTTGGTAAGTATAGTTTTTAATTCTTCTTTCCAAAGTAAGTGGCAGTGCAATTAGTCTAGTGATAATTGATCGGGGTTAGATTTACTCACCACCTTAAAAGTTTCTAGATTCAAAATTGACCATGTGTGGACAATGACATGTTTTATGGAATGTTTAATGGGTTTTTTTTTTCATTTTAGGCAGTCAAAAAGACCAAGTCTTTTGCTAGCAAAGTGAAAAACATTGTTATACTTGGCAGTTAATTTTTTGCAATTAGAAATGTAAACCCTATTGCAAAAGTTAATGTAAGTACAATTGCCCTTCATGCACCCTTTCATTGCTATTTATAACATCAACAAATTGCCAAATCAGACTTATAATTAGTGAATAATTTACTATTGAAAAGTTCAACACTAGTTCACAAACAAATTGCTATGTTATTTGAAAATTAAAATAGTACTTACATGGTGCTTTGAAACACTCAAGTATTTTTGGTTTTATAATCATTTTGTGGTTGTGATTGCTCTTAATCTAGATCATGCACATTTAATAATGTTATTAGATTTATTGAATTGCTAGCACCATAAGAGCTTTGTAGACCTAACATACCTATGCATTTTCCTTCTTTTTCTTTTCTTGTGTAATCATCAACATTCAGTGAATGCCAATGATAGAAACTATCCCATATTAGAGTGTGCTAAAGTAAATAACTAAAATAGGTAATATTACTACCGGTCTACCAAAAACTATCACATGACAGTGTGTAAAGTAAATCAATCAAATACCCAATCAAATAATTAGGCCATGGAAGGTGACATTAGCATTATAATATTAAAGCTTAATGTGGACTATTCACTTGGCTAATAGTTACATTAACATAACCATATATGTACCATTGTGTGTCTAGACTAAACTTGAAGGTATTATATAATATTAACATTTTATAATAATTTATTTGTATTTTTCATTGTATTTATCAATTTTGTATATTTATAAAAATATACTCACATGTGTATGTATGTATGTATGTATACATATGCATATATGTATATGTATATGTGTACACACACACACACACACATACATATATGTATTAGATCATTTTTTTCTGAACTTTTTCAAATGTATATATACACATCTATGTATATGTAGATATATACATATGTGTGTGTATATATGTATTAGATCATTTTTTTCTGAACTTTTTCAAATGTATATATACACATCTATGTATATGTAGATATATACATATGTGTGTGTGTGTGTACACACACACACACATATGTATATATCTACATATACATAGATGTGTATATATACATTTGAAAAAGTTCAAAAAAAAATGATCTAATACATGTGTGTGTGTGTGTGTGTGTGTGTGTGTGTGTGTGTGTGTGTGTGTACATACATACATACACATGTGAGTATATATATATAGACACACACACACACACACACACACACACACACACACACACGTATATGTATACATACATACATACACATGTGAGTATATGTACACACACACACACACACACACACACACACACACACACACACACACACACACACACACACACACACATGTATTAGATCATTTTTTTCTGAACTTTTTCAAATGTATATATAGACATATATGTATATGTAGATATATACATACATGTGTGTGTGTGTGTGTGTGTATTGGATTAATTTTTTTTGAATTTTTCCAAGAATTTTAGATTTTCGGATTTTTTTGCCATCCCGAACTTATATGTATTCGGAACTTGGTAAATATGATTTTATTTACACCCAAAATATATATTTTCATGACTGCATTTTTCATATGGTAAAATGATCCACATGTACAAGACATGGCATTATTTCACTCTCTAAAATTCTATTGTTTCAATGATTGATTAATGGGTAAAATGGTATAAATTTATAAACAAGGCATTTATTTCATAATCAAAATTATGATTTTTTATAGGATTAAATGATGGGAAAATTTAAATTTAAATTTTACAGATGAATCCATTTTATTCACACTGCCATAAATATTCACATATCTTTTGAGTTACTATTTTTTATTTTGTCATGGTGTCTTGATAAATGAAGGGATTTTAAGTGGGTGATTTTTATGCAATAATCATACAGTTTTTTTTCAAATGGGGACATTTTGATATGCACATAAATTTATTACTTGAATGCATGATATGCGATCCAAATTTTCAAATCTAAGTGTTTGTTGGTATATATAAAATTAGTTGCCTAAAACCCTACTTAAATAGGTATGAATAATTATTTATGAAACCTAGGCAATTACTATTTACATACAATAAATATATTTCCTTAATTTAGGTTATAATTGGCATAAATGGTTTAATTTCCAAGCTTGGGCATCCTTGTTTCATGCCAAATTTCATTCCCTGACATGGAAATTCTTCCTTTATTAAGTACTTGAGTTATAAATTTGTTGAAACCCTTCTATAGATATCCAAAAGTGTAAAATGTTACTTCTTCCATTCAATTTGTATGTGGAAAGCTAAACATTTTCAAAGTTGTGTTGGATAGTGTCTATGTAATGTATAGGCACTCAGCTTGGTTAAACCATAGTTTTGGGAGTGCTAATTGCGTTGATTTGAAATATGTCAGTGAGTTACGGTATTATTTGCTATTGAATCCCATACCAGTTCATAAATGTACTCACATTTTAATTTAGGAGTCCATTGGGGGTCTACATGGATAATTTGATGCAGACAATGAGCCTTAATATGTAGTTAAAGATACATAAACTAATCATAAGTATTTGGTTTTTAACTATTTTTTTCATAGAGCTAATGGGCTAGGAAACACATTTCCTCCTCCACCAAAATATGAGAAGATAGAAAAAAATCTTGTGAACTCCTAGTTGACAGAGTTTCTAAATATCTAGGGGAATCATGATTCTTGCAGTGGGACCATTAACTAATATTGCCATCGTAAGTATAGTTTTTAATTCTTATTTGCAAGGTAAGTGGCCATGTAACTACCTTATTGATAATTGATTAGGGTTAACTTCACTCATCACCGTAAAAGTTTATAGATTAAAAATTGACCTTGTGTGGACAATGATTTTTTTATGGAATGTTTAATGGGCTTTTGTGTTTTTCATTTTAGGTAAGTAAAAAAACACCAAGTCGTTTGCTAGCAAAGTGAAAAACATTATTATACTTGGTGGCTAATTTTTTACAAGTGAAAATGTAAACCCTATTATAAAATCTAATGTAATTACAATTGCCTTTCATTCATCCTTTCATTCCTATTCATAGCATCGATAAACTACCAACTCAGACTTGTAATTAGTGAAATATTTATTATTGAAAAGTTCAACATTAGTTTTCACACATATTGCTATGTCATTTGAAAATTAAAATCGTACCTACATGGTGATTTGAAACACTCGAGTATTTTTTTTTAATAATCATTATGTGATTGTAATTTCTCTTAATCTAGATCATGTACATTTAACAATGCCATTAGATTTATTGAATTGCTACCATCATCAGAGCTTTGTAGACCTAATATACCGATCTATTTTCCTTCTTTTCTTTTCTTGTGTAGTCATCAACATTTAATGAATGCCATAAATTATCCCATACTATAGTTTGCTAAAACAAATCACTAAAATAGTTAATATTACTATTGGTCTACCAAAAAGTATCACATGGCAATGTGCTAAAGTAAATCAATAAAATACCCAATCAAACACTTGGGCCATGAAAGGCCACATTAGCATTATAACATTAAAGCTCAATGTGGTCTAGTCACTTAGCTAATAGTTACATTAACATAACCATGTATGTACTATTGTGTGTCTAGACTAAACTTGATAATACAAAACTAGGTGGGAAGTATAGCTACTAGTGAACAAAATGTTAACATACCATTTCATATGTACTAACTTCTACTAATATCTATAATAGCTCAATGGGGAGTGACTAATGACTACTAAATTTTAATTTAGAAATGGCTTATGAATTCATGTCAATATAGGAAATGTATAACATAGAAATATAAAAGATTACATAAAATCATATCAAGGATGCTCCTAGGATAGTGAATGGAAGTTGACATGAGCAGTTTTCTCTATCCATCAATGATAAGATATTTGTGATCATATAAAACATTTGCAATAGACACCCATTTTAGATCTAACATTGTATGTATCACTATTGCACATGATCATAGTAATGCAACAACATGAGCTCTTTGAGAAGCGTATGTCATGTCTCTTACAAGTGGGCTTGTTGATACTGGTATATATTAACATATACATATTTGTGTGTGTGTGTGTGTGTGTACACAAAAATTGATAGACAAACCATGTTAGACAAGTCATGTGTGTGAGAGATTAAATGAGATTCAAGTGTGGGATATTGAATATGTTGGTAAATTAGGTATGGGATATATTTTAAATTTCTCACAATAAAAAATATTGGGGGTAGTTGATGCCAACCTATAAACAACATTAGGAGTGTTATCTAATTGCATGTTTAAGTGCATGCCACTTTACATTATGAATCAAATTATCCCATCAACACTTTATGTGAATACATAGATATTATCATATCAATATCATCAACATTATAGAAAAATATCAATGCACAACCATATGCCAAAACAATATGAGAAAGCTTAATAAATATAATTATAGATGCATAGACCCTAGAAAAAACATGGATAGGATGATGGAAGGCTATTTCTATTTTCTCTAGAATTTTCCTTGAGTTTTCAAGTCCTCTCCATATTATGGATCTTATATTCTTACATAACACATTAAATTTTCTTGTCCTCTTTTTGCCAAATATTATATTGTTTTTGTCTGACAATGAATCATGACCTCTATTTCAAGTGATTTTGCCTATGATTTTATCCACAATGTTCACCTTTGAATAAATGATAGTCTTTATCATTAATTTCAAAATTTGGTTGAAGTTTCACTAACTTCATTATTGTCATCACTTGTTACTTTTACTTGTGTAAAATACAATACAATACTTGTAGAGGATTGAGCTTACATTGAAAGCATAATGCCATCAACACACAAGTCATAACTAAATGTCTTTTTTAAGGTCCACAAATTTTGAGTAAAAAAGTAAGTAGATAAGACTCTAAACTTTTACACATGTTAAAGATGATGAAGATGACTTTTAATGTCTTGTAGATTAATATTGTAATAGTATATCTTTATTATCCTATTTGTCTATGTTTTTTTAAGCTTATTTAAGAAATTGATAGTACCTCACATTCATCTTGTAGCAAAGAAAACATATATAATAATGATATTTTATTCTTACTTTAGATACATAATTATGTTCAAGGTCTTTGAATAAATATAATTTGGTGATATATCTAGTTTTATTAAAGAAAGGGAAAGCTATCAAATAAGACAATTGTAATTGCTAAATTTAGTGATTGTTCAATCAATTGGCAACATGCTTGTAATAGTTTCAATAATTATTTTTAAGCTTTCAAGTTATCTTGTCTCTTTATTACATTCAATTTACTTATCATTGTAGAATGAAATTGACAAATAGAAAAAAAAAACAATGCATATGCATAACAATCAACAAGTCATCTCTGTGGAAGAATACAATCCATTGTTGAAAACGCAATGCAATAACATAGATACTGCTTTGGAGTAAAAGAAGCTTTTTCGAAGTCATTTTTTTAAATATAGTGTAGGTAATTGCTTATTTGATGCTTTTCAAGTGATATTGCATTTTTGATACCCATCAATAAAATTATGTGTTGGAATTATTGAACATTTTCTAAATTGTTAAAAAAAATGAACCCCATGCATTAAGGTATTTTGAATTATAGTTAGATACAAAAGAACTATATAGACTATACCAAGTATAGGACACATAAACATATTTTTGTTGAATCTAAATTTTTATAACTTCATGTACAACAATTGGTAAACATGGCCTATGAAGAGACAATTTCTATATAAATTGGCTTTCTAAATGGCTAAACACAAACACATTTTCATTTTAATGAATATGCCCCTACACCTTCATATTGCATATTATTTCATGATCAAAACCCTCTATATGGCCATTATGAACCATTGTACTATATGAAATTAAAAATTATCAAAGCCCCTTGATATAAGCACCTATATCAAGAACTTGATCTTTACTTTCCCTTTATTGGGAAACAAATTTTATAAAAATGAAATCACATAAATTGTTCAAAATGTTGGAATCCACATCTTATTGTGGTGATAACATATTTATCTCTATTTTTCATTTGACAAAAATGTCTTTTGACATACACTCCTTGCACCACTATTTGGCATAATATTTTTGTAATGCATTTGTCTCTAGGGATATAAAAACACACACTTGTTTGAAAGATAACCTAACATATAATGTCATAAAAAAATACCAACGATTGAAAATTGGAAAGCATACATTATAAATATGGGTTCATCTATGACAAAGATGGAATAGAAGGAAACAATTTTATTATCCAATGGATTTCAAATTTATTAAACGTAAACATTCACCTACGGTCATCAACAAGTCAATAAATTGTCAAAACCTACAATGATTGTAGTCAATCACAATCCTTATATAACATCATTTTTTAAAAACAAATACAAACCTTGTACATTATGAACCGTTATTAATGCAAGAACATACTAACATAGAAGCTCATGTTGTTGGTAATTGCATAGAAACATTACAAAAACAAAAAAACTCTCTTTACACCAAGTAAAGAACATTGCACGTGAAAAAATAAAAAAAATGTGTAAACTATAAATCATTAACAATAGACAAGAATATAAAGCCATAATTTGACCCTTGTACTTCTAATACATAGACATTGCCACATGTCCCAACCATCTCTTTACATCGATTAAATAATGTGGCACGTAGAAAAAAAATAATTAAATGAAAACTATCAAGATCAAGAGAAATAAAAAAATTCAACGAAAGGAATATAGACACACCCATACATCTTTGTGGTATTTGCAAACAAGTACAATTTAAACACAATATAAAGTATTTTTATTAGTTTGAAAAGGACACATGCAAATAATTAATTATAAACAACAAATACATTCTTTTAAAAAAATGTGTAAATTAAATTCAATCATTGATAAATGGAAAACTTGTTGCATTTGCAACACCTGCATATATTATACTGAATAAGCACTTGCAATTTGTAAGCAGGCTATCTTATATTTAAGAAAAAATCATTGCACTTAGAATTGCATTTGTTCAAATAATAAACTTAGGATACAACAAACCACAAAGTAGCTTTACAACCCCAACTATCAATGTCCCATCAAGTGTTGATAAAATTCAAAAAGTTTTACGTTGATCCATAGACAAAAGAACAACAATTGTAATAGCTTTAAAAATATGATTGTGAAACAAAAATGCATATCAATAAGGAAGAGTTTGTTCCAAAATTATGATGGAGGTATAAAAACAACTATGTACACAAAAATTATACATTACTCATAATGTGCAAATTAACTCTAATTGGAAATCGTTCATATCCACTAATGTTATAGATAATGCAAATAACAATAGTATGTCTAGTGAATCTAAAACTGATAGTGGTAGTGAAAATAATTTGTCTTCTGACATAGATGGAAATAATTATAATGACACTTTGGTACATGGTTTTTAAAACTCAACATGTATTATTGCATTGAAAAAGAAGTTAATTACAATAGCACTAGTTGAGCTTCTTGGTATTTTCAAAGACAAACACTTAGAAGAAATGAACTTTCTAACACTTTTCTTTGGCAATCCTCATGATGATGAAATTATGTCAAGATACTCATATCAAAAAATATCACAATGGGGACTCTTGCATACTAATCATCATTTTGGATATCATCTTACCAATTTATTTTTCAAAGCAGTAAAAATAATTATAGATCAAGTTGGAAAGACTATGTGGATTTAAATTAAAAAGGGCCAACTAAAGAGAAAAAAGGCCAAGGATATCAAATACAAACCAAACTTAAAAAAGTTACTCAAATAAGAAATTGGATATGGAAAATTTAAAAAAAACCGTATTTCACCTGATTACATGCAAGGTCTTTAAAAAAAATGTTTTCCATGATACATCAATTAGGACCTCAAACATTTTTCTTAACTTTCATAAGTGTTGAAAATTCTTGGAAACCATTAACAAATGAATTGAAATTATTGTATCAAAAACATTAAAAAATTTAAATTCACAATTGAATGAATTGAATAAATCAAATGACATTTATTTCCTTGTAAGAATAAATCCAGTCACTTATACATGTTATTATAGACATCATATCAATGCAATAAATCAAATGTTATGTGAAGACAAATTATTTATAGGTAGATCATATATTAATTTTATGTGATAGAATTTCAACATAGAGGAAATTCTCATGATCATTGGATGGTATGGACCAACGATGCACAAATATATGGAAAGAACCAAAATTTAAAAATTATGCATTTTATAGACACATACATAACTTGTAATACTGACATCATAGAAAATGACTTAATAAAATTGCATATACACCATCATACTAGTAGTTATAGGAAATAAATGTTGGATTATTATTAATGATGTCATGGTGATGTCTAGGTGAGTAGATGAAGTGCCTTGATAGTCTAAGTGATAATGACCAAGTGTGCAATATACTTGTCCTAGTGTGTTTGAAGTTGGCTTGGTTGATCTTCAGAGTTTGACTATTCAAAGATGATTAGGGATGAGTCTTAAGTATTAAGCATGTGTAAGTGGCCCCATAAGATGTTTTATATGATTTGAGAGATTGTGTACATGAGTGGTATTCATCTAGTTCTTCATTGTGTTCATCTAGACATTTTGGTCTAGTGGTAGAAAATCTAAGTAGGTAGATTGGTGATGTCATAGTTTCCATATATGGATGAGTCAGGGGGAGTCAGTCATATGGTTGCGATCATATTAGTCCCTAGTTTCTATGTGCTAAGTCTCAAATCATGCATCAAAGTGTAGTAAAAGACATACAAATGCAAATTTGGGCTCCCAAGCAGTTTCACTGTATTTTCCCATACTTAGCCAAATTTACATGTGGTAAGAAAAGTTGAGTAGGCATTTTGATGTAGTCATATCTCACATGTGTGGTAGTTTCAAAAGGATTTGATCATATGGGTTTATTCATATTTGTGCCTAGTTTATTTTCACTAAAATTTAGATCATGTGATGAGCATATCAAAAGTTATGCTTGTTCAAAGTTGGCCTCCCAAGCAAGTTTTGACATAGTTGGCTCTATGACAAAGATTTTAAGAAGGCATTTCAATGGCGATTAATCTCACTCACGCATGTGGATGGATTATCCTATATGAGGAGATCATATGATCCAAATTTGAGATCATGCATCAAAACATAGAAAAATTTATTAAGGAGCAAAGTTGGCCTTCCAGGCATATTACAAAGGTCCCCATACTTAGCCAAATTTGTAAAAGGTAAGAATCATGATCTAATGGCTTGCATTTAATCATGTGTTTGAGATCGATGGCAATGCGTAAGTCAAAGTGGTTAAAGTGCTTGATGTTTAACAAAGTTAAATTTTGGTGTACTTTCAAGAGAGATTGATGGAGCGTGTTTTTTCCAAGAGGCCAAAAAATAATGAGATGAGGCAATGTGATCGATATTTAACTGTGAATGTTTGAATTCAAATATTTGAATTTAACATAGGGAATAACTAGAGCTCTGTATTTTATCCATATCTTTCAATAGAAGATGAATTTTATGGTGCTATAAATATTAGAGTTGTAGAGGACTCCATGGTGCATCTAAATAACCTAATTTAAAGATCTAAGTGTTTGTATAATCAAAGTTATGGTGCTTCAAAGTTGACTATGCGTTTGACTATGTTCTGCGAGTGACCTAAGAAGGATATTTGAGCTTGTGTTGATGTTATTTCAATGTCTCATGATGGCTTATCTATTTGGGAGTGTTATATACTCCATGAAGATGCTCTATGTAGAAATTAGAAGCTTTACCAATTGATATTTAATATGAAAATTTGCTTAGACGTTAGTTGTGTGCTCATTTATGGTGTTCTTATGTACAAGGTCATTATTTGAGCAGTTTATGTATAACAGAGGAGTGTTATGATGATTGTGATCATTTGAGGATGAATAAGGGGTCATATATAGTGGACCTATATATTTGTAAGTGGTCCTGTGTTTGTATTTTGATCGATGAAGTGCTAATTGGGTGAATATGTCTCCATAAGACCTATAAGGGCTAGTTTGGCCTAATTGAAAGAAGTTGGTGCTTAAGGGTGACACATAGTTGCCATGGCCAACTTTCAAGGTTGGTATTGAGCCTTGTCTTGGTGTCAAAGAAGCCTAAAGGGTTAAGGCAAGTCTAATGGCTGACCATGAAGTTGTTATTCATGAAAGCTCTATAAATAGTGAAACCAAATGAGAAGGTTTTTGGGTGTGTATGAAGAGAAGTGTGAAGACTTGTAGAGCTTGGTGAAAGGAGTGTTTATTGAAGCAAATAAAATAGAATAGGTAGTGTGCCTATTAGATGAGTTGATGATTAGAGTAGTATGATGACTCTATGTATGACTTGAAGGTCATATTTCTGATGTCAGAATTGTGTTCTTGTAGTTTGAAGATAAGTAGAGAGGTTTGAGTGTGTGAAAAAGGCTATGTTTCTAGAGATCCATCATCAGATGTTGAATACATCAGTTCAAATATGGAAGTTTTTTTTATCAAAGGAGGGTATAAAAGAGCTAGTCTTCCTTAGGGGTAGTTGTTCTTTGTAAAATAAGTGTTTTACTAAAGATAGGTGATCTAAAGGAGTTGATCATCTTAGGGGTAGGTGCTCCTTATGGAACAAACATTTCACTAAATCTTGGTAAGGAGGATTTCACCAGTCTCTTATTTATCATACCTTATAGGATATTAGTCTAAGTGTTTACAGGCTTGAGAGTGGGTTTTATTCCCTAAGAGGGTTTCCCATGTATATCTTGTGTTGTGTATGTGATCTTGATTTATTTTTCTTGTTCACTGTTATGAATGATTTGCATGCTTCATAAATGGTTGTATTGATTGCTTAAGTGTTTGGAAGGATTGGAAATAGAATTGGATTGTTTGCCACCATTGATTCACTCCCCTCTTAGTGGATTATACCTCTAACAATTGGTATCAGAGTAGGTCCTTTGGTAAAAGCTTGATAGATTGAAGGTAATCCAAGGTACAATGGATAGTCAGAATGTACAAGGTGGTTTCTCTACTAAACAAACATAGATGTTCAATGGATCTAATTATGTTTTTTAGAGTGCAAGGATGATGACATAAATTATGTCCATAGGGTTTGATGTTTGGTAATATATTGTGGATGGTTATGTTACTCCTACTACCCCTCCATCTAATGTTACAGATAAGAAGTTGTTTGAGAATAATTATAAAGTAATGAATGCCATCACTTGTAGTCTTAAAAATATTGAGTTCACTAAAGTAATGCATTACACATCTGCCAAGGAAATATGGGATAAATTAAAGACTATTTTTCAAGGAGATTCAAAGGTTAAGCTTGATAAGTTGCAGAATCATAGAAGGTAATTTGAGAGTCTCGAGATAAATGAAGAAGACTCTGTGGTAACCTTTTTGTAGAGAGATGATGAGATTGTGAACATTATCAGAGGTCTTGGAGAAAACCTTGAAGAGGCTACTATAGTTTAAAAGGTATTAAGGTCTCTATCCCTCAAGTTTGATCGAAAAGTGTTTGTTGTAGAAGAAAGTTGTAATCTTAGTTAGATGAAGATGGATGAATTGCATGACACCCTTACTACCTATGAGATGAGAATAAATGATGATAGACCACCAAAACAGGAAGCAAATTTCAAGATAGATATGAAGCCAAAGAAAAGGTTCCAAGGTAAGAAACCCAAGGAGGATGACATTCCTGATATATGTGAGGATGAGCTAATTGCTTTGATCTTAAGAAAATTAAAAATAGATTTAGGCAAGTATAAGGGTAAACTTCCCCTCAAATGCTTCAATTGTGCAAAGGTAGGACATTTTGCTAATAAGTGCCCTCATAAGTATAAGAAGGATGATGATGAAGAGCATGGTACATATCAATATGAAGATAAAAAGACATTCAGGTCTGATAAGAGGAAGAAAGGATTCAGAAAATATGACAACAAGAAGAAGTCTTTCAAGAACAAGAAGAGTCTCTACACCAATAGATATTATAGCTCATTAGATGAGAGTGAAGACAATAACTCAAAGTTTGATCATGAAGATGATGGTCTTATTGAAGATAAGACCTGTTCATGTCTGAGGAAGCTAGTTTCTCACATCAAAAGGAGCCTACTTGGAGTGACTCAGATGATAATAAAGATGAGGTGGACTATGAGACTGAATTAATGAACACTTTTGAAGAACTAAAGATAGAGATGAAGATTACCAAGAACATGAAATCTAAACTCAATGATTATGAAGAATAATTCAGTGTATTTAAGCCAAGATTGGTTGAAGACTCTAGATAACATGAAGGTACAATCATGTTTCTTAATTATAAGTTGGAATCTTTGTCTACAAATCTAAGAGATAAACAAGAAAGATGTTCAAGGTATGCTTCTAATATTGTGTCTTTGAAATATGAGTTAGAGAAGTCTGCAAGCAAGGTGAAATCATTTGTCAAGTTTGATAAAAGTTTCAATGATTTGGATGATTTCCTAAAGAGTCAAAAGTCAGCTAGTGATAGATTTGGATTGGGTTTTAATGAAGAGACTAAAGCTACTCCTCAAGTGGAAGTGAAGGTTAATATGAACAAGGTCAATCATAATTTGAAGATAAATCATTATACAAGGAATGAATGTGCTGGCAAAATGAAGACAAATCAAATCAGACAACCAAATGCCATGAGGTATGTAAATTTTAATGCTTACTATTATACTTGTAATTGGTTTAGGCATAAATATAGAGATTATACGAGACTTGTTAGAAATGAGTTTGCATGGAACTATGATGGGGGTCATCATTCAAATGGTGTGAACAAGGTTGAATGTTTCAACTATCATGATGTGGGACACTTTGTAAAACATTGGCCATTTAAGGTAAAACAATTCAAGTTTCCATCAAGGAGTATTATTTTCCATAATTGTGAATAGAGAGGTCACATTGTTAGATTCTGCAAGCAAAAGCCTACAAGACATAATAGGTTCAATCAAGATCCTAAAGTGCAAGGAAAAAGACAAGTTAACTCATGGAGACCAAAGGTGGTAATTATGAATCATGGTGAGACTGTAGGTCCAAGTAATATATTTGCTATGGTGGATAATGATTTAAAAGTTGAAGAGTGTCAAGGGCTCTCATTGTCTACTCATGTTGAGAATAAAGAGATCAAGCTCAAAGAAAAGACCAAGGTACTGGTTGATGCTAGTTAAGATGTATGTATGGATCCAAGTGAACATCCTACTATTGATGAGCAAGTGTTATTAAAAATACATCAATTATTAGTGCTTAATGATGAGGTTCCAAGTTTCAAGGAAGATTCTACAAATGAAAAAGTATGTCAAGATTCTATAGTTGATCCATGTGTTGTCAATTCAATTTTAGAAGAGAAGGAGAGTGATATAGAAAAGGAACTGGTTAGCATAGTTTAGACTAAGAATAATAAGAAGTAGAGTAAGAAGTCTTATAGCTATAAGGAGGAAAATTAATATGAGGAGTTGTTTTTATTTTAGAGCATTGTGGTATAGAGGGTGTCTCTATCTATGCTTCTTAAGAGACTCCTTTCAAGTGGAGAAGCAAGTGTTGCTATGGTGTTTTTCAGTTGGCATAGTCTACAGGTTAAATTAAATGTTCCCAAATGGCAAAGGAGGATTTATGAGTTGTCAAGCTGATCTATGTGAATAGAAATGTCTATTGACCTTATTATAGCATGCTCTAAGTGGTTCTGTGTCTTGGTGAACTTGTTTGTGTCTTTTGGAGGCTTTTGTGTGTTCTTAGGTTTATCTATGTTATTATAAAACAAAAGACATGGTATAGAAATTCAAAGTTCCCAAAGGTGTGGGAGCTAATTTTTAGGTCCAGATGTGTGTAATGGTTGTCTCTAGGTGAGTAAGAAGTTTTAGAAGTGGGCATTAACTAGAAGGGGAATTGTTGACCTTGTTTATTTTTGAGATTCTAAGGTTTTTGGGTATGCTATAAAAGTTATTTTCCTTATGATTTAAGATATGAGGCTTATTAATATGTTGAATGGACCAAATGGGTTGTCAAATCAATATTCACAAATATTTCAAGGCTTATGGTTTTTAATTCATTCACATTTTTTGTTAAGATTGAGGCCTAATTAGCTAGTTGGTTTGTGAAGGAAGAATGTTTTAGAGGTTGAGCTAAGTGATGAAAATTGGTATGATTGAGGGGGAATATGAGAGTGATATAGATATGAAGTTTTAGGTCTTGAAGTTGTGTTTATTGAAAGTTTTGGGCTCTATAAGTTCCAAGTAGGGCTATAAGGAGACTAGACATGCCTAGTAAGAAGAAGAGTGATTTTGTTCAGTTTCTCCAAAAGAGAAAAGCATAAGTGTTTTAAGTTGAGTTATAAAGTTGGTTTAGAACATGTTTACTAATTGGTGGGTGGCATGAATTTATGTTGATAGTCATGGAAGTGTCTTGAGAGAGAAGGCTAGTAAGCCAGTGTGATGATTCTTTATGGTGAGTGGAGATCTAAAGATGCTCAAAAGGTGCAATGTCTCATATATCTTAAGGGGAGTCCATATAAAATTTTTCTTGGTGAATTACATAAGAGTTCAATACTTTTGTGTGTTATTTCTTCATTAGTTACAGTGTTTGGTTGAAGAGAGTGTCAGCATGGTGCAAGAAGAAGTTGTCAAGGCAAAAAGATGTAGGCTCAAGGTAAGGGAGAGTCTATAACATATTTCTAAGATGGTATACTCATGTTTTTATTTGATTTAGGTCCTTAGGATCATTTTGTGCCCATTTTTTCATTGTGTCAAAGGGGGAGAAGGTTATTATTGGAAAGGGGAGAAGGTTCCTATGGTGAGAGTACTTGAAGAGAGAGAAGGAAGTTGAGTTGTATGATGGGGTTTGACATCAATGATGATGGGTGTTGACATCAATGAAAAAGGGGAATATTTTTTGAGTATTTTAAATGATGTCATGGTGATGTCATGGAGGTGTCCGAGTGAGTGGATGAAGTGCCTTGATAGTTTAAGTGATAATGACAAAGTGTGTAATCTGCTTGTCCTAATGTGCTTGAAGTTAGATTGGTTGTTCTTCAAAGTTTGAATATTAAGAGATGATTAGGTATGAGTCTTAAGTATTAATAATTTTAAAGTGGTCTCATAAGATGTTTTATATGCTTTGAGATCTTGTTTTCATGAGTGGTATTCATCCAATTATTCATTGTGTTTATCTAGACATTTTGGTCTAGTGGCAAAAAATCTAAGTAGGTAGATTGGTGAAATCATGATTGTGACATGTGGATGAGTCAGGGGGAGTTGGTCATATGTTTGTGATAAAATTAGTCCCTAGTTATTATGCACTAAGTCTCAAGTCATGCATTGAAGCATAATAAAATATATGCAAGTGCAAAGTTGGGCTCTTAGGCAGTTTGACTGTGTTTCCCATACTTAGCCAAATTCGCATGTGGCAAGAAAATTTATGTAATCATTTTGATGTAGTAATATATTGCATGTGTGGTAGGTCATAAGGATTTTATCATATGGGTTTGTTCATATTTGTGCCTAGTTTAATTATTCTAAAATTTATATCTTACAATGAAGTGCATCAAAAGTTATGTTTGTTCAAAGTTAGCCTCCCAAACAGGGTTTGAAATAGTTGGCTCTATGACATAAATATTTTGAGAAGGTATTTTAATGGTGATATATATCACTCACATAAAGGTTCTAGGAGTGTATTATTATATGGATGGATTCTCCTATGTGAGGAGATCATATGGTCCAAATTTGAGATCATGCATCAAAACACAAAAAAAAGTTATCAAGGAGCAAAGTTGGCCTTCTAGGTATATTATAGAGGTCCCCATACTTAGCCAAATTTGTAAAAGGTAAGGATCAGGATCTAATAGCTCATGTTTAATCATGCATTTGAGATCGATGGTAGTGTAGAAGTCAAAGTGGTCAAAGTGATCGATGTTTAATGGAGTTAAAGTTTGGTGTAATTTCAAGAGAGATCGATGGAGCATGTTCATTCCAAGAGGCTAGGAAGCAACAAGATGAGGAAATGTGTGAGGAAATGTGCTCGATGTTTAACTATGACTATTTGAATTAAAATATTTGAATTTAACATAGGGAATAACTAGAGATTTATATTTTGTCCATATATTAATAGAGAAGATGAATTTTCTAGTGATATAAAAATCAAAATTATAGAGGACTCCATGGTGCATCTAAAGAACCTAATTTGAAGATCTAAGTGTTCATATAGTCAAAGTTATGGTACTTTAAAGTTGAATATGTGTTTAACTATGTTCTATTTTAGCTTGTGTTGATGTTGTTTTGATGTCTCATGATGACTTATCTATTTAGGAGTATTTTAGACTCCATGAGGATGATTTATGTGGTAATTGGAAGCTTGACCATTAATATTCAGTGTGAACATTTGATAAGAAGTTGACCGTGTGCTCATTTATGGTGTTCATGTGTACAAGGTCATTGTTTGAGTAGTTTGTGTATAATAGAGGAGTGTTATGATGACTATGATAATTTGAGGATGAATAAGGGGTCATATAGAGTGGACCTATGCATTTGCAAGTGGTTCTGTATTTGTGTTTTGATTGATGAAGTGTTAATTGGGTGAATAGGTCTCTATGAGACCTATAAGGGCTAGTTTAGCCTAACTAAAAGAATTTGGTGCTTAAGGGTGACCCATAGTTGCTATGACTAACCTTAAAGGTTGGTATTGAGACTTTTCTTGGTGTGAGATAAGCCTTAAGGGTTAAGACAAGTCTAATGGCCAACAATGAAGTTGTTATTCATGAAATCTCTATAAATAGTGAAACCAAATGAGATAGTTTCTGGGCATGTATGAGGAGAAGTGTGAAGACTTATAGAGGATAGTGAAAGGAGTGTTTGTTGAAGTGAAGAAGAGAGAATAGGTAGTGTGCCTATTGTATGAATTTATGAGTAGAGTAGTGTGATGATTGTGTGTATGTCTTGAATGTCATATTTTTGATGTTAGAATTATGCTCTTGCAGTTTGAAGATAAGTGAAGAGGTCTGAGTGTGTGAAGAAGGTTGTGTTTCCAAATATCCATCATTAAGTGTTGAAGACATCAGTTATAAGGTGGAAGTGTTCTTATCAAAGGAGGGTCTAAAGGATTTGGTCTTCCTCAGGGGTAGTTTCTCTTTGTAAAATAGGTGTTTTACTAAGGATAAGTGGTCTAAAGGAGTTGATCATCTTAGGGGAAGGTGCTCCTTATGGAAAAATCATTTCATTAAATCTTGGTTAGGAGGATTTGATCAGTCTCTTGTTTTTCATACATTATAGGATAGTAGTCCAAGTGTTTGTAGGCTTGAGAGTGAGTTTTATTACCCAAGAGGGGTTCCCATGTAGATCTTGTATTGTGTATGTGATCTTGATTTATTCTTCTTGTTCACTACTATAAATGATCTACATGCTTCATAAATGGTTGTATTTTTAAGTGTTTGGAAGGATTGGATAAAGAATTAG
Organism: Torreya grandis; assembly: GCA_037957365.1. Lineage (NCBI taxonomy): Eukaryota > Viridiplantae > Streptophyta > Pinopsida > Cupressales > Taxaceae > Torreya > Torreya grandis. The sequence goes on along the minus strand of JARHVA010000015.1, from coordinate 2,053,571 downwards.
ATTGTTTGCCACCATTGAATCACCCCCCTCTCAGTAGATTGTACCTTTAATAATAAAAAGAAAAAAAATGTAGATATGATTTTCCAAAACTACCAATGAAACAAACAACAATACTTGAACCATGTGAAACAAAAAATGAACTTACAATTGTAACACAAAAACAAATTTATGTACTAATAAGCAAAAAATAATATAATGCTTCAGAAAATGTTAACACTCTCCTACATGATATTAACATATATGAGTCATAAGAACAATACAAAATACACTTGAAAAACCCACCATTTTTATTGCACGCAAGCCATCACAAGTATGGAGTAATACTTTCATAAAAAACATGACATGCTTATGGTGATTTAATAGTTTTGGGAATATTGGAGTCTTATTTCTAATTTATGTTAAGGGTCTGAGTTGACAAAATTAGTAAATAATATTGGGATAATTAAGCTACTGATTTGTATAATTTAATTATAATTTAAACCTTTCTAAAAATAGTAATAAATGTGGAGAAAATAAGACTTAGTTGTAAATAAACTAAGATGGTTGATATAGGGTTTAAAATTTGTTGTCTAGGACTAGGACAATATCACAAATCAAGATCTAGATTTCATTTTATGAAAAGATAGGAGTGCTAAAATAGGACACCCTAGGGTCTATCACTATAGTCATCTTCTACCACTATTGTCTAGGAGACTAAAGATTTCTAGGTTTTGTTCAATATCCTTATGTGAGCCTGCTTATGAAATTTTTAGTGTTGAATATCGATGGAGCTCCTTGAAGAATTAATTTAATATTAAAAACCATAAACCTTTATTGTGCTTGATAAAAATTGAGAAAAAATAGGGGTTAGTGTGTGTAAGATGCACTGAACATTTAATCCACACCCCTTGTGTGGGTACACTACCTACATACCAATATTCTGAAGAGGGATCAAGCTATATGTAGTTCTCCTACTTGATGTGCTTTGTGTAATAGTGTTTATGAGGATGTAAATGTTAAAACTAGGTGTGCTTGAGGTGGCTAGGGACTGTGTAAGGATTTGGATGTGCTTGTAACTATATTAGATGGATGTATGCAGATAATACAGAAGTTTACCTCAATGGTCTTACTTGTTTTGTGATGTTTTCCAAACCCTTCTAAATGAAATTTAAATGGGCTTTTATAGAGATTTGTTGGTCATGGGTTGAATGTATTCACATTAAGATGATAAGAAGAAGGATAGGAACTAGAAATAAATGACTATTGGAGATAAAAATGCACTTGGACAAGAACACCAAAAATGGACACCCTAGGGTCTTATGCTATAGTCCACTTGGGCACCATTGTCTTAAAGGTACAAGACCTAGGGGGATAGGATTGGCCTGGGAAATACTACCTAGAGGAGGTAGAATCACTATTTGAAAGGCTACAGATGACTAAGAATCAATGAAAAGGTGCCTAGGAGGGTCACAAGAGCAAACAAGAGGGACCTATGGGTTGGGTGTCAAAAACCACACTCAAATTACTGATTTTCATATTTTATGACTACATTTGCCCCCCCACCACCCCCTTATTCTAGAGATATAACAAAGTGAAATACTAGGATAAAGAAAAAATAGAAAACATACCTGAACTTACCTACAAGGGTGAAGCTCATGAAGGTGTGTGATACTATGTGTGTGTAGATATAACACATTGTGAAGTATAAATTTGTAAGAGAAAACAAAGAGTAGATTAGTTCTGATTAGATATGCTATATCTAAAATAAGAACATACAAAGTAGGGTAAGAGAGAGAGAGGAAGAGAAAGGAATGAATACACATCACTGGGTACACATACCAATACAAAACCTATTGTGATACTAGATGATGTTGAGTAATGCTAGGTATGTGTTGTACTAAGAGTAATATCACAAATGAAGTTGAGTGCTCAATTACTTGAGAGTGGCTCAAGAATGCAAAGGCTAGCCCTTTGGCTCCATTGTCACCCATTAAGTGAAGCTATGTGATCATGCATGTGATGTTCAATGTTTGGACTGTGTGTCTAATCCCTCTGAGTAGGTGGCTCAAGAATACAAAGGTTAGCTAGTCCTTGGGCTCCATCATTACCCCATGAAGTGAAGCTATAAAATGATACCAATATGAATGTGTGTCATATGGGATGGATCCTAAAGCCCATGAATACTTTTTAATCTAATAATGTGGCATGGATAGCCTAATATGTACTAGAAACTAGGCCAATCTTGGCCACTCAAAACAGGTGGAGATTAGGCTTGTATGAAAGCCACTCCAAAATTGGGCTATAAGATTATGTGGAAGCCACTTGAAAATGATGTCAACCACCTAAAGATGGAATAAGGAATACAACTACTGAGAATGTTTGGGTAATATATTGAACTCAAAAAGAAAAGAAGTCAAATGTGTCATGCACATTGCCCCTAATCACTAGTGTTTGAAACATGGATTTTGATTTGGAAGTTATATCAACTGCTTAATCTAAAACTAGAATCGAGACCAATCATGATGCACATGATGCCCCCTATATCTAGATTCTCTAAGAACTATATTGAAACTACTAAATCTAAGCTAGTCTGTATGTGTAAAACTATAGTTGATCTTCCCTTTTTACCCGTTTCTAGAAAATCTAATTTTTTTGGCTATTTAGATAGGAGCACCAAAATCAAACACCTTGCTATCTGACATTGTATTCCAACCTTGGTGCTATTATCTTGAGCTGATTCTAATGACTATTCTAAAATTATCACTATTTGCCTAGTCTTTCTAGGTGGTTTGAAGTTTGGATATTGTTTTGGGTGTTCTGAAAGTTAATTTTTTGACCGATAGTAGCTTTAATCTCTATGACAAAACCCTTATTTATTGACCCCTCTTCTAAGGGTAGGAATGAAGACCCTATAATGACTATCCTTATAATAAAGATCCCTACAAGTGTGCTAAGCTATGAGAATACATGCTATAGAAATGATAATTGAAATGATGTCTCAAGATATAGCATAGTTTGTAATGGAGATTATTAGAACAACAGGGGTATACCTAGATAGATATAACAATGTACTATCATGAGGGAAATGTTAATTGTTAATTTTTAGTTATCAAGGAGGGATGAAACATGATATCCATCATGGCATTCAAGAAAGAAAGATAATGCATGATTTGGATCATGGTATTACAAATAATTTGAGAAGCAATCAAGTAACAAGCACACAAGGCAAGAAGCAAGAAGCATATAAAAATGACCAAGGGGCCAAGCAAACAAGGGACATGGGCACATGCCATTCAAACTAGAAAGCAAGCATATAAGGCATGTTCAAATGCCACATGCACATATAATTAGAGATAGACAAGGTTGGCATGAAATCCATAATCATATAGAATAGTACAAGCAAAGGACATTGGAAAATGTCCTAAGGCACATACAAGAGACAAAATAGGAATTTAGAAATGTAATCATATCTAGATACACAAATAAAAAATGAAAGCATGTAAATATTGGAAATACAATCACATCTAACTAATCAAACCAAGAAGTGAAACTATGCAAGACATGTAGTACAAGAGTAGGTATATGAAAAGAAATACACAAGTGTTATATACTAGTGAGTGTCGATAGAGTAATCTATGTAAGATAGTAAGTAATGTACATCAACATGATAACTAGAGTATGTGGTGTAGGAATGACATAACCTAGATCGTGTAGTCATGTAGAAGATTCTCCCAGGGGGTAGATATATCGGTGTATGTCTCAAATATAGAAGTAGGATGCCCCCTCAATGGGTAAATTGAGGCAATCAAGGATCATGATATCAATTCACACACTCAAATAAGATCAAGTGAAGCATGGTAATGTAGATAAACTAAAAAATAATAGCATAGAATAACAAATGTAAGTCTAGCATGGTAGTAGAAATGTAAATCATGGATGATGCATACGATTGAAATGTTTTTATGTTTTGGAGTTATTTGAATGTTTTTGTATTTTGAAATGTTTATTGTTTTTGGTATTTTGACATATTTTAATGTTTTTGGATTTTTAAATTTTGTATTATTTTTGGTATTTTTGACATGAGCTATGTATAATCAATAATAAGGAGACTATGTACAAAAAAATGAAAAGAAACTATGTAGAAGAAATCAAAAGAAAACTATATATGAGTAATTTTGAAAGATTATGTATAGTAAAGAGTGAGAATAAATGATACTAACTAATGAGTCTCATGAGAGACTCCCTATCATGGTGTCCTATATTGAGGAGAGGGATCGTGCATGATCATGAAACATGATGGAAGGACTGGAAATGTGGCTCTGAAAGTTGTGTATGCTATAAATGCTTTGAAATATCTATAGAAAAAATTGACTATGGGGTCCCTCTATAACTATGAGAAGTGGATGAAACTATTGGGCTCTTAAGGACCCATCTGGTAGTAGGAGAAACTCTCTAAACATGTACTCTATATGTAGAGGCATGAGACCTCAATGATACTGCCTTGGTGTGAACACTGTACTTGGAAGTTGTCTAGAATTTTGAAACTATGGTTGCTCTAAAAGAGACCTCTATGGAAGTGTATGAAATATCTATGTTGGCAATGAGGGCCTCAGCTGTGTTTGAATCTACACTGGAAGAAGAATTGAAACTGGTGGAGAAACTAAAACTAGTGGAAAAATTTGAAATTGGTAATTGTAAAATAGTACATGGCTCTGAAGTGGGTATTGGTAACTCATATGGAACTCTACTAACTATAACAACTTGATTAACATGAATGAATTTCATGCATCCATGAACTATAGAAGGTACTATTCAAAGTTTCTGAATCCATGGTCAACCAAGTAACATATCAAAATCTCCTACACTGGGAACAATAGTAAATGGTGTGGCTACATGTGTTGGACCAACCTATAGAAGAAGTACAATATCACCCAATGAAATCTATATGTGCCCACTGAATCCACTAATAACTATGTCCATCAGGGTAATATCCTATTTTAAATATCCTAAATGCTATAGTAATGTCATAATACACATATTCACGCTAGATCCATTGTCTATTAAAACACTATGAATAGGATGATTATGAATGTAAGTTATGATAAAGAGTGCATGATAATCTAAATTATCTTCAATGATCTCCTGCTCTAAGAAGGAGATGGAAGTTCTAGATAGAACTCTAGAATTGTACACACCAATCATGTTACTTAAAAGATGTGACTCAACTGAAGGTGCCCTATATGTATGTAGTGGTAGATATGCATGATATGTATCATGAACACCTGATGTATCCATTATCTCTTGTTTATGATACTATGGGAAAGGATTTGAGGAGATTTTTAAAGCTTTATCATGTGTTTGCTTTGCTTGAGGAGGCTCAACTAAAGTGACAAGATCAATAACATTATCATCTATCAAGTCTTGTATCTTGTGTTTCAAACTAATGCATCTATTTGTTGTGTAGCCTAGTGTTCTATGAAAAGAGGCTTTTTTGGATCAATTTACTAAATAAGAGTGAGATATATGATATTACATTCCAAAAGCTGCTGTAAAACTTTGGCTAGAGAAACTGGTAGTTTGGAAAAAGTTTGTCGAAGAGGTGCTGATAAAACCACTCACTGAGGGGGACTAAAGTCACATTAACTATTGGTTGATTTTTACTCTTGTTATCATTGACCTTTACTTTGTATGGGACTTTATTGTTACTCTTGTTTGTTGTTTTTGATATACTTGTGTACTTGATTTTGCCCATTGAAATTAATTTGATTTCCCTTTCCTTTAGTGTATGACATAACTCAGTGAAGGAAGATAACCTTTTGAATATTATTGATTCATGCAAAACTAGTAGAAGACTCTGTTTGAAAAGATTTTTTAACTCTTGATCAGCCATGTGGCTAGTCATCTTAGCCAAGATAGTCTTACATCAACAAACATAATCTATGAGATGCTCAATTGACCTTTGTTTTTGTTGTGCAACTTGGGCATAGGAAACCTTATCACCAATGTTAATGTTGAAATGAGCTAGGAACATGTTGGATAAAGGATTGAATGCATTGATCGACTGATTTGGTAGACTATAAAATCATTATAAAGAATAATACTTTAGACTTGATATAAATAGCTTGGTTAGTATCCAATCATTTGGCATATAGTCCAAACATGTTGCATGAAAATATCTCAAATGTGTCTTTGGATCACCCTTTCCATCATAAAGAGGGAGATTTGGTTGAATAAAACTTGGTGGCAAGGGTGTAGAAGCAACATGACATGCCAATGGTGTATTAAATAGAGTAAAATAATCTAAGGCTTGTGTAGGTGTAGAGGCAACTTACTCAAGATGTAGCACCTTGGATTGAAGATATTTTATCTTTTACACAAGGGCTGCCACATTAGGAGACAAAGATGTATTAGCTATAGCTGGTGGTGGTATAGAGGCAAGTTGGGTTGCTATAGGGGGTTATTAAGACATAATCCCCTATAACATCATGTGTAACTAGTTGCTCTATGGTTTGAGAAGATTGACCATTGTTCACTTTTTGTTGTTCTTATTATAGTATTTTAAGCATATCATCTTGCATGTTAGGATGTTTAATCAAGAGTTCTTGAAGTTCCCTTTTATCATTTTCATCAAAACCAATGTATTGGGCCATTATTAAAGTAGAAAAAAAAATTGAAATCTGATTGATTTTTTTGTAATAATTTATAACAGACAAAGTGCTATAGAAGGAAAGTACTGAATATAAGAAATGTAAAGTCCTAAAATCAACAAATTGGAGATTGCAAAAAAAGGATACGAAGCTCTCAAACATGTAAGGTGATACCTCAACATCAATGGGACCTAGTATATGCAACTTGGGTTTTGAAAATGATATATTCTAAAATTACTAAGAAATTTTAAGATTTAATATGAATTTTTGATTTAAATACATAGGTAAAAAAATCAAAAAATTATTGTAAAATTAATTTGAAAGGACCTAGTATGTGCAACTAGGGTTTGGATTTTTTTAAAAAATTACTAGGTAATTTTAAAAATTAAAGTGAATTTTTAATTTAAATAAGCAAGTAAATAATCAAAAAAATATTTCTAAAATTAGCAAGAAATTATTCCTAGGGTTATTATGTGCAAAAGGACCTAGTAAATTCAACTAGGGTTTTAAATAAATTAGTTTTTAAAAATTACTAAGGTAAATTTAAAAATTAACTATGATTTTTTTATTTAAATATGCATGAAATAGTCAAAAAAACATTGAAAAAAATTATCAAGAAATTTACCTTAGGGTTTCTAGGGGTTTTGTGTGTAAACAAAGTAAGTCGGGTTCACCAAATGATTTAACAGTTTTGGGAATATTAGAGTCTTATTCCTAATTTATGTTGAGGGTATGAGCTAAATAAATCTATAAATAATATTGGGATAATTAATCTACTAATTTGTATAATTTAATTTTAATTTTAACCTTTCTAAAAATATTAACAAATGTGGAGAAAATAAGACTTAGCTGGAAACAGACTGAGACAAGGTCTAAAATTTACTGTTTAGGACTGGGATAGTGTCACAAATTAGGATCTAGATTTTTTCTTATGAAGGGATAAGAGTTAAAAAATAAGACACTCTAGGGTCTAGTGCTATATTCCTCTTCTATCGCTATTGTCTAAGAGTCTTTAGATTTTTGGGTTTTATTCATTGTCCTTGTGTGATCCTACCTATGAATTTTTGAGTGCTAAATGTTGATGGAGCTACTTATAGACTTGACCTAATATTTAAAACCCTAGACTTTCATTATGCTTGATAAAACTTGAGAAAGAGTGTGGGGTAGCGTGTGTAAGATGCATTGAATGTGTAATCAACACCCTTTGTGTGGGCACAATGCCTACATACCAATACTCTGAAGAGGAATCAAGCCATATGTAGTTCTCCCACTTGATGTGCTTTGTGAAATAGTGTGTATAATGATGCAAGATGCTAAAAATAGGTATGCTTGAGGTGGCTAGGGACTAGTGTAAGGATTTGGATGTGATTTTAAATATATTAGATGGCTGTATGTAGAGAATAAGGAAGTTTAACTCAATGGTCTTGCTTGTATTCTTGCTCGCTTTGTGATATTTGCCACCCCCCTTTAAATGAAATTTGAATGGGATTTTATAGAGATATTTTGGTAATGGGTCGAATGTATCCATGTTAGGCTGACAAGAAGAAGGATAAGAACTAGAAGGAAATAATTGTTGGAGCTAAAAATGCACTTGGATAAGAGTGCCAAAAATGGACACCCTAAGGTCTGACATTATAGTCCAATTTGGGTGCTATTTTCCTGAAGGTATGAGATTAAGGGGAATAGGATTGGCATAGGAAATGCTACTTAGAGGAGGTGGAATCATTGTCTAGAAGGCTACATATGACTATAAATTAGTGAAAAGGTGCCTAGGAGGGTCACAAGAGAAAGCAAGAGGGACCTATGGGTTGGGTGTCATAAGCCACACATAAGTTACCAATTTTATATGACTACATATGGCAAGCCAACATAGATGCACAAAATATTTTAATTGCATATGTTGCAACAATGTAATCTAATTCATATATGAAAAAAAGAAACACAA